>OZ005657.1:113959675-115159675 GCA_963930645.1 Salticus scenicus
ACCTAAAGAGAACTTTGCTATCGAAAAAATCTTTAAAAAGCGAATGAGAAAAGGGCGATTAGAGTATAAAGTGAAATATAAAGGTTATCCTTCTAAATTCGACCAATGGATACTGGCTTCTAATTTATTTCATTTATAAATTGAAACGACATTTATTTTGAGAATCATTCACCGACATGTCTTTCTACGTGACGCTACCTTCGGACAGTTCTTTGAAATTTTACCCAGAAAATAAAATTTCACATTTTATTACGAGATTACCTTCCCCTCTTGATCTGAAAGGTGAATGGGAGGTCGGACTTGTGGAATTGATTTATCCACATATGTGGAGTAATATATTTTACGGTGGAAATGAATACGAATACGATGCAGGTATTGGAACGATGAAAAGAACTAAAATCCCCTTTGGATTTTTTGAAAGCCCTTCAGACATTATTAAATGGATGAACTATCAAGACTTCAACGGTTTAATTCAGATAAGCTACAACAAACATACTAGAAAAGTGAAAATTGGATTAAAACCAACAGCTAGAATAAAGTTATTACCGGGACTTGCCGAAACTTTAGGCTTTTATCCGATCGAATTGGCTAACAATGAGGATCCTATACGTGATAGTTCTTTTAAATTCTTTGAAGGGATTAAAGAAGCTGACCCGAATTTCGATTTAAAATTACTTTACATATATTCGGATATAGCAGAACCTCAGATCGTTGGTCATATAGTATCCCCTTTACTTAGAGTAATTACTGTGAAAGGTAAAGATGGTGATATGATTCACGAAATGTTTGACAGACCACACTATGTCCCTCTTTCAAGGAAAAACTTTCAAACAATTGAAACTGTTATAAGGACACACACAGGACGATTGGTGTCATTCGAGCGTGGACAGTTGATCGTGAAACTTCATTTTAGACAAAAGTACCTCTCATAATGTTCGTTCCTTACAAGTGTTGTGCGAAATCTTTTGAAGATTATTACATTCACCAGTCAGGTAGTGGTTTGAACTACTACCAAGGTTCTACATTACAAAAAGGATATGGATTAGGTGGACTGTTTCGATCTCTTTTTCGAGCTGCAGTACCCCTTTTTAAATCAGGTGCGAAGGCGGTTGGTAAACAATTGTTTCATACGGGTGTAGATGTGTTGAACGACCTGTCACGAGGTGAAGATATAAAAAATGTTGCTAAGCGTCGGTTGAAAGAAGCTGGAAAAAATTTAACCGACAAAGCTGCTACAAAAATGAAAACAATGATTGGTTCAGGACAACGCTATAAAAAGAGAAAGCGATCTAATAAAACCATCATTCGTCCTAAAGTGAAGAGAGCGAAGACACACGATATTTTTGCTTAATCATGTCGGTTAAATTTTTTCCAGCTTCTTTCAACCGACGCTTAGCAACATTTTTTATATCTTCACCTCGTGACAGGTCGTTCAACACATCTACACCCGTATGAAACAATTGTTTACCAACCGCCTTCGCACCTGATTTAAAAAAGGGTACTGCAGCTCGAAAAAGAGATCGAAACAGTCCACCTAATCCATATCCTTTTTGTAATGTAGAACCTTGGTAGTAGTTCAAACCACTACCTGACTGGTGAATGTAATAATCTTCAAAAGATTTCGCACAACACTTGTAAGGAACGAACATTATGAGAGGTACTTTTGTCTAAAATGAAGTTTCACGATCAACTGTCCACGCTCGAATGACACCAATCGTCCTGTGTGTGTCCTTATAACAGTTTCAATTGTTTGAAAGTTTTTCCTTGAAAGAGGGACATAGTGTGGTCTGTCAAACATTTCGTGAATCATATCACCATCTTTACCTTTCACAGTAATTACTCTAAGTAAAGGGGATACTATATGACCAACGATCTGAGGTTCTGCTATATCCGAATATATGTAAAGTAATTTTAAATCGAAATTCGGGTCAGCTTCTTTAATCCCTTCAAAGAATTTAAAAGGACTATCACGTATAGGATCCTCATTGTTAGCCAATTCGATCGGATAAAAGCCTAAAGTTTCGGCAAGTCCCGGTAATAACTTTATTCTAGCTGTTGGTTTTAATCCAATTTTCACTTTTCTAGTATGTTTGTTGTAGCTTATCTGAATTAAACCGTTGAAGTCTTGATAGTTCATCCATTTAATAATGTCTGAAGGGCTTTCAAAAAATCCAAAGGGGATTTTAGTTCTTTTCATCGTTCCAATACCTGCATCGTATTCGTATTCATTTCCACCGTCAAATATATTACTCCACATATGTGGATAAATCAATTCCACAAGTCCGACCTCCCATTCACCTTTCAGATCAAGAGGGGAAGGTAATCTCGTAATAAAATGTGAAATTTTATTTTCTGGGTAAAATTTCAAAGAACTGTCCGAAGGTAGCGTCACGTAGAAAGACATGTCGGTGAATGATTCTCAAAATAAATGTCGTTTCAATTTATAAATGAAATAAATTAGAAGCCAGTATCCATTGGTCGAATTTAGAAGGATAACCTTTATATTTCACTTTATACTCTAATCGCCCTTTTCTCATTCGCTTTTTTAAGATTTTTTCGATAGCAAAGTTCTCTTTAGGTTGAACTTTTTGAAGTTCTTCTGCGTAAAATGTCCCTAAGATAGGTTCGTTCATCAAATCCTTGATCCGGTAGACGGGCGGTTCCCGTCGCACACACTCGGTCACGACGAAGAGTTCTTCCGTCCAATTAGTTTCGTATCCTTTTTCAAAGGTTAATTTTTGTTTGGATACTCGAACCGTATCTCCCGGTTTAAACACGCAAGACTTTCTCTTTTCATTCCCCATATCTCGGTACAGAGTAAACCACACGTCGCTTTCATTTTCCGGAGTTACTTCGGCGGGCGCCCTTTTAATACTCGAATGATAAGTATGGTTATAACTATAAAGTAATTGATCTAACACGTCTAGGTAGCGGTAAGTACGACGACTGGTAAAATATTTCCACATTTTAGTTTTTAAAGTGCGGTTAAATCGTTCTACTACGGACGCTTTCGTGTTGTTAAAAGTTCTGAAATATTTCACACCTTCCTCTTTTAGAAAATTTTGAAACTTGTTATTCAAAAATTCCCTTCCTGCATCCGTATTCAAACAGTTGGGTTTTCGTTCAGAGAAAATTTTTTTAAAAGCTTTCACAATCTCTTCACCTTTTTTAGATTTCAGAGGAACCGCCCACGCTCGTTTTGAGAGGATGTCTATACAAGTTAAAATGTAGCGAAAACCATCGTTAAACTTTTGAAGAGACGTCAGATCGGCTAAATCTGCTTGCCACTGTTGATCAATTCTGGATACTATGACACGGTTCGTGGGGAATTTTTTTCGAATCGGTTTGTGAAGTGAATATGCATCTATTCCTTGCAACCATTCTCGAATTTTTTTCTTTGATAACTTGCCGCGGGCAGCACGGTGTAAGGCATCTACACCTCCAAAACTTGCAACCGCTTTCGGGTCTCGATAAGTTTCCTCCATGACAGCACGCGTGTGAAGACATCACATTGAAAAGGATAAATTCCCCGTATCGTTTAAATTTAAAATAAAATCAACGTTAAACTTCCCACCTTCAGAAAAAATATAAAGAATTGAAAAGACAACACACATCACAAAATAAATGCAGAACACGAAAATCCCTTCCTCTCGGGACGGTAACATGACGAACACTAAATGATATACAATCGAAAAATTCATATTTATATTTAAGATACAGTCATCAGGCTATATTTCCATAGGTCCGTGGTTTCGCGCTCGAAAACTACTGTCTTATGGAAATATTTTTACTGCCAGGTGCCGGGTTCGAACCCCCGTCAGACCTCTCTATTTCTTGCATAGTATATTCGCATTCTTAAATTCAATCGATTTCTTATTTATTTCCCAATTTTTAAATTTTTTTTTCTTAATTAATTTCTTAATTAACCCCCTAATTAACCTCTTAATTAACCTCCTAATTAACTCCCTAATGAGTCATAAACGATATCCTGCTTTTTACCTTCTACCACAAAACATCGCTTTAAAACCATCGTCACCTTTTACAAAAAATCACTAATTAGTTTTTTTAATTAAATTTCCTCATTAATACCCTCGTCATCTTTTACGATTAAGTTAGAGGAAGTCTCAAGGTCAATACCAACCCATCTAGACCCCTCAGGGGGTGGTGCGGCACCCGCACGGCTTGCCTTGTACCCTTGCACCCCCCTCCTGTGTTAAAAGCGGTGTTTCTTCCCTACTAACGTTTTTGTGCCTGTCAGTAAGAACGATTCCAAAGGCCTGGAAGGATGCCAAATTGATCAATAGGTTGGGATTTGGTAAATGTACCGTCATTTGGCTTTCCCTTATCACAATTTTTTTTTTCAACCACAAGGGATATCACACCCTATTTTAACACTGGACTCATCGAGTCAGTACTTGCGCAGAGGATCCCATGGTTGCAAGTTGCAAGAAACTTGGTTGAAGAACATCATATTAATTGACAGTGATTTTTATTTTAAAAAGCAGCAACAAGAATAACCTTGAGGAATATTTCGAAAGTTTTGAAAGTTGATATCAAGAACATAATACTTATTTGCAGATAAATACACCCAAATACACAGATTCTTGAAAAGGAAGCGATATAATTGTACAATTCTATTCTGGATGTGAACAAAAGTTAAGTACAGAATGAAAGCAAAATCACAGCCAACTCAGATGTATAATGAAAGTTATTATTTTCAATGTCATATTTGTAGGAATTAAGATTTTCTATCCTCCCTCGCTACAATTAAGTGTAAAAAACTGTAAAGTTTGTATTGACGATTTACCAAGGAAGTGAACCTTTCAAATATTTACTTTAATTATTAGAACATGTATCTCTCAGAAGTGCACCTACACTTATTTGTATGTTTTCAAATGCGCCCTGCCTTCAAAATGTTTGTGAACCACTGACTTATTTATTCACATTTTTTATAGATTTTATTCCTCTTATCTCTCGTTTTGGGATTTATGCTTCTTACAAAATAATATGCTACAAGATTTCAGCTATTTATATATCAAAATGTATATGATTTAGTTTATATAAATTTGGTTTATAAATATCAATAATAATAAAATAATAATTTATTTTCACCTAATAGTACAAAAATATATAATTTAATATAGTCTAATATCCTAAGCACTATTAAATCGTTTTGACAAGCATTTGTTTTCACAATTATGTACATTAATTTTAATTTTTGCTTGCTTAACAATTTTTCTTTTTCCTTTAATTTTAATTAATTGTTATTATTATTATCTTTTTTTTTTCAGTAATTATTATACTTATTTTAACTTTTTTCTTTGATATCATATGGTCTTTCAGGGGATTTGGGAAAAGTTGTGCCCCCGTCAAACTAATTTAATCCGCTCCACCCGTCTTAAACTGTGGTGACCTATGCTTTAGAGGTCTGCACGAGCCGAAATTTTGAGGCCCGGCCCGCACGAAAGCTTTGCTTACCCAGAAAATCGAAAAATTCTCGATTGAAATCGAAAAATTCGGCCCGGGCCGGGCCCGGTTATTTTTGCCAGTGTATGGCCCTGCCCGGCCCGATTCAAAAACATGTAAAATACAAAAAAAAAAAAAAAAAAAAAAAAAAAGAAAAAAAAAAAGAAAAAGAAAAAAGAAAAATGAAAAAATGTATGCCTTTGTATGAAAAGATTTTTAGTATGTGTTTTTCAGAGGTTTTATATAGCCAAGCAATAGAATGTTCTTTAACAAAACTGCTGAACTTTTACAATATAATTATATATAAACAGAAATTCATTAATACAGGCTAATCACAAAGTCAAACAGAAAGTCAAATCGAAAATATTAGCATTCATCAAACAACATAGGAAGGTATTTAAAATGGTTAATACTACTAAGAATGCACTTTCAACCATTTCCTCTTATATACCGTAATGTATCCGAATCTTTCATGTGATCCGGTAAACAAAATTTTAATGCTAATCTAACTATATTCAATAGAAAAATTGCTTTTGCCCATGCTAAAAATGATGCTATTTTTATCCATTGGAGAAAAGAAAAATGAGTCTTAGCGAAAAACTTACAGCAGAAGGATTTTTATAGCCTTCATACTACCTAAACTCTAAAGACCATAGAAAACAAAGCCTTATACACAGTAACGTATTTAATTTCTTTTGTTTGTACATGTGCGCAAACTGGTAGTGACATGCATACTATTTTGAATAGGAAAGCATCTAATATTACTTTAAATAAAATATATTAATTTCGAGACATGCTAAAAATATTTGCAGAAAATCAGATCGCGAACAGACAGACTGATAGACAATTAAATTGAAGTTACAGACATTTTTTAACAGAATAAAATTTTATGTGACCTACCAACCTGCAAATTTATGTAAAATAAATGAATGAAGAAATATTTTATCATTTTCTTTTTCGTTGATTAACGAGGAACCTATTCTTTTATTAGGCAAAATATATTTCATTTCATCTCTGCAGGAGTATTGACGGTACATAAATATAAGTTTAGTTTATAAATTCTTTCTAACCTAACTGTCGAAGATTATCCCAAGATGAAATGTAACGTACTTAACTTGCTATCAAAACGGCAGCCACATTTCAGACTAATCAAAATAACTAGTTGAGAAATTTTTACCACAAATTTAATTTTAATATATTATATTAGGCCTTCGGTTTCGGGCCGACACGGCCCGGGAAAAATTTCATTCAGGCCCAGCCCGGCCTGGCCCGAGTACGCATAAAAAAATTGAGCCCGAGCCTGAAAAAAAATTTAAGCTCGAGTCCGGCCCAGACCCGAAAGCAAATTGAAAAATTCGGCCCGAACGCCCGGGCTCGGTTCGTAAGCCCGGCCCGTGCAGACCGAGACCACTATGCTTCTACTTCTTTTCACTAACTTTTTTTCTGTTATGCATTGTTCATATTTGTTGTATATAATTTCATGTACCAATGTCTCAGAAACGACTCATGTTTGAATATCTATATATATATATATATTCTCAATATTTTGGTTCATTTTGTTAAAGTAAGCTCGATTAGTAACCTTTTTACTACAATCTATTAAAAGCTCCTTCTTTTTACGTTTTTAATATGTTTTGTATTCGCAAAGCAAAATACGCAAAGTAAAATAATACAAGTCAGGCATAGTCAAGAACCGTGGGTAAAAATGAGTACTTTTTGTCAAATTATGGGTTTAGGACGTAGTGGATAAGAAGGAATTCGAAAATAGAAACTTACCCACAAGACTTATGGCGCCACCAACAGGGTTAGGTAAGTCTTCTAGTGGCTCCTCAGGGTTGCCCGGTCATGCCTAAACTTGTAAGTATATATTTTTTTCATTGTTATTACTCCAAAAATGCTTTTATGTATCTTATAAGTTTTATCTACAAATTTTCTAACTTATTGTTTTGTGTTAGCAACCGTAGTACAAACGGTTAAATTTTTCTAAGCGATATCACTTAAAGAAAACATTCGACTAAAATGATTAAACTATGTCAAAAAATTTTGTATAATTTTACAAGCCTCTATAATTAAACTTTTACATGTTCTTACAAAATATTTACTGTATTCTAAAAATATTAAAATATAAAAACAGTCATGAATACATCTATGTACAAAAGTTTAAGACGTTACTCTAAAATTATTTTTACACTCTTCAGAACAGAGCTTGTAATTTTTGTTAAAGTACTTTGAATATACACTTTGAATATACACTTTGAATATACACAAGTAAGATAAAGTTGCTTAGGAAAATGCTAACCTGATGAGTATATCTATAAAAATTTTATAAGTTGCTGTTCGAGATAAAATTGTTACTAATATATAATCATTGAATATTTTCATAAACACTCTACGAATGAGTAACAAAACAATTTCACAAGTCTTTTTCTTCTTCAATATAAGTTTGGTTGTTTATAAAACTACTATCGTGTATAAATATTATACACAAAACAATTCTACTAAAATAATAAAAAAAGAATATTACTAATACATTTTATGTAAGTAAACTTTTTACATGTTTAGGTTTTAAAAAGCTGTTACTTATTTTTGTATTCTAATAGAAAATATCGTGTAAAAGGTGATTTCGTAATAAAAATTAAAACAAACCATTTTCATTGAAATCTTTTTATTTTAAATCGAAATCTATATTTACATCAGTATAAAAATCAGACTCATGTGCTATATTGCTGGGATACCGTTAATGTCATTCATACACTGAACATTAAAGTTATACAAAAAATTTAGCAAATCCAGTTTTCATTGTCAAAATTGTCTGTTAGTAGCTCATTTTGATACATACTAAAATTATTCAAATTCATATTTTCGTTGTTAGCAGAAAAATCGTGAACATCATTCATACATTCTACATTAAAATTATTCAAAAAATTTAACAAGTTCAAACTTTCATTGACATAGTTCACTAATGGTAAATCATTTTGAATCAGGAAATCATTTTGAACTTCAATTTTTGAATGCATAAAAACATTACTCTAAAAGTAAAACTTTAAAACGCGTGAAAAGTATGAAAAGTATTAAGTATGAGAATTTAAACAACTACAGCGAGAATAGATTGCAACTAATACAATTTTTTTCTCCGTTCTTCAGTTTTACTTAATACTTAACGCCAGATTCTCTTATTTAATATCAAATTTTTATAACTGCCGCAAATATTATCAGAAATTTCACCAAATATTATCTTATATATGTTATTAAAATAACTAAATCTTGTAGAAAATTCTAGTTTACAAACATGTCTAAACAGATAATTTATTCATTTTCAATCCGTATTTTAATACAAGTAACATCTATGCTAAAATTTTTAGGGTAAAAATATTCAAAGATCTGTATTAAAGTCCATGCTTTAAACGGTTAGATATTTGTCGAAATCTGAAGTTTTATATTTCCGTAGAAGGTATGCTGTCAACACTTAAATTGCTAAGATCATGATTATATCATATATCTATAACTTCTTAATTTGGAAATTATGTGATTTTATCTTACATATACAATCTTATTATTCTAAAAATAAGTTCATTTATTTTTGAAATGACATTTTTCTAAAATAATTTTCGTAAGAAATTTTTCATTTTCAAACAATTTCCGTTTATGTACACATTTTAAGACTTAGAAATATATTACTTAGTAAAAATAAGATATGTTATGAACACTTAAATTGTTGAGTTTATAATTTTTATCGTGTATCTACAGTCTCTTAAATTGATGAGTTTATGATTTTATCTTACATTTACAATCTTATTATTCTAAAAATAAGTTTCTTATATTTCTACTCTAAAAATAAGTTTCTAAAAATAAGTTAGCTTAATTTCTAAAATGGTATTTTTCTAAAATAACTTTTGAAAAAATATTTTCATTTTCAGTGTATCCCTTTAACGTTCATTGGTTTCGTCCAGAAACCAAACATAGCACATTTTTTTTTTTTTTTTCCAGCCATTTTTCAGTATTTTTACAAAGTGTTAATAGAATATTAAACTCTTATTTATTCTCTTTGCACTACATGGCAGCATTACAGCAAAATCCAAAAAATGCTATTTCAGATGAAGCCAGATATAGGAATCAATTTAATTTTCTAAAATTGTATCAATTTTAAAAATAAATAAAATATATTTATTTTAAATAATAGCACATGAACTTACTATAATCCTTCTCAGTCATAAATTGCAACTTTCAATTTTTTATATAAATAAACAGAACTGTCCGAAAAGTTATGTAAAATGTTTGGTTTCTGAGACAAACCAAACTACAGTAAAGGTCGAATTTCGCAAGACATAAGATAAGAGTAGAAAATGAACATTTCCTGGATTTTCTGCAATTTCTTAAAATATCACTTACTGGAATTATATGAATATATACATGAATATATATATATATAAGTATGTATGTGGGTATAAATCTTTATATATTTTTTTTCTTTTTAAATAATTTATATGTACTAAACGTTTTGCAATTATGAATATAAAGGTTTTTTTCTGGTAAAATAATTAGTAAGTATAGTTAATTTTATGTATAAATACGTAAATTTGTAAATAAAGTAAAAAATTAAATAATAAAGCCAGAGCTGTAGCAACAACGTTTGGCTAGGTGCCTGGTGCTGTGACACTGTTTACACCACGCTTGCTTCTTTTCCGAATAAATCATTATTTGAATTTCTTAATAAGTAAGTCAAAATATAAATGTTTTAGATTTCTAAAGTATCTGATTTATTCTCTGCAACTTTTATATTAGTTTGTTTAAGGGGGAAAAATAGCCCGTTACCGTTCATTGGTTTCACTGTGAAACCATAAATTTCTGGAAAATAAAAAATGCTATTTTTTTTTTTTTTTTTTTTTTTTTTCATTTGTATATTTATGATCAGTGATGCGTCTAAAAGTCATTTTTAAAATTAATTTCACACTTTTCAAAAGGAAATATGTAGTGAACTTTAAAGGGTTAAGAACATATTTTAAAAGTTAAATATTTATTAGCTAGTAAAAATATTTTTTAAGTATGTATGTAAGAATATAAATGTGTATGCCTAAATACGCGTGTGAACTTTAGAAAACCTAAGTATGTATCTATGACCATGAATGAATTTATTTATGAAACATATATTAATATTTTTAAAACTCTGTTTATAAATACTTATTCAAAAATAACTCATTCTTTACAAACTTGCATGTCTGTAAACTAAATCTAATAAAATCGGGTGAAGAGTAGCTTATAAGGTGGGGCATTTCACAGTGTTAAAGTAGTAGAAAGTCTTCATTTACAGATGGATCGTTGAATATTTCTTAGAAAACAAATCTTAAAATAACTAATATTGAGAGTGAATCACAAAATTTTTTCAAACACTACCATTCGAGAAGTGCCACGTTCGTTCCTAGATCGCGTTTTAAACTAATAAATGGTGATTTCTAATTATCTCTATGAATGGAAACATATTATTCTTAAGAGTGATAGAATATTGTAAAATTTAAAAAAATGTGTGTAAATTCAGATGTGAACTTTAGAAAACTTATATTATTTTTAAGAGTATTAGAAAATTAATAGTATAAGAATATTATAAAATTTATAATTATAAAACTTTAAAAAACTATAGTCAAATAATTTAGGAAATTGCTTTTCTTAAACGTATCTAGACTTATTACTAAAAATTTTAAATAACTTCTTACTGAGTTCAACTTGTCTCAAACACTAAAACTTTTAACATTTTACATGAGATGAAGCTTTTGTAGATTATTCAACTTATTTTTTCAGAAAGAGGTATTTTACTTGATATATTTTTTTCTTAAACAAATTTTTCATTTAAAGGTTTTTATCTTTTTATTTACTTTTACTTTTACATTAGACGAAATTTTCTTGAGCAGTGCTCTTATAAAATATTGAACGGAACATAATTCAAAACAGCAAATAATATTTTTACAATTTTTTGTATTGTGATCAGTTTATAAAATTCCACATTCGTTGAAAAATATTTTTCTTTCCTTGACTGCTTTTCGTACATTCCTCTTGATCAACAATTCATTTACCTAAATTCTTCTGGAAGATATAAAAAAATTTTATCCAAAGAGTGAGAAAGTCCCCAGATTCTTTCATAGACTTTGCAATCATTTCGCTTGAAAATATTAAATAAATTACAATTTTATCCCAATGAATTTCATTTTTAATTATCTCTTATAAAACAACTTCTAAACTGGTACATAAGTTTTCATCCGACAAAATATTAAGATTTTCATAAAATTGTTTGCTAATTTCGGATTGAATAAATTCATCCATTCGTAACTTAAGTCTATTAATAATTTCTTTTTCTGAATTGTGTATATGCGATCGATGGAGAATATGGGTATACGTGTTTAACAGAACGACTTCCGTTCTGACACTCATCTTGTTGTTTAAATGGAAAAAAAATTATTTAAGATATCTCTCTATATAAACTTTTAAAACGATTTTCAAAAACATCTCATGGTTACAATATTAAAAATCTTATACCGCGATAAGAATAAGACCACGCAAATACAAGAATCTCCCGTCTCTAGTTCCCGAAACATCCCGGAAGTAACACCTTCACACCTTCTTTCACATACCAACACTATTGTTAATAATAAATAACCGGAGTCTAATTGCTTTAAAATCACTTTCTGTAAAGGAGATTAGAAATTTTTTAAACATCATTGAATGCATATAGTTAAATCGTCATCTATGATGGCTTATTTTAATTACAATTTTGAATTAATGCTTCGGTTTCATAATTAACGAAAACTAACGAATAGTTTTAAATATTATCTCGTCATTTATCACGTAAAAGACTAAAATATATACAACTTATTCACGATTAAAAAACTTTACGGAAAAGCTATTTTTTTAACGAATATTTCTCAATTAAGTAACTAATTGTGACAGATTCTACTCTCAAATCTGGTCGGTAGGAAGTGTCTGGTTCAATTCAAATACACGGTGAAAATTTCAACATAAGTATATTTATTCCCGTTAAATACATCTTAAAATATAGTCAAATTGTTTATAAATCCTACTAAATTCTTATTGAAAGTTATTTTATTTTAGTAAACAAAAGTCTCCGAACACTAGCAAAAATTCCTATGTAAAAAATGTACACTTAATACAGTTTTGTTAAATAAATCCTTGTCGAATCCTGTTCTTAGTCAGTCTAAAAACAGGATTCGACAAGGATTTATTTAACAAAACTGTATTAAGTGTACTTTTTGTACTTTGATAGAATAATTCATTGAAATAAATATATTTCAGTACATTATACCTTAATGAAAGTGATATATTTGACAGCGTATTTGAAAATTAAAAGCAATATTTCAATGTGCACATATACTTGCATATAATATGCAAAACAAAATAATTGCAGTGAAATTTAAAAACAAATCATTTAATGTAACACCACTGCGTTACTGGAATTTCATATAATTTCTTTTAAAACACATGCTTTCATAGTATAAGAGATGTGAATGGAAAGGTATCAATGAGTAAATGCTATATATTATTTTATGTTGAAAATAACGTTTACACTGTAAATATAAATAAAAGGAAAAAGCAAATTCAAATAAGAAAATCTATGTATAATTTAATTAATATCAAAGTGTCACTGAAAATTTGATATCATTATCTTTAAGACCCGTATTTCTAATTATTATAGCCATAAAGTACAGTGCTGCGTCACAAACTTTTAACCCGTTAAGGGTTTTTTATATTGATATATATATATAGTAATTTTAGACTAATATAACGTCTTTATTTTAATTGCGAAAATAACATTGTTTAAATCTCAATGTAAAAATAATAATTAAATCAATTTATAATTAATTACTGTGATAAAAACTGATGATATACTTAAAATATTATCTCAGAATCTATGATGTAACAGAATAAAATACATGAAATTGTGTTGAAATGAAAAAAAAAAAAAAAAAAAAAAAAAAAAAAAAAACCGGAAAAATTATTTTTTAACGAATATTTTTCAATTAAGAAATGAATAAGAACTTTTAATCACTAATTATCTTTCATAAAAACAATTCTCGTCTTTCATGATAAAGAGTTTAGAATGAAATTTTATAACTTTACATTCTTTAAAATAATCATTGACAACTTCAAAATGAATCTGAAAAAAAAAAAAAAAAAAAAAAAAAAAATCATTTTTTACTCAAAACTCGTAATTAAAAATTCATTAATAAACCCTCTTGTCATCTTTCATGATAAAACATGCTCCGCGACTCCGTCAAGGTCAAGGACAGGAGAGGAGGCGCAGCGGTGCAGCCACCTCCTGCTCTCAATCCGGCCTTTTCTACCTACTTTTAACCTCACTTTAAAATCATAAAAAATCAGAGGGAGATAATGCTCTCGCGTCAATTTTATTCACCTTTCCTTCGATATTGCCACAAATCATGGTGTATGGCCATAAAAAGTTCAAAATTTCATATTTAACCATTATTATCATTATCATCATCATTATTTTTATTTAGCACCTATCGTCTGACTCTCTCTGAAAAATTTCAGAGTTACCCTAGTGCGAGGTGTAAAAACTTCACATTTATGAGAGTAGCTTGGATTATTTGCAATTTTTTATGACAGTTTTTTGTTTTTTGGAATTTATAATTGTCGCAAACCTATCCACGTCCACTTTCTCTGTTCAATTGGTGAATTTCAAATACAAACATAGCTTAATAATAAAAATGTACCGGAGGACTGGCATTGAAAAGTAATAAGTTAGAAACGCAGAGGTGCCAAGTTATTACGGATTGTCCGTAATCTTAATACCTGAAAATTTTTAATGTATTCTTTTGCAATAATTATCTGCAGTTTGATAGGACAAGTTTTACTTTTTCTTTACTGTGGTGTGAAATTGATTTTTCGTTAGTATTAGTAACTTGGCACCTCTTGAAACGTTGGATGTGAAACGTTCCAGCGGATACGCCATAAAATGCAAAAAAATTCACATTTTTGCATTTCATGGTCTTTATTCAACGTTTTCAACTTATTACAAACAAAGCTTAGTTGAAACAGTGTAGTTTATTCTGTTTCATGATGATGCTTGAGAAAAAAAAGATAACTGCATCATCATACTTATTATACTATACAAACATTGTTTGGTGTACATTGGAACTGTTATCTCTTGGGTAGGGAAAGAAAGAAAGTGATCTGCTTTGCGATTAAACTGCGCTTCACACACTTTCATTAGCATATTATCATGATTTCGGGATTTGACTGGGCAAAAATCACTTGATATAAACGTACAAACATTTCTTTACCTCTCCTTTCTTAAAAACATTTCTAGAAAATTGCTTAAAAATAATCGTATAACAAACACTTATCTGTAACTAATATGTGCAAATAATTTACTTCAACATATGAAGAAGTATAGCACAATTTTTAATTATTATTCAAAAAAAAAAAAAAAAACGCGATAGAAACTTATTTTTTTAATTATTCTTAAGTGTTTATGTTTGTCTTAGGGTTAAAGACATTTGACTGCGTTAAGTTCTAGCCTTGTTGGATTGCCCTCCGTAGGGTCTTTCTATGGAGGTCCTATCCCGCATTTACGAAAGTTTCGCAGAATAGCACTGTAAACTTCGAACGGCTGGGCTGACTAGCGCTACCTCAGTTTGAACCCGACACCTCATGTCTATAAGCTTCGAGAGAGGAAACTCGGCACTGGTGTGGCAATGTACATTTTTAAGACCTCTCTAAACAACCGTCATCCAGAATCATAAAATTTCCCGCTTTCTTTTACTTTTCAAAAGTCATCAGACCTATTCCATAATTAGAACAGGCTGGATTTGAGTTATTTTAATATACGGCTTCCCTCCAATATAGATTATATATATATATATCTATATCTATCTATCTATCTATCTATCTATCTATATATATATATGAAGAGCTGTAATTTACAAAATTATATATACAAGGATAAATTAATACACCGAATAAATTTTATCCCTTTCATTTCATTTGATATTTTCATTCATTATGTATCGAATTATTTTAAGTAAATTAACTATATCTTTCAAAGTGCGGTATATAATGTCTCTATTTCTACATTATCTGGTGATTGACTAAAATTAACACACACATATATGTATATATATATCGCATCCTGTTCAAAAGGTGACGCAAGTAAAAAAATAGCAATTTTGAGTTTATGTAATTGAAATATATGTATGAAGTGCCCCCAACGTGCTCGAAAAGCGTCAAGTCTTTATCTTGCACTTTATCCAACGGAGAGACTGTTGTGTAAGTTTTATATACATGATATATATATATATATATTAAATGCTGTAAAGGAAGTTCCGTGGAAAGTCATCATAGTTAAAATAATAGTCTTAATAATGGTATGGTTTTTCCGGATTTTTGCGAGTGTTAATACTACATATACAAAATCTAATTTGAAGATCAAATCCAAGAGGGGGGGTGGTTTTAACTTCCATTCTCATTAGGGCTAGTAGAGAAATTAAAACTTAAAATAAGATAATAATAATAATGATAAAAAAAAAAAAAAAAAGAAAAGAAATGGAGTCTTAAAGCTCCCTCTCTCCTTTACAAAGAAGAAAAAAAAAAGAAAAGAAAAGAAAAGAAAAAAGAAACTGAAAAATAACCAAATATGTGAGCGATCGCCGGTCTTGTTTATTCTATTCTCCTCTCCTTTCCTTTCTATTTTCTCCTGTTCCTCTGTTCTGTTCTGCTTACGTTCCGTTATTCATATTTCAGATGCCACTTCTGCGATTATACAGAGAAGGGGGAGGAGGTCCTATTTTAAGTAATAGACCAATTTATTCAATAGGACAATCTGCAGTAAAAGCAAAAGGAAAGACTAGTGCCATCTATTAGAAATTATTGGTTTGAAAAAAGAATATAAAAAAAATGACTACTGCAACAAATAATGTGATATGTTAGGATTATGGAGTATCAGTATGATAAAACTGTTAAAGCTAAGGTCCAAGCTAAGCAATTCTGCTAACGTTTAATTTTAGAGTATTTGACTAAACATTAATGCGTATATTCATACACATACAATATGCTAGAATAAAAAGAAATCGTGTCAATAAAAATGCGTGGTAAATAAAAAGGAAATAGATAATTTAAATCAGTGATATTATTTAAAATTAAGAGGGAAAGATTCCTTTATAAATAATTGAGAAGTAAATCAATAGATATTACGAACACGATATAGTCGCAAATATTCTATGTTCTTTCGCTCAAAAGTTTTATATCATAATGAGGAAAAAGAAAAAGATTTGAAATTGAAACTTATTAGTTTTATTTAGTGTTAAACTAAGATGAATTTTTAAATAACGTGGGTGGCAAATGCATTACATTTTTTTTTCTTTACGTGAGTTTATATCTATAAAATAATTTGCAGTGCAAAATACGTATAGTATTCAGGATATACAAATAAATAAATAATACAAATAAATGTATTGTAATTAATACAAATAAATAAATTACAAATAAACAAATAAAATAAATCAGAGTTAAAAAGAAAAAAATAAAGAAGATACATATAATGTATTAGAATTAGAACCAAGAAAAGTAAACTGTAAATAATAGTAATAATAATAATAATAATTTAGTTTTAATATATTTTCTCGCATCATATTAAGAATAAACCTAATTAATTATTTTTTTTTTTTTAATTTAATTTTTCGCTATTTTGGTTTTAATTCCTTATCTGTATCTTCTTTATATTTTACTGTATTTTTACTTTCTCTTACCCATAAGGTAGAGAAAGTATTGTTTTTGGGTCAAATTTTCGAACGTGAGATTTTGTTATATTTACACGTTTTGAGGTCCCCTGAATACGAAAATCATGTTTTTAGCAAATGGTCTGTGTGTATGTCTGTGTGTGTGTCTGTATGTCTGTGTGTCTGTGTGTCTGTCTGTTATCAACATATCTCAAAAACAAATTATGGCAGAAAGTTCAAACTTGGTATTCTAAATGTGTATCATATAGGGATGCTACAGTAAGCTTTTCGTTAAGATCAAGCAAATGGTTCGTGTACAGGGACAATCAAGAGAATTCTAATACATTACGTCTATGGGGGAAATTGCAGGAAAGTAGAGTTTAACGTCTATAGACTGCCCTAAACCAAATGAAACGAATATATATATTTTGTAATAGAGATAGTTAACTGGGACATTTTTTTTTTGTGTTTGTAGGAGTCTCGCCTCCCCCCCCCTCGAGGGGAGTAAATTTTCATGATGGGTATCTTTCAAAAGAGCTCGCCAATATCTTTAAAACGAATGGTAGAACCATCGATCTGCGATAATTTAAAACAAAGTTATCGATTTTTTTAAACTTTTAACGAAAAAAAAACTTTTTTTTTTTTTTTTTTAATTTAAACAATAAAAAATAAATAAAAATAAATTTTTTAAAAAATAAATAAAAATAAATTTTTTAAAATAAAACTTTTTTTTTTTTTTTTTTTTTTTTAATTTTGAGAATAAAATGGACTTTTTTTGGATATTTGGTGTTATACTACTTCTCTAATATGGAAGTTGTCTGCCTTATCATAAAAGATAATTTTTTTAAATAATAATTTTAATAAATTATTTTTTAAAAAGAGAATTATTTTTTAATAACCGAATTATATTCTATATAAATGTAGGTGCAATAATGAAACGGGGGGTTGAGGGGGGCGGTAGCCCCCCTCACACAGAACTAATTATCATATAAAACTCTTCAGAAACCTAATACGAATTGTTTAACATAGGTTTACATAACAGTACTCGTTATCTTACCTATTAATCTGCAACCTGTATTTATAGTATTAAATTTCAGGGTAAGAGAAAGTTGTGTGAGTGACACACCAGATTATTTAATTTATTTGTATTTTGAATTCCCTACATATTTTGCATTATATTTTTTTTTACTTATGTGAAGTCGCTCAAGAGAAGTAGAATGCATTGCTACTCATGTTGAAGCATGTTTACGAGCTCATATGAAATAAAAAACAACTTTTATAATAAACTAAATGGAGAAAACTAGCTAGATTTTTAAAGGAATCATCATAAGTTCTTAAAATTGTTAGGCAAAAAATGACAGATACTAGAAATGCAAAATGACAAAGACATGCTGATAAGATATTTATTCGACGCGATTTACTCCTGGGAGGTAGTTATACACTGAAATATCCCACAACCTTTGCACTCCAAGCCGTAGGTTCCTTTCTAATAATCTTATGATGCGAAAAAAAGCTTAAAATAATAATAATAATAATAATAATAATAAGCCATACATCCCTTTATTTATTTATTTATTTATTTTCCACATCATACACTCCCACACCAAACCAAACATTCAACTTTTGCTTTTCTTCTTTTTTCCTTTCCTACTTCGGCTTGTCGAATATTTATACTATACGTATCTATAAATTGCAGTAATAACGTAAAAAATGGCGGGTTTATATATTTATGCATGTAGACGACGCAAAATAGTCATTAAATAATCACCTCATCAAAGATTCTTTTTTCCTTAGTTTTACGTTCTTTCTGTTTGATTAATTTCTTTTCCTTTTTCTCCACAAACGGAAAGTAATCGAGGTACATTTTTTAACAATTGTAGTACGAAGGTTAAAAATACACATTACAATAATTAACTACAATTTCATAAAATAAAGTACAGCCACAGTCTGGTTAAACTTAGACTGACGGTACTCAGAGATAAGTAATTCTTATTCTTTGGTTTGGAACCGAATGGAACTTTAAATGTGTATTATAATATACAGATCAGGGGTGGCCAACTCGCAGCCACCCGCCCAGTAAAGTTCAGCAGCCCGCAACGGAATTTGGAAATTTATATAATGCTATCTTATATTAACAGAGCAAAACCTAAAAATTCCGTTCTGGATCTTCTGAAGAAAAACGATAATAGATGATATCTATATTTGAAGGACATATTTTATTTGTTGTACTGTATCAGCTATATCTATCAATCTATCTAATATCTATCTACCTATCTATCTATCTATATAAGCTATCTATATAGTTTTGTTCACCAGTGATTATTTCCACTTTTATAAACAGGGAGGATGAGTGTAGGGAATTGGCTACACGTACACGAAGGTTCTAGGCCTGTGTGGAATGACTTCCGTGTTTTTTTTTTTTTTTTTTTGGGGGGGGGGGGAGGGGGGGGTCCTAGCTCGTTTAAGCGAGTTTCAGAGTAAACTACGAAAAATTCCAGACGACTCGCTAGGCCGACGAGGCGACTTGGATTCGAACTCGGCGCTTGCCGTCTACTACCTTCGAGAACATAACCTTTCGGCCAATGTGAAAAATATGAGAAATTGTTTCATATTTATTAATTATGCGTGATTTTAAGACATGTGCATGCGTACATGTGACTAAAATCGATATGTCTCTCTTACAGAATTTAATAGTTGTGATATGTGAAAATGTTTCATCCTACTTTATTGTAGGCGGCTATTTACGATACTATTGTTGTAGATTGAAAGCAATAATCTTTGTTAACTTTTAAGGGAATGGTGAATAATGGTTTTATATATAAAAATTGATAAACAAATGAAAATTAGGCCTAAAATTCACGGAGGTCCTCGTCAGGGCAGCCCATCCCCCATGGAGGGAATGGAAAATGAGAAATTTCTGGAGGGACGTGTGCTTTAAGCCAAAAAATACATCCCTAGCTCCCAATTTCTTAAAGATAAGCAAAAATACATACAGCCATCGAATTCAAGATTAAAAGGAATTAATAACAAACATTAATATAAAGAATCGAATTCATAAATAAAGTACATTAATACAGAATAATACATCAATGTAAAAATATAAAAATATATCAGTATAAATTCATAAAACAAGATGAATGAAGAAAAATGACCCCTCCCCTTCCCTACCAAAAAGAGAAAACCTTCTTTGGCTGGTAGGGCCACTTATCAGCAGAGGCGGATCTAAGGGAAGCCCCCCCTTTCAAAACACTGACATTCACAATTTAATATTACAGTTGTAAACTTTTCCTTTATCTGGAATAACATCTTGAAAAATCTTAGTCCCCCCCCCCTCCCCCGTCCCCAAAGTTAATTTCTGGATCCGCCACTGCTTATCAGTTCTTATAACATTCCCCTGAGAGGAAGAAAAACCTAACATTAGTCTGAAATGTTTACTTAGTAAGAATAGAGGGTAACAGTTAACAGTTAAACTGTTTTTAAGGTTCTCAAGAGCCATATTTAGGTCTATTTTATTATTCAAAATCTTTATTATTCTGTTAATTTATGTAAACACAATATTTTTCAATACATTAAGATTAACGCGAGAAAACCAATTCGTCAAATTGCAAACCTTAAAGCCAAAATCCTGTCTTTTATCGTAAATACCAATCGAGATCATTTTTCACCACTTTTTTTAATTCCAGAAAAGAAGTTTTGCCGTCTGTATCAGTTCGGTTTAAAATGAGAATAGAGGGATAGGTTTCACTAGCATATTTCGCAAAATTTTTACAGTTAATTACTATTACGCCATCAACGTATTTGAAAAACATTATGTTTTTAAATTTTCTCTCATAAAGAAAAAGGTTTGCAAAAGAACTGGAGTAGTTAGTTCAGATTGGGATTCCTCGAATTTGTAAAAAAAAAAAAAAAAAAAAAAAAAATCCATACTATTAAACAAAACATTTTCAAAAATGCAAAATTTTATAAGGTCATTCCTATGTTTCTTTTCACAATTAATCACCTGAGAAAATTCATTGTAAGTATTTTCAAACATTTCTAAACTAAAATCATGTCGTATACTACAGAAAAGATTTTCAAAGTCATAAATATTAATTGCTAAGATGTCATCTGAATTTTCTTCAAAATATTTTAAGACTTTGTAGTTATTTTTAATGATATACCAGTCATACACACACACACACATATATATATATATATTTGTAAATTATTTCTTAGGGTTATAGAAAATTTGAATATGAAAGTATTGAAATATAACACTATAATAACTATATTTAAATTATTCTAAAACTATATAATATTTTTTAAATTTTAAAATGCTCATTGCTAACTAATTTTTAGTTTTTCCACTCAATTTTACATTATTATTGTTTAACAATATATTCTAAACATATTTGCATATTATTTTGTTTATTCATTGATAAGTTATTTTTTTCAAAATATTTTTGTTTGAATTCTGATATTTAATGAAATTTTCAGCATTGAAGCATATATATATATATAATTTTTTTTTTAAGTGAAAAAATTATAATCTATGGTCTATCCACGACACATCGACACCAACTTAGAAATTTTCAGAAACGAAGTTGGTGAATTCATTCAATACTACGCTATCAATCGGAAAGTTACCCCCAGATTGTCCGAATTTCTGTTACTTAAAATGATTAATGTATCATTTTCCATAAAATTATGTTAAGAGAATTCTTTCTGAAATGATAAAACTACAGAGAGAACTTCAATATACCTCAGGACACAAACTATTTATATTAAATAAGTATGGTAATTACACCATCTTTCATAAAATTAACTCACGGAAAAATAGGCCATTTGTCTTTTCTTAAATGGATCTTTTCTTTATTTTAAAATAATAATAATAATCATAAACATAATCAACTTTTCCTGCATGTCATTAAATTAAAAATAAATGAAAAAGCAAATAAATTGAAATTAGAATTCAATATAGTTTATGACACGGCGAACATATCAGAAACATTATTTATCTGTAGATTAAATTGTTACATAAAAAAAAAAAAAAAAAAAAAAAAAAAAAAACTTATTCTATTAATGCAAGACCGTGAAATACATTTGTAATTCAATTATGAGATAGTTGATTATAAAACGTTTTTCAACCCCAATTTCGTACAATTTTTCATCTTTTATTATTCACTTTAGAGAAGTTATCTTATCTCAACATTTTACTAGAAGTACATTGCATAACAGTTAAACGTAAGTGAAAAGAAACTTCAGATCTACTAATATTCAGTGTTATTTCTTTCCTGGAAAATTAAACTTTAATCGTACATCCAACTAAAAGAAAAAAGAAAAAGAAAGAAAGAAAGAAAAGAAGCACGTATTCTTTTAATTCATTTTACGCCAAGTAATTTGCATCAAGTTTAGGAATTTTGAATTTCTGTTTATATTTTTGATATCGTTAGCTGATATTAAACAATGAACTCATTTTTACTCTATTTTTGTGCGACAGATATTCAGCCGTTCGCCTTAGTAACAATAAAAATAACAAATCGCTAGAGGTGGAGAACAGTTTTCAGAGTATTTCCAAAATTATAAAAACAATGTGATCAAATAGGTTAATAATATTAAGATTTATAGATAATAGATTTTTTAGATAATAATTAAGATTTATTTTTTTTTATTTTTATTTGCTGAGCAGTTTCAGTTTTGTAAGAGACAAAATGGCGAAATATTTAGCGAGATCAGGAGATTTACTGAAAGATTACAGACTCCATTTCGTCATAATGACATCACATCCGTTTAAAAGCTTTTGTTTCCTGCTAGATGGATCTTCACGTCTCACTGATTGACAAAACTACTGTCTGAACAGTTTCCAAAAGCACGTGTTTCTCACTCACCTACTTTTAGAAACGCAGACTTTGTTTAGTTGTTTAGTTAAAAAGTCATTTTCAAGTTAATCGCGAATGCATTGTTAACATGAAGACCACGAAAACTGAAATTAGTTTACACAAATGCTTGCATGCTATTACACAAAAAATTGCATTTATTTTTCTTTTTTATTAAAAATAACTTAATGGCCGACAAAACTACCACTTGAATTAATTTCCAAAGCAGGTGTTCACATTAATTTGCATGTGGAAATTGCTATATGTTTGTATAAACTTATGCTAGATATATTGTATGTGAAGTATGCCTTCACTTTAATGCACATGTAACGTGTAACATACATTGTATTATAGGAAAAAATAAGCAAGGTAGAAAATGTTTTTTCTCTTTGTAGTGGTATGCAACGCGCGCTGCTTCTCTTTCTTGCATACAGTGAAGTTTATGTCATTGAACTTTCAGTATTATGATAAATACTGCTGTATGCGTAGTTTTTTTTTTTTTTTTTTTTTTCTTTAACGAGCCTGTAAAAAAGAAAAAGAAGATATATCTTTTGTTGGCCTTTAATAAAAAGAAATACATTTTAATAGCATGGTACACATGATTAGTGCTTTGCTAAGTATTATTTGGTAAAAAATGTGGGGTGTTGGTGTTAGGGTTAAGGCCAATTGAATACAAGAAAATTCTAGACCTGGTGGTGTACCCTCCTGGGGGGTATTTCTAAGGGGTCCTAACCCGTATTTACGCGAGATTCGGAGATAACCACGGAAAACATAGAACAGTTAAGTCGTCGAGCGTGACCTGCGATCGAACTCGGCACTTCCCGTCCACCAGCTTTGAGCACAGAACTAGTCAGTCACTGGTGGAGCTAAAAAATGTGGGATTTACGTGCATGTATGTTTTAGATCTGTGCACACATTAATGAAGGTTTGAATGGAAGTATTTTGCAATTTATGAAAGAGGCGTAATGTTTTTCTTTCTTAGCTCCTATTTTAGAAAAGACGAAGGGGGGGGGGGAGGAAATGACATGACACAACTTATTTCTATAACTATACAGAGTTATATTTGAACAATCGATGTATATATATATATATACATTTTTTTTTTTCCCGTAAAAATTGAAAACATTTATTTATGCAGGATGATTCAGAACTATTGTTTAAAAATTTACATGGAGGTTAGGAACACGATAACAAGGAAGAACCATATGGGAACATATGGTCGGTTGTGTAACCCAGACGTGCAAGAGGGTGCTAGACGTCTCGAGGAAAGTTGGCCTAGGTGAAGTGACGAAAAGTGTAATTTTGGTGTATGAGCATAAGAAACAAAAATATTCTGCAAACTTTGTGCAATAAATTATCATTATTTTGTGACCTGTCTCGCACCTTTCTGTCTATGGATTCCAGGCCATCTAAAGCGTCTAAATTGAGTTTGCGACCATATATTCCTAAATGATTCTTTCTTGTTATCGTGTTCCTAAAGCTCATGTACATTTTTGAACAATAGTTCTGAATCACCCTGTGCATATAATATATTAGCAAGAAAAGTGACACAATTCAAGAATGCAGTATTTGTGAAAAAGCAACTTAAATATAACGACAAAACATTGACTAGCCATCGATAAAACACGACACAATTACCTGTTAGTTGAATAGGTTGCGAAATATTGATGTGACGGTTTTTGGTGTATGTTGAGGCGCTTCATACACCCTTTTCTATGAAATAAACACAAAATTGTCATTATTTGACTTGTGTCACTTTTTTTGCCGGAGTACGATATAGGTATATATGCTCTGATTGTTTATGACTTTTAGTTTGATAATTCGATATTGAAATTCTACAAAGAAAGTAAAGTTAAGAAAAAGTTTTTTTATGGTAGAAAAATTAAAGATTATAATCATTGCTTTAAATACGTCGAAGTACGGAGGTGTTTATGTCGAAAGATATTCTGGTAAAAGAAATTTTATGGTTCATGTTATACAATTTATACAAGGTATCATTCTCTCGGAAAAACACGGGAAGCAACTTATATACTTGAGGGTAGCAAAAAGGTTCATTTTGGAATATAACTTACGTTCAGTATATTTTATGAAAAAAGCAATAAGTGCATTTTTTAAGAATAACGTGTTCCATCGCTTTGTACTTGAATAAAGTATTTTAAGCTGAAAAAAGATTTAAAAAATAAAGTCGATCTTATTGATAAGGTTACAGCATTAAGCATTTTATAAAACTTGAACTCCATTTTCTTACTAATAAAAATAATTTGGTATGGCACTTACTATACTTTCTCTTACCCTACATTAATGTAGACATACTCATCGAGTTTATGAGACACGACGTAAGGTACTTTATTTAAACATTTTTAGTGTATTTTAAAAATGGTTCAAATTAGTTTTAAAACAGTTTTATTTGATACATTTCTGTGTGACTATGAAAAAAAAAAAATAAATAAATAACAATTAAAACAATTCAGACTAATATTAGTGATTTTTTGTGTGAGGGAGAGAGACATATAATTCGACTATGCCTATTTCTATACATAAGAATAAAAACTGGCGTTCTTTAACGAAAAAAAAAAAAAAAAAAAAAAAAAAAAACTACAAAGCTGCTAGATGGTAATAATGTGCAACACTGAGAAAAAATTCTGTAACTGACATCTAGAATCTAAATTGTGGATCTAGAAAATATAGTTCCATGTCATCTTTATAAATTCTAGTCCCTTTTGAAAGCGAGTTTTAGAACCCCATATTAGAACTGTGGAGAGTTTGCTTATATTCTCGAGGGCAAATTTATTTACAAATCTCTGGAATACAAAAGGCGGGTTTCAACAACTATAATCTTGGTTTATTACCCAATTCTAGTAAAACAAGCGAGAATTTCTCGCAATACAAACGATTCAGAATATTCAGAATATTGTTTCACCATCTCTAGAAATGTGTAGACTTGAAATTCTCGATCATTTCGTCTATTCAGTTTATTGGCGTGATTTACTCGCATAGATCGGAAATCTATATTTCTAGTTAGCCCATTTTATCCCATTGTCCTATTTAAAGGACAGCTGAAAAATAGAATATAGAAATCAGAATTTGCTTGGTGTGAATATTTTTTGTCAGCTGGAATATAAAATGCTATATATAAGCTGCTGGTAGAGTGTTATGTGTTTCACCTCCTCCTCCTCCTCCATCTGGAATCTTTGTTTAATCATTACATTAGGGAAACTCAAAACACAGAGTATCTACCATAGCTCAACAAGAATGGTGGGAAGAAGGTGGGGTATCTCCACCTCCATCCTAAAGACATGGTATAGGACCATTGTTGAAAAGATTTTAACATATGGAGCCGCCATCTGGGGTGGACACCTGCGATCCGACGCCATAAGAGGTCTAAACTCGGCACAAAGACCTTTCCTCTTGCAAATTGCAAGAGGATACAAAACTATCTCCACTGATGCCCTCACTGTGATTACTGGGATTCCCCATCCATGCCCACCTGCAGGTCTCTCAAACGTTCATCAAAACTCAAATTCTACAATTAAAAGACCCCGAACTCACAAATATTATTTTCCCGCAAACCCCCATTCAATCCTTGACCTGCAGTTGGGATATTCACCCAGGCAAGGATGTTGCTCCAAGTATAACCAATTGTAACAAAAATAGCATCCTTCCCTCGGCTCCGGTTGCCATCTACACTGATGGTTCCAAGACGGACACCGGGGTGGCAGCCGCTTTCTGCGTGCTAGAACATGGTGTCGCGGGCCATTAGTGGGCATGCAGGCTCAAAGACTTTAACACGGTTTTTCAAGCCGAGATCCACGCTATCGCTGAGGCCATAGAATGGGCCAGCACTTCATACAAAACCCAAGTAGCACATAACGTTGTTATAGCGTTGCAAATATGTCTGAACAGTGAAAAATTAGTTGTAACAACATTAAAACAACGTTATGTGCTACTGGGGAAATCAGCAAGTCAACATCTTTAGCGATAGTCTCTCGGGCCTTCAGACCATAGCTCGGCATAGGAGCAGACACCCACAGATTCAACACATTAAAAAACTTTTATTAAATTCCGAACTAATTTGCTCCCTGGCACACGTTTCTGCCCACAGGGGTGTTGTTGGCAATGAGCTTGCAGATACATTAGCAAAACAGGCTTCTAATTTCCCCACAAAATGCTCATCAATTCCTGCACCCCCTTCTTATGTAAAAAGTAAAATTCACAAAATCATAAAGCTTAAATGGCAAGACCTGTGGAACAGCTCCGAGAAGGGGAGACACACCTTCTCCCTGATTCCACAGGCCAGTGCAAACTTCTGGTCCCTATCTCCCCCTATCACTGCTTTTCTTACCGGCCATGGGCCCTTCCCCTCCCATCTGTACAGATTTCACTGCCGACGATCATCCCTGTGTCCCTGTGGAGAGGAGGGTACTCCACTGCATTACTATTTTTACTGCCCACTAACTGAATCAGACCATCTACGAAATCCAACCCCTCGGCCCCCTAACTGGCTAAATGAAATAGTAACTAGAAAACCGTTAATTAAAAAACTTAATAATATCTACTCATACCTTATGAACCTCACTAATTTAACTGACTAATATGAAAATATACTATTAACGTTCTTATCCAAATTATTAAACCTTAAAAAAAAAAAAAAAAAAAAAAAAGAAAGAAAAAAATTTTTAACGATGTTATCTTTCTCCGTGGTTGTCTGAGGTGCTGCTGCTGATCTTCCATGTCCACCCAATCCCAAACCACAGAAGTTGTAGTCTGTACAATTTCTTCATAAGCCTTTATCACCTGTTCAATTGACCCAAAGTTTCAAGTAGCACACCAAGGACGCCCTCAAGTTTTTGTCTCAACAGATTCTTACGATCATGATCCATGGGTATTGCTTCATAGTAATTCCTATGAATTGTTTCACCTAGAACAGCCATCTTCTACCAAAGAATCTGCTTCATTAAATGGAGCTCTGGACTTTCATCCACTGCATCAACTTCAGACAGCTTGCCAATTGTCGCGTGGGATTGGCTGGGTCCGGCAAGCTGGTCAACATGGTTGTGTAAATTTATCTATCTGTCATTAATCATCGCCCCCTGTCGCGTGCAGGCAATAAGAAAAGAGCCTGGCGATGAATCATTGTATTTTTTTTTTTTTAAATAAAAGTCGGAGCAGCTCACGTGGATTCCTAGAAGCGCTCAACATCGCTCTTCGAGCGGTGAGCGGGGGCTGCTCCCTGTTCAATCATTACATTAGGGGGCGTGGTTTATCTTCTCTTTGAGGTTGAAAATTCTTTCTGGAGAACTATCATGTAAATAAGATAGTATTATACAGATAAAACAAAACTTTATACTCGGAAAGCACCTTTCACTATTGAAGAGACTAAAACATATAAGTGCAAATTTCATCCTCTTTATTTCAATGTCCTGCGTACAAGGTGGATAAGATTTCTTATACAGAATATAATTTTTTTTTCTTTTCAAATTTTGTTGTATTTAGTGTATTTAGGTTTAATAAATCTTAAAAAATATAATTTTTCTCAAATTTGAGCAAAATAAATAAATTGGGATAAAATGTTAAGGGATTTAGAAAATGACCACTTATTCATTCTAGATAAAGGTGATATATATATACAGTAAGACCCCGCTTAACTCGGGGGATACGTTCCATCAAAGTAGAGCGTAATGCGAAACAGCGAGCGCACAATTTCAGGGAATCCCCGTACTGCTGCGAGCAATTTCGGGGAACCACAGGGGAAATAAAAGAGCGCTAAACCGAAACAGCGTTAAATGAAACAGCGTTAAGCGGGGTCTTATTGTATATATATATATATATATTTTTTTTTTTTTTTTTCTCAGTGAATTTTAATTTCTAAACACAAAATTTTCAAAGTTACTTTTTAAAATTGCTAATGGCTCTAACCAGTTTTACGTGCCTAAAGGTGGAAAAAAAAATCTAAATATATATGCATGTATATTTTTATTTCTGAATTATTAAAGTGCACCAACCAAATTGTACATCGCAAATTAATTTCTTCTAAATCATAATAATATATAATAATTAGCACTAAGATGCTTTAGGACTATAATATTTAGCGTAGCACTAATTCTGTATCCATATCATTAAAATATATTTCATACAGCCGACAGAGAATATATATGTCGCTCCCCGACAAGAGATGGGACACAACTCGAAAATTCAGAATTTGAGAAAATAAAACTATAGATAACAATAAACCATTGACTAGTCTACAATAAAATTGACACAACTGTCTTTCAGATGAACAAATTGCGAGATAAAGATGTCACGCTTTTTGTGCACGCTGAGGCACTTCATACACATTTTTCAATGACAAACTCAAAATTGCTATTTTTCTGACTTGTGT
The DNA here is from genome assembly GCA_963930645.1 of Salticus scenicus. Classification (NCBI taxonomy): domain Eukaryota; kingdom Metazoa; phylum Arthropoda; class Arachnida; order Araneae; family Salticidae; genus Salticus; species Salticus scenicus. Next base: position 113,989,117 of record OZ005657.1, read on the forward strand.
CACTTTTCTTGGTGTGATATACTTATTTATTTATGTAGGCCTATAAAATAACGCTGCTTACTACAATTTCTGTATTTATATCATATGACTGCAGAGTTTAGTGACATATACTTCATCGAAAAACTATATTAAAATGTACTCGATATATTTTTCTCTCCTATGCGCGATGTTAAAAATGTCATTTGTTATAGACATATGAATAGACAATGAATGACCATATATCCATTTTCAATGTATATTATTCTACATTATACATTATTGCACTATAATATACATTCTTATTATAGGTAGTATTAAAAACATACATAAATTTTACCTTTTTAAAATCGATGTATTAATGCACTTGAAAACATTTGCTCCTATAGGCCAGAACGCACAACGTAATTTTTTTTTTCTTAATAATATTGCAAATATGAACAACAAACACCATTTCAATAATATACGTACGCAAATTTCAGATGTTATTTCTGAAAACTTAAGTATGTTTAAGCAGGTTATCACTCTAACGAACATACAGAATAACAGACAGAAAAACCCAAGTCATGAACTCTTTTTAACTTTATTGGATATTATTAAAAAGTAATTTACTGATTGAATTCTTTTATCGTATTACGACGATACATTACGAATAATGAAGCAGGGCCCGTACTGTCCTAGAATTTACTTGATTTTCTTTTTCTCTACCACTAATTTTGTATAAAAGTTTTCGTTGTAAGAAAAGCCTATAAATTTTAAGAGAAATTAACTGTTTAAAAATACTGGTAAAAAGTCATTGAAAAAAGGCAGGGTCGTACGAACCCTGTGACGTGCTCAAAAAGATTAAAAGAGAGAGAGAGAAAGAATTCGTAATGTTTACAATCTTATTAATGATATGCTGAAAAATTTGCGTTAAAATAATAATAATAATAATAATAAGTATGTGAATGAACTTGATTAAAAATTTTTAAGAAAACTTTAATTGAAAGTAATGTTAAATAATGAGTTTCATTTTCTTTTTTCTTTTTGAAAAGAGAGAGAAGGGAAGAAAAATATTTCATAGCTATAGCAAAAGAATTTAAAGCATTAAATGATGAAATATGAATTAAAGTATCATATTAATTATTTTTACCGTTATATACTAGGTAATGCACATAGGTAGTGAAAAAGAAAGAAAGTAATGAATTTTTTTGTGTAGTCGGAATATGTTTGGTCTTACCTGCATGAAACGCTCTGCAGGTAAGCAAAGTCATAAAATTTGGTTGCTATGTGTCTCAACTATAGAAGCCTTTATCTTGGTGCCAAAAAACGAGCGGTAAATTAAAAAGGGAATTTTTTTTTTTTTTTTTTAAGTTTTGAAGCTGCTAAATTGATTGTTTAACACGTTAAGCGCCATGTCAGCCATTCTAGATTCTAGACATTTTGTCATATATCTCCAAAAATACTGAAGGAATCATCTTAAAACTTTAGGAGTGTGCAGAAAATGTTACACTTCAAGCATTTCAGTGAAAGTTTTATCCCGAAAGTAAAAGCAGTACCAATAAAAAATTAACACGTTGAGCGCCATGTCAGCCATCGTTGGCTCACTGTGTCAAATATGATATAATGCCACGTCAACCATCGGTGGTTGACAGTGTAAAATAGTATATAAAACTAAAAATATTACATGGTTTTAAGTAATTATTGAAAATTTATTGAAAATTTGTTTAATTTTTATTTATTACAGGGGGAATCATTATGGAATTTTAATGGATTTTAAGAATTCGCGTATCGCTAAACGTGTTAAATGGCATTTTGCAGAAAAAAAATGTGACTTTTTATCTCGCATTTGTATAAAAAATATGGATGATTTAAAATTAAACCATACATTTTCACTCTACATTCCAACAAATCATTCACTAAGATATGAATGCTTTTGCTTTTAAATAGCATTTTGTTCTCGAATTTTGTGCGTAGCTCAAGAAAATGATCAAAATATACAGCAAATGACAAAAACCTATTTTAACCGTTTGAGGGTCAAGGTAAAACCGCACATTTAAAACTACAGCCACTGAGATTAACGAAAAAGTTAGAAGGCAAAAAATAAATGAATTTTTTCCACACTATTTGAAACGCAAAATTTTGTTAACAGTTTCCGGGTAGAATTTTTGCTGTTGTGAATAAAAATTAGGTGGTATAAAATACATACCACCGCCCTATAAAGGGTTAAAAAATTGACGATTCGATGGGGAAATATGTTCTTTACACATAGATTCAACATTTTTAAAAACAAGTGACTGTTTGATTAAACTTGAAAAACTTCTTCACACACCATAAAATAAATATAGAAGCATTACCGGTTTCGAAAGGACGTAGTCTTGCTTTTGCCTCCAAGGCAGTAGCACCAATTTTGCACCTGAAGAAGAAAGTCTACGTCCTTTCAAAACCGGTAATGTTTCTATTTATTTTATGGCGAAGACGTTTTTCAAGTTTAATTATTGATTGTGCACCAGTTCTTTAATTCAGTATAAGTAACTTTTTGCTTAAAACAATACACCAGTCTGCGAAAATTCATCATAATTAGGTCAAATGCTATCTAACTTTCGTTTATAATCTCAAACAAAAATGCTTTATAAAAAGCTTTATAACATTGTACTATACATATATCTTACTCAAAATTCTTAAAATATATACTTAACATAAATAGAATACACTAAATATGAAAATACAATAATTCATTGTTCTACATACATGCATTAAAATTTAAAGTACTATTAAGATCCCAAACAATCGAATAGGTTTGTAAATTTCTTACAAGATAAAATGTTTTTCAGAAATTTGCTTTAAATTTAACGTTTTAAAGTCTCAGATGTTAAAGTTTAGATTTTAGGGATATGTAAAACGATAAAATATTTATCATTTAGAAGTCAATATTTATAAAACATGCAACGTATTTATAGCAGAAAAAAAAATCGAATATTTTGAAATTAATATCTGATTTAATAATTGATATGTAATACGATATGACTCAGTTCGATAACTACTATCTGAAAACATCATCTTTGTAAGGGTTGCCAGAAAACTTACTCAAAACCACGTAATAGAGCGAGCGGATTTAAAAAAGAAAAATATACGGAAATAGTTTTATTTAAGAGATGTTTTGTAAATTCACGCTCAAATTTCAAATGAAGATCCGACTTACGTTGTTTTGATTTATTAATTACGTAACTTTCATATTTATAATTTCACATGTTCTTTGTAAAGTAACACAAGTTAAACGATGATGTTTTTCAATAAAAACAAACAAAAAATGGATGTAGATTTTTTTTTTAAACCTAAAATATGTACAGAAAAATAATAATAATAATTCTAGGGTGAAAAGTAATTTATTTTAGTATTATCCTCAGTGCATTCGATTAGATTGAAGAAAGTATTGTTTTAAAATGTTAAATTTCGAATTTGATGAATTCTGAATATTTGTTCATTTTTAATACATGTTCATTTAAATTTAATGACAAGAGTAAAGTATTTTTGTGTTTTATTTGTAATAATATCTCAAAGCATGTTCTTTGAAGTTATGAAAATTTGTGTGTGTGTGTGTAGTTCATATATGAACAAAACTTGATATGTGAAATGGCTATCATAAATAACTCTGTTGATTCAATTTGATTGCATATCGGCCTATTGGTAGCGCTGCTATGCTGAAAAATGTCTCATTTACGGAAAAGTAATATACAGGGTGGTCCAAAAAACATGATAGGAAGTATTTGATGTTCCTGATTTCAGATGTATTGATATAAGTATAGTCTATATTCTATATATATAAGTACAGTCTATAGTCTATAGTCCATATTCTAATAGCACATATATTAACATTTCAGGTGAATGCTTGATTACCGGAAATAAACAATAAGCAATATGGAATCACTGACTTTGGAAGAACGATTATTTATCGTAAGAAAATTTTATGAGGATAACCGGAGTAATATCACCGTTCGACGGGCATGTCGTTCAGAGTTCGGAAAGAAAAGGACACCTTTGAAGCGATAATCGTGCGGTAAGTTATAGCATTCGAAAGTCGCAGTGATTCTGAAGCCATCAGATGACTGATGTTCTGGTCCTAATCTCACACTGATTTTCATTGTTTACAGGGTGATGGCCAGATTTGAATCTACCGGGAGTGTTTGGGATGCAAAACGCAAGGCGTCGGGACAAAAATCTACAGTTGTCACTGATAACAACAGGGAGCGTGTACGCGTATTCTTTGAGGATCAGTCAGCCACTTCCCCTCGACAGGCGGCCCAACAATTAAGCATATCCAAAACAACATTACAAAGGCTCACGAAAGCAGTGCAGTTGCGTCCATACAAGATCCAAATGTGCCAGCCACTAAAGGAGGGGGACACTGTGCGGCGGAGAGATTTCACATCGAGGAACTTGAAAATGGTTCCATCACTGAACACAAGATCTGATTCACTGATGAGGTCCATCTTCAGTAGAATGATTACGTGAACAAGCAAAACTGGCACCATTAGGGTACGGATAATCCTCATCTCAGTGTCGACTCGCCACTGCATCCACAAAGGGTCACGGTTGGGTGTGCCATGTCGTCGAAGCGGATAATTGATCCGATATTCACTGACGGTATAGTCACAGGAGTGAAGTATCGAGAGTTGCTAGAGTGTCACTTTGGCCATGAAGCGGGCCGTCTGAACATGACACGCCGGTACTAGTTCATGCAAGATGGGGCTCGTCCCCATAGAACTTCGGACGTCTTCACGTGGCTTGAAACGATGTTTGGTGAGCGTTTGATTGCATTGGATGCATAGAAATTCACGGAACACGGGATAGAGTGACCTCCATACAGTTCGGACCTAAATCCATGAGACTTCTTACGGGGTTAAATCAATGACAAAATCTATAGGAATCCCCCTTATTCACTGGAGGACCTGAAATCGGCCATCAGAAGTGAGATTGATGCACTTGATTCCGACACACTGTAGCACGTTATGATAGAGTTTCGGAACCGACTTTATAACACTATAGTCGGGGACGGTAGACATTTTGAGCATTTTGTATATTAAATGTCATTTGTATCTTTATTCAATAAAATAGGTTTCATGTTCTTGCATGTTGTCTTTTTTCCACAACTATCGCTTACTTTCTATCATGTTTTTCGGATCACCCTGTATTACCTTTATGGTGTATAAATGCATCACACTTTATATGTAAGATCACTATTGTGAAAAAAATACGCTGATTCAATTTATGTGCATATGGATCTAAATGTGGCAATGCTTAAATTTCCCCCATTTACAAGAAGGCTATATTTCAGTTTCTGTAGTGTGTAACTGCACCAAGTGACATGATAGATCATCCGGAAGATGGTGCTGAAGTGCAGCAATTTTCGCTGTAAACCAGAAAGATGTATTTTACTTACCGATACCGAACTATAATCACGCCACTGGTAGGTGGCGCGATTATGCAATTGTTTTTCAAGTTTTACATAGTTTTCCCGATCAATAAATACATTAGAATACCATAGAAAAAAGGTTTCTTATAGCCACAACATACCATTTTACCGTATTTTTATTGACTTCGATTCTTGTTTGTTTGTCCAGTACAACTCTTGCAGTCGATTTTTAACACACTTCCCGACTATCTAGACATTTGAAACTTTCAGAATAGCTCAGAACACGGTGACAATGCATTTTTAAAATACTTTTAGCCAACAGTTTCGGATCCTAGCTGCCTTCGGTAGCGTTTATATGATTCAACGGAAAATTTATTTAACTTACTTCCCGACTAGCTAGACATTTGAAACTTTTAGAATAGCTCAAAACACGATAACAATGTATTTTTTAAATACTTTTAACCAATTGTTTCGGGTCCCCGCTGCCTTCGGTAATTTTTTATATGATTCAACAATCATATAACTTCCCGATTAGCTAGAAATCTGAAACTTTTAGAATAAATCAGAATACGATGACAATGCATTTTTAAAATACCTTTAGCCAATTGTTTCGGGTCCCCGCTAACTTGATATTTGAAACTTTCAGAATAGCTCAAAACACGGTGACAATGCATTTTTTTAATACTTTAGCCAATTAATTCCTTTTTTTTTTTTTTTTTTTTTTTAATTTAGCCAATTATTTCGGGTTCCTGCTGACTTCGGTAGCGTTTATATGATTCAACAGAAAATTTAAAAACATGGTGTATAAAAAGTTCTTTTTTTCTTGCAATTATTTAGGATTGTTTTTACAGATGCAATGTTTAAAGACATTCACATATATATATATATATTTATTTATTAATATACTAGCTGCCTTCAGCGACCAGAGGGTTCCCTCAGAAAACCCTCAGTGGCATTTACGTATTTTTAGACCCCCTACAACAGGCTATTTGCTCACTGTGCAAATAATCATAGAGAAATACGACTGTTTTTACTTTTTCCTTTTTTTTAGCCACCTACAATAGCTTGTTTACTCACCAAGCAAACGACCCTTGAAAATTCTGACTGCATTCGCGACAAAATCTTGCTTCGTGGCGCCTGCGGCTTCCTACCCTTGTTTCGATAGATTTACCTTTGAAAACGACCATTAAAAATTCTAACCGTTGCAAAATTCCGCAACTTTACAGCTTCGAAAGTATGCGCATTCGATTCCTTTCCTCTCAAAGCTTAATACGGTTTTTGTAGCTCCAAGCTTTATATAAAATAATAATAATAATAATAATAATAACCTTCACCTTCTCTTCGCTATCTTCCACTCTAATAATTTTAAGGCATCAAAAATTTGCGCAAACAATTTTTCAGCGCTCTAAGATCTATTTTAAAAATTTTAAATATCTGTCCCCATTTACCCCCACCTAATTATTTTAAAGCTTCAAAAGTACACGCAAACGATTTATCATGTTCAAAAATCTAAAATCACGGTTTTTCAAGGCCCTCATTCGAATAAATGTATTTTAGTAAGAAATTCTCTGCCAGACAGATATATAGAAAATACATTTATTCGAATTGAAAAGATGAATTTTCGACGGCATTAAAAGCATTGTTCGCGCACTCGTTCGCAACAGAAGAAATTCCATAACTAGCGAAATTTTGTTTAAAATTTTACGACCTTTTTAGGATGGACGGATGGTTGGGTTTTACGTCGCACTAATGCTGCGCAGATGGGCAATTGGCGACGGTCTGGGACACACCCCTAGAGGTGGTCCGGAGACATGCCATCACAATTTTGATCCTCCACGGAAGGGATGGCTCTCTCGCTTCGGTAACCCCCAGAGGTATAATTTTTAATGGGAACATGGAGGACATTGCGGCCACGACAGATTTTACGTGCACCAGCCACCATTAGTGTACACGACGGTCTTTTGCCGGCTCGAGTACCGAACCCGCAATCTTCTAATTACGAGGCCGGCGCTCTACCGACTGGGCTACCGCGGCCCACGACCTTTTCAGGAAATGATTGTCACACGATGTTCTATCTGGAAAAAAAAAAAAAAAAGTGGAGATTTTGAGAATCTTTTGAATTAAATATGTTTAGTGTCAAAAATCGATATTGCGAAAATTTAAAAATTCGAAACGGAAATCCACACTAAAAAAAAAAAAAAAAAAAAAGAAGAAGAAGATTGGTGTCGTTGTATAGAGGGAAAAATAGCTTTCCTAAATACTCTTTTCGTTAAGAGATGGTTGTAATAGGTTTTGCGAAAGTGTGGTTAAAAAAAAAAGAAGAAGAAGAAAGAGAAGAAAGAAAAAAACGCGCAAAAAAAAAAAAAAAAAAAAAAATTGTGTCTTAAAAAAAAAAAAAAAAAAAAAAAAATATATATATATATATATATATATATATATCGGAAGCGGAAATAACGTGCTTTCCGATGTCACAGAATTTTTTACAATATAATTCGTTATAGAGGGCTGATACTAACATAAAATAAAATAAGAACATAAAATAAGAAACCTAAGTTGCTGTTCCCCCGTTTGAGGAGTCACACTCAATTCGGTTTAGCTCATTTGGTGATTCCTACGCACGGCGAGACTCAATGTTAGACCTATTAAATTTATACTTAAACGAAATGTATTCTAAAAATAATAGAACATTGATAGTTTCTTCAAACGAATTTTATGTTTGGTATTTACAGTAAGTGATCAAAGTTATTAATTATCTTTTTTTTATATTTTATATTTATTTTATTTTTTCGAATTTTTAAAAATAAAATAAAATACTGGATGAAATGATCTTGAACTTCAGATATGCAAAGAACATTTATAAACTCACACGTTCTAATATCGATTTAGTCACGAGTGCAAATAGGGGACCAATCATAATTTGAATAAAAACAAAAATACTTTGTTGATGTTGCCGTTGGTGTTAAGATTAAGGCCGATGGACTGCGATAGGGTCCTAGGCCTGAGGGGAGTTTATTCCGTGAGTGTCTTTTTAAGGAGTTTTAACCCATATTTACGCAAATTTCGGAGAAAATCCCCACAAATACTCTGGATTACTCTGTATCATAAAAAAAAGTTATAAATAACTTGTAACTTTAATATATAATTTCACTTACTATCTGTAAAACTTTTTCTAAAATTATTAATTTTTTGGCTTATAACAAAAATGGATCTCAGCAAAATTTTACAAAATTTGCAGAAAAATTGATAAAACATTAGAGAAACATTATTCTGAAATATGAAATTCACATGTTTAATTTTAGCTGAAATATGAATATTTGTTGTAAATATTTTTTTACTGCGCATGCACGAAAGATAGCTCTTTTTTATTACATATAGGGGAAAGTTAGATATATTGGGCAACTTATGCCAAAAGATAATTTGAATATAGTAAATGTATACACTTTCGAGAGTTAAAGTTTCATAACTAGATTTTCACATATTTCGTATTTAATTTGCAAGATCCAATTATTTCAGCCACATTATAAAAATTCTTTTTTTCTGAAAAACACTTTAAAGGTTTGTAACTCTAACATAATTTTATTTGTTTATGAAGATCTGTGAGTTCATAAGGGTTTTTTTTTTTTTTTTTTTTCATAAAAAAGAGATAGGTTGGGTTCGCACCCATTGTCAGTTAGGTCAGCTTTCGAAATTTTCCATGATTTTCTTTGAAAATCGCGTAAGTATGGACTGGGACCTCTTAGAAAGACCCCATGGAGGGTTATCCTACCTAGGCCTAGGATCTTCACGCTATTAGTTGTCCCTAACTCGTACATGCCCGCCAACAACCATATCTTGTTCCGTTTCATTAGGACTAGATGTTACATCTTCAAAAGTATATATTCTGATTAAAATGGAAATTACATCTTTTGAGTTGAAATGAAGAACATTTTTTTTTTCTTAGCGTTATAATTACAGATACATACTTTGTGGCTTGTAATCAGTTCTTAGTTTTTCGCTGACCATGAAGGCTTTTTTTCTTTCAAGAGAGAAAAGTCTATTTCAAAAAATAATTTGTTCCTCATTCGGAAGAAATTTATATATGGAAGTGACAATACTTGTCTAGAGCGCTTCAAATATCTAAATTTATTTAATAAGAAAGAATGTTTTACTCTCTTGTAAAAATATAACTTTTCATTTTAATTAAAATTTCTTATCTAAAATGAATTTATCTCATTTGCAGGTTATGTGCCGGAAATTATGGTATTTTGGCAAAGTAGTAAGTTTTTCAGGTAAGTCCACTCTTAAAACGAAATATACATTTTGATCATCTCAAAAATATTAAAAATGGGAATAAAATTCAGACTCTTGATTTTCAAGACTATTAATTGATTAAGACTATTATTGATTCATTATTTTGAAGACTATTATTGATTTTCAGACTTTAATATAATAATATTAAATTCTCAGACCTTTTATCATATAATTAATTCATTATTCAATAAATTTAAGGATGAATTACAAGTTTTTAAGTCAACTGATTCAAATTACTACAAAAATCTGAATAATTTTACAGTTACTATTAATTATATAATACGCAACAACCAAATTTATCATCTAATAGATGGCATCCCCCAAGAAAGATTTAGTTCAAATATGCTTGCTGATCTTTATCCATATATATATATATATATATTTAAGTAATTTTAATTTAAAAATTATTCAACCTTTAGATATATATTGATGATACAATTATTTCATATGATAACGGTAATTTTGATGACTTTAATTTTAGTTATCCCACTTATTAAAAACTTCCTAAATATTGCCTTCTTAATAATTACATTAATTTTCTTCAGTTAAAAATTAAACTGAATAATAATAAAATTCTTACTGACATTCATGATAAACGTAGTGAATTTTTGCTATAAGGTCAATTACACATTTTGGTATTTAGAAACATTATCCTCAACTTCCTTTTTAAAATAAATAATTTATGTTTAAATTATGTTCAGGAACAAAATAATAAGCTTGTATATAGTACTATTCATAGTGGTTTCCCCCAAAATATTGTTTATTCCCTCATTTATCTTTAATACTCTATCGTATGTTCAGATGTACAGATTAATGTACAGATTAACCCTACAAGGCACCCAGTTCCACATGTGGAACACCGACTTTAATCGTTCCTATAGCTATAAAACTATTAGTAGCGACATCTCTTGACATCTTGATAGAAGCTACTGACATTTAGCAATGTAGTAATACGAATCTTTACCTAAAGATGTCGTTCGTGTTTTTGTTATAGTGCACTCAGTGTGAAATTTGAATGAAAGTGATGCGTTAATCGTTTGTCTGAATTCAAAAATAAAAAAAGAATATTTATTGAACAGGTTTGACTCGAAAAAAAATTACTGTGTGTTATAACGAAGTGTATATTTTGCAGAGGTAAGTTATATATATATATATATATATATTACAATAGTAAACGTATTAGTAAATCATATTTTTATGTATGTTCCACATACGGTACGTTGAGCTAAAAAGTTGATTTTTCCGTAAAATATGGTTTTATTTTTATTTTTACAAGTTTTCCCTATCTTCTGATCTCTAATTACAACCTATATATTTTTGTCGCGCACAAAAAAAAAAAAAAAAAAAAAATGAGCCTTGTAGGGTTAAGGAAAAAAAATGGATATTTTTGGCGTGTAAGTGCATGCATACACACACATATACACTGGTTCTCTTAATTATAAGGCCCACCACACACTGAAGAGACATAAGACAAAGTTTGATGCGACATGCGACATACGCATGTTCTGAACAGTTTTCAGGAGATGAAGTTTAGAGCATGCACGTGTCCTATGTCGCTTCAAACTTTGTCTCATGTCTCGTCAGTGTACGGCGGGCCTAAGGACATCCGTTTTTCTATATTAACTAAACACTGAACACTATTATTTAAACAAATATATTTTTTATGAATTTCATTAATAGACGATATTTAAAAAGTTTTATCGTTTTTTATCTTAAGAAACTTTAAATACAGTCAAAAAAGGTATTTTTCAGGTGTTCACAATTATAAGGACAGCTCGAATCTTAGTATTTACTTTTCTTTCAATTATTCTTTACATTAATAATTTTGGGGGTCTCTTTTAAGGGTGAAACAGTCAGACATTCTCTCTGGTATATATATATAAGATTTGTTGCGTTACTTTATTGATTCGTTTGTTTTGCAGGCTGTTAATTAATAGATCTGGTTTCTTTACATTAGTGTATTTCATCCACTGATAATTTTTTTTAAATCTTATTAGTCATTGGTGTTTCAGTGATCTTGTATCTGTTGCTTGGCTTCTCCTATGCTTAACAGATCATCTTTATTATATATATATATATATATATATATATATATATATATTCTTTAATATTCAGTTTCAATACCATTTCATACAGCATAGATGATATTCTGAATACGTTTAAACTATTTAAAATTGCTTTCCACTTCATGTACTTTTCTAATATGATAAGTTAAGGTATTTTCAACTTTTAGGCCACGGGAAAGGCAACAATACAGAAGTTTCTTTTTTTTTTAAACTATTTCCTATTGCTCTAGAAGTAAAGCAAAAATGTCAGTCTTGTTGAAAAAAATATTATTATCCCCCAAAATCTAACAAAAATCTGAGAATTCCAAGTTTAAAATTTGTGAATATTCTCTTGATGTTCATAATAATAAAATAAATTTAATATATAAATGAAATTAATATATACAGAAACGAATTTACAAAAGTGGGGCCCCAGGGCAAAATCATTAATTAGGGGCCTCTTTCTATCATAAAATGCACAAAGTGAATTTTATATACATGTAAAGTGCTTTTAATTTCAAAAGACAGCTGATTTGGGGGCCCGGACGCTTGCCCCATTTGGTCCGTGGGAAATCAGGCCGTGTATATATATATATATATATATATATATATATATATATATATATATATATACATATATATACAGTGGCGGCTCATGTAAATTTTCATAAGTGGGGCCCAACCCATCGTATGGTGTATAACTTAACAATAATGATATTCATTGTTCAAACATAAATACAAACATTATTAAATATATATATATATATATGGCAAATCTTAAATTTAACAATATGGAAAAAACTGCGTAAATTTATCTCAGAAATTAATGTTTTACGACTTCATTTACAAAATTCTGCAGTTTTCTGATCAGTGGAGTATCAAAATTTAAATATCTGGAAGATGTTAGATTGGAATTGCCGAGTTCTATACCAGGTCGCTTTAGCTGATATATGCGTTTGCAGTTTTCCATGGTTTTCTCCGAAACTCGCATAAGTACGAGCTAGGTATCATCACTAGTAACATCACTTAGAAAGACTCTCTGGGGAGAACACACCACCCAGATCTAGGACCTACTTTTAGTCAATTGGCCTTAACCCTAACACTACACGCCATTAAAATTTGAACTCAATATTTTTCTCACTCTACATGTAATTTTTTTAGCTTGCGCGAATTATATCCCTAAGTCGTTTAATAATAAACGTTTCAAATGTTATATTCATGTTTCTTATCTTAAAAAAGAAATAAAATAAACTTTAATGAATTTATAACAAGTTATATTGAAATTTGGAAAGTCATGAATAATGTACTAATATGAATACATGTTAAAAAATTACCATGTTTCTCACTTTAAGAGCTTAATTTTAAATAATTTAAATTAAATTTCTTAATTTTTGATTCAATTTAGAGAAAATTATCTAGAAATCATCTATGAGTTATCCTTATGAGTTTCGAATTTTCATGAGTAAAATTATAAAAATATGCATTTAGAGAAAATTTAGCTTAAATTTCGAACATTGAAAAATGTCATTTTAAAACTTTTCAATTATGATTGTAAAATTTCTACTTTTTGACACAATTTTATGACGTTTTTATGCATAATGTTTGTTGAGAATTAAAGATTGATTCTTATATGAAATAAAAAACAAAAATAGATTTTTTTTTTTTTTTTTTTAAGAATATAATAAAGAAAGAAAGAAAGACGGTCTATCGTCTTTAAATAATAGTCACAATAAAACTATTTTATCAAATCGTATTTTTAAGAAAACCAGTAAAAAAAAAACTACAATTTTTATGTAGATAGTTAATCTATATATCCATGGAAACCCATTATTTATTTATTTAAAAATTTTACAATTTATTTGCATAAAAGTTTTAGTATACCAATCTGAAGAAAAATATCGCAGTTGCACATTTTCTTTCCATTTTTTCTAAATTCAAAATACTGTAGTTAGAGAGGTTTCAAATTCATAATTAAGAGCTTTTATATCTCAAATGCTAACCTAAAAAATATATTTTTAACTATCAACAGAATTCATTTTTAAACACTAAAATTTAAAACTATCATATGTAAGTTTTAAAAAATGCACCGAAAAATCATACAAATAAAAGTAATGCAAAAGTCGCCAAATTTTATCCAGGAATTGGATGGTTAACGTACTTTAAAGGAGACAGTTTTTCCCCCTATAGTTTTGTCTCAAAGGGCCAGTCTCCCGGTGCCCTACCGACGATAAATTACAGCGTGCTAATGCTGATAAAGGGGTTCGTCGCCAAATCTGTTAACCCGCTGTTCTAATAGAATAATTATTGTACAAATGAATACACCAAGATGGGCTGTTTACGATGCGGCCCTACGCTTAGATTGATACCGCAGTAGCAATCGGTCTGTCTAAGGCTGTATTTTTTTTTTTTTTCCAAACATTTGGTGGGTGAATCATTAACACTTTCGTGAACGGCATACTTTTGTCTTTTCTAATTCTGATTGCCGGGATATATTAAAAAACTATTGTAAACTAAAGCTAGTTGCCCAAACTTTTGATGTTTAAACTTGGATAAAAGTTGAATGTAATATTTCAAAACATTAGTTTTGAAATGTTTACTCTTGTAATTACCTGTAGCTTGGAATGGAGATTGGTTATATAATATTAGAACGAACCTATAATACTATCAAAGAATTGATAATCTAATAATACTATCGAAATAATACTAATGTATTGTTTCCATAGAAATTCTTGAAATGACGTGAATTCACGTCATCGGTAACCAGAAATAGAATCTGAAAAGAAGTGAATTTGCGTCAGCGGCAACTAGCTGTAGAAGTTGAAATGACTTGAATTCACGTCAGTGGTCGCGAATGTGATTTATGACACTTGAAAAAAAACACATTGACAAATAAATGATAATGAGAAGCATATTAAGAAAAAAATGGATGCAAGATGTTAGTTTGTATATATTTTTTTTGAGCAGAAAGAAAAAGAAAGAAATAATGAAAAAAAAAAAAAAAGAATTTTTTTAATCTAAAAAAAATATTAAGTGGGGCCGTGCCCCGCTGGCCCTTAATGACGAGTCGCCACTGTATATATATATATATATATATATATATGTATATATATATAGGGTGTCCCAAAAGTCCCACACCCTCCTCCTAACTCGAAAATGAGTCGGAATTGTAAAAAATGGTGAAACTCGTGTTCAATGAATTCGAGAAAGACCTCTTTTGGTGAAAAAAGTTTGGGCCTGGGGGGCTAGTGGGGGCCTCTAGAGAGTGCAACTTTAAAATTTCAAATAAGAAGATATGTCTTGTGATACATCCTTGGAAACGTCTCTTTAAAACAATGAATTTGATATAAAGAGTTTTGAGCTACGATGGTAATTAAAGGAGATACATGGGGTTTTAGACTTTTGAAATGTGGATTCTATACTTATGTATCCCCATTAATAATCATTGCAGGACAAAACTATTTATATCAGATTCATTTTCTTGAAGAGACGTATCCAGGGGTGTATCACAAGACATACTTTCCTGTTTGAAATTTTAAAGTTGCCCTCCCTAGTGGCGTTCCAACCCCCTCCCTCTCCCCTTGCCCGGACCCAAACATTTTTGGGCAAAGTATGTCTTGTGACACATCCCTGGAAACATGTCTTCAAGGCAATGACTTTGATATAAATAGCTTTGTCCTGGAATGATTATTAAAGGAAATGCATAAGTATAAAATCCACATTGAGATGATTATACGAGGTGTGGCTATTAAATAACGAGACTATTGCTGTAAAACATTTTATTTTAAATTTATACATATTTAGTTATTATCACCTTCACTACACACCCTCCTCTATCCCTATAACGCTCCATGCGAATTTTCCATTGTTCGAAACAGTGCTGTGGGTCTATTCTGGCCTGTTCGCTTCGTTATATTCCTTCGGAATTCAACGATCTTCGGAATATAACGATAATTTGGTATTCTGGGCTGTTGCGATCGAAATTTTAGCGATATTTATCTTCGTTATTTTTCGAGAGCTCTAAGGCTGTCGTTGAGTGGCTCTTGTATTCGTTACAATATGGCGTGCCTTTTTGATATGATAAAAGTGTTTAATCATTCTTTTTTTTGTTTGTTTGTTTTTTTAAAAAATTGTTATGATTTATGAAATTAGGAAACTTGGTTAAAGAAATGTTAGCAAAGCTTAAAATACATAGAATGTAAACAAACATTAATAACTTTTTCCCACACATATCCAAGTTTAAATAAAGTGAAAACGGAATAAAATACAAACTTTATTATTTTAAAATTATGAAAATTTCAACTGTATTTGAGAACCTATTTATTTATTTATTTATTTATTATATATTTAAGTAATTGTTTTTAATGACTCTAAACGATTGCATACATAATTTAATTTTTTGATTTAATGTTTATTATTTAAATTTATGATTTAATTTAATATTTTGGGTATAGTAAATCTTTTAAACAATTTTAAAGCTTAATATTTTTTAAAAAGCAATGCATTATTCATCATATACATTTATGTAAAAAATTGAGTAATGTACTTTTCATATAAATTTACAAATAATTTTCTAGAAATTAATATACAGATTAAATCAAACTTCTATATACTTTTTTTTTTTTTTTTTTTTTTTTTTAGGGGGGGGGGGGGGGTGCGGGGAGAGAGTTAAAAAGTTAAAACATTACTTAAAAACAATTCACATTTAATTTAATAAAAGCAAACAAATTTTATGATATAAATATAAAACACTCATTAAATATTTTTTATCATCTCAATAGACAATGACTTTATAAGTTTTAACTTCAAATATTTAAATAAAAATATGTTTATAAATAGAGAAAAATATTTTTATGCTTTATTTACTAAATTAGAAAGAATGAATTGTTTTAAAACTTTCTTCTTTTAAAATTATAAAAATTTCAGCTGTAGAATCTTTTTTTTTTTTAATAATTATTTTGGATAATTCTAAAAAATTGCATACTTCCATTTAATATTTTGGGCTTAGCAAATCTAAACAACTTTAAAGCTTAATATATTTTAGAAAGCAATATATTATTCATATATTTATGTAAAAAATTAAGAAACGTACTTTTCATATAAATATACAAATATTTTTCTAGAAATTAGTATATACAGTGTAAATCAAACATTTATATACTTTCTTTTCTTTCTTTCTTTTTTTTTTTTTTTTTTTAAGAAAAGATCTAATATCATTAAAATAAATTCCCGTTTAATTTAATAAAATCAAACAAATTTTATCACATTAGTTCAAATCAATATTTAAATATTTATATCATTTCAATAGGCAATGGCTATATAAATTTTAACTTCAATTATTTAAGTAAAAATAAATTTATAAATAAGGAAAAAATATTTTTATGTTTTACTCACTAAATTAGCATTACAGTTTAATTAATTTTACTCAAATATATCTAAATATCAAATATTTCAATTGCACTTAAACAAAAAAAATATAGTTAAAACAAGGTGCATTGTACGTACTATATTTAAAAATTAATTTTTGGAAAAAATAATTAAAACATGAGTACATACCATGTAAATAAAATAAATCTATTATTTTGAATCTTTAGAAAGAGATAAGAAAATACTTCCTCTTTATTTTGCCGAGTAAATAATTATATCGAGTGGCTGATTTCTTTTTAACAGCCAGTCTAATATAAATCTTTACTTGGCTATTTAAAATTTCCTTATAATCGAGACGATACAATTAAATTGAACTGGAAAACTGCTCTGCTACAACACGTAAGATAATCCACACTGTGTCTTTGCTTTTTATTTTTTTCATTTTCACAACAAACAAATTAACAAACAAACAACCTATATTTAACATGATAACATGGCGATCTTCGTCTGCTCTTACTCACTTGTAATCACAATAAAACAAACCACGTGCTTCGTCCTGATTGGATGAAAGAGTTAACCTCGAACGCAGTTTTCCCCCACCTCGTTTGATTATAACGTTCGGAAGGCAGAATCGCTCTCCCGCGGAATATCGTTACGAAAGAGATTTCGATCGAAAAAATAACGATCGGTTTGTCTTTTTAACGAAGAGGCCAGAATAGACCCACTGGAAGGCTTGTCCTCTGAGCTCCTGCATGAGGCGTGCCGCTTTTTCTTTCACAGCTTTAACTGACTCAAATCTTGTTCCTTTTAATGCAGATTTAACTTTGGGGGACGGATAAAAGTCACATGGGGACAGGTCAGACGAATAAGGCGGATGGTCTAAAACTGGGATGTTGTATTTGGCTAGAAACGTCTTGACAGACCATGACGTGTGATCCGGCGCGCTGTCTTGATGGAGAACCCATGACTTGTTCTTCCAAAATCCGGGTCGTTTTTTCCTTACCCCTCCACGGAGTTGAGTAAGCACCTCAAGATAGTAATGTTGATTAATAGTTTGACATTCAGGAACCCAGTGAAGGTACACAATACCATGAATGTCGGAAAAAAAGATCATCATCGCTTTGATTTCGGTCATCATCTCCAAAGTCTTCTCAGCCATCTTGGAAACGGTTGAATCACTCATAAACTCGCACACGTGATAAACATTCATCGTCATAAACTTGTTTTAATAAAAGATAAGTTTCATTAGCGGTTTTACCAAGTTTCACGTGAAATTTCACGACAATTCCTTTCACGTTTTCGGCAAAACAAAACAAACACCTCTTACACAAACGAAGGTTACGGCCAGACTGATTTCTCTACAAACACGGAAGGCACTGCAATCGAAAGAGAAGGCTTTACGCTGCACAGCTGTCGGTCGTTCGGATTTGGCTCATATGTAGTTCACCTGTAGCAGCAATAGTCTCGTTATTTAATAGCCACACCTCGTATACATTTTTCAAATACCATTGTAGTATAAATGTGTTTTATGATTAGGATTTGGTCATTAAGTATAGCTGTACAGAGTGTATAATAATTTAAAATATTATATATATGAATGATTTAATTTATACAAAATTGTTTCATAAATATCAATAATTATTTTAAAATATAATTTATATGATTTTTTTAATTTATTTAAATTTTGTTTATAAATATCAATAATTATAAAATAATATTTTATTTTTCATCTAATAATATAAATCTCTTCATTTTAACTTTATATTTTGTTGTCATATAGTCTTGCAGAGTATTTGGGAGAAAATTGGGCGTCCGACAAACATGTTTAACCCACTCCACCCGTCTGGTCCCGTGATGTTCTTTGATTCTCATTGCTTTTGCCCTTGTTTCACGCATTTTTTAGCTCTTATATCAAATATATATATATATAAGAAAAAAGTATTTTTCCACGAGGTATTTTAATGAGAAAGTGACAATTTGCCATTAATGTTTGCAATTAGCAGTTTGTTCATATTCAACAAAATCATTTTTGCTATCTGATTCTTTGCGATTTTGTTTCTCTTAATACAGAAATAGAAAGTTATCGAATGTTCTACATAACACGTAAAGAAGACTCACGGGAAGAGCGATATTTTGGAACATAAACATTTCTGAATAATTCTCAAGACGTGTATTATATTTCCTTTATGAATATTAAGTTAATATTTAGCTTATTAAATTATCCTTATACACCCATTCTAGAATTTAGAGGGTTATCGGTTAATTGAGTGCATGGCTTGGATTTGTGTCAGAAAATCGATAGTTCTTTGTAGTATAACTTTAAATTGCTCTTTCTCTTACTCTATTAATCTGGTTTTCCTCAATTCTTTTACTTTCAATACCCGACTATCGTAGGTAATGGAAGTACGGTTTTCGGTCAAAAATTTCTATATTCACCTGATGAACTCGTTTTAAAGTTTCCCGAGTTCAAAAAAGTAGTTTTCCACAATTGGTCAGTGTCTGTGTGTGTGTGTGTGTGTGTGTGTGATGTTCTGACTATCATGTTTTCAAAACGAATGAAGATAGAACGACGAAACTTCAGAATTGGGACAGGTCCGGTGTACAGATGATTTTGCTAACTTTTGATGAAAATTGGAAAAATGGAAGCGGGACCGTAATAACGTATCTCAAAAACGGCTCTAACGATTTTTTTTTTTTTCAAAAATGAAGTACAAATTATTCTTTAGATGTCTTTTCGTATATATTAGTTGGTTATTTCAGGGAAATTGAAAGCGGTCTTGTGTAAACAGATCAATTTTAGATTTTGTAAGTGCGTTTTTTAAAAAAGAGCTGGACGGATTTTCATCAAACTCGCCATTTTTACTCCCTTTTAGATGTCTTTTAAAATGAAATTTTTAGTGTGTCGTAAACAGACAAGTTTGCGAAGTTTTGGTGAAAATCAGAAGAGTCGTAGAAGAGTAGTAATGGAGGTAATAGGAGTAATCAGAAGAGTAGAATATGTAGGATCTGAAAAACGGCTCTAACATTTTTTTTTTTTTTCAAATTCTTTATAAACCCCTTTTTAGATGTCTTTCTCACGTATTACACATTACATATTAACTATAGGAAAATATACAGGTCCGGTAGAATAGGTAGGTCAATTTAAGATAAAGGAAATTGTCTTTTCATAAAAGACTCTACTTTTTTTTTTTTTTTTTTTTTTTTTTTATTCGGTATCTGTATTCTTTTTTATGTGTCTTTAGAATGTATGTATGAGTTTGGCCTTACAGGAAAATTGTTAGATGCCTGATTTGTTAGAGCTGTCAGAAAACAAAACTGATCTAACTCAAAATGTGTTTATTATAAGTGTAGTAGTGGGTAATCGAAATCGTCTGGTTGTTATACACCGATTTTTTACTTTATTTATTTATATATTTTTAATTGAATCGACATAATCTATATCATTATATAAAGCGCAAAAAATTGTATGTTTGTGGAGGGTAATCTCTGAAACTACTGAACCGATTTAAAAAATTCTTTCACTGATCAAAAGCTACACTATCCCTGATTGTTATAGGGTATATTAAATTTTGATAAAATAAATTTTAGTTTAAAATCTGAGCATTTTAATTAAAATCCCCATAAAAGCCATAATAGAAATGGAAATAATGAAATATTAAAAAAATTAGCTGTTGCCAACATAAAAGAAACATTTACATTTTGTTTTTAAAATATCTTGACATGAAAAGAAAAGAAATATATTTGCACGTGAATTAAATTGAAATTCATATAAAGCTTTGCAAAATGTTAAACTTACACGTTAAATCTGACGTCATTATAAATTTAAAGTATTTATTTTTCTAATAATATAATTTGATATGATATGATATGATATCCGCGTTTGTAATGATCGATGGACGGCGCTTTGTGAACACTGCAGTTGTTAGTAAACATAGCCACGTGTGTTCCATTAGTGTTCCTTTGTTATTCTACTTAATATTCGTACTATAATTTCTCCAACATTACATTATGGAAAATTGATTGCTTTTGGAAAAAATACTTCAGTTTATTCAAAGTTCGATCGGAAGTAGATTTTTAACTGAAGTTGAACAAATATTAATTTCAAATCATCTGATTAATTCTTTACTTCCATTAGCCGAAGCAACTGAAATTTTAAATTTGTCATTTGGAAATAAATGGAAGCTCAATTCTGAATTTCTTGATCCTTTGGAGTTACACTGTGGCACACAAAAGTATGTGTTATCTTTTTTACCGTATTTATTCATTTTTATTCAATAAATATATGTGAAACTAAATATCGGCAAGCAATGGCGGCTGTATGGAATTCGAATTAAACCATGTTTATTGTAATTTCACCTTAGCCCACCAGAGGGCGAGCATTTCATTACAATCGCGGATAATGTAATGATCTAAGCGTTACTTCTAAACTTTTATTAAATTTTTTATTTTATAATTGTTGCCCAAAAAATTTACGGGTTAATTCATTTTTCGACATATAATAAAATATATTTTCTCGCGAATAATAATATAAAAAGTGAATTAAAAAAATATCGTCTGCATTTCATTATGCATTTGTTAAAAGAATAATTGAGAAGTTTAAATTTATTTGACGACTATTTTTAGCAACTAACAGTTATGACAAGTAGCTCAATATACATAGCGCATACAACCATTACTGCAATGCAAATAGCATTTAATTATTTGAGTTACATTATGTTGATTAGAAACCTATTTAACCTATCTGTGCTCTATACTAATACAGTCACCAGAAAAATTAATCGAGCGCTGACCCCCCAACAAAAAAAAAAAAAAAAAAAAAAAAAAAAAAAAAAAAAAAAATCCATTATAATATTTAACCGATTGATAATAATAATAATAATAATAATAATAATAATAATAATAATAATAATAATAATAATTTTGAATATCAATCGAATTAATTCGACTCCAATTTTCAATAGTTATCATTCATCTCCCAACGTATACATCCTATATTGGTTATAAAAAAATATAGATAATAATCATTTTTAAAAAACGAATAAAGATGACGACGGATGGATGTAAAGAAATCGAACAACTTTTAATTGAAAAGGATAAATGCGGACAAATAGAAGAACTTCGAATTGAAAATAAATTGTTGCTCTTAGAAATTAAACGGTTATGGGAAAAATTGGATTATTTGCAAAATAGAGACTTAAACAGGTTGAATGAAGAGAATGTCCAATTAAACGAAAAAAATGTCAAATTAAATGCGGAAAACCTTTGGTTGACGGACGAAAAAGCTAACTTGAAGGAAGAAAATGTCTGGTTACACGAAGAAAATTTTAAATTGAATACGAAATTTGCTACTTTGAAAAACGAAAATGACACCTTAAAACAAGAAATTAATATTTTAAAAGAGGAAAAAACTAGTTTGAAAAAAGAAAACGCATGGTTACATGATCAATATACCAAGGCTACCGTTAAAGATGATGCTATAAAAGAAAAATTATATATAATTGAAAATGTCTAACAAACATTAAATAATATGATTATGCATCTATAATGTTTTTAAAAAACTTTCAGATTGTTTACATTTATGAAATAAATAAGAAATTATTTTCTTTAAAATTAATTAATTAATTAATTAATTAATTAATCAATTAAAAAAAAAAAAAAAAAAAAAAAAAAAAAAAAAAATTTTTTTTTTTTTTTTTTTTTTTTTTTTTTTTCATCAACTCAAACATATAAATAGTTAACATACTCCGTGTAACTTTATTAATTTTATTAAACGGTAAGGTAATTATGGATGTTTCTCTATCCGATATTTGTTTGGTGGTAGATATGGATGGTTTTCCCATTTACCAATTCTTTCTCACGAGAGAATTTGGATACGAATCCCTCATTGACGGTACAAACGACTCACAGAGGTACGATCTGACGAAAATGCAAGAGACATTATTCGAAAACCCATTTGAAGGTGTCAAGGAATTTCTAAAAGAGGCCGGTATGGAAAAGGAATACGAAGAGCACGGGTCGAGAATTCGAGAAAAAATTCGACGGCAGTTTTTTGGGAAGGAATTGGAGACTATTAAAAATATGACGAGTGAAGTGCATGGTTTACCATTTACCCCCGTTGACCAAGAAGTGGTCGAGAAATATGAAAATATGAAATCCGACATAAAAAAGTTATACGAATCGCATAAGACCGAAGACAAACCGATTGTAGCCTATAAAGGGGATCCGTGGATCGAAGCATTGATGGATTCTCTCAAAATACCCACAGTCAATCTCGAAAACTTTGGATGTCCCGACTTTAAATGTTTACCGATGCCGGAAAAAAAGAAATGCGATTACCACGCCCGCGATGTTAATAAAAAATTTTCGTGTCCCAAAGAGAGATGTGCCGCTTATGCAAACTGGATTAGAGAACAGTTGGTAGAGATTTCAAAAATTACCGTATCCAAAGACGGAAAGTGGATAACCTTTGGTTGATGGACGAAAAACCTAACTTGAAGAAAATTTTAAATCGAATACGAAATTCGCTACTTTGTCTAACAAATATTAAATAATATAATTTTGATTGATATCTATAATTTTTTAAAAACTTGAGATTATTTAAATTTATAAAACAAAGAAATTATTTTCTTTAAAATTAATAATTAACTTGAAAAAAAAAAAAAAAAAAAAAAAAAAAAAAAGTTGAATTTTTCTTCGAGTCCAAGATGTAGTCTTCATTTTTAAAAAATAATTGATTTATTTAATCGATGATTGATTAATTAACTAATTAATTTTTTAGAAATGAAAACGACTACATCTTAGACTCAAAGGAAAATTTAATTTTCAAAAAAAAAAAAAAAAAAAAAAAAAAAAAGAAAAAAAAAAAAAAAAAAAAAAAAAAATTTTTTTTTTTTTTTTTTTTTTTTTTTTTTTTTTTTTTTTCCTCCCAAGTGTTGGTTGAATTTTAATATATATGATATTGATAGGACTAGATAAATTTATTGTGACGAAAAGCAGGTTATCAAAGATGAAAATATATTTATTTTTGACTAACTGAAAGAGTGAGGGTTAAAAAACATATATAAAACTTTTCATTCAAATTTATATGTAATATTTTCAGAGTTATATTTTCCCCATTTCTTTAAAGATCAAAAATGTAAAAAAAAAAAAAAAAAAAAAAAAAAAAAAAAAAATTTTTTTTTTTTTTTTTTTTTAAATTGAAGAAAATATAAATTTACAATATTGATAGGTTTAAATAAATTTATTATAAATGATAACTTAGACTGTGTGTCGATTTTCGAAAACTCAATATAAGAATTAAAAAAATTTTTAATTTCTATTTATTTTATAAATATTAAAATTATAAAGAATAAATATATAAGTAAATAAATATAAAAAGATTAAAAAATAAATTTTATTTGAATTTAAGATGTAGTTTTCATTTTGAAAATTAATTGATCAATGAATTATTTTAAAAAATAAAAACAAATAAATATTCAATTTGAAAAATAAATTACTTTAATTTAATCATTTTCAATTTTGAAAAAAAAAAAAAAAAAAAAAAAAAAAAAAAATTTTTTTTTTTTTTTTTTTTTTTTTTTTTTTTTTTCAAGTGTTGGTTGAATTTTAATATATATGATATTGATAGGACTAGATAAATTTATTGTGACGAAAAGCAGGTTATCAAAGATGAAAATATATTTATTTTTGACTAACTGAAAGAGTGAGGGTTAAAAAACATATATAAAACTTTTCATTCAAATTTATATGTAATATTTTCAGAGTTATATTTTCCCCATTTCTTTAAAGATTAAAGGTGAAAATAATTAATGTAATAATTTCATTATCCATTCAAATGGACTTGGACATAGTATTTTCTAATTTATATTTTTAATGTCAACACCAATTAACGTATATGACAAAGAAAGGTATGCTGCAAACTTGAAGAATATTATGTTTATGTAAGTTATTTTTCATCCGATGAGGAAAGATTTCCACCTGATGGAGAAAGATTTCCACCTGATGGGGAAAAATCATTCTAAAATTCACCATAGTAAATATTTATAATCTAAAAATTTTTTGAGATAAGTAAAAGATTTGGAAATTAAGACGAATTAATTTTTTTATCATCATTCTAAAATAGACCATAGTAAATATTTGTAATTTAAAAAAAAATTCACGGTAATTCGGGAAAATAAAGACCATTCTAAAATGGACCATAGTAAACATTTTTAATTAAAAAAAATTAGGATTGATTCGGAAAAATAAAGACTCAAATAGAATTTTACTCTATTTTTTATATTTTCATTCTAAAATGGACAATAGTAAATATTTAAATTGAAAAAAGTTTTGAGATGATTCTGAAAAATAAAAATATTTTTATATTGCCATCTAAAATGGACAATAGTAAATATTTAAATTTTAAAAGTTTTAGGGATGATTCTAAAAAAAATAGAATTTTACATGCATTATTTTTTATATGTACATACATTATTTTTTATCTTCTTTGAAAGGCACGGACAAATTTTCATCGCTCAGATCCAAGGCAATATGGATGATGCATTAAACATAGACATTGATCCGGTTCTTTTACTCGGTTATGAATCGGATAAATAGAATGCGGACGGTATTTTCTTGGCAATATAGATATCGGTTCGGCCCTTTCGCTTCGTTATAAATAATTCAGCGATGTATTTTCATTTGTTCTTTCAGAGGATCAACTAAGTTTTTCTAATTCATTTTTTGAAAAATTGCTCATCTTCAGGTGAAAATCTTTCTTTTTCAAGTGGAAACTTTTCATATTCAAGTGAAAAATCTATGACTATCAGGTGATAAGTCTATGATTATCACCATTAAAAACATTTTGAAATACTTCACTGCAAGACAGGTTATAAAAAGTTTAAGACAGGTTATAAAAAGTTATATTTGAAAACGGCTTCCGAAAAACAACTTTAACATTTAAGACAGGTTATAAAAAGTTATATTTGAAAGCGGCTTCCGAAAGTAATTGTTAATCTGACTCTGTCGAAGTAAAATTTAGACAGCTCGAAGATAAAACAACTTTAACATTTAAGGTTATAAAATTTCTTTGTCATATATTTATATTGACATGGAAAATGAATCATAGAAAAATATTATTTATTAATTAATTAATAATTAATGATTAAATCTTGGACTCGAAATAATAAATTAATTTAAAAAAAAAAAAAAAAAAAAAAAAAAAAATTAAATATAATTCAATATAATTCAATATTGGATAATAGTTTAACGCAAAAAATGGGAGTTGGACAAAGTATCGTTGGCCATAAAAAAAACTATGATCAACGATACTTTGTCCAACTCCCATTTTTTACTCTTAATTTTTTTTACCTTTTATAGCTTTACACTATAAAAAATCATTAAGACTTTCAATGTAACTTAAAGAAAAAAAACAAACAAATACAAATAGATAACAAAAGTTTTATTATACATAAATAATATTTACAAAACAAATAATATTTAAAATGAATATATTTTTTTCTCAAAAAAAGTAGAAGAAATGTAAGTTGCATATATAAAAGATAAAAAAAAATATTTATCGACTCATTAAAATATCATTAAAAGTTTTATTAAATTCTGCTAAGAAACTCATATTTTCATCTTTTAAAAATTCATATCTAAGTAATAAACGTTGAATTTTTTCTTTTTCCCGGACACTGCATTTCAATTTGTTAAATTTTAAAGAAACTAATTTTATCATATTGAAATTATTATTATGAAGTAAAAGGCACGACCTTTTAAAATCTATTTGAAGATCTTTAGCTAGACGATAGGATTCAGAAAGTGGCAAACTTACATTTCTTCTAGAAGTCGATGGTCGGGATTGAAAATATCTCGATTGAAGAAGAGGACGGCCGGTGCTCGACGGTTCAGCAGCATCGGGAGGAGATTGGAAAATTTCTCGGTCGTCTCGAGAGTTCGCAGAGGAATTCAATGTCTGTTCTGGCACTTCGAAGTTTCTTTCGGAAGAGAGCAATTCCAGGTCCGGGCGGGTGCTCGACGGCTCCGAATCATTTGGAGGAGATTGGAAATTTTCTGGACCGTCTCGAGAGTTCGTAGATGAATTCGATGTCTCTTCTTGCACTTCGAGGCTCTGCTCCCCGTCTGAAACTCGAGACTTGTTCAAATCGTTTTCGAGCCAACGATAAAAACAATTTCTTCGGCAGATGGAACATTCGAAAGTAGATTTAACCGACAAATGATCAAAATAGGATTTCAAACAAGTCCTGTGATAGGCATGTCCACAGGCTAAACAATATTTGTCTTGTAATATCAAATCTAAACATATTACACATTCCATCGCAATAATGTAAAAAAGATCTAACTCACAAATGCAGAGCAATGAGAACGCCAAAAAATTGAAAGACCGACTGAAAATCCGTCGCTATATATACGCCTTTTTGAACTTTGCATCGAGGGACATTTGACCTCTGATATCTCGATAAAAACGCGTTTCTTTTTCTTCCTTCTCGAAAAGGAAAAAAAAAACAAAACACTTGAACTTTTTGCACTTTGTATCTTTATCAGGTCGCGTGATTTCGTGAGAATCGAGGTCACGGGGAAAAAGAAATGCGTTTATCTTTTTCTAAATTATTTTGCGTGAGAAAAAGATAAACTAGATTATCGGGGTTAAGATTTTGAAATCAAATTCTACAAAATTGATCGTGAGGTCGAGAGCATCGCGGTTCAAAGTATTTGGGACGGGTTCACGATGAAAAAAAAATTTGTATCGTGATTTCATGCGAGGTCAGGTCTGTCTACGGGGCAACTTTTGTAAAAACAAGGGTCCGCGCTAATCAAAATCATTTACAAAAAAAACAAATGAGATTGCTTTTTAAATATCAAATCGTTTTCCAATAAAAAATATCTTTTTGATAATCTTCCAGTTTCATAAATATAATATTTTTCGAGTAACGATATAAAAATTAGTTAATTCTCTGAAAGAACAATAGAAAATAATTATGATAGATTGTTATCGTTAAATTAGGATATTGTTCTCGAAATGTCTTTCATTTTTGAGTGTCTAAAAACATTTTAGCGTTTCCCGGTGAACTTGCAAATTTTTCAGCTCAACTTACGTTATAATTTCAAACTAGTAGGTTATTACAAAAAGACCAAGATAAATTATGATAGATTGTTATCGCTAAATTAGGATATTGTTTTCGAAATGTCTTTCGTTTTTGAGTGTCTTAAAAACATTTTAGCGTTTTCTACGTTATAATTTCAAACAAGAATTTCAAACTAGCAGTAATTACAAAAAGATCAAGATAAGTTATCGCTCAATTAGGATATTGTTCTCGAAATGTCTTTTCATTTTTGAGTGTCTAAAAACAAGCCTCGATCGTCAAATATTTTATTAGAAATCTTTAATATGCTTAAACTTACGATTGTTATCGCTAAATTAGGATATTGTTCTCGAAATGTCTAAAAACATTTTAGCGTTTCCCGGTGAACTTGCAAATTTTTCAGCAGCCTAAAAAATATTTTGTCGTATATAAGTTCATTGTTTGGTCCGTGGACAGATAATTCATGTTATGTAATATTTAGATATATGGGCAGAATTTATAATGACCGTTTCGCACCTCACTGAGTGCGAGGACAAGAAAACATCGCTTTAGCCAATCGGAATTCTATGCTTTTGATTTTTTATTGTAAATTTCATCAAATATTTTGTCGTATATAAGTTCATTGTTTGGTCCGTGACTCTGTCGAAGTAAAATTTAGACGGCTCGAATATAAAACAACTTTAACATATAAGACGAGTTATAAAAAGTTATATTTGAAAATAGCTTGAATTTATTTCCCGAGAAATGACCGTTTCGCACCTCACTGAGTACGAGGACAAGAAAACATCGCTTTAGCCAATCGGAATTCTATGCTTTTTATTGTAAATTTCATCAAATATTTTATCGTATATAAGTTAATCCGGACAGACAATTCATGTTATGTAATATTTTGTCGATAAAAATTATTCGAAACTTTGTAAGTTTTTACAAAAGTAGAAAAATTATAGAATTATAAGTTTTTACAAGAATAGAAAAATTATAAATTATATATTTTTTACAAGAATAGAAAAATTATAAATTACATGTTTTTACAAGATTAAAAAATAATAAAAAACAATTAAAAAGGTAAGGCTTTAGTTTTTAACTTCTAAAATAATTATTCAATTGCAATTTGCTTTCGATAACCATAACATTTCGAAGCCAGGAAATGAATATTTGAAAAAATTCGGTAGAAATAAATATTTATATATAGTTTTATACTTTGGAGAAAAAATAAAATAAAATAAAATAAAAATTAACTAATTTTCAAAAATGAAAAACGACTACGTCTTGGACTCGAAGGTAAATTCAATTTTCGAAAATCTTTTCTTAAAAAAAAAAAAAAAAAAAAAAAAAAAAAAAAAAAAATTTTTTTTTTTTTTTTTTTTTTTTTTTTTTTTTTTAACTTTGTTTATCTGTCAGAAAAGATTTTCGAAAATTAAATTTACCTTCGAGTCCAAGATGTAGTCGTTTTCATTTTTGAAAATTAATTAATTAGTTAATTAATCGTTAATTAATTAACTAATTTTCAAAAATGAAAAACGACTACGTCTTGGACTCGAAGGTAAATTCAATTTTCGAAAATCTTTTCTGACAGATAAACAAAGTTAAAAAAAAAAAAAAAAAAAAAAAAAAAAAAAAAAAAAATTTTTTTTTTTTTTTTTTTTTTTTTTTTTTTAACTTTGTTTATCTGTCAGAAAAGATTTTCGAAAATTGAATTTACCTTCGAGTCCAAGACGTAGTCGTTTTTCATTTTTGAAAATTAAAATTTGGAAATTAATGATTTGTTAATTAACTAATTAATTAATTTTAAAAACTAATTATAGATTTAATTACTAATTATAGAATTAATTTTGAAAACTAATTATAGATTTTTGAAATATTGATAAAATAAATAACAATAACTTTTAAATATGTAAAAATTTCTTAAATAAATGTAAAAAAGTAATAAGGTGAATCGGGTTTAAAAGATTATCCATACGAAGAAAATTTTATTTAATTTTTATAAATAACTTTGTATGAGAATGGAAATAAAAATTTATTTATATTTTCCTACATTTTTTTTAAGTGGATCGGACAAGTTCAAAAGGTGAAAAAAAACAAATGATATTTTATCGCTAGAAAAATAATCTCATGCGAGGTCAATAGGTTTTGAGAAGGAGGCCGGAAAAACATCGCGTGATATTTCGTAAAGGTTCAAAGTAATTTTTTAAGTGGATCCGACAAGTTCAAAAGGTTAAAAAAAGATATTTTATCACGAGAAAATTAATCTCATGCGAGGTCAATAGGTTTCGAGAAGGAGGTCGAAAAAAAAAACATCTTTGTAACGATTCAAAGTATTTAGGACAGATTGCAAGATGTCTGTCTGCGGGGTAACATTTGTAAAAAAGCAAGGGTCGAGGTCAATAGGTTTCTGATAAGGAAGAAGGAAAAACATCGCGTGATATTTGGTAACGGTTCAAAAGGACAGATTGCAAGATGATATCTACGGGGTAACATTAGTAAAAGCAAGGGTTTTTGAGTATAAATAGAGGCGTTTTCTCTCATATCGGCAGTCTGCAACTAGTTTGTCCAAGCTTATTTTTCTCAGACACACTTTGCTTTTTTCACGTTGAAACTTTTGTTTGTTGTCGGAAAAACTTTGTTTTTTTTTTTGCTGTTGGAAATTTTTTAGTTGTTTTTTGGGGTTGAAACTTTGTTTTTTGCCGTCGGAAAACTTTTGTTTTTTTTTGGGGTTGAAACTTTGTTTTTTGTTTGCCGTCGGAAAATTTTTTAGTTGATTTTTTTTTTCTCACGAGTCATGGAAAACTTCATCGATCTGAACGATATTTGTCTCGTCATCGACTTGGACGGGTTTTTCATCAAAGGTAAAAACAAAAAAGCATCTTTTTACCCGAGAGAGTTGGGCTACGCGGGGATAACGAAACCTCGCGTGGATTGCGTCCGATTTCATTTGAATCATCTCGTACCCGAAATAAAAGAAAACGATTGGCGAACAAACGATTGGAAAACCGTGAGATATTGTTCGCATAACGTTCACGGACTCTCTTTGAGGGCGCAGTATCGCGAAGATGTGAGAAATTTGCACACGTTGGGACCTTTAATGGAAAACTTGTATAAAAATTACAAAACGGACGAGAAAACCGTAGTGGCGTACAAGGGTGGCGAAGAAGAGAGAAATTTATTAGAAAAACTCGGCATACCGTCGGTCAACTTGGAAAATTTCGACTGTCCGAAGTTCGACGACCTGCCGATGCCCGACGTACGAGACTGCGGGTATCACAACAAATTTAAAAATACTACGAAAAGATGCCATTGCAGCATGCAAGAGTGTGCCGCCTTCGCCGATTGGATCACAGAAGAAATTAAAAAAAATTCTTAATAGAAAAAAATTGTTTTTTAATGGCTCTATAGCTATTGAAAAAAGTAAAAAATATTCTATTAAGAGTGAAAAAATGGGGTCGGACGAGATATTGTTAGCCAAAAAAAAAAATTCGGCTAACAAATATCTCGTCCGACCCCATTTTTTTGCGTCGAACGATGAACCAATATTGAAACTAGTTTTAAAATAAATCTTTAAAAAAAATTATTGATTTTTTTTCATATTGAGATAAATACTTGGAATTTTTTTTAAAAAGTAAATTTAATAATTTGTTATTTTTTAAAGTCTTTTCTTAATAAAATAATTTTTTTATAGTTAAAAGCTATAAAAGTAAATTTATTAAGAGTAAAAAAAAATGGGGTTGGACAATGTATTGTTAACAATACATTGTCCGACCCCATTTTTTTACGTTTAATTTTTTACCAATATTGGAAAAACATATTTTTTCACTTGAAATTTCCATTTAAAAAAAATAAATCTTTATCTATAAAATAAATAGAAATTAAAAATTCTTGCATTGAGTAAATAATTTGTATTTTTTAAATTATAAATATTTACTGTGGTCCATTTTAGAATGACAACGCAAAAAATATATTAAGTAAATTTCTATTTTTCAGAATCATCCCGAAAAATTTTTAAATTATAAATATTTACTGTGGTCCATTTTAGAATGACAATGCAAAAAATAATGTAATAAGTAAAATTCCTTTGCATTTCTATTTTTCAGAATCATCTCAAAACTTTTTAAAATTTAAATATTTTACTATAGTCCATTTTAGAATGACAATCTAAAAAAAATGTAATAAGTAAAATTTTATTTGAGTCTTTATTTTTCCGAAATTTTCCCCAAAATATTTTTTAATTTAAATATTTACTATTGGTCTTAACGAAAATTGATTGCTGAATTTAAAACTTCCAATGATTTTAATATTTCATAATGTTTTGAAAAATAATTTTAATTAACCCGCATTTTTCGAAAGTTTTTTTTTTTTTTTTTTTTTTTTTTTTTTTTTTACTATTATTTTTTTTTTTTACTATTATTTTAGAAAATGAAAAATAAATCAAAAAAATTTTTTATTTGTGTTCGAAGAAAAAATGAAACCGTTTAGAGTTCACGAATCATTAAAGTTTACGATTAGTCAACATTTTCATATTTAGACAATCTTCTTTTAAGTTCAACTATTTCGGCCATCAGCTTACCAATTTCGGTTTCTCTCAAATAATCGATTTTTTTCCATAATTGTTTAATTTCATCTTGAAGCGATCTATTTTCCCCTTGAAGCGAATCGTTTTTCTCTTCCATAGTTTTCAATTTACATTTCAATTCCCTATTTTCTTCTTCGCGGCGCAATTCGTTTTCCACTCGTAAATTCTCATATTTGTTTTTCCATTCCCTGATTTCATTTTCCAATTCGTTGCAACGGTCCACGATCGGTTTCGCACAGTCCAAACACGCTTGCTGTATGGGACAAATTTCCCACCGATCGTCTCCCATCACGCCGGAATTTTGAAAACTTATCGTGTAAAATTTATAAAATACCTTACTTTTCAAAACTCGGTTGAATTTCCGATAAGCAATACAAAAGCTAAGTCTTTATTTTTGAAAATGAACTCAATCCGATCTGCATTGTAAATATATTTACTTCAACATTAAAAAAAAAAAAAAAAAAAAAAAAAAAAAAAAAAAAAAAAAAAAATTTTTTTTTTTTTTTTTTTTTTTTTTTTTTTTTTTTTTTTTTTAAATCAAATTTTAGAAAATGAAAAATCTTTTTTGATTTATATTCCGATAAAAAATTAAATTCTTTAGAGTCCACGAATCATTAAAAGTTATGATTAGTCAACATTTTCATATTTAGACAATCTTCTTTTTAGCTCAATAATTTCGGCCATTAGCTTATTTTCTTTCAAATATTCGATTTTTTTCCATCAGCTTATCAATTTCGTTTTCTCTCATATATTCGATTTTTTTCCATAATTGTTTAATTTCATCTTGAAGCGATCTATTTTCTTCTTGAAGCGAGTCATTTTTAATCCGAAGCGATCTATATTCTTCTTGAAACAAATCTTCCATAGTTTTCAATTTACATTTCAATTCCCTAATTTCCTCTTTCAGGTGCAGTTCATTTTCCAATCTGAAATTCTCAAATTTGTTTTTCAAATCTCTGTTTTCATTTTCGATTTCTTCGCAACGTTCCATAATCGGTTTCGCACAGTCCAAACACGCTTGCTGTCTCGGACAAGTTTTCCACCAATCGTTTTCCACGGCTCGGTAAAACAACGCGTAATCGACGTCTTTTTTTAACTTTCTATATTTCTGTTTTCCCAGTTCTGCAAAATATAATTTTTTCCCATCGTTCAAATGCAAATAGCGATCCGTGATCTCTTTGGAAATTTTGACATTTTCGGTCACCGGCAACACCAAATTCATCTCGATCCCCGGTAAGTTCTTGACTTGAACTTTCCATTTCGAATCTGTCTTTTTCATGGGAACGTGAAGTAATTTTTTGGGATCGCAGCGGTTATAATTCTGTCCGATCAACTTTAGGACGCCCCCGTCCCACATCGTCGCCAATACCAATCTGTAACCCGAAGGTAATGTTTCCGAGATGCAAAAATGATTTTCTTTTTTTCCATGTTTCCTTTTAATTTTTTGTTCGTCGTCGAGAAAAGAAACATCCTCCTCGTCGTAATATTTTTCGTATTTGTCCTTGCGAAAATTAAAATTACATCCGGATTTACGTTGGCTCAGATATCCCATCGCGTTCACCAGATGCATTTCGGATTTGATCCGTTTATAATTCTTACATTTGAATTTGGGATAAGGCTTTATTGCGTCTCTGGGTAAAACTACCTTTTTCCACACGCGTCTGAAATCGCGCAAAGAACGCGAAACGACGATCATGTGTCTGTGTTGTCTGAAACGAGCCTCGGATTGGGTTCCGCCGTCGCACCAACACGAAAAAGGTATGGTTTTGACACTTCCCTCGCCGAAATTATCCTCGTTGTCTTTTTCGGCGGCTCGTACGAAACTTTCGTAAACCACCGCCCGCACCATGACATGCAACCACACGTGACCTCCTCGAACATATTTTTGAACGCAGGCGGCTGCCAAATTCAAAGTTTCGTCTTTGAAAGGTACGGACAAAATTTCGTCGCTCAAATCCAAAGGACAAACGGGTTCCGTATAATATTCTTCGATGTCGGATATTTTCTCGTGCCCGAAAAACAAAACTTTTTCGCACATGGGCGTGAAATCGAAAAATTGTAAGATTTTTTCTTTTTTAGGTGGCGATGAACCTTCCGTTTCACTTTTTCGTTTTGCGGAAAAAGTCGCACGCAATTTGAATTTCTTGAAACATTCTAAAAGATGATCGACATTGTCATTTTTTTGCCATCTAGGAAATTTTACCTCACCCGAACACCAAACGCATTGTGTAAAACGATCCAACTCGTGATTTTCCGTGCAATGCGCTTCGTATTCACGCGACAAAATTTTTATTTCACATTTCGGACACGAAAACGGAACCGTATCCCTACGTAAGGTACTGGAATAACGCCTCAGTTCTTTACCCGCAACCATGGTGAAACGTTTAGTTTTTAGCAATACGCTATTGTATTATATATAAATATTTTAAAATGAAAAAAAAAAAAAAAAAAAAAAAAAAAAAAAAAAAATAAATAAAATAAAAAATAAATAAATTAAAATTTAAAAAAAGGTGTACTACTTTTCAATTTTTTTTGTCCATAGAAACCAACTTGCAAATTTTTCAGCAGCCTCAATCGTCAAATATTTTGTCGTATATAAGTTCATTGTTTGGTCCGTGGACAGATAATTCGTTATGTAATATTTAGATATATGGGCAGAATTCGAAATGTCTAAAAACATTTTAGCGTTTCCCGGTGAACTCGCAAATTTTTCAGCAGCCTCAATCGTTTTGTCGTATATAAGTTCATTGTTTGGTCCGTGGACAGATAATTCATGTTATGTAATATTTAGATATATGGGCAGAATTTATAATGACCGTTTCGCACCTAAAAAATAATAAAAATAATAAAAATTAAAAAAAAAATAATTAAAATTAAAAAAAAGGAGTACGTTTTTTCAAATTTTTTTTGTCCATAGAAACCTATGATTAAGACCGATACGTGCTTGTCGATTAAAATTTCATGGGCAACGATCGGTTTTGGCCAGATTTCATTTTCCAAAAATTTCGAAAAAATCAAATCTCCGAGATGCAAGTCAATCAATTAGTTTTCTAAAAATAGTAACAATGACGTCATCACCTTGACGTCAATTTCATAGAAAGAATTGTTTGTCAAGAAATTATGAAGACTTTTAGAAAACCGAACCATTTATATATTTTCTTGAACATCAAACATTTAAAAAAAAAAAAAAAAAAAAAAAAAAAAAAAAAAAAAAATTTTTTTTTTTTTTTTTTTTTTTTTTTGTGAATGTTTAACAAAATATATATTGATGATATTGGTCAGACAAGTTAAATTTTCAAAACGATTTAGGCTATGTGTTGATTATAGACAATTTAACCGAATTTCGAAAAGTAAAGTGAAAATAGTATTATTTTTTAAAACCAACTATAGAATTTTGAAACTTATCGTATAAAATCAATAAATAAACTACAAACTTTCATTTTTGCACATATTTAAAAAAATCGTAATTTTTTTTACAAATTGAAAAAAAACGACCGAAAAGTAATTAAATGGGTCATTTTATTATTTTTATCTCATGAGTATCGCGATTCCATGATTATTTTTCAAAAATAATTTCATTTCAACATCATTTTTTGAAAGTCGGTAGGATTTGCAAATTACCAAAATGATTTAGATTGTGTGTTGATTTCAGAAAATTGAACACAATTTTCGACAAATGATGTCGGAAAAAGTATTTCAATTGTGAAATATTGAAACTCGTTACGTAAAATCGAAAAATTAACCTCAAACATTCATTTTTTACACATATTGAAAAAAAATTGTAATTTTTTATGTTAAAAATACAAAGATGAATTTTCTTGAGTATATTCAAAAGTAACAATTACTTTCGGAAGCCATTTTCAAATATAACTTTTTTATAACCTGTCTTAAGTGTTAAACCATTTTCAAATATAACTTTTTATAATCTGTCTTAAGTGTTAAACCATTTTCAAATATAACTTTTTATAATCTGTCTTAAATATTAAACCATTTTCAAATATAACTTTTTATAACCTGTCTTAAATGTTAAACCATTTTCAAATATAACTTTTTATAATCTGTCTTAAATGTTAAACCATTTTCAAATATAACTTTTTATAACCTGTCTTAAATGTTAAACCATTTTCAAATATAACTTTTTATAACCTGTCTTAAATATTAAACCATTTTCAAATATAACTTTTTATAACCTGTCTTAAATGTTAAAGTTGTTTTATCTTCAAGCTGTCTAAATTTTACTTCGACAGAGTCAGATTAAAGCCGTTTTCAAATATAACTTTTTATAACCTGTCTTGAATGTTAAGTTGTTTTATCTTCAAGCTGTCTAAATTTTACTTCGACAGAGTCAGATTAAAGCCGTTTTCAAATATAACTTTTTATAACCTGTCTTGAATGTTAAAGTTGTTTTATCTTAGAGCTGTCTAAATTTTACTTCGACAGAGTCAGATTAACAATTACTTTCGGAAGCCGTTTTCAAATATAACTTTTTATAACCTGTCTTAAACTTTTTATAACCTGTCTTGAATGTTAAAGTTGTTTTATCTTCGAGCTGTCTAAATTTTACTTCGACAGAGTCAGATTAACAATTACTTTCGGAAGCCGTTTTCAAATATAACTTTTTATAACCTGTCTTAAACTTTTTATAACCTGTCTTTTTTGCTTTCAAAATGAAAAATCTTCAGAGAATCTGTTTTCGGTCGCGTCCGTTGCCTCGATTTCACATCG
Source organism: Salticus scenicus (assembly GCA_963930645.1). Lineage (NCBI taxonomy): Eukaryota > Metazoa > Arthropoda > Arachnida > Araneae > Salticidae > Salticus > Salticus scenicus. Next base: position 114,026,560 of record OZ005657.1, read on the forward strand.
TTCGGTATTAGTGTCAAGGGCATCTGTTGCAGAAATCTTTTTTTCCCCCAGCAAATGGATCACCAAAGCTATAATGAAAAATTATTAGAGTTTGATTGTATTTTCATTATTTTTTTACAATACTCTCTCCGTTTCCATCAGGAATGAGACTGGCATTTTCAACAGATTGCGTAAAAAATTGAACTCAATTTCGACAAATGAGGTCAGAAAAGTATTCTGATGGTGAAATATTGAAAACTCGTCGCGTAAAATCAATAAATTAATTGCAAACTTTCATTTTTGCATCTATTGAAAAAAATTGTAATTTTTTTAAAAATTGTAAAAAAAATGAACAAAAAATAATTAAATTGCTTATTTTACTATTATTATGCAATAAGCATCATGATTCCACGATTAATTTTCAAAAATAATTTTATTTTAACATTATTTTTTGAAAGTCGGTAGGATTTTTCAAATTTTCAAAATTGATTTGGATTGTGTGTCGATTTCAGAAAACTGAACGGAATTTCGATAAATGAGGTCAGAAAAGTATTCTGATGGTGAAATATTGAAATTTATCGCGTAAAATCAATAAATTAATTGCAAACTTTCATTTTACACATATTGAAAAAAATTGTAATTTTTTTTTAAAATTTGTAAAAAAAACGATCGAAATTTAATTAAATTACTTATTTTACTATTTTTATGCAATAAGCATCATGATTCCACGACTATTTTTCAAAAATATTTTTATTTTAACATCATTTTTTGAAAGTCGGTCGAATTTGCAATTTTTCAAAATTGATTTAGATTGTGGGTCGATTATAGAAAACTGAACGGAATTTCGACAAATGAGGTCAGATAAGTATTCTGATGATGAAATATTGAAACTCGTCGCGTAAAATCAATAAATTAATTGAAATTTTTCATTTGTGCATCTATTGAAAAAAATTGCAATTTTTTTAAAAATTTGTAAAAAAACGATCGAAATTTAATTAAATTGCTTATTTTACTATTTTTATATAATAAGCATCATGATTCGACGATTATTTTTCAAAAATAATTTTATTTTAACATCATTTTTTAAAAGTCGGTAGGATTTGCAAATTACCAAAATTGATTTAGATTGTGTGTCGATTATAGAAAACTGAACGGAATTTCGACAAATGAGGTCAGAAAAGTATTCTGATGGTGAAATATTGAGACTCGTCGCGTAAAATCAATAAATTAATTGCAAACTTTCATTTGTGCATCTATTGAAAAAAATTGTAATTTTTTTAAAAATTTGTAAAAAAACGATCGAAATTTAATTAAATTGCTTATTTTACTGTTTTTATACAATAAGCATCATGATTCGATGTTTATTTTTCAAAAATAATTTTATTTTAACATCATTTTTTGAAAGTCGGTCGAATTTGCAATTTTTCAAAAATGATTTAGATTGTGGGTCGATTATAGAAAACTGAACGGAATTTCGATAAATGAGGTCAGAAAAGTATTCTGATGGTGAAATATTGAGACTCGTCGCGTAAAATCAATAAATTAATTGCAAACTTTCATTTTACACATATTGAAAAAAAATTGTAATTTTTTTAAAATTTGTAAAATAATGATCGAAATTTAATTAAATTGCTTATTTTACTATTTTTATACAATAAGCATCACGATTCTATGATTAGTTTTCAAAAAAAATTTTATTTTAACATCATTTTTTTGAAAGTTGGTTAAATTTGCAATTTTTCAAAAATGATTTAGTTTGTGTGTCGATTATAGAAAACTGAACGGAATTTCGATAAATGAGGTCAGAAAAGTATTTTAATTGTAAAATATTGAAACTCGTCGCCTAAAATCAATAAATTAATTGCAAACTTTCATTTTTGCATCTATTGAAAAAAAATGTAATTTTTTTAAAATTTGTAAAATAATGATCGAAATTTAATTAAATTGCTTATTTTACTATTTTTATACAATAATCATCATGATTCCACGATTATTTTTCAAAAATATTTTTATTTTAACATCATTTTTTGAAAGTTGGTTAAATTTGCAATTTTTCAAAAATGATTTAGATTGTGTGTCGATTATAGAAAACTGAACGGAATTTCGATAAATGGGGTCAGAAAAGTATTTTAATTGTAAAATATTGAAACTCGTCGCGTAAAATCAATAAATTAATTGCAAACTTTCATTTTACACATGTTGAAAAAAATTGTAATTTTTTTTAAAATTTGTAAAAAAAACGATCGAAATTTAATTAAATTGCTTATTTTACTATTTTTATACAATAATCATCACGATTATTTTTCAAAAATATTTTTATTTTAACATCATTTTTTGAAAGTCGGTAGGATTTTCAAATTTTCAAAATTGATTTAGATTGTGTGTTGATTTCAGAAAACTGAACGGAATTTCGACAAATGTGATCAGAAAAGTATTTTAATTGTAAAATATTGAAACTCGTCGCATAAATTTTCATTTTTACATCTATTGAAAAAAATTGTAATTTTTTTAAAATTTATAAAAAAAACGATCGAAATTTAATTAAATGGCTTATTTTACTGTTTTTATGCAATAAGCATCACGATTCGATGTTTAATTTTTAAAAATAGTTTTATTTTAACATCATTTTTTGAAAGTCGGTAGGATTTGCAATTTTCCAAAAATGATTTAGATTGTGGGTCGATTATAGAAAACTGAACGGAATTTCTACAAATGAGGTCAGAAAAGTATTTTAATGGTAAAATATTGAAACTCGTCGCGTAAAATCAATAGATTCATTGCAAACTTTCATTTTACACATATTGAAAAAATTTGTAAAAAAACAATCGAAAATTAATTAAATTGCTTATTTTACTATTTTTATGCAATAAGCATCACGATTCCACGATTATTTTTCAAAAATATTTTTATTTTAACATCATTTTTTGAAAGTCGGTCGAATTTGCAAATTACCAAAAATGATTTAGATTGTGTGTCGATTATAGAAAACTGAACGGAATTTCGACAAATGAGGTCAGAAAAGTATTCTGATGATGAAATATTGAAACTCGTCGCGTAAAATCAATAAATTAATTGCAAACTTTCATTTGTGCATCTATTGAAAAAAATTGTAATTTTTTTAAAATTTATAAAAAAAACGATCGAAAAGTAATTAAATGGCTTATTTTACTATTATTATGCAATAAGCATCACGATTCCACAATTATTTTTCAAAAATAATTTTATTTTAACATCATTTTTTGAAAGTCGGTAGTATTTGCAACAGTCAATCCAAAAACTAAATTTTCATTTTTGAAAATATTTTAACCCAATTTACATCATAAATATATTTTCTTAAACATCAAACGTAAAAAAAAAAAAAAAAAAAAAAAAAAAAAAAAAAAAAAAAAAAAAAAAATTTTTTTTTTTTTTTTTTTTTTTTTTTTTTTTTTTTTTTTAAATATAAGATAATTTCATTTAATAAAATATATATTTATGATATTGATAAGACAAGTTAAATTTTCAAAATGACTTAGACTGTGCGTCGATTATAGGAAAATTTAGATTTTCGGAAAAATAATGTAAAAATAGTATTTTTTGAAATTTAATTAAGGTATTTATTTTTTACTACGATAATTCTAATATTTTAATGCTTGTATGCTGGGTGGTGGGGATCTCGACGGAGATCTGGATCTCGATCGAGACCTCGACCGATCTCTGTAAAAATCCGAATCGTTGAGGCCGGTGTAATCCAAATCGGAATAATAGAGTTCGGAGTCTGAATAATCGAGGCCGTGTAATCGCTCAAACTCTTCTAAATGTTTCAGGCTCATCATCTTTCCGATATCTTTTCTAGTAAACCGTTTTTTACAAGACGGACAAGGCGGTAAAATGGATACGTTTGGGTTTTTATCCTTAGAATCTTTATCGGAAGCCTTTCTTTTCGAAGCGTTCCGTTTTCGTTGATTATATAATCGATTGGCGCATTTCGAATGGAAACGATGTCTGCATTCGGCAGTAAATAAATTTCCTTTCTTACCCCGACAAACCGTACATTTATATTTCATACTTTTTTTTTAAACTGCGACGTCTAGATTGGGAAGGAGATTTTTAAAAAACCTATCGCTATCGGAACCCGGCGAGTCGAGTTCTCGTTCCCGTCATACGACTTATTCTTCGGACATCATTTCTGGTGAAGTACCTATTACGGGTTGGACATTGAGGCAAAGATAGATTTTTTTTGGAATTTTTCTTAAGAGTTGATCGTTTTATTTTTAAAAAATATTATAAATAAAATAACTTAAAAGTATTTTATTATTTTAACCCTATAAATTTCAAAGTTCCACGATAACTTTTCAAAAATAATTTTATTTCGACCATTGCTTTCGAAAGTAGGTTGAATTTGCAGCAATCAACACAAAAGGTAAATCTTTAGTTTTGAAAATTTACTCAATCCGATCAGCATTATAAATATATTTTCTTGAACATCAAACATTAAAAAAAAAAAAAAAAAAAAAAAAAAAAAAAAAAATTTTTTTTTTTTTTTTTTTTTTTTTTTTTTAGGATTTAGATTATTTAAGAATCTTTTCGATTCGGTCCAAGATGTAGATGTTTTCATTTTTTGCAATTAATTAATTACTAATTAATTAGTTATTAATTAGTGATTAATTTTTAAAAATGAAAACATCTACATCTCGGACCGAATCGAAAAGAATCTTTTTATAATCTTAAATCCTAAAAAAAAAAAAAAAAAAAAAAAAAATTTTTTTTTTTTTTTTTTTTTTTTTTTTTTTTTTGTTGTTGTTGTTTAAGGATTTAAGATTATAAAAGATTCTTTTCATTTTGATCCGAGATGTAGACGTTTTCATTTTTGAAAATTAATTAATTATTAATTACGAATTAATCACTAATTAATTAATTAATTAGTGATTAATTTTCAAAAATGAAAACATCTACATCTCGGACCGAATCGAAAAGAATCTTTTATAATCTCAAATCCTTAAAAAAAAAAAAAAAAAAAAAAAATTTTTTTTTTTTTTTTTTTTTTTTTTTTTTTTTTTTTTTAAGACAATTTTTTTTTTTTTTTTTTTTTTTTTTTTTTGATATAAAATATATATATATAAGACAAATTCATTTAAAAAAATATTTAATTTATAAAAAGATATATAAAAATACATAAATAATTAAAATGGTATTTTTTTTTCATCTTTCAAAAAATTATTTATATAGTCATAGTCGTCTCGAAATGAATGCACGACATTTTTTCATCTTTTTCCAAAAAATTATTTATATAATCATAATCTTCTTCAAATGGATGCAAATATAAAATATAATTGTCATTGTTTTCGTTTGACGCTTCGTTAGGTGAAACATTTTCTTCTTTCATTTTCGAAATATGCTTAGTCTCATCGTCATCGATTTTAGGAATTTTATAATTTTTTAACCATCGTCTATCGGTTTCGGCACGTCGATTTATTTTTTTGTTTGATGATTTATGTTCACCGGAGAAAAATTTTTCTTTTTTCAAAGTCTGAGGTTTTTTTTGAATTGTTTCCAATTTTATATTTTCGACAATTTTCTTTTTCGCGTCTTTTTCACCCGATCGATTCATTTTTCTCTTTGATGATTTAGACTCCCTCGTAGAAAGATTTTCTTTTTTCGTTTCCGATACAAGTTTAGTTTTTACACATTCGACGGGTTCCTTTTTAATCTTTTCCGATTTAATACATTCGGCAGGTTCCGTCTTAATCTTTTCCAATTTCGTACATTCGACGGGTCCCGTCTTAATCTTTTCCGATTTAATACATTCGGCGGGTTCCTTCTTAATTTTTTTCAATTTAATACATTCGGCAGGTTCTTTTTTCACGATCGGTTGCGGAGAAGGCAATTTTTTCAAATGTTTTTGTTTCGCCGCTTTCCATAATTCGACCGACGGTGCGATAAACGGTTCGTTTTTCATTTTTTTAGACTCTTCGACGACAGTCAGAGGCTTTATCATTTTTCTTTTTTCGGCTTTCTTTTTTTTCTCGATTTTTGAAACTCGAGCACAGAGAACAGAAGATTTTTCATTTTTGGATTCTTTCGAAGTCGTCAGAGAGGATTTCGAACGATCGCGACATTCTTCTTTTGAATCGGAAGGGTCGCTTTTCGATGACAGAGACGACTTTGAAAAAATTTTCTTTTCATCCGTAGATTCGGGATCGGCAGAATTTTCGACCGTTTTTTCATCTTTGAAAGTCGAAACATTTTTTTCTTCTTTTACATTTTCCAAAATTAAACTCTTTTTTTCTTCTTTTACATTTTCCAAAATTAAACTCTTTTTTTCTTCATTCCGTATATTTTCGGAGATTAAAGTATTTTTTTCTTCATTCCGTATATTTTCCAAAATTAAACTATTTTTTTCTTCATTCTGTATATTTTCGGAGATTGTTTCTTCGTACTTTACATTTTCCAAGATTAAACTCGAAGGGGGTGTTTCGACGAGAGGAGATGAAAAATCCATGTTTTCTTCATCTTGCGGAAACGGGGTAGCCGCATAATCAAATTCCAAATAATAATACGGGGAAAGTGGTGCTCTCGGCGTCGATGGTTCGTAATTATAATCGACTCTTTCGACTTTGGGAGTTTCTAAAGAAATATATTCTTGATCGACCATCGCAAGAAAGACTCGCAAACAAAGTGAAACGACTGTGAAATGCGAACCCCCCTTATATATAGGTTGGGAAAAATAATCTTATCTCGAAAATATTTTAAGAATCGTGTCAAAAGTTCAAACGAGTCGCGAGGTCAGCTTTTTCTCATACCCTAAAAGAATGTTCTGGAAGGAAAAAAAACCGACGCGTGATAGATCGAGGTCACATCTTATCGCGTGTGTCGAAAATAACCATTTCAAAACGAGTCACGAAGTCATTTCTCACATCCTAAAAGAATGTTCTAGAAGGAAAAAACGACCTCGAGGTTATCTTATCGCGCATTTCAAAATCACGCGTTTCATAACATGTCGTTCTAAAGGTCATTCTCGAATCGTATAAATAGGGTGGAATTTTTCGACTCGATTTCATACTGCTCGTTGCTACCGTCGGTGTCGCCTATTACTTTTTTTTTCAGTCGATAGCAGCCTAGAAAAAAAAACTTTGTTTTTTTTTTCATAATGTCTTCGAATTTTCGACTTGAATTTCTCAACAAAACTAAATCCTCTTCGAATTTTCAACCGGGTCATGTCTTTCCCAAAACCGAAATATTTCCAAATTTTCTATCTTCGAATGTACGAAAAATAACTTATCCCGAAAAAAATTTTAAATATATCTTGAATAAATTCACCGTTCACGTATTCGTTTTATTTATGAACATTGACCACGTGATCAGCTTCAGTAAACGCTCCATGAATGAAAGATTCATGCAGAACGTCATTCAAATCGGCAAAGAATGTCAAACTTTTCGAGAATTTTTTCCAGAATGCATCAATTGGACGCAAATCATCAGGAGATATAAAATTCCTCCCACGAATTCCTCGAGGATCAACGCGGACACTCGACTCGGTTTTTATTTCAAAAATTGTTTTCTGGTGAAAGCTTATTTCACTTTCGGACAACGGACGGTCGAAAAAGACACTTGTCACATCCTACAAGTTTTGAACGTTCCTTTGTTGTTTTACCTCAACGAATCTCCGAAATTGAGTAAAAAAGATAAACTTTTTCCAGTCGATTCCATATTGGAGTACGATCGACTCATCTTGTCTCCCAATACCTGTTTTGAAATCCCGGCCGGTACCACGTATGTTCTTTTCACGACGCAAAAATGTTTTTTCAGTTTAGACGTTGTGAGAAAGGGTACGAAATTACCTTTCGATTGCGTGAATCCTTTGGAGGCTCGAGTGAGAAAATTAGAAAGACTTTGCGATTTGCCACCCATGACGCCTCACATAAGCGAAGAAAATCAAAATATCGATAATTGTAACATGCCCGAAGCGACACGAACGGAGGATCCTCGAGAATTATTGCACGAAACTCATCCCGAATATTTCATGTCTCCGGAAGAAAATACCAACGGATCGGTGCCGCAAACACAACTGACATTTTATTTGGTACCTTCTCAACCGACATTGCCTTCTGTTCGACCGGAAGAAACGCTCCAAGCTCCACCACCTGAAAGACATTTCCCACTGCCTATATTGAATCGCGAAATCATCGTGAGTTCGCCCGATTTTGTAAAATATTATGAGAAATTAAAAAACCATACGTATTTTCAAAATCCGCCGTGGAAACTATTACCCGATGATTTTATTTCACCCGAACGGAATGATATTCGACCTTTGGATTTGAGTGTCCGATCCATGGAAGACGAATCGGCACCTCGATTGCAAAATGAAAATTTATCCGTTTCTTCCATAGAAGAATCGTCGCCGCGACGAGATCTTTCTCAAGATGAAAATTTTTCGCTCTCTTCTGCACGACCGTCTCCCGAATCGTCTCAAAATAATGTATCGGAAGAGAAAAAATTCTATAATGACGTCGATGAAATTATATATAGTCAGCAAAAGACAGAGTTGGAAAATGAGTATCGCAATAACGAAATGATATGTGATCGGCAAATTACAGAGTTTGAAAACGAGTACGGTAATAACGACTATATATATAATCGGCAAAGCACATATTTGGAAAATCAGTTGATAAATATATGCGAGAAAATAGAAAATGGCTCGGGTCATCAAACGGCAGAATTGGAAAATAATTTAAACGATTTCGAACTAATTTTTTAATTTTTTTTTTTTTTTTTTTTTTTTTTTTTTCTTAAATTAAAATATAAATTAGGTAAATGGTAATTTGGTTCATGTATCGATTTTTCTAACATTTGATGCCATTTAAAATTTAAAAATATGAAGTTTTTTGAACTACAATACAAAATTGTCAAAAATTTAAAATTTAATTATATATAAATATATTTGATTTTTTTCTTACATATAATCTAAAATGTTTTGTCAAAATTATTTTTTTAAATTTAAAATAGAAGAATCTTTAAAAATAAAATAAAATTTTCTTTTGAGTTTGATTTTTTTTAAAAAGTTATTTCAATTTAGCGAATACTTTATAATTTCAATATCCATAAAAAAATCATAAAATTTAAAAAGATTTCGTGTTAAAGATTTAAAATTAGCAATTTTGTTATTTTAAATTATTTGATGTAACATTTAAACCGATAATTTTATCACGACATGATAAAAATACTCAAATAGATGAAAAACAAACCACTTGAAAAAGTTCATGGGAAATTCTAGAAAAATTATAAAAAGAAATATTTATCTTATCGCGATTTGATAATATATTCGAGTAGGTCGAAAAACAAACCACTTCAAAAAGTTTATCGAAATTCTAGAAGTTAAAAATAATATTATCTTATCGCGCCACTTCAAAAAGCTTATGGGAAAAGTCTAGAAGAATTCTTAATGTTTTGTAAGAGACGTCAAAATATTATTTTCTCGCCTTTATCCCGAAAGAATTCTTGACATGAGGTCAAGTGTCTCCTAAAATTTTCAAGATATCTACACGATAAAAATTGTTTTGCTCGGCCTGAATATAAACTTTCCCAGAGAAATTCGAGTGGTTTCTTATCATTCCTTCGAGAAAAAACTCGTTTCTCAACCTGTTTTTTTCCCCGTGGGTCAAGTGCTCGTTGACCTCGTTTTTCCGATATGAAACGGCCGAGCAGTATATATAGAGAGGCTTTTCCGTTTTCTCATTCAGTTTCTTTGCTTTCTCTCCGTAACATCAACACGATGGAGTGCCCGATTTGTCTGGAAATTATCGACGAAGAAAATAAATTTATATTGCGGCGATGTTCTCATGAATATCACAAGTCCTGTTTACGAGAATGCTTTAAATATGTGCACGATAATCGACAGGCGAAATGTTCGATGTGCAGAGAGCCTATTTTCTTCGAAGGGCTCGAAGAAAAGTTGGGACTTCCGCCTCGGACCAGCCATTCCGAGGACGAGGAATATTCCGGAAGTCCCGACTTGCCTCTCAGTTTCATCAGAAGATATTTTCCGAATCGGTTATCTGACGATGCCTCGTCTGCCGCCGCTTCGTCTGCCGCCGCTTCGCCTGCCGATGCCTCACCTGCCGATGCCTCACCTGCCGATGCTTCATCCACTGCTGCCTCATCTTTCCATCCCTCATCCACTGCTGTCCATCCCTCATCCACTGCTGCCTCATCTTTCCATCCATCAACTTCTCATCAACAAGAGACTTTCACATCTTCCCATGCCTCAACCTCAACTTCCCGTGCATCGACTTCCCATCGACATAATTTGCCTCCGAGACGAAGAAATGTAAGTTACAATAATTTTTCAAAAGTTAAAAAATTATCTCTAAAAGTTAAAAAAAATTTGGAAAAATCTTTGGTTAATTTCAATAGTTCAGGACAAGATATTGAAAAAATGATGAGATTATCTTCTTCTTTTGTTTTAACTTATAAACTAGATAAATTATATGAGAGTTACCAACGCTTACAAAATGAGCAATCTAGATTTTTAAGAGAATTTGTAGAAAATATTGACTTGTAAAAACTTAATTTTTTACAAGTCAATATTTTCTATAAATCATAAATATATCCGAGTTAAATTTATTAAATTTTTATACCATTGATTCGCGAAATAATTAAATTTCTTTATTTTTTTTTATTATAAATATATTCAAGTTAAGTTCTTAATTTTATTTAATTGTAATTATAATTTAATATTATATAAGTAGCCAGACTTACATTTCTTCTTCTTTTCAAAAAAAATTGCATCTCATGTGTTATATATTGTAAATATTATTTATTTTGTACATAAAAATTTCATCACATGTATATATATTGTAAATATTATTTATTTTGTACATAAAAATTTCATCACATGTGTATATAAACTGTAAAATTTTGTAAATAAATTTTTTTATTGTTACTATATTTTTGTTTGTTTTTCTTCTTGTATTTTTAAAGTCTTTTAATATATCTTAATAACAATTTTTTATAGCTTGAAGCTATAAAAGTAAAGTTATTAAAAGTAAAAAAATGGGGTCGGACAAGGTATTGTTAGCCATTCGGTTAACAATACCTTGTCCGGCCCCATTTTTTTACGTTAAATTTTTTACCAATATTGAAAAAAAAATGTTTTTTCACTTGAAACTTTTCATTTAAAAAAATAAATCTTTATCCATAAAAATCTAGAATTAAAAATTTAAAAAAAATTCTTATATTGAGTAAATAATTTAACATTTTATGATATCATATTTTTAAAATCATCTCGAAAATTTTTGAATTATATATATTTATTATGATCCATTTTAGAATGACACTATAAAAAATATAAGTATTTTTATTTTTCAGAATCATCCCGAAAAATTTTTAAATTATAAATATTTACTATTGTCCATTTCAGAATGGCGATATAAAAAATAATGTATTAAGTAAAAATCTATTTGTCCAAATCATCCCGTAAATTTTTTAATTACATATATTTACTATTGTCCATTTCAGAATGGCAATATAAAAAATAATATATTAAGTAAAATCCTTTGCATTTCTATTTGTCCGAAAAATTTTTTAATTATATATATTTACTATTGTCCATTTCAGAATGGCAATATAAAAAATAATGTATTAAGTAAAAATCTATTTGTCTAAATCATCAAATCATCTCGTAAATTTTTTAATTATATATATTTACTATTGTCCATTTCAGAATGGCAATATAAAAAATAATATATTAAGTAAAATCCTTTGCATTTCTATTTATCCGAATCATCTCAAAAAATTTTTAATTACATATATTTACTATTGTCCATTTCAGAATGGCAATATAAAAAATAATGTATTAAGTAAAAATCTTTTCCATTTCTATTTGTCCGAGTCATCTCAAAAAAATTTTAATTATATATATTTACTATTGTCCATTTCAGAATGGCAATATAAAAAATAATGTATTAAGTAAAAATCTATTTGTCTAAATCATCAAATCATCTCGTAAATTTTTTAATTATATATATTTACTATTGTCCATTTCAGAATGGCAATATAAAAAATAATATATTAAGTAAAATCCTTTGCATTTCTATTTATCCGAATCATCTCAAAAAATTTTTAATTATATATATTTACTATTGTCCATTTCAGAATGGCAATATAAAAAATAATGTATTAAGTAAAAATCTTTTCCATTTCTATTTGTCCGAGTCATCTCAAAAAAATTTTAATTATATATATTTACTATTGTCCATTTCAGAATGGCAATATAAAAAATTAATGTATTAAGTAAAATCCTTTGCATTTCTATTTGTCCGAATCATCTCAAAAAAATTAAAAAATAATGTATTAAGTAAAAATCTTTTGCATTTCTATTTGTCCGAGTCATCTCAAAAAAATTTTAATTATATATATTTACTATTGTCCATTTCAGAATGGCAATATAAAAAATAATGTATTAAGTAAAATCGCAAATTTTTCAGCAGCCTCGATCGTCAAATATTTTATTAGAAATCTTTAATATGCTTAAACTTACGATTGTTATCGCTAAATTAGGATATTGTTCTCGAAATGTCTAAAAACATTTTAGCGTTTCCCGGTAAACTCGCAAATTTTTCAGCAGCCTCGATCGTCAAATATTTTGTCGTATATAAGTTCATTGTTTGGTCCGTGGACAGATAACTCAAAAAAATTTTAATTATATATATTTACTATTGTATTTTCAAAACAATGGTCCGTTTTAGAATGATTTTTCCTGTGAAAATCTTTCCTCATCAGGTGGAAATCTATCTTTTCAGTCAAATATAAATATATTTGGATCTTTGATAACCTGCTTTTCCTCATAATAAATGCATCTGATCCTATCAATGTCATAAATATATATATTCTTTAACATCCAATAAACATTAAAAAAAAAAAAAAAAAAAAAAAAAAAAAAAAAAAAATTTTTTTTTTTTTTTTTTTTTTTTTTTTTTTTTTTTTTATTATTATTATTTGAAAATTATTTTTTTAAATATTTTTTTTAAATATTTTTTATTAAATATATAATTGTTTCTATTTTTGAAAATTATTGATTAATTGATTAATTGTTAATTAATTTTCAAAATGAAAACTACATTTTTGACTCGAATGAAATTTGTTTTTTTAAATCTTTTATAATTATTTATTTTTATTTTTATATATTATTTATAATTTCAATATTGATAAAATAAATAGAATTTTCAAAAAATTAAAAATTCTTACTTTGAGTTTTCGAAAATTAACACACAGTCTAAGTTATCATTTCTAAATATATTTATCTGAAACTATCAATATCGTAAATATATATTTCCTTCAAAAATTTAAAAAAAAAAAAAAAAAAAAAAAAAAAAAAAAAAAAAAAAAATTTTTTTTTTTTTTTTTTTTTTTTTTTTTTTTAATTTTGGTTAGAAATTATTTTTAAAAATTAATTTATTATTTCGAGTCCAAGATTTAATCATATTTATTTTTGCAAACTAATTAATTATTAATTAATAAATAAATAATATTTTTCTATGATTCATTTTAAAATAATTTAATTATAAAAAATATTTTAATGATTATAAAAAATTGTTTAATTATATTATTTTCTATAGTTCATTTTAAAATGACGACTCATTAAAAGTCTAAGATGTGGTGAAATTTGAAATATCGAGATGTTATCTCAAATATAAAAATTCTAATTACATATTGTATTTTCTAAGTTATATTTTTCCATGTCAATATAAATATATGACAAAGAAAAGTGTTCAGTGAAATATTTCAAAACGTTTTTACTGGTGATAATCATAGACTTATGACCTGATAGTCATAGATTTTCCACCTGAAGATGAAAAGTTTTCACCTGATGAGCAATTTTTCAAAAAATGAATTAGAAAACTTAGTTGATCTTCTGTGATAATCATAGACTTATGACCTGATATTCATAGATTTTCCACTTTCACCTGATGAGCAATTTTTCAAAAAATGAATTAGAAAACTTAGTTGATCTTCTGTGATAATCATAGACTTATGACCTGATAGTCATAGATTTTCCACCTGAAGATGAAAAGTTTTCACCTGATGAGCAATTTTTCAAAAAAAAAATTAGAAAACTTAGTTGATCCTCTGAAAGAACAAATGAAAATACATCGCTGAATTATTTATAACGAACCGATATCTATATTGCCAAGAAAATACCGTCCGCATTCTATTTATCCGATTCATAACTGAGTAAAAGAACCGGATCAATGTCTATGTTTAATGCATCATCTATATTGCCAAGAAAATACCAAAGGACAGATAATTCATGTTATGTAATATTTTGTCGATAAAAATTATTCGAAACTTTGTAAGTTTTTACAAGAGTAGAAAATTTCATATTCTTAGCCGGATCAATGTCTATGTTTAATGCATCATCTATATTGCCAAGAAAATACCAAAGGACAGATAATTCATGTTATGTAATATTTTGTCGATAAAAATTATTCGAAACTTTGTAAGTTTTTACAAGAGTAGAAAATTTCATATTCTTAGCCGGATCAATGTCTATGTTTAATGCATCGTCCATATTGCCAAGAAAATACTAAAATTTAAATACTACGATGTTATGTAATATTTTGTCGATAAAAATTATTCGAAACTTTGTAAGTTTTTACAAGAGTAGAAAATTTTATATTCTGAGCCGGATCAATGTCTATGTTTAATGCATCATCTATATTGCCAAGAAAATACCAAAGGACAGATAATTAATGTTATGTAATATTTTGTCGATAAAAGTTATTCGAAACTTTGTAAGTTTTTACAAGAGTAGAAAATTTCATATTCTTAGCCGGATCAATGTCTATGTTTAATGCATCGTCTATATTGCCAAGAAAATACCAAAATTAAAATACTACAACAAATATGAACAGGAAAAATATTTCCCTTCCCACGAAATAATAAATATGTCATTTCAGATGAAATATATATTGTTGCAGAATTTCCTAGTCCTTTTAATAGATTTTAATAAAAAATCTTTCAAATATCGATTTTTTGCCGATTCATACAATCAATGTACGATCGATGGAAAAATTATTGTTGTAGAATAATAATATTATTAATTAATAATTATTATTACCAATTAATTATTTATCTCATTATTTTTTCAAATTTATAAAACCAATATTGTTTTTTTTTTATAATTTTAATAAATTATAATCCGGGACTCGAACCCAGAACTTCAACTATAATTTTTTATAGGGGGTCGAGTGCTTTAATAATTTTTCCGTCGACTGTATATAAAGAGGAAAGGTTTATATGTATATGTAGAGAACGATCGCTAGAACTAAAAAGCCGATTTCTATTTCTTTCTTTTTTTATACTAATCAAAAGTTACACTGTCTCTAAGTGCTAGAGGCTATAATAAATTTTGGTAAAATACATTTTTAACTCAAATTTTCAATATTTTAATTGAAAACAAAGCATAGATTTGATATCGGTCGTCCTTGGCGATTTTTGTATTTCGAGATCAAAAACGTAATACGAAAATCTGTATATTTTCGTATTAAATACGAGATCTATGTTTTTACTTCAATTACCGTACTACGGTAGGTAGTGGAAGTGTTGTATTCGGTCCAAAAATTTGATATAGAGTTTCACCTGATTTATATGTTTTAAGGCCTCCTGAGTCCAAAAAAGTAGTTTTTGGCAATTGGTCAGTGTGTGTGTGTGTGTGTACGAATGTGTGAAATTTTCCGGGTGTCATATCTCCAAAATTAATAAAGATAGAACTACAAATTTTCACAATTGATTCAGGTCTGATGTACAGATGAATTTTCCAAATTTTGGTGAAAATTGAAAAACCGGAACTGGGTCATCGAAAACCGGAAATGGGACCGTAAGCCCGTACCTCATAAACAGCCCTAACGATTTTCTTCAAAGTTGCTATATAAACAATCTATTAGATGTCCTTTCGAATGATATAATTGGTTAGTTCAGGAAAATTGATAGGCGTCCTCTATAAACAGCTCAATTTCAGATCTCATAAGTGCCTTCCTTTAAAAACGGCTGTACGTATTTTTTGTAAACTCGCCATGTTAACTTCCTACTAAATATTCTTTTGTGTGTAATTATTGTTTTCCGGTCAATAATTGAGTATGCCAAGTTTTGGTAAAAGTTGGTATCTCGAAAACGGCTCTAACGATTTTCTTGAAAATTGTTTCATTAATTCAATTTAGATAACTTTTCTCAAGTATTACGTGCATATTACAGGAATACTAACAGTCATCCTGATTAGGAAGTTCAGTTTTAGATCTCGGTAATTCGTGTTTAAAAAAATAACTATCTATTTTTTCCCCTTATTTTTTAACTCACTATGTAAACTTTGTTGTAGGTGTCTTTATACGTGTATCAAGTTTCTCTTACTGGAAAATCTATAAAAAAAAATGCATGTACTTAATATCTCCAAGAAATGTATATAATACGTTTAATAGTGGGTAATGGAAGTCGTGTGGTTGTTTCACACCAGATTTTGTAATAGTATATATTATACGAATATTGTTTCATATTATTGATTTTTCCCTTAATGTACATTATTAAAAACCATCAGTTATGGAAAAAATTAAATATATTTGCGAGATAACTTGGCAATCATTTTTTTTTTCCGCCAAGGATGATTGATATAAAATCTTTTCCGAAAGCAAGTAGCGCAATGTACAGCCGCTAGGGAATTGCAAATGACATTTGATTATGCAAGTTTCATTATGTTGATTGGAAACACGGTTCATTTAAAATAAATTAAATGTGCATTCGCGTTAGAAATCTACTTTTGTATAGGGCTTCTTTGGCGATATTTAAAATTTGGCAACGCAATAGCTAGGACGTTTCACTCGAAGGACTTTACGTATTTGCGATAACCTTTTTAATTCACCGCCAAAATCACAAAAAATATTAACGATCACTAATGGAGAACCATTACTAAAACAATAACCAGATTACTTTGCGGACGTTAAATTTAAGAAAATTAAAAACACATAAGCTCTGTGTTTAATAAAAATTAATATTATAAGAACAAATAAATAATAATTAAAGCAATTATGACGTCAACTTTATCAAACACATATTCATGTTATAGGTTTATTTTTCAATAATTTTTATTCATGAGTAAAGACATGCTTCTTTTTATGAAATAAATAAATAAATAACATAAAGTAAAAATTACCAACATTTAGCAACTGATTGAAAAAAATAATTGTAAAATTATATTTTGACTTTTCAGTTGATAATATTGCCTGACATATAAACTGATATTTTTTTTATTTTTTGCATATCAATTCATCGTTAACTAAAATTTGTTCATCCGTGCGAAGTAGGACGGGTCAGCTAGTCATATATATATATATTTCTTTACCCGTATCCTTTTCTTTTTTTTTTTTTTTTTTTTAAATCAATATCTCACTTTTAATATTCTCCCTTAAAATAAACTGAATTTCCGTTATGACCCTAAGGGTTTTTTCATATGCTGCGCATTTAATTTGAAGATCCAATTATTTCAATCGCATTGCAAAAATTCTTTTTGAGAAAAATCCCTATAGGCTTGTAACTTTAACATATTTTCATTTATTTACTAAGATTTACGAGTTCATAAGGGTTTTTTCACAAAAAAGAACTTTTGCAACGTGACTGAATTAATTGGATAACACTGCTCGGCATGAAAATTGCTACTGACATCATTTCAGCATATTCTTATGTAAAATAGCCTCCTGAATCCGAATATGACGCCCATTTTGCCCTATCACCCACCTTTTTTGTTTGGAACGGCCTCCCATTTTTATCATTTTTCGGTGATTTTATGGCTATAAATTTGATTTTTAGGGTTGGGGGGGGAATTATTTTAACCGTTAAATATCTTTCTTGAAGGGCTACAGAGTTGGAAAATCGTAAAACATGGACATTTGCGGCAAGGGAAAAATTTTGGGGAGATTTGCCTCTGAAATTATGTATTACACGTCTTATATTTTTTTAATCTGTTATTAATGTTATTTTTTAAACTTTATATTTTTTTGTTTTTATGTGTTAAATTAATTCTTTTTCATTCATCAAATCAAATTCATGGTCATAAAATTATCGAACAGGGGAAAAAATTGAGGGAGGGGGTGGTGTTTCTAGAAAACCGTGGGTGACTGGGCAAAATGGGAGTCATATTCGGATTCAGGAGGTCATTTAACATAAGAATCAGCAAGAATGGTATCATAACTCGATTTTTTTTTCAGAGCAGTGTATTTACAGAACTGTCTTCTATACATAAAATAAGATGTGTGTGTGTGTCATTGTGTATGTACGTCCAGAGCATTTTAGGAAAACGGCTGATCGCAGAGCTAGACAAATTTGCATGGAGGTTCGTAATAACCTTTTCTGATGCACCTCGCAGCCCGATTTTCAAAATTTTGATTAGTTTTCTTTTAATTAGAACTTTTTTTTTTTTTATTATTATTGAAATTGGATTTTGCATTAGTGTTTCCATGTCACACTAAAAAACAAGGCGTTTCCATTTGAAAGTAAATGTGAGGTATTTCTCATGTTGGTCAATTGCTCAGCCGGTTAGAGCGTCAAATTGTTAATGCGATGGTCCTGGGTTCGATACTCAGTGGCGATGTGTTACTTTTTTTTTCCATATAATTAACAGATAAGATGTCAATTGTAAAAGAAAACATTTCATTGTCTACTCAGTATCCTAAGAAATTCTTATTAGATTTTTTGAAAGCTTTCTTTTAGTTACTAAAATACACAAAATAAAAATTTAAGTTGAAAAAAAAAAAAAAAAAAAAAAAAAAAAAAACATTGGAGCCCTAAAAATTATAAAATAAATATTTATTCTTGAAGAGATATGGCTATAAAAAAATCAACGTATCATCAATAAGTAAATTTTAAAGAAAAATATGGATGCTTCACTTTTGCAAGAAATGAAATATTTTAATTAATCAAAATATTTAAAAAATCAATCCAGATTCTTTTTATATTTGTTAGATATTTTATTTATTTATTTATTTTTTTAATTAATTAAAATATGAAAATAATTTCCTTACAATAGTTTGAAAATTAGCCATTTAAATATTAGTTTTAAATTTAATTGTTGCCAAAAAAGTTTTCCAGTTGATTGTTTTCTACAAAAAAAGAAATATATCTTCACGCGAATAATGAAATTTCGCTACTGAATAATGAAACTAAAATATATAACATATGCTAAGATACAGACATCTTTGAAATCGTAGTTCCTAAATAATTACAAATCTACCTTTCACCGTTAAATACCCAAGTTCCCGGAATAGACCTTTCTACAGGCAGCGGTTACCTGGAACCGATGCAGAACGGGCGGAAAAAGACCTGCCGTAGTCAGCAGGTACCCGAAGCAAGGTGTAGGGCGATTTCAATGTAGGATTTTTTTTTTTTTTTTTTTTTTTTTTTAATAATGTGATGTAAAAAAATAAACAGGGATTCGATTATTTTGAAAAATCATTTAAATATAGTGACAAGCGAAGCGGGCGTAGCCTGCTATTTATTAATAAAGCACATTAAAAAAAGAAAAAGAGAAAAGTCTTAAACTTTACGCCACACAAGAAAACCTCTTTTTAAAGAACTTTCTCGGAATCTTTTGTAGTTTATTATCTATTCAAGAATTCTCAAAAATACCGTTTAAGTTTTAACTGCTAATCTTTACGAATGATACGTCATATTTTTTCTTATTTTACTCTGTTTGTATATCAACCGAAAAAGCGAAAAATCCCAGCACGCTTTTTACAAGAATTTCAGTGATCTGATAAGAATAAACTGGTGCAACCCTCTAAATTCTCGAGTAAAAGGCTTTGTTGAGAAGACCATATAATTACGAGTTATCATTTAAAAACGTGCAAGAGATTTTTAAATTATACCTTCTTCCTGCAGTCAGAGCGCCTTTTTGTTTTGTCCTTCGAAGGAGTTGTACTCGGATGTTGTGTAATAGAAAACTAGTTTTTGTATTTTTGTTTGTTATGAACGGTTTATGTAAAAATCAGGGTCAAAAGTACTAAAAGGCATGTTTTTTTTTTTTTTTTGGAGGGAGAGTTGGCTAAAGGTAAAAAAAAAAAAAAAAAAAAAAAGATATTCTGGGATAAAATTCGACTAAATATTGTGATATTATTTGAGTTAAGAATGGAATTTCGCTAAAGAAAATGTGTAATCTACAAAAGTATATGTTTTTCTCCGTCTCAGTAAAATGAATAGAATTCTTACAGTAGAGAATAGTGGTGTGCGGAGGAAGTGCTTGACAGGAGTCAGAAGGCAGAAGCCCTTACTTAAATATTTTTATTGTATTAAAAACATTGGTTTTTTTTTTTCCGTTCAAACAGAAATATTGGAATGTTTGTATATTTATGTATTTTCCCGTTTCAAAAAAAAAAAAAAAAAAAAAAAAAAAAGAAAGTGTTTATGACTTTAATTTGTCTGTCTGTCTGAAGAATAACTCCCACAAGTATGCTTTGAAACCTACGAAATAGATGTCAGTTGTTGGATTTTACAGCAGTATATTCCACATTGAAAATGAAATATGTATTATTTACAGCTCGTACACAAAGTATTTTTTATACATTGCGATCTATGAAGGAAAAGTAATTCAAGTCAATTTTAATGGTATTTATACTGCTTCAAAATTAATGATTCATAAAATACACAGTAACACATGGTCTATTTACAAAAAATATAAGTAAGATTTATGCCTGTTTCTTTTACAAGGACGCACAAAAGATTCCGAAACTAGAACTGTCTGTGGATGGTTTTAGATATTTTATATCATTTTATACCTAATTAAATTGGTATATAATAAGTTAAAAACTTTTAATAAACACCATAAAAAGCAAAAAAATCAGCAACAATTATTTCGGGTCGAAATAAAACACGACCCTTTGTCAAGCAGCAAATGGTCGAAGACTGACGACTGGTTATGTTTTATTTCGACCCGAAACAATTGTTGTGAGTTTTTTTTTTTTTTTTTTTTTTTTTTTTAATATAATATTTATTTAAAGTTTTAAACTTATTAATTTTTAACACCATTTCTCCAGTGCATTTTTATTATTACATCGGTATGTATTAATGGAGTTTATTCAAGAGTATTACTGGAAAAACGTGATTGTATCTAACATTTATAGCTTTCATATACAGAACATCATAAAATACATCGGCTATAATACTGACTATACGAGATAATTCTGGGTATTATTATACAAAATTTTAAGCTGGATGAGTTTTTATAATGTAGTATGCAATAAAGTTTAAATTTCATGAATAAATTTAATCAGTTTTGCCTATAATTCTGTTCTTGTCCTAATTTTTAAGATGAGGGATCCGAAAGTTCTGCTCAGATGCGTAATGAAATTTTTAAATCTGCTCATGGACACGGGCACAAGCAGAAATGACCATGTCTTCCTCTTCCTGAAACTAACCCAATCCCTTCACTATTTACTGAGAAAATTACATGAACAAAGCCAGGGAGAGAATCAGGAATTTCTTTTAAAAATTTTCAAATGTTACAAGATTATGGTTAAAAATAATCTTTAATCGGCTTACTGAAAATAAAATTATACATTAAAGAAATACCTGTATTAAAATTGAAATTCATGTAATAAAATCTATAATGTAAAGTTTCCAACGATATATACTATCGATGTAATTCCCAATAAAAATGTATCGGATTTTCTTAATATATATATATATTATTTAAAAAAATAAACCTCTTTACAAATTAAATGGAAAAATTATGAAATTTATGAGCAACTTGAAAACAGAATTTTAATACGTAATTCAAAAAAAATTGTTTTTGCAAGAAGCAGAAAATAAATATTCTGTTATTCCTTCCCCATAACCCAGAAAAGGGCAATTTTCTACAGAAATACCGTCTCCAGAACTCTCTGAAAGAATGGTAATGGTATATCCTAAAAGATATCCAGTAAAATAAAGTTAACTGACAAATTTCTTAAAAATATTGTCACCTAATTTTTTTCTCAATCTTCACAGAAATTATGGTCTTTACTTCTAAAATTATGAAATTGCGTCACTTTTTTTCTTTCTTATAAATAGTTGTTTGCGTAATAATATTTAAAAAATTATACACTTTTTTGTTAAAGAAATAATTTTATCAATTATTTCGTTCCATAAAAAATTAATGAATTTCTGAATCTTGCAAGTGATTTTTTATAGAATTTTTAAGTTTGTCAATATCTTTTTATAACCTACAGAACGCAGCCCAACCTTACAGACAATTATTATTCTTCCACAAACTTATATATATATAAAAAAAAAAAAAAAAAAAAAAAAAAAAAAATTCCCCTAACATGGTTTGTACTTTGTACAGACCTGCGTTTTTGCGAGGACTCTTCATCAGTGTTTTCTAACAACAAATTTGTTTTTACATTTACAGGCTATTTTTATAACGAAAATTACTCTATAAAATTAGTGGTGGAGAAAAACAAGGACCGTACGAACAAGGTTCTCAGAAAAGGGAATCTGAATATACCACTATTTTTATATAGTAATTTTAGACTTTATTAATCATACATATCCGTTAATATGTATTTATTTTTATTTATTTATTTATTTTAATGTGTAATTTACATGTTGAATATTAATTGGTAATTTATGAAGAGATTTTCCGAAGAACATTAATAATATTTATTTCTATATTTTTTTAGAAAATGAGAAAAATTTTACTTTTCTAAAAATATAGCAAGAAGTTAAATGGCATTAAAATAAAAATCTTCGAAAATTTTCTCGCTCTATTTTATTTCGAAATTCAAGAAAATATTACTAGTAGGGAAAATGTGAAAAGAATTCATTTTTGTCAAATATTTAATTAAAAGTTAATTTTAATACTTTAAAACTTCAAATAAGAAATTATATGCAAATCGTAGAGAAATAAAGATATTGTGTAGCATTTTATCTTGCAGAGTACAGGATAGTATATTTTTATTTAAGTAAATTAAACTTATATTTCTAGTTATATGTTCATCCAGTTGTAGGAAAGCAGCTCAAAAATATTCTTTCCCACTATTTTTTCGGAACATAGAAATCTGCCATTTTAATCGTAAGAAAATACCAAAAATTACTAGAAGTAAAGATCGTTCTCAGTTTAAGTGTAGTAGTATTCCAGTACATTTCTTTGTGCAAAAACGTGTCTTTTTCCCTTCTAGTTTAATGTATTTAGTAAATAATTTTATATACAATACTATTAACGTTAAAAACAAAGAGTAAAATATTAATTTATGCTAGAACATCGATAAATTTCCGTCATAATTTCTATTCTGACCTTTACATAACGAACATACAAATTAGATAGACACTTACACTTCACATATAGGAAATTGTAAACTTTGGTGGCCCATATACTGATACACCGATCTTAATAAAATTTTACACACTTTTTCAAAATAGAATTAACTAGTGCTTACGAAGGATTTTTCTTTTCTTTTTCTTTCTTTTTTTTTCCCGCTATAACTAATTTTTCAAGGCTATGCGTGGGGTAAACTGTATCGAAAATTGTACTGTTTCTACGTGCAACTATGCCAAAAATTAAAATTTCATTTTTTTTTTTTTTTTTTTTTTTTAAATCCTTCATTCTATTACTAGTCAATTTTATTTTGAAGATGTGTGCAAAATTTCAATAAGATCGTTGCAGTAATTTTTGAGAAATTGTGTCCATCGCTTTCCTGAAGAGTCTCCGGCAGTGTTGGGCATAATTGATTAAAAAAAATTGAATTACAATTGAATTACAATTGAATTACAATTAAATTACAATTATAATTATTTTACTATCAATAAATTAACAAGTAATTGATTACAAATAAATTGAATTACTTATTCAATTTATTTGTAATAATTCAATTTATTTGTAATCAGTTACTTGTTAATCGATTGACAAAAAAAAAAAAATTATAATTATAATTTAATTGTAATTCAATTACTTTTTAATCAATTATGCCCAACACTGGTCTCCGGAAACCTGCTCCAATGACTGAATTTTCAAAAAATTTTAAGGAAAATTTCATAAATTTATTTTAAATGTTGCTCTTTTATATGCTTAATTTCTTTTAATTAAAAAAAATAGAAAAAAAAAAGATATATATATATATATATATATATATATATATATATATATATATATATATGAACCCCTTAATGTTACACTATGAAATCCTAAGGCATACGCGATTTCTTTAACATGTTAACTGCCAATGACGCGATATCGCGTGATGTGAGTTCTCACCAAACGGCCAATAACGCGTTATCGCGTGGAGGTCACTATCAAGTTCTTAAGCGGAATAGTATAGCAGTCACAGCGAAATAGCGTGTAATATTTATATTGGCCACTAGAGAAGAGATTTTTATTTTTTGCTATTTATACGAAATTCCAATTTTCAACTTAACAATAAATGTGTTAAATATAAATTCGGTGAAACTTAAAATTAAAATGACTCAATTGATGCTTGTGCCCCCCGCCTAATATTTTTTAACTATTACGAATAGACAGAGTATGAGATGAGTATAGTACATAACAAAAGTATTAAATATGTAGAATGCAGTTCATAGGAGTTATGCGTGAGCGTGTTAGATGTATCATTTAAACTAGTTTTGATAAGGTTAAATATTAAGAAAATAAATGGAAACTTTTTCTCAGAAGGAATACTATTTTTATTTAAAAGGAATTAAATAATCATTTATCAAAGCCTTTTTAAAGAATTATTTCAGTCTTGAAATTTGTTGTGCTTGATAAAAATGAAATTTCCAAAAAAAAAAAAAAAAAAAAAAAAAAAAATAAATAAATAAATAAATAATAATAATAATAATAATAATATCGAATTCTTCCTCCTCCGAAATATGTCCAAGGGTGCAAAAATTTTATATGTTAAATAACTATTTAAACATATTGCCATTCTCATATCTGATACAGTTTGGGGGTAGATAAATCCTTAAATGACGTTATGTTGCAGACATATGATGCGTCCCTGCCACTGTACATCTTTTAATACGGATTTTGGATATTGTTATTACATCAAATAATATATTATTTTAAAAATTTTATGTGACACTGTTAATTAATACTGGATAGTGTTATTAAGGGCAAAAATTAAATGAATGAATAAAATTTTGAAATGCAGATTATACTAATAATATGCAAAATAGATCAAATCTAAAATTCATATTCTGTTATTCAAAACTCATATCAGTTGTTATGACAACAAACCTATGAAAATGAGAATTAAGCTGTCATAACCATAATTTTTAACTGTTTCCATAAAAATAATCCATAAAAATAGTAAAACCCCTTTTAAATATAAGATCAATGCTATCCAATCCCACATCAACCGTGCAATAGTAATTTGTAAAGACAATAAAATTTTAAAAAATGAAATAAAAAATATAAAACAATTCACACAAAAAGCAGGATACTCTAACAAATTAATAGATAAATTATTTAGAAAAAGATTAAAAACTCTTAATGAAATCAATAATTTTCAAAAACCAAAGCTTAAATATACTACCTCCATACCTTATGATCGTGGAATATCTAATAAAATCAAGAAAATTGCAGCAAAACATAATATAAATGTACCCATAAAACCCAACCCTAACATTTTTCAATTAATAAGAAGTGACAAAGATAAAACTAAACCCTTAGAAACTGCAGGAATATATAAAATACCATACAATAACGAACAAGATAAAGAAAAATGTTATATAGGAAAAACAAAAATAAAAATAAAAACCCGTATTAAAGAACATAAACACGATATAAAAACAGGTAAATTAACCACAGCCTTAACCCAAGTAAACAAAAACGAAGAAATTAATATCAAATTTGATGAAGTAAAAAAGTTGGCCAACTACAACAACCACGGATACGCAGCGATCAGGGAGTCTGTTGAAATTTTAGCTAATTCTGACAGTTGTAATGGCAACGAGGGTGCTATCCTTAACCGCCAATGGCGTAAAGTCTTTAAAAGAACAAGAAAACAGGAAGACCACAGTTTCGAACACCAAAGCAAGGTAGTGACCAAGCTGGGGCGCCCCAGATGAAACTAGTCTACCAAAGATGTAACGTGAAGATAAGTAAAAGGTTATATATCTTAAATAGTTTTGTTAATATAAATGTATATTAACATAAATAACAACGAAATATGTAAAATATCTTTGTAATATTGTATATTATAAAAAAAAAAAAAAAAATAGCACGTGTATTTAAACAATCAATTTTTGGTAAGGATTTATTTGAAAATTTTAGTTGTTTTATTTTCTCATTAGCAGGCTTTGCCTGCTTCTGGTCACTATATTTAAGTGATGCCAAAATTTCGTTTCATTACCAATAAAATCTCAAAGAATTAAAAAAAAAAAGAAATAAAGAAATAAATAAAGATAAAAATAAAAAACACTGAAATTAGTCGAAACGTAAGTTCCTGCTGCGTTTGGTAGTGGCTTTTCTGCTAAGACATGAAGAGTCCGGGTCCCCACTGTCCGTGCAAGCGACTTACCTGGGTTTTACTCCTCACTTCCTCCGCGGGCAAGTTAGAGGTTTCGCAAAATCTCACCAAAGTGCATACTGCGTATTCTCTTAATTTCTTCCTTTATATTTCTGGTCAAATGAATGATGAAGATATACGGCAGCACACCCACAGTACCCAAATTTCCATAGTGACTATTTCTACCCCTAGAAACTTTCTCGTGGCGGTTTGTCAATAGACGTTTCGAGAAATCCCATTTAAGTGCATATTGTGTACATTCAATCAACACCCACACACCAAAATTCGCCATTCTAAGATTATTTGAAACAGATTTATGCTTGAAACCGTATTTTTTGCCCCGCCCGCCTAAAGGGAATGAAGCAATTTCGCAATATCCCTTTATAGTGCGTGTTGCATAAACATAACCAACCGACATATCAAAAAATCACCTTCCTAAGATAGTTTGGAGCAGAGTTATGTTTAAAAAGTTTTTTTTTTTTTTTTTTTTTTTTTTTTGTACTTAAGTCTAGTCTTCTCATGTGCAATTTCTTCACCGTGAAGTAATTTGGAGCCGAATTATGCTTACAAACGTGTTTTTACCTCCTGTTTTTACACTGAGAATTGAAAAAAGTGCCCATTAAATAGAGATCTTTGATGTTATTGGGCATCTGATTTTGCAAGTTTACTTTATTACTATAAGAATTCGGATATGTGTATGTTTTGTTATGGGCATATTTGGTATGCTTGTATTAATTATGAACTATATTTCTATCAAACAAACTTCTGATTATTACTATATTTTTTTATAAAACATGCTATCAAATCAACCCGACTCTTTAATAGTTAAACCCAACTCGAACCCAATCTACAGGGAAAAAAAAAAAAAAAAATCAGCCAACTTGATTTAAACACGACCCACAAGAAGACAAGAAATTAGCCAACCCGACCCGAGCATGACTTACAAGGAAAAAAAAATCAGCGTTTATTTTCCTAAATTTAACTCCCCCCCCCCCCTGAAAAAAAAAATAGCTACAGCATTGGCATTTAAATAAAACAAAACGTAGAATTATATATATATATATATATATATGAAACTAACTACCCGAATTTAAAAAAAAAAAAAAAGATGATTATCGAATATTTTTATTTAAGTGAATCTGAAAACAGATTTTTCAACGAAACTTTCAGTATATTATTTATCAGATAATACAAAACTGTAATTTTCACATGCCATAACATTTTGCAAATTATCATAACGTTAACATTCTTTAATCGGATGAGGTCAATTTACAGTTTTTTATTAATGTTTTATTTTCTTATTTTTATAATTAAAGTACCAAACTTGTACAGTGTTGCCCGCGATAGACTTATGGGTTCTTCGAGTCAAATAAAAACGTAAAATAGTCTGAAAAATTTTATTCCCTTTTCCTAAAAAATAATACATATATAATACTATAAAAAAAATTAACGGCAAGTGTCAGATACACGACACATCTTATAAAAAAGGGAGATTGCCAAGGTGATTACCTTAAATTGCATCTGTTACTGAAAATCAAAACATCAACCATTCAGCCATCAGATTAGCTTACTAAAAAGGAGAAAGTTAAATTATTTAATTAAAAAATATTGTTACCAAAAATATAATTAGTAGAAAATTAACCTTAGACCTTTGACCGCTTGTAAACAATGAGATAGTTCAAGAGAGAACTAAGTTAAATTAGAAAAATCTTAAAATTCTGAGTGTGGAATGAATGATGTCTTAAAAATTTCAGGTGCAACCAGAACTAATACCTTTGAAACAATTAAGTATATTTTTACATAGTGATTTCTCCAGAAAAACTGAAAAACAAATTACATTAACTGTAATTTTTACCCATTTTAACAAATGCGTTTTATTGAAATTAACAAATATATTCTAATTGAAATTAACTCTCTGATTGCTTATCCTGAAATTTCCACGGGTGAAGTAAATGTGCCAAAATTATTTGATTACATCTGAAATTGATTTTTCTGAACATCATGATCTAAATCTATATTAAATATATATACATGTGTGTTTCAAGAATGTGTTACATATTTAAAATTCGAAATATACGTAGATTTGAAAGATTTAAAATAAGACATAAATAATAAATAAATAAAATTAAACTTTTATTTTAAAATTTACTAAAAACTCCAATTCAGTGGATGTGAATAATATACATGTATTCAAAACTCCAGCTCAAATGAATGCCAGGAAGTGGGTTAAATATATATATATATATATATATGTATATATATATATACATATATATATATATATAAACTAGAATTAGGAACTGAGGCCCTCAGCTTAATCTTGCTTACGATTTTTGAGATTTTAATTTCCAGTGAGAGTGATTAAATGTAGTAGTTTTTTCTGCATATAGAAGTTTGTGGAATTCATACCGAAACAAACTTTCATTGCTAATTTAACGATACATTTCTTTACTCATATTCCATTATTTGAATAAAAAACACAAATTTTTAAATATTCTTTTTTTCATTTTTGGATCATGTTTCCAAATGTTAATTATAATTAACATGTATTAACAACATGTATTTAACAACACAGTAACAACATTTTCAACATGTATTATTATTAACATGTATTTTTATTAGTACGACAGGACTATTTCTTTCAATCTGGCATTTTGCGTCGTTACCAATTTGTAGTGTTCTACTTCAAAAATGCATTCCAATATCCAGTTCTACCATTTAATTTCTTTCTCTATCTTAAATTTTTTTGTGAAATCCGTAAAAACCTCTATATGTTTTTTTCTCTTCCCATCGGTGAAGATCGAACGCACAACCTTCGGGTGCATAGCTCTGTCGCTCTAACCACACAGCCAACGGTTCTTGGCTAAATATTTCTGAATATTTAGATTAGTGTTTTCAAGTATTTTTAGTACGACAAGACTATTTCTTTCAATCTGCTATTTTGCGTAGTTACCAATTTATAGTGTTCCACTTCAAAAATGCCTGCTAATATCCAGTTTTATTATTTAATCCTCTAATTCTCTTACTCTATCTCTATTTTCTCTCTTACTCTAATGCTCTAATAGTCTCTCTCTAATTTTACAGTTTAATTCTCTAATTTAAACCAACTCTATCTTAAAATATTTTGTGAAATCCGTAAACACATTTATATATATATATATATATATATTCATCTTACCATCAGTAAGGATTGAAAAATTAAAACTTTCATTGGAAGTAATGTTTATTCCGATATATTCTATTTAATGTGGATATCATATTTCGGTTTAATATGCACGCATTAACTCATACAGATACAGCTTGTTTGAAATTGAAAATGTTAAATCATACCCGTCGTGAGGGAAATCTATAAATTTACTATTTTTACACTTCAATTAATCATTTTTAGTACGACAGGACTATTTCTTTCAATCTGGCATTTTGCTTCGTTACCAATTTATAGTGTTCCATTTCCAAAATGCCTGCCAATATCCAAATTTACCATTTAATTTCTTACTCTATCATAAAATATTTTGTGAAATCCGTAAAAGCTTTTATATACATTTTTTTTTTTCACTTTCCATCAATGATGATCGAACTCATTGTCTTCGGGTTCGTAGTTCTGTTCTCTGACCACATAGCCAACTGGTCTTGGCTGAAGGTCAATGGATTATATTAATTAATCTGTGATGAATTTTGAGTATAATTTAAGTATCGAATAATCAGTTTATATATATATATATATATATATATATATATATAATATTATGTTTTGTTCTGTAGAAATTGACACTGTTAATTATTAACAATAAATGCGAAATTGTTTTTAAGATTATTTTAAAAATTAAAATATTTAGTATAAATAAGTATTAAGGAATTAGGGGAAGATACTATACAATCAATGCATTCAAATTCCAATAATTTATTTGGAATTAAAAATCAATATACTTACTATTTGAATATGTGTTTAGGAATTTTACTGAACGCCCTCTATTACTTTTTTTAAAGGGTGTTAAAACACAAATATCATTAGTCCAGTCGTACTAAATTAAATTCTGTCATAGACAGAATTTCATCCATAGTCTTGTTATTATTTTAATGAGCAGTCAGTGGGTTAACAAATGTTTTTTAAAATATAAACCTACCACCACTTGTTTATCACTAAAACATAATATTACTGTTATTATCACTCATTTATAGCAATTATGGGTTTAGCTCAGAATTAGTAGAGTCACATTAAGATTCCGCCATTGTTTTTATATCTTGCAATTACACAAATGCTTATTATATATGCCGTGAAAAATATGCGATATACATTTTTTCTGCGTTAATACTGCGAAAGACTTTCAGCTCACATAAAGCTTAAATTGCAATAATTTTAATTCATTTTTTAAGCAATTATAGAATAAAATAGGAAAACAAACGCACTTTGAAAAGAGTTATTACAGAGCTTTCTAAAGTAATTAAGGTCTAGTACTAAAACTGAAATTAAACTCTAGTCTGCTAAAGCAAGTACTTCTGGGTGTGATTGCTAAGCAACAACCATTTTTTCAACATGTTTTTAGGAAAGCATTTTTTAAAAAGGAGCATTAATCAAGTAAAAAGCTTCAATTACTAAAGTAAAATAATTTTGCCGGTGATGTGTTCACATTAAATGATTATAGCACTATCAAAGTAAAAATATAGAATAAATGTTTAGCTATTCTATTAGTCTATAGAGTTATATATATATATATATATATATATATATATATATATATATATATATATATATATATATATATAATAATAATAAATACATAGAAAATAATGAAATTGAAAAATTGTTTGCATTTAAATTTTAGAGTAAAGCTAAATTTCTCAGTACTTTAAAAAGAATCCATAAAAAAAAAAAAAAAAAAAAGCAAAAGTTATTTAAATTAATCTATTGAAAAATTCAATTTAAATACATTTCTGTGAGCAGTACGTAATAAATCTGTACCTCGGATATAAAGGACACCATGTTCATTTTTTTTTTTTTCTTTTTTGGTGTGTAAAGAGTTAGTACCAAAATGTATTACTAAAAAAAAATTTCCATTTAGTACATTATATTATTAATACTGTGTTAGATTATAATAAAGCTATTACTGATAGTTGCGAAGAAACATGCAAAAAAGTTGAAAAAAAAAAAAAAATTACTCTACTGAAAAATTACATTTTTCGACATGGTGTCCTTTACCTCCGGGGTACAGAAATAAATTTAATAACCCTTCTCCTCTTCGCTAATAGGGGAGACTGGGGCACAGTGGACCACCCCTATTTAAATCTCTTAATATAACTCTTTTAGTTTATATTGAGACTCATAGATTGTAGCATGGTACTACTTGTATACATCCAAAAAACCACATGGTAAATGCTAAGGTAGCCCTTGTATACAATTTTTATGTTTTGAGGTGCTCAAAGTAATTTTTCATGTTTGAAATTTTTTTTTATTTTATCAGGACTGAAAAATTGACTACAAGTATTGGATAGTTGTTAAGAAAAGGTAAGATATTGTTGTTTTTAAATTTATAAAAATTATTAGCATATTTATAGTCTATATATAATTTTAATATTATTATTTGTTTTGTCTGGACATGGGGCACAGTGGACTGTCTTTCAATGCGTCTAAAAGTCCAAATTATATTTAACACTTTATTTATTTTAGTTAAATTTACATATACAAGTATAATGTGACTCAAAATAATTAATAAAAAAAAAAAAAAACCTTAATGTTATAGTAAATAAATTTCTGAAAAGGGAAAATAGTTGAATGGTAGTATAATAATTATGAATATCTAAATTTAATAACTATTTGAATTGTTTAATATTAAAAAAATAAATAAAATGATCATGCGATATAATAAATACTAGGTTATATAAATTTATTGTTGTTGTTTTTAGAAACAATATATAAAAGATAAAAGTAGAATAATTTTAGTTAAACTTATCTCACAAATATAATGTAAAGTATTAATATCTCAAAATAATTAATAAAAATGTTTAAATAGTAATATAAGATTTAATTATATATTTCATAATTTTTATAACTATATAACATTAATAAACAAATTAAAAATATATCTTATTGTTTTTAGTGACGGCACGTAAAAGACAAAGGAAATCTGATATAGGATACTTCCTCTAATTTGATTTCTTATTTATTTTGATTTACTTTAAATTTTGGTAATTTTATTTCATGAAAATGTTCGAATTATGTTATTTAGACTAGAATTGCATAAGAAACTAATTTTAGGAAAACAAAATGAGTAACTTATATTAATTGAACATGAACAACAGAGGTTGGTTCACTGTACCCCGGGTTGTGGACCACTGTGCCCCGGCGATGGGGCACAGTGGTCCGCTTTGTGAGTGCACACAATTTATTTTTTTATTCGTAATGTATTAGAAGTATTGCTATAAAAATATTAGGACATGTCAAGAAAGGTTTAAAGAATGTTTTGTAATTTTTTCAAGTACCTTGCGTTTTCAGTTTTAGTGAAAAAAAAATTAAATGTGTAAAAGGGGCCCACTTTGCCCCAGTCTCCCCTATATCAGGGAAAGATAACTTTCGGACATCCTGTCGGCCTATTATACCATTTTTGCCTGCAAAAAGCCATGTTTATTACTTCTATGTGCATCTTTGTTTTGATTGTAAATACCGATATCGTGTAAAGGGATAGTATCTTTTAGACGTTTTCTCAAATATTTAGAAAAATATTTTACGAATTATCCTGAAATTCAGGATTATAAAGAATATGATATATTTCCTATATTTCAGCGAAAGTTTTGTTCTTTAGATAACGAGGGTAACATGAGTAACAAATCAAAGGGAAAAAAAAATTCAGATTACCCTGAAAAAAAAGAAAAAAATAAATAAATAAAAATAAAAAAATATGTGTTCTAGCACATGATTACAACGCATCTTTTAATTATTTATATTCAATTGTATGAGAATTTCCATGCATGGTCATGGAGCTATAAAGGTCTCTTTATGAAAATCTAAAACATTTTCTGTTTATAACATGCAGGGACTTCAAACTAATGCAATGTCACTTTTAAGAAACTTCGTAATACAATAGAAGTAAAAACCATATTAGAAACAACGCAAAAGTATGAAAATATTAAACTTGATTACAGTGTGGCCACATATCCTAAAACTAGCAGTGAGGATGCATCCAAAATGTTGGAGGGATGTCAGCGTGACCGACAGTTTGAAATTTGGAAAACATCCAGTAATTCCGCGCTCTGTTAATGCTCCTTTTCTCTGAGTCAGATGACTGTCACCCCTATTTTAGCATTGGACTCGTTGAGTTAGCACTTGCGCAGATGCTTCCATGGTTTCATGAAATGTGGTCGAAGAATAATACTTGATGCTTCGGTTTGTTTATTGTTAAGATGTATACCTGAGTTGTATGTTTGACTCCAAGTCTTTGTCGAGATGAAGACAGATGCATCTTAATGGGATTGCCAACACGAAGAATTATAAAAACATCCAGAGTCACCGTGGGAATAGAACAAACTCTCCTATGACCGCAAGCGATTAGTGGAATGGCGTCGTAGCCACTATGCCACAGAGGGACCAAATCCCTACTAAACAATGCTTAATTGGGCATACACAAGCATTAATAAAATTTCTTTTGCATAATTTATTAAAGTCCCACCAGCGGCCGAGAGGTTCTGCTCTGGAAGCTGATAGACGTGAGATATCGGGTTCGATCCCAGATCGCGCCTGTCGATCTAGTCATTCGGAGTTTTCTGTGCTTGTTTTTCTTAAACTTGCGCAAATATCAGTTAAGGCCCCTTAGAACTCCCCCCCCCCCACGGAAGTCACGCCCTGAACGCCCAGGACCTATAGTGCTCTCAATTGTCCTTAACCCTAACACCACCATAATTTATTAGCCAAGTGTATAAATCCTCTCTTGCAAAAATCGAAGCAAATATATAGTAAAAATTAAAAAATATAAATCACCGATAGAACGAACTAAATTTAAATTGATCAAAAAATAAAGAAATAAAAATAAAAGTAAATAAATAAATAAGTAAATAAAGAGCAAATCAGTAAGGAGTTTATCGAAATTTGTATTTTCAATCAATACACACTATATTGTCATCAATTGATTCGAAATAAAAATTTGGATAAAACTACTCATTGTTTTACTTCAGTTTGAGAGCAACTGAAATTCTAATCATTCTATCAATAATTTGTTTGTGAGTTTTCACAGCATTTCTTTAACTTCGAAAAATTTTCATTCGTAAAAAAATACATTAAAATTGAATAATATTTTCATTTGCTCTTAAGAGATTTCTATTGATACCTGCGAAAAACTATAGTTAAAGTATTTTAGCTGCTAAGCAAAATTAAAAACCAAGATATAAAAATCTGTAAAAAATAATGAAAAGTATTTAAAAAAAAATGTTTTGGTAAAAGTCTTATTCGATATAACAAACCATTAATAAGTATCAACAATGAAATATTGACACCAATAAGCCAATATTTTCAGAGAATTTATTTTTGAAAAATGTTTCAGAAATTATTAGAAAAAAATCTGATGTGGGCGTCACATGATTTCTTTATGCACCAATTGGAATATATACCATATTTTCCGGCGTATAACGCGCAGGTCACATTAATGAGTTACACACCAGAAAATTTAATTTACAAATTAAGCTAGATTTGTAAGAAACAAACGCTTGTTAACAAAAAGCTTTTACTGTTAATTTAAATTTCCGGTGTATAACTGGTTTAACAAACCGGCGCGTTATACGCCGGAAAATACGGTATATTGTTATGAAAACATTGGCATTTTTGTGTAAGGTAACTGATTCGTAAATAAACAGGCAGGTCTCCAGTCTACGGAAATTCCTAAAAACAAGCAAGGGAAAAAAAAAAAAATACTGTTACTCAAGTCACGATAATTGGCTTATGTATACCGCGGAGACAAATACAGCAGTTTTTTTTTTTTT
Source organism: Salticus scenicus (assembly GCA_963930645.1). NCBI lineage: Eukaryota > Metazoa > Arthropoda > Arachnida > Araneae > Salticidae > Salticus > Salticus scenicus. The sequence goes on from OZ005657.1 coordinate 114,062,001, forward strand.
TTTTTCAGGAATAGTGCTCCACGGCTTAATACAGAATCTCTCATTATCAAATGAACAGCTTGAGTTTAATGAAAATCATTCGAGTATAAATGACATACTTTTGTTATCTTTGGCCAAAATTAGTGGCGAGAAACGACGTATTTCACCAAAACAATTAATTTCGTTAAAATTGAGAAACAGTTTACTAATTCTGGCTATCCTGAAATAATGTTTGCCGCCAATTTGATCGATAATCTCGCCAAGCCACCAAGTTTGTAGCCAATGCCAATTTTTGGTCTTGGCATCAATTTTGGCTATCTAGCATCGATTTTGGTTACTTAGCGAACAAATTTGGCAAAAATTATTAATTTAGGGTTGCCAAAGTTTGGAAGGTCTAACTTCAACAAGAAGTTCAGAAGATTTCCGGAAACTTTCGTTGGTTTCCTAAATTAGCAAAATTTCTGCTCTGTAGTGTATTTAACAGTGTTTTATTTGATTTCTGTAGTAAGAATGACTGTTTCATTGAATTGTTTCGAGAATATTCATTAATTATTGATTTTTATAGCATAAAAATTTGTTTTATTCAACTGTTTGAGTATTCATTAAATAAAATGCATTCATGGACTGGAACCTACTTATGTCTTTAAGAATTACTTTCTACAAGCAAAAATGTCGACAACTTTCATAACAATATCATTACGGACTCTGTCTACGCCTTGAATATTCATTAAATAAAGTGCATTCGTGGACTAGAACCTGCTTATGTCTTTAAAAATTATTTCCCATATGTAAAAACGTCGATGACTTTCATGACAGTATCATTAAGGGCTATATCTATGGGCTGAATATTCATTAAATAAAGTGCATTGGTCGACTGGAACCTGCATATGTCTTTAGGAATTACATGTCGACAACTTTCATAACAATATCATTACGTGCTCTATAATTAGCTTGTTTTGAAATCTCTATGATGGTAAGTTATATTTAATGGCCAAAATCTTTGTATTTTTGGTCATTATAAATAAAATTTTCGTAAATATCTCCAAAACGAAAAGTCGCAGAAAGACCAAAAAGGGAGGTGCATAACTAGATGTTATAACAAACCTATATACCAATTTGCAAAGTTCTACGTTCAATCGTTTTTGAGTTACGCGAGATACACACACACACACACACACACACACACACACACACACACACACACACACACACATACTTACATACAGACGTCGCGAAAAATTGTGTAAAATCGTGGATATCTCTAAAACGGAAGCTCGTATTAAAACCAAAGTTGCAGGTGTACAACTAGATATCATGACAGTCACACATATAAATTTGAAACATTCTACGATGATTTGTTTTTGTGCTATGCGAGATATATAATCCATTTCGCAAATTGGGATTACTATACTTCCTTTGAAACCTTTGGACGGCCCCTGCCTGCCTGGGCTCGGCCAAGCTTAACGGGTTGGATGCCGTCCGCCGCAGCGAATAAATCGCCAGATCACCGCATGGAAGCTGCTGGCCAGCAATGTAAGTAGACGCCAAAGCTCAGGAATTGCAGCACGCTCCAGATGTTAAGGAATTTGGAATAAGAGCACTAACTAGCTGAGAGTCGAAATAACCGGAATTATACAAAATTAAAACAATTTTGAATTTAGGCAGGGAGGAAAAAAAAAAAAGAAAACGCTGGGGGAGCCGCTAAAGTTAGTTGTGCACACAATAATTAAAACCGAAAGAGGAGGCCATTTGAAAAGGGGAAGGGGACAACACTTATGATTTGAGAAAGACGAGGGAGGAACAATGAGATTATAATTAAAAAAAAAAAAATTACGTGAAGCCACTGGGGGATGGAAGATAGTTTTGGGCGCATAGCGAAAATTTTGAAGTTTTTGAAGTGGCAAGGCCTAATCCTAATTGGGAGGGAAATTACTATGCGCAGGGAGGCCGAATGGAGAAGAGAAAGAGGGACCATCGCAATTTTGATCCACCACGGGGGATGGTTCCCCGCGTTGGTAGCCCGACGACTGCTGAACGACCCCATCGAGCACTTGACGGTGCAGCACAGATTAACGAGGACCAGACACCGCCACACCCTCGTAAAAAAAAAGAATAAAATAAAAATGATAATAAAAATAAATAAAAATAAAGTAAATAAAAATAAAATAGAAAAAAATTAAAAAATAAAATAAAAAAATAAAAATAAAAAAATAAAATAAATAAAAATAAAAAAATATAGTAAAAATAAATTAATTAAAGTAGATAAGTACTTAAATTAAAATTGGTGCGGGTCAAAACTTGGTGATTACCAAAAAGAAATGTGACAGGAAATAGTTCTAGGCTTAACAAGGAAAGTATTACCCCTACAATTGAGAAAGAAAAAAAAAAGTGCGTGTCAAAACTAGATGAGTACCAAAAAGACTAAGTTTCCGGGATTTGTAAGTTGTGCGACCTGTTATGTCCTACACTCTTGATGATATTGTACAAATCCAGCAAAGGTAATTAACATCGTGGTTGCTTTTTGACACGCATTCAAACCTGTAATATTAAAAGAAGGTATTGATTGTGATCAGAACTAGATGAGTACCAAAAAGAATAGGTTAGCTAGGAATACTATACTTCCTTATACTTTGTATAAGGAACTAAAAATATAAAATATTTTTTCTTTTCAAATCTTGTAATCCATTATGACTATTTCTTAAATAAATTTAGGACTATAGTTTAGTTAGGACTAAATTTCATAAACTATAGTTTATGAAACTTTTAGTAAATGGTGATAAACCAAGTATGAAATTCGAAGTATTTCACTATGTCTGAAATAAATATAATTAAGATCTTCGGATATAGCATGATGTTCCTCCGTACTAAAAAAATACATTTAGCTCTGTTAAGAAAATGTGACGTGAGTGATAATCTAAATGGCTGATAATCTAACTGTGATAACTGACACTAATAGAGATAAAAAACGTAATTACAATATATTTTTAACCTTAAGTTTCAGATGACTAAACTAGCTGATATTGTATCTCATATTATCAAACTGGCTAGATTATCTAGTAATTACATTGAAATTCAAACTTAAGTTCAATTCCCTGATGTTCAAATTTTTCTAATTTGAAATTCAAGTTTCACTCTCATTTTTATATCAAGCTTCTGGTTTTAACAAACTGAAAAGAAACAACAGAAATTTCCAAACGAGTATTCCGACGAACGCGACCTGGGCTCGAACTCGACACCTTCCTTGTACTAGTTTTGAGAACAGAATTGGGTCATTGTAAGTCTTAAACAAACATATCGAGTTAAAAAATAAAGGTAGTTCTTTATTAATTCTGAAAGAGGTTTAATTCTTCCTTGGGTCATATTTATAATACGCTATAATTCATTCAACTCTTCTATACAATTTCCATTTATTCTGCAAAAAATTGGGAGTTGAAAACAAATTTGAAAGAAGTTTTTCAGGTAAATTGAGGGTGTTTGGGATTGGGGTACGGTAGTTTTTTCTTTCACTTTAAAAGTAATGTGAGATGTAATCAATCATATGCTCTAAAGATATATATATATATATATATATATATATATATATATTACAATATTCAACGGAATGTTTTTTTGACTCTCCAGATGCAGTCATAGAATATAACCAATTACAGGATGCATGAATATGAGTGTATACGAAATAATGCAGTGGGCGATGAGTGAATAAAGACTATTTATATAGGGTCCTAAAATATCGCAATTTATTTTTAGAAGAAAAGTCCGTTATATTCAAAGTACTTTTAGTTCTCTAAAATGACAATAGTATGACAAAAGTTGTCCCTCGATTAAAGTCGGTAAGCTGTGAAAAATTATTTAATATATAAGACGTGTGAAAAGTAAGAAAGTGATGTTAAAGGACCATTGCTCTTAGAACTGACATGAGAAACAGTCCCAAGGGATATAATCGCACGTCACAAGTGTGAAAAACAAGAAAGTAAGAAAGTAAGGCAGAAAAAAAAAAAGATTACAGATAACTTTTTTTTTTATCAAGTTAAGATAAGGTAAATGTATCGAAGTGAAGGGAAAAGTCGTCAGTGCATGGGACATTTTGACTGGGTCTGTTTATCAGCCGAGCCCATTGCTCAAATCACGCAAAATATTTGACTAACGAATTCAAATCTGAATTTTAAAAAACTAACCCAAAATCTCCACAGATATTAATATAATAAGTTCAAAAGATCTTTTTTTCTTAAACTTAATTTTACTTACATTTCAGATTCAGAAGGTATTTTAGGCAATTAACACATGCTGAAAACAAATATAAACAGTTTAGTATTACTGAAGGGCTCGTTTCCTAGTCAGACGGCTATATAAAGTTTTGGGGTTTCAGAGGCATAAATACGAAAGCTACATAAGTTCTCTACAGAAGTCCTCCTTTCAAGTTGTTTATCTCTAAGTAACGTATTTAAGAATGGTCACTGCCTCAAAACATACCATATGAAAATAATTTTCGATTATAAGATAAATTCAAATTGGTTGTTTAAATTTTAATCACAGGGTCGCGGTAGCCTGGTCGGTAAGAGCAGCGAGTTCGTTATCGAAAGATTGCGGGTTCGGTCCTCGAGCCGGCCGAAGACCACCGTGTACGCTAATAGTGACTGGTGCACGTTAAATTCCGTCGTGGTCGCAAAGTCCTCCAAGTTCCCATCAAAAATTATACCTCTGGGGGTACTGGAACATGGGTCTAACTCGGTCTTCATCCGGATCAAAATTCGAGTTCCTGTGGTTTGCTGGTGCTGCTATCTTTCGCTGGAGCTAAGTCGTTCTTTCTCCCTATGTGGTGCTCCTCTGAAAAACGGAAGGCGCACCCCTCCTGCGTTAAATCCGGATACTTCCATTTCCGGGGCTCGGAATTTCCAAGTGGCATAAGAAAAAGAACAACAACAACAACAAATTTTAATCGCTAAACAAACTACAGTCTTGATGAATAAATTCTTCCAATGCAAATGAAGTGTCGTGCTTCATTATTTCCACTCGAAACAAATGTTGCACGTCTTTCCAATTTATAGTACTTACATTCAATATCAGAGCCTTTTATTGCAAATTCTAGTCTTGTGAGTGATAAATTCAGGTGTGAATTGGGAAATATTTCTTCTGAAGATTATGGATTTTCTGTTTATTAATCACTTTGAAGAAAATACCTCCAACCCCCACTTCCCACCTTCAAAATGTTTTTTTTCAGGAGCTACAGAAACTCTTCTCCATTAAATATATCTGAATTCTACGCAGAGTCTTGCTCCAAGGAATGGGATTTTAAAAGCAACTTTTATTAATGTAACCTATTTTTCAAGGTAAATCTTTAAATTTTTATGAAGAATATGTTCCGAGTACGGAAAAAAAAAATGTTGATTAATGTTAAATAAGTTACAATAAATGAGTTTCGAAGAACTATTACGAATTAAAAAAAAAATATATATTAAAAAAAAAAAAAGAAAAAAAAAAGAAAAAGAAAAAAAGAAAAGAAAAGAAAGAAATATATTTCTATCTTTGAATACGGACGATAAAAACTAAACTAGTTTGTATTACACTAATAAATTAAAAACTATTTTCTTTTATGTATTTCTCATTAAAATATGTAGATGTAGTATTCATTTTGAAAAATACATTTTTTTCCTCTATGGAATAATAAAAAAAAAGGAAGAGTATTCTTAAATAAAGAGTTTAAAAAATGCAACTAAAACTTGATACTCAGCACAATTTTTCATTAAGCCATTATCTATCAACTAGATAAAAAAGAATTTAATAAAAAATCATTTTTAATATTTTTTTCTCTGAAAAAAATTTTAATCATGAAATTTGCTCTTCAGACCGTGTCTCTTTAGAAAAAAAAAGATCATTAAAATTATTCAAGATAAAAGAGATAAGAAAATGTTCATTAAAATCATCCACGATGAAAAAATTGAAACTACGTTGAAAGTGATTGAATTAAAAAATGAATTATATTAGAAAATAATTCTGTAAAAACTGAACGATAATTAAAATACTGCGTTGCCATTTTGGTTCTTTTTTAAAGCTTTTATATGGAAAAGAGCTTCATTTATCTAACTTAAAGCAATTTATAAGGAGAACAATCAACTGTAAAGGCAAAATAATGCAGCAGAATTTAAATAAATAAATAAATAAATATAATTCATAACTCATATTACAGGAAAGTAATAAAGCTCATTAAACAATCTCATTTATTCAATTGAAATAAAAACATACGGAAGATGAATAATTAGAAAATGCAGAGTAATGCAGTGTAGCCAAAATAATTAAAGGAAAAAAAAGGTATGATTTATTTACACAAAAAAATCGTAGAACAGAAAATGTGAGTAATTAATTTCTTTAATTTTTATGATATATGTGTTAGCAATTTGGGAAAAAATATTTCAATTTTTTAGTTAATTAAAGAAAAGAAAGAGGAAAAAAAAAAAAAAAAAAGAAAGAAAGAAACTTTAGATTTAAAATTATGTAAATAATTATGGGATATTTGCTGCGTCACAATTGTCTAATATAAAAATGCAGATAAACGTATTATTTTTGAAATTGTTTTGAATTACCCCATAAAAAGATGGATCTTAGTTCAAGAGTAATGAAATAGTCTTTGCCAAATAAGATCTCACGAACTGAGTTTGGTTAGTTCATTTTATATCCTTTTAATATTCCTCTCGCTCATAAATGTGAAATTCATGGAGAATGAAGTATAGTTCCAATCCTAAACAAAATTTTAGGAAATGTGTAAGTTTGAATTATCTAGAATTTATTACACAGTTCTTTTTTTTTATCTACGAGTGTATTGAACTCGCACATTAAGGCTTTTTAGACCAGGACATACAGCTTAAAGTAGATTCTGAACCTGTACGGATATCCATGCTCCGAACCGGGATTCGATCCCGTCACTTCACAGTTAAACTCAGAGCAGTAAACCATTAATTGCACGAGGGTTGTAAGCCTGAAGGAATGTCCTCCGTGTGTACAGGGTCTTTTAAATGGGTCCTGGACCGTATTCATGTGAGTTTGGGAGAAACTGGGGACCGACCGACTAGCCGAAGAGCGCTACCTGGGTTCGATTATGGCACCTCCCGTCTACCAGATTTGAGGTGTTGGTGTTAAGACCAATTGTATACACAAGGGAGCTGGACCTAAGGGGGATGCCTTCCGTGGGACGGGATCCTTGTCAGTATTCACTCGAGTTTTGTAGAAAACCATGGAAAACTCTGACCGACTAGGCCAAATAGACCTGGGTTCGTTCATGGCACCTCCCGTCTACCAGATTTGAGGTGATGGTGTCGGGGTTAAGGCCAATTGTCTGTATTAGGGAGGGGTACCCTCCTTAATGGTGGGCGGGGGTTACTAGTCAATTTTATCGCGAGTTTCGGAGAGAACCATGGAAAACTCCGAACAGCTAGGACGACGAGCAAGAACTGGGCTTAAACCCGGTACTTCCTGTCTTACAGCTTCAAGAGCAGAACCTCTTGCCACTGATGGGGCCTACCAGCTTTGAGAGCAGAATCTCTTGGCTTCTGGTGGGACTTTGTTTTATGTAAGTTGTTTGTGAAACTTCGTAAACTAAGCTTGTGATTTCTAGCTTGAAATTCTAATTATTTCATTTATTCTGTTGAATTACGATCCCCGTCACTTCATTTCACTTTTCACCATCTCCATTTTGAATTCTTTGATAAAATATCTGACTCACTGACATCGAATAAAAAACTTTATCTTAATACTATGAATGTACTAGTGATAGTGAGGCAGTAAAATATTTTGCTTAATGAATAGTGTGTGTGACATTTGACATCCTGTAATCTGTTTTCAGGATTTCTGGCTTGGAAACTCGCAAAGTTACTATTTTATTTTACAATATAAAGATTTTTTTTTTTTTTTTTTCACTTGCTTTTTACTACACCCTTCTCTCGATATTTTTTTTAGAATTCTATATGATAAAATTGTTTGATTACTGAAATCTTGTAAAAATCTTTCGTTTCACCCCATAGATAATTTCTTAATACAATGAAATATTTGACCATATGAATATGTTTAAGAATAAAGCTAAAAATAAAATGTTCTTTAAATCGATTTTAAGAAACAATTTATAATAATAATAATAATAATAATTATTATTATTATTTGGTATCAAATATAAATGTGGTAAGAACGCAAATCTAATTAAGTTTTCTAAAAGTCATATTACAGTGAAATGAGGCACGTACTATAAATGTTTTCCATAGATTTTAATTCAGTTTTCATGCAACTGGACTATAAGGAAAAAAAAAAAAAAAAGGTTATAACTTATAATATAAGTCAAAGTTTTATGAGCAATAAACTACAAACAGTTAAATTTTGTTATTCTGGTCTATCCAGTATTCCAGTACTGAGCAGATTACTTAACATGCATAAAAAACGAAAATTGTTTTCTATTTTGAATAAAAATTAAACAAAATCTTATTTCGTATAATATAATCTTATTCCGCATATAATCTTATTCCGTATATAATCTTATTCCGCAGATAATTTTAGAGTACAATTATCTTTAAAAAATCACCATTGATTAGAAATACACTGTAGGTCACTAAAATTGCTATACAAAGAAAGATTTCAAATAACAGAATGATATTTATTGGACACATATGGAGAGGAATGGTGTGGCGTCACCTTTTTAGATGAATCACAATTCTGTTTACAGCATTAAGATGGCCGTATTCGTATTTGGCGGCACCGTGGAGAATTCACATTGCCAGCGCTGGCATTCGATATCGTGATACTGGCCCATCATTTAGAGTGTTGGTATGCGGTGCCATTGGATACCGGTCTCCATCACTTTTTGTTTGCATTTCAGGCATCCTGAATAGCGGCAATTACATATTTGGTGAGTTAAGGACCGTGGCTCTGCTCTATATTCACGCCTCTGTGACGCAACATTTAAGCTGGACAATACACAACCACATATTTTCTGTGTTGTCCTGTCCGGACCTTCCTTGACAGAGAATATGTTCGAATGTTGCTCTGATGGCCAGCGCGTTCTCCTGATCTTGCACCAATTTATAAAGTCTGGACAATAGTTGTGAAGCGACTGGGACTTCATCACTCTCCAATAGCTACAGTCGATGACCTGTGACGTCATATGGAAGCTGCACTCATACATGCCATCCAATCGCTGTTCGATTCAGTGCCTAGGCAGATAAGCACTGTTATTGCTGCCAGATGTCGCTACTTTATGTACTCATTTCTCCGGATATATACCTCTAAATTTCCTGAAAACTTAATGAATCGTTCATCCCACTATACTGTTATTTTTTTTTTTCTTTTACCATTAACATGGGAAATTGTGAATAATACTGTTACTACATTACAGGCCATTGAAACTGCTACACCAGGAAAGAATGTAAATAACAAAAATGATATTTATTAGATACATGCATTGTACACCGTTAAAAATTTCAACAGAAAACTGCTGATAATCATTTACCTTAAGTCTTACGTAAAATTACAGAGAAAAATAAACGGAGATGTTAAAAAATCTATTTTATACATGCATTTTAATGACTAAAATTAAATTAATTAATTACTGGCGAGAATATATTTGTGATTTAGAATGCTTTTTCTAAAACAGAAACATTCATTTTTAATTTTTATTGTTAAATTAATAATAATAAAAATAAAAATAAAAATACAGAATAAGAATTATTTACATTTAACTAAGAATTATTGTAAATTTACAGAGACTCTGGATAAATATTTCATTAAATGTACAGCAATTTTTTACAGTGCATGCATTATGAAAAATTGAAAATTAAATATGTAAGTGAAATAATATTTAATTTAATGTTACATGAAGATACAACATAACGGAAATACTGCATGCGTAATAAACACAAGGAAAAAAGAAAATATTTTTACATAAAACATTATCGATATAAAACATAGGCTTAACCTTTTAATGACCAAAGTTTCAAATTTGGTACCGGATTTTTAAATCGAATTGTACACTTGCAATTGGTTTGTTTTTAATATTTGGCTGTTTGTATGTTACCATTGCATAATGTTCTTTTGAAAAAAAGTTAAAAAAGATAAATGTCAGCAGTCAAAATTGTTCAAATAATATCCCTTAAATGCCGTGTGTTGCCTTTCGGCAACATAACCAATTTTGTCTTCTAAAATACTATTAGAATAATATTAAGCTCTAGCGCCTAATGTTGCTAATAAATTACATACTGATAGTATTATTAAATCAATTTTCATCATGTAGAGGCAACACTAGTGTTAAAAATTATTATATGGTAAAGTATGTTGTCCATATTTAGAATTTTATCAAGGAAAATTTATTATTTCAATTAAGGGTTGCCGATTGACAACAAATTGCTTTTTAGCCGTAAACCATACTTAACCCGCCAGTGCACGGGTGGGAAAAAGGCACAATTTCCTTTCAATATTTGAATGGTTACAATATAACACCCTCAAAATAAAATCACACAGTAAAAAAATAAGAAGTATAAATTTTACGTTTCTTATAATTTTTTCCACAGAATATATAAAATGTTTCTCTTACATTGCATTCTAGTAAATGAAATGGGTCTCACAGTCCCAACCCGTGCACTGGCGGGTTAAAATAATATATGATTTTTAAAAATATTTTTCCCATAATTTATTTAACCTTTAACTACACGCGCTTAATATTTGAACACAAGTACACGCGTGGTGTATTTTGTACACCACCAAATATCAAATAACCCTAACAACACACTTGTCCACAGAACATCCTGAGGAGGTCCATAAGATTTCCCTTTTATCCACAGGACATCCTGAGGATGCCTTTCGGAGAAGATGTGTTGTTAGAGAAAATAGATTAAATAAGAACAAATATGTATACTGCAGTTGGCAGCAAAAGTATCCGAGCATTAGCAATAATCCCTTTCTAAAAAAAGTATACAAAATACTGCTTTGTTGAATAAATCCTTGTTAAGCCATGTTCCCAGTCAGTCTAAGAACATGATTCGATAATGATTTGTTTAACAAAATAGTATTAAGTGTACTTTTTTGACATGAGAATTATTGGATAGTGCTCGGATACTTTTGCTGTCGACTGTATAAGTTTTAATTTTCAAAACTTTTTATAAAAACTAATAAAAATCTTCGAATATATACTTCAATGATAGGTTAGATGTGCACGCAGCGTGGGTAGAGGGATCCTAAAGTCATTTATATTCTGTTTGCTAAAAATGGTATATTTTTTACATCAGCGCGTGTAGTTAAGGGTTAAGAAATGAAAGCTCAAAAAACATTTTTTAATTGGTTTTTAAAAAATTCAGGCATTTAAGGGTTAAACTATTTCTTTTAAACTTAAAACTGCAGTATTGGTCTTTTAAGCTCTCGAAAATTATTGTATCACCAACAAACAATTGCATTTTCAAGTATGTTAATAATTACTGAAGTAATTAAAATTATTTACTTAATAATTAATAATAAATTAATTCATTATACATTTTTCTCTTTACTAGCAATTTACCTTGACCTCCGATTAAACACTAAAATCTTGATCGAATGTGTGATAGTCGCTACTAACCCAATTAGAACTTATCGGGACGAAGTTTAATTGGGTTAATTATTTGAAATTTCGACTGAGGTTTTCACACTTTATCGTATCCAGACTATCTGTAAATTTACAATAATTATTAGTTCAAAGTAAATTATCGAGATTATCAACCTTTATTCTGTATTTTTATCTATTTTTATTATTAAATTTCCCAATAATGTTTCTACTTTAGAAAAAGCTTTTACAGTCACAAATATATTCTTGCCAATGATTAATTAAATTAATATTAGCCATTAAAATGCATATATAAAATAGTTTTTCTTTTTTTTTTTTTTTTTCTTTTTTTTTTTTTTTTTTTTTTAACAATTTTCTTTGTCATTTTACATAAGACTTAAGATAAATGATTACCAGTAGTTTTATGTTAAAATTTTTAACAGCGTGTTTTCATATCCCCAAATAATAAATTTTATTCAATTAAACTTATTTAATATAAACGGATAAATTTTTGGATTTTTGTCAATTACTAGTAACATTTCATATCGAGATATGACATTACATTTAATAGATCTGGTGTGTTTGGACAATTCACATTGTGATACTAGATATCTGGTTGTTATAATTCTCTGGGGGTAATTTCGACTGATATTCCGCAGGCTGTAAAGCACATATCTCATTCTGCACCGGGACATAGTGTCGCATTCAAAATGGGTTTTGATTCCAGATATGGATATAGATATGATGTTCAGATATACATGCACTACGAATATGTATATGCAGCACTATCTCATATCACTAATAATGCCATAAGATAATGGGGGGGTTGTTATATTTAGCATAATTATAAACTAGCTTTAGCTGGAAAGCAAACTAAGTATTTTCGAGTGATAGTAATTTCAAGGTAAAAAAAAAAAAAAAATGCAGAAAATATTAGATTTAAGATACTTTTTTTATGTTAATATTAATCGCAACTTTTAAAATAAATTCAAAGATTATTTTTTTTTAAAGTAAAAGAGATATAAGAAAAATCATCTTGTATTTATAACAATAGTTTACGAAATTGCAATGTTTAACAAAAAATCTGTCAATTGCACGATTATATTAGTAATTTCATGTTAAAATATTAAGAATTTGCACTTGAAAAACAGTAAAAATGAATTAAATATACTATGTACAAAAGGGAAATGCAAATGTTGGGGAATTTATTTGTAATTTATTTTTATGATGCAGTATTTTGTTTTTGCTTTGCATTATCAAGCTGTAAAGCAGTATATACGCAGTATATACTCCTACAGCTGCAGTATACTCCTAAGTATCTACGGAATTGAGTAGTACGGATTTCACAAATAATGAAAAAAATGTCGCATTTAACTGTTGCAAACAGCAAAAAAATCACAAAAAGGATCGAAATGAGAAATAAATGACATAAAAAAATATTCTAGCTCAAAAAAGCGAATGTATTGTATATAAAACATTATACAAACAAGGAAAATATTCACAATTAGTAAAACATTTGTATTTTATGTACTATAGGATGTAAAAACAAAGAAAAAGTCCACTTACGATGAAGCCAAGGTACAATCTGTATGTTAATTTATGCACTAAATTAAACAATATCGCAGATTTACCAACATTTTAATTTATGTTGGAGCGTTGTAAATACACGCCCTTTTTATACATTATTTTATTTGTAGTGGAATTTTCTCCAATATGCAATGACGATTAAATAAGAACAAAAGCACCCTTCAAGAAAGGTGGTGTGAAAAAATAAATAAAAATAAATAAATAAATAAAAGTATCCGGATACTAACAATACTCCGAAATAAATTAAAATGTTGGCATATTTGGTAGCTTACTGTACAAAAATAAAACAAAAGCAACACAGTTCTTTATATTTAATTTATTTTTCTTAAAAAGAAAAAAAAAAAAAAACATTTGTTTTTGTTTCTTGTTGAGAAAACACTTTATCTTGAACCCGCCCTTTTCCTGCTCCCGCGGATTATTCGCGACGCGTATAATCGGGAGTTAATTGTATAAAATTAAATTCATTCTCAGGAAAAAAAAAAAGCTATTAAAATATTGTTAAAGTAACTGGCTAAAGATTCACCCCCCCCCCCCTTTTTTTTTTTAAATTCACATCTTTACTAACACATATATTGAAATATATTGTCTTAATAACTTTAAGAGCATCTTTTTTCTTAAAATCAACTATCAGAAAATGATCCGCATTCTGTTTTTAATTAGGATTTATAACTACGACTAAATGTAGCGAACATATTTTTGAAGGAATGATCGAATTAGTCTCAACAAGAGCGAAAAGTGACCAGATCAGGGAGCGAACCTAGATTCGGCATTACTCGTAAAAAGTGATGTTGGTGTAGGGGCTAAGACCAATTATCTACGCGTGGGACCTAGGCCTGGGGGCAATGCCCTACGTAAGGGTCTTTTTTAAGGGTTTCTAGCCCGTATTCATGCGAGTTTCGGAGATAACCACGGAAAACTCTGAATGGCTAAGCCAACAAACGTGTTCTGGGTTCGAATCCGACACTTTCCGCCTAAAAGCTTAAAGGTCAGAACGGGGTCACAAAGTTTGGAGTAGTGCAAGTGAGATAACAACCAGGCAGCTTACAGTCGGCATCAACAAAAGTATTCGAGCATCTAGCCAATAATTCCGATATCAAAACACTGTTTTGTTAAATGAATCCTTGTCGAATCATGTTCTTAGACTGACTAAGAACATGACTCGACAAGGATTTATTTAACAAAGCAGTAGTAAGTGTACTTTTGCTAGTGCTAGGATACTTTTGCTGGCGACTGTAGATAGTAGAGATTTGGTGTGCTATGCCAAAGACTTAGGTTTGATCCTTGGTCTAATTACTTTTTGGTTTTGTTAAATTTAATTCCGCATTTCCTTCTAAAATAAATTAAAAATATGGTATGTATTACTTTAACAATATTACATCTGAAAACTGTTACAAAAATTTACATAAGGCCGGTCAGACAGATGAACTAAATCTGAAATACAACGAATGATAAATCCACAAATTTGAATCACAAGTACTTGAAACTATGTTGGAAAATAATTAAAAAGGAACAATTTTTAATTTTTCATAACTGGTGGATATAAGGTTTTTAGTATTAAATATAAGTAGTAAAATTAGCTCATACTGAGTGAAAAGTTATCGTAATTTCTATATTGATATAAATATTTAACGACAGAAAAAAAAAATACATATGGGGGGGGGGGGGTTATGTCCTTATAAGCACATTAAGGTTCATTAAAACTGACACCTAGAGTAGATTACGAACCACTACGAACATTCAACCCTAAATTAGAATTCGAACCCGGCACCTGATAATTGAAGGCTAGAGCGTAAACGATTCGTGAGAAAACAAGTCCAGTAACATTTGTACGTGTAAGTAAATATCATGAAATAGCGGCAAAATATTTGATTGTTCTTATTTATGATATTATTTATAAAAATTTCAAGTTTTAAGCAATTCTACAGTAAATTATCTCTTTTAATCAAAACTCTCTAAATATTTTTGAGTCTTTTATAATTGACTTATTTTTTCTTTAAAGGTAGCAAATTAATTAATTATAAATGCTTTTGTTTCTTCATTAAATTTCTTGAGGTTTTCTTTTTACGAGTATTTTAGACGCTACACCTACAGTCGGTAACAAAAGTCTCCGAACACTAACAAAAATTCCTATATAAAAAAAGTACACTTAATACAGTTTTGTTAAATAAATCCTTGTCGAATCCTGTTCTTAGTCAGTCTGAAAACAGGATTCCACAAGGATTGATTTAACAAAACGGTATTAAGTGTACTTTTTTTCTATAGGAGTTTTTGCTAGTGATCGGAGACTTTTGTTACCGACTGTACATTGCATATAACTAATTGGCAATAGACATCCCCTTTCCTTATTTTTGTTAACTGGATAAATTAGCTCATAAGTATTGGTAGAATGTTTTTTTTAATACTACTTGATTAAAGTAGTATAAACATATTCTGTTAGATCGTTGAAAGGTTTTTTTCTTCTTTTTTTATTACAACAGGTCGTTATTTCTTTCAGGATATTTACTTATTACAGGACGCTATTTCTTTCAGGCAGCGATTTTGCCGTCGTTAGCAATTTCTATCTTTCACCTTGAATGAATGTACAAACATTTTCGTTTTTATCTAAATATATAAAACTGAAAGTTTGCCTTTATATCTGTCCGGATTTTTAGTCCGGTTTATTAGATTTTATAAAAAATTGGTACACTTATTAATTAGGACGAAATCTAGCTAATGCTGTATTTTTCAATTACCCGTTCAATGAATCAGTTTGAACCAATTATCCGTCTTATATTATAATAAATGACGTCTTTAGTTAATTAAGAATTTTTTTGTAAATATTTATAATTAACATTTTTTAAATTACTGAAAACAAAGTTAAAGTTTAAAAAATAATGGTTGTAATTTCTAATAAATGAAAACAAATGGAAAAGTCTTAAATTTAATAAAAGAAATGGAAATTTCTGAAAGTTAACAAATTTTGTGATTACAATAAAGAAATTCATTTTGAATGGATTAGGGGTCACAGCAATAATCTGGCGGATAATCTAGCGAAGGGAGCGGTTCAGGATGTAAATGCAAAACATTTTTTCGTCTCATTCCCTTTATCTTCTCTAAAATATAAATTAAAAAATCAATTCACTCAAGTCTGGCAAATGACATGGAGCATAATAGACATGGAAAGATATACATATAAATTTATTCCAAACGTAAATCATGATTTTAATATAAATAATAAATTTCTATTATTATTCCTTATTCAAAAATTATCAAAGCTATAAAAACTATATATCGAAAGATTTTATGATGCCTCAGCTATTCTTCAAAATTACTCAATATACTCGCATAACTTCAAAATTACTCAAAAAATTTGAAAAAAAAAAAAAAGAAAAAGTTGATATCTACATGAATGCAATATCATAACGAAAAGAAAGATATCATAGGAATGGTACTGAAATAAATAAATAAGTAAATATATTTCTTAAAAAAAAAAAAAAAAAAAAGTGTTCGCATTTATTTTTAATTAATTAAAATAAAACTGAGAAAAATCGTGCTACAGACATGGAACAGCTTCAGTATACTAGAACCCATTTGGCGAAATTTGAAATTTGGCACTGAAGTAGCTCGGATGTTTCTCGCCAATATCTTTACTTATGCAATTTCAATAGTCATTTTAATTCATTGTCAAAATGGCAACAAAAGTTTAAAAGCTGCCAAGGCTTTATATGAAAGAATAGGTTAAAATAATAGTTCTGTCTTACTAAATTAAAATGTGTTTTGAGCAAAATTTTATATGTATTACTCAGAAAACAAAAATAGGCTTGATTTTTTTTTTTTTAATTTATTCATGGTATTCCATCAAAACTGTATAAACGTAACAGAACAAGAACCATTGATGGTGTTTTAGGAACAATAACCACACTTAAGGGAATTAAGGGCAATACAGGCAAATGGAAAATACTGATATTTCATCCGTTTCTCTAAAATTTAGCTTTTATGGAAAAATCTATTTATTCAAATTTCTCGTAAGGTAATGAAACAACCCCTCTTAAATATTTTAATTTAAAATTTATAATTTGGGAAGTATCATTTTATTATATTTTTTCCAATTAGATGATGCTAAAGTTTAAAATTTCAGCAGCATTTTTTTTTTTTTTTTTCAATTCTTGAGGAGAGAATAGGTTCATAATAACATATTTTGATATAAATTAAGATAAATTCTGTTTTGCTCCAAAAATATAAAAGATACTACTACTACTAATAATAATAATAGCTTAGTCCTTGTAAATATAAAGTTTTGACGTATTTTATAATCACAAATAATCAAAACTGGCGAGTTTCAACGATTCACTGTATATAATAACTCATAATAAAGCTGACAGTAAAATAACTATTGATCAAAACTTTATTTAACTCTAAAATAGTTAATTTATTTTTCTTTATATAACCCAAGTTTCATCCCTGAAAGTATAGCATAATCTATGCGAAATGTAGAGCTTTCTTACATTCTAAACGTCTTAAAACTTTTTATCCCGAAAGAACACATTCACCGCAAGAAGGAGGAGATTAAAAACGAAAATAATGCAAGAAAATTATTGTCATTTCAAAAAGACAGCTTTGAGAACTTTCTAAATAACCAAAAAATAAATAAATAACAACTTTCCTGCCCAAATTTTATTTTATTCTTTCTACCTCCCTCCCTACAAATAAATAAATATCATTTTTAACTACTAACAAAATAAAAATCGCGTGTACTAATATTTAAACTCCATATACAATAATACATAAAATATAGCTGTCGAATTTTAAATATTAGACACGAGAGTCTATTTAAAGATAATTAAATAAACGACTATCTTTTAATACTTCTTAATGAAATAATCGAATAAAAGAAACACGAGTTAAAATTGTGTTATCACAAAGAACATCTACGAAAACAAGAAAATAGATTATTCGTTTTACTTATACCGTTTTTTACAGTTCAATGCATTTGAAGTTAGTTAACTGTAAGAATAGTTTGAAAGGAATGGTGGAATTTTATTTTTATTCAGTTACAGTCTAATAATCATATAACTGAAACGGTACGAGAATGAATCTGCTTCTCTAAGAAGAAAAAATATGATGTAGTAGACGATAGCTAGACTTTTTTTGAAAGGTCTGGTCGGGTTACTATAATCTTTTCATTTATAACCAATCAATTTAATGCAATTAATAAAACAATCACAAACTCGTACCTATATATTATTAATATTATGCTGTATTTTAGAAAATTATTATTATTATTATTATTATTATTATTATAATTTTTTGAAAAAAAAAAAAAAAAAACAAGGAAAAAATAAATAAATAAATAATAATAATAATAAAGATGAGAGTTATATTTATTCTTTTCTTTTTTCTTTCCAGAAACGGAACGTGTTCAATTTTTTGTTTTGTGTATAAAAGATGGAAGGAGGGGGAAGAGAGAAAAATAGTTAGAGGTTATTTTCATCCGTGTAATAAATTAAGTATCCCTCTTAAGAAAAAAGAGAGAGAGAGAAAGAGAGAGAGAGAAAGAGAGAGAGAGAAGAAGAAGAAGAAATAAGTAATGGGGGGTAAATATTAATATCAATGACTTCTGCTAAAAAATAAATAATAATAATAATAAAAGGACGTGACTATATATGTTATAACGAACATGTATTACCTTATAGTTAATAAGTTATATTATTACAGTAAAACCTCTAAAAATATACTTTCAGAAAACAAATAAAATTTAGTAGGTACAATTACACTTTAATTGCGGGGAACGTTTCCCTTTGGCAAACATATAATTTCCATTTTCATAGCTTTAGTGCATTTGTTTATAAGTTATGCCAGTTATTTACAACATAATGTAAAATAAATAAATAAATAAATGTAAAAATACATATTGGTGTGAAGTTATTACAAAGTATAAGAATGCAATTTTCTATTTATCAAACTATGTTTTATTTAATTTTTAATGAAAATTATGAAAATATTAATTTCCAACTTAAATTGCCATTAAAAAAAAAAGAATATATATATATATATATATATATATTCATGGATAGATCATAAATTAAATGTGGTAAGTGTTAACGAATAACAATGTTTGATTTTTTTAAAATCAAAGGCTTATTTTTTTTTAGGTTTTTGAATGGAAGAGATAAATCACAAAAAATACTTCATTAATGATATGCGGTGTTGTTTCCTTCTAAACACTTTGTAAATACATTTTATAACATAACCTATACGTTTTAGAAAAAAATCTACAAATTTGTACAGTAAAGGAAAAAGTTGGGAATTATTATTAATGAAACAATAATTGAAAAATAATTACAATAAAATCAGATGATAGAGTATAACTTTTTTGTTAGATTAAATTCATTACATCTTACATTGTGAAACATGGTCAGATAAATTAAATCAATAGATTTTTGTAATTTCAACTAATAACAGCCTATTTCAATATGATAAGTAACTTACTACGAAATTACTTCTAATTATACTTTTTGACAAAAAAAAAAAAAAAAAAACTTACTCGAAACTATTTTGATTACTTCCGAAAGCCCACAATTGCAAAGTCTTTTATCGAAACGTTACCAATAAAATAATATGCTGTAAATCAGAAACGATGCGAGTTGGTGTTGTCGATCTATGGTATGTTTTTGCACATTAAGTTTCATCGAATCTTTACGAACATCAATGCTTACCGGGACTCGAACCTAGTAGTGAAGAAGAAGTGAAGGTCAGGGTACTGATCATTCCGATATCTCATGGACAAAAACAAAGCGACTAAAATTAATTTGAGATATAGCTGCTTCACAATAAACTATTAAAAATAAATAAATAACAATTGTGTGCTATAATAAATGGGTTTATTTAATGCGAATTGAATGATAATGCTATTTAATTAAATATTCAAATTGTTTAAACCCAAATATGTGAATAATGATGCCAATCTTTCTACCTAGATATCAAACTATATCTTGCAGTAATTAGAGTATTTTTTAGGAAATTTATTACACTGAGAAAAAAAATATATACCGCCTTTCTCTAGAATGAATAAGTGGCCATTTTCTAAATCCTTTGCCTAGAAATATAGATTTCCGAGCTATGCACATAAGGCACGCCAATAAACTGAATAGACGAAATTATCGAGAATTTCTAGTTTACACATTTCTAGATGGTGAAACAATATTCTGAATCATTTATATTACGAGAAATTCTCGCTTGATTTTCTAGAATTTGGTAATAAACCAAGATTACAGTTGCAGAAACCCGCCTCTTGTAGTCTCATTTATTTGCAGAGATTTTTAAACAACTTTGCCCTCGAGAATATAGGCAAACGCTCTAGAATTCTAATAGGGGCTTCTAGAACCCACTTTCAAAGGGTTTAGAATTTATAAGGATGGCATGGAACTATTTTTTCTAGAGCCACAATTTAGATTCTAGATGTCAATTACAGAATTTTTTCTCAGTGTACACGTAGGCAGAAAAAAAAAAAAAAAAAGGATGCGAAATTATATAACATAAACATAGAAATTAGAATACAAGCTTAAAAAATAAAAATAGCATAATATTACCAAAATCGATGCAATTAATTAGTATTCATGGATAACCTTGGAATGCTTTTATCTTCCAAGGTTATGCATGAAAGTACAGGGTTGTTATATTAAAGTTCGCCCCATTTAGAAGGCTCTAGAGCCGCTTATATGGTTCGAAACGAAACAAAATTTCACTAGGATGTAGTAGTACAAGTGATGCGCTATGCCAAAATCGAAATAAATAAATAAATAAATAAATAAAAAAGAAAGAAAGAAAGAAATTTTCATCAATAGGTGGCGCTACTCCAGTATCTATGGCGATTTTTGCAGATTCATTTGTAACTCTTTTTTTTTTTTTTTTTTTTTTTTTTCCGCGGAGCACAGTGCCACTTAATTATTTTCGTCAATAGTTGGCGCCGCTCTGTGACAAAATTGAAAAAAAGGAGTTACAATTTTCGTCAATAGCTCTGCTACAATATCTAAGGCGATTTTTTTAGATTTTTTGTAAAAAATAAACTAAAAATTTTTTTCACAGATGTTAATTTTTGTAGATTCATTCTAGCAATTTCCGTCAATCCAGGCGAAATACGCTAAATTTATTTTATTTTATTTTATTTTTTTTTTTCAAAAAATCTGTAAAAATCGCCTTAGATATTGACGCAGAAACAATATCTATGGCGATTTTTGCAGACTTTTTGTACAAAATAAAATAAATTTTCTGTGTTTCGTCTGGATTGACCGAAATTGCTAGAATGAATCTTCAGAAATCGCCTTAGATACTGGAACAGCGCCACTTATTGACGAAAATTCCAACATTTTTTTTTTTTTTTTTTCCCGATTTTCGCAGAGCACATCACTTGGGAAATACTAGGGAAATTTTTTTTGTTTGGAGCCATAGAACCGGCTCTGAGCCTTCTAAATAGTCAAAATTTAATTATAACAATCCTGTATATTTCGAATCATAACTCTTCTTTCTTTTTCTTTCTTTCTCTATTTAAACTCAATTAAAATACTTCTATTTTGTTTATTTAAATCTCTATTTAAAACGATAATTTTTTCAGCAAAATCAATAGAATTTCGACGATTCCCATTCATAACTGACATATCTGTGTTTGTCATTAAAATTAAGAATCCGAACTACCTTACCACAAATATTACATAATTCAAGACAAATCTATTCCCAGAAATGCTGACATTAATTACAGAAATTATCTGTGTAATTGCTGCAGGCAAATATGAATTAAAAGAATACACAGAGACATATTTTTCTTCCTCTTCATTAAACAAAGATATTTAAACAAAGCATGAAATAACAGTTAGAGGAAAATCGTTTTGGTTTATTTAACATAAACGTTTAAGTAGTCTTAAGATTTTACTATTCATTTTATCTAAAATCGCATTTTAATAAAAACAATTGAAAACTTCTCAAAACCGTTATAATAATTTTTTGAGAAAAAGCTCGAGTGATTGGTTTCTGTTATTTAACAGCATCATTTACACATTTTTAAGGTTGGTTGGTTGTTGGATTTAAGGCCGATTGACTCCTGATGTGTCCTAGGCCTAGAGGGGGAATGCCCTCCGTGGGAATCTTTCTAAGGGGTCCTAGCCCGTATTCACGCAAGTTTCGGAGGAAACCGCGGAAAACACCGAACGGCTAGGTCGATGAGCGCGACCTGGGATCGAACCCGGCACCTCCCATCTACCAGCTTTGAGCGCAGAACCACATTTTTAAGGAGTTGAAAACTAAGACTCATAACGACTTCGATTTACAGTATTTCTGTTTGGCTTTTTAAATTTTTATATTACTGTTGAAAATAATAATAAAACGAAGTTCGAGATTATTTCTTTTAAAAGGTTGTTCATGAAGACATCACTTTTTTTTTTTTTAACAATACAGCTGAAATTCTGATACGTCTATTATAACACTTCCTCTTCCTTTTCCTTCATTGGTAAATGCTTGAAATCACTAGCAGAAAGTGAACATATATGAAGAGAGAACATTTAAACTGTACTTTCTCCAAAAAATAAAAGAATTGAGTTTGTGATTTTTCTTTAAACTTAACACAACATAGTATGTCTACATATCTTCCTAGATATGTCTACATGTCTCCTTAGTAACTGGTAATACATCTAAACAAACGATAATTAGAGTTTAAGTTTAATTATTTTTTAATTTATTAGTTTTTTGAGTTTTCTGAAAAATTGTATCCGAAAGAGAAAACATGGTTTGAATGTTTGCTCCTCATATATTAAGGTGCGACAGAAATATGAAATGATGGTTTCTAGCGTTATACAAAATACATAAACAAATAAATAAATAAGAGTTTCTACTTATAAAAATGAAAAATTCGCACTCACTTCACTTTAAGTAATAGTAGTGTAACTGACGACTACGTCACCGCACTAATAAAAATAATAGTTCAGTTTCGCCAAAAGAATGGTGCTATATAGGCATTTTTAGTTGCAACCAATATTTTGGTGCTAAGTAAGTACCATTTCAGTGGTACTTAGTACTAGAATGGCACCACTAAAATGGTGAAACACTGCATTAAAATATTGGTTGCTGCTAAATTGGAATTATTTTTCTGATGGAACATGGGATTTTATTTTTTAACAGGGTTTAGTGTGTGTGTAGGGGAGGGTGAGCTAGGCAAAATAAATTTATTGTCTTTTGTTAACCGGACAATGTAATTTCAATGCATTCTTTTTTTCTTTTTTTTTTTTTTTTTATGTGTGTGTGTGTGATCTCATTTCATTTTAGCACACATGGACATGCTTAAAAAAAAAAAAAGAAAAAAGAAAGAAAGAAAGAAAGAAAGAAATTGTGTCGAAATAATAGTACGACCCTTCACTATGTGAACAAAGCAAGCACGAGTGCAGTATTCGATAACTTTAACACGAGTTTGTCAGTTCTTTTTACTGCATTTTATTTCAGCTCTTGAGCCACTTTATTTGGTTACTAATGTAATTTTTTCCAACTTATTACTGTTGGAATGATAGTGATAATTGATAATGTCAGTAAAGTTAAAGCATCCATCCAAATTAATGCGTACTTCCCTAAGTATTGCTGGCAGTATTATTAGTATTATTATTATTTTTAACAGCTCTATTATTTAAAAAGAAAATAGGGATTATTTAACTTTCTAGAAAAAGAGAGGGGATTAATAGATGAAATTTAAAGGTGATTTATTACTTTGAAAACGTTATAGTTATTGAAAGTAACGCTATTGAAAATTTCTTCTAAAAACAACCCATATGCTAATTAAATACATTACAAGAAATTTTGAGAGTTAAAAGTACTTATACCAATATCTCTCACCTGTTTATTATATTAAATAAAGCTTTAATTTCATTCACATACCTCAGTTTTTTTTTTCTTTTGTAACGGTTTCATTTTTACTTCCTTATACAAAGTATAAGGATTTTTTTTTTTTTTTTTTTTTTTTTTTTTTTTTTTACGAGGGTGTGGCGGTGTCTGGTCCTCGTTAATCTGTGCTGCACCGTCAAGTGCTCGATGGGGTCGTTTAGCAGTCGTCGGGCTACCAACGCGGGGAACCATCCCCCCGTGGTGGATCAAAATTGCGATGGTCCCTCTTTCTCTTCTCCATTCGGCCTCACTGTGCATAGTAAGTTCCCTCCCAATTAGGATTAGGCCTTGCCACTTCAAAAACTTCAAAATTTTCGCTATGCGCCCAAAACTATCTTCCATCCCCCAGTGGCTTCACGTAATTTTTTTTTTTTTTTTTTTTTTTTTTTTTTTTAATTATAATCTCATTGTTCCTCCCTCGTCTTTCTCAAATCATAAGTGTTGTCCCCTTCCCCTTTTCAAATGGCCTCCTCTTTCGGCTTTAATTATTGTGCGCACAACTAACTTCAGCGGCTCCCCCAACGTTTTCTTTTCTTTTTTTTTTTTTTTTTTTTTCCTCCCTGCCTAAATTCAAAATTGTTTTAATTTTGTATAATTCCGGTTATTTCGACTCTCAGCTAGTTAGAGCACTTATTCCAAATTCCTTAACATCTGGAGCGTGCTGCAATTCCTGAGCTTTGGCGTCTAGTTACATTGCTGCCCAGCAGCTTCCACGCGGTGTTCTGGCGATTTATTCGCTCCGGCGGACGGCATCCAACCCGTTAAGCTTGGCCGAGCCCAGGCAGGCAGGGGCCGTCCAAAGGCTTCAAAGGAAGTATAGTAATCCCGATTTGCGAAATGGATTTTGCATTTCACATTGCTCGAAAACGAATCATCGCTGAATGTAGCCAATTTATACGTGTGACTGTCATGATGTCTAGTTGTACACCTGCAAGTGTCGTCTTAACACGAGCTCTCGTTTTAGAGATATAAGGGACTTTACACGATTTTTCGTGACGTCTGTATGTATGTGTGTCTGTGTGTGTCTGTGTGTGTGAGTATGTCGCATAACTCAAAAACGGTTGGACGTAGAAAGTTGCGAATTGGTACATAGGTTTTTTATAACATCTAGTTGTGCACCTCCCTTTTTGGACTTTGTATGATTTTTCGTTTTGGAGGTATTTAGGAAAATTAGGTTCATAATGGCCAAAATTTATCAAAAAACGGTAGTAACTCAAAAACGGTTTGGACAAATCTTGCAATTTAACTGACTTCCCGACTAGCTAGACATTTGAAACTTTCAGAAAAGTTCTGAATACGTTGACAATGCATTTTAAAAATATTTTTAGCCAACTGTTTCTAATACCTGCTGCCTTCAGCAGCGTTTATGTGATTCAACAGAAAATTTATTTAACTAACTTCTCGACTAGCTAGACATTTGAAACTTTCAGACTAGATCAGAACACGGTGAAAATGCATTTTTTTAATACTTTTAGCCAACTGTTTAGGGTCCCTGCTGTCTTCGGCAGCGTTACCAGTACAAATCTTGCAATCTATTTTTAACTAACTTCCCGGCTAGCTAGACATTTAAAACTTCTGGAAAAACTCAGAAGACGGTGACAATGCATTTTTTTAAATATTTTTACCCAATTGTTTCATGTGACTGCTGCCTTCGACAGCGTTTATATGGTTCAACAGAAAATTTGTTTAACTAACTTCCCGACTAGCTAGACATTTGAAACTTTCAGAATAGTTCAGAACACGGTGAAAATGCATTTTTTAAATACTTTTAGCCAATTTTTTCGGGTCCCTGCTGCCTTCGTTAGCGTTACCAGTACAAATCTTGCATCGGTTTTTAACTAACTTTCAGAAAAGCTCAGAACACGGTGATATTTCATTTTTTAAAATATTTTTAGCCAACTGTTTCGGGTCCAATGACAATGTTTTTTAACATTATGTGTATTTCTAAAAGTGTATAAGGAAGTCATGTGGTGCCCACATCAGATTTTTTCTATTTGGAATTGTGAGTCAATTTCAATGCGCACCAGGCTATCGGACCACCTATTTTTTCTATTATATTTTATTTTGATATTATTGAAATATTAAAATATACCATGACATTTTGAAATTGTTTGAAGCAATTTCCTGATTAATTCTATAGCACATAAAATAGTTTCCAACAACACATTTGTAATTTATTGAAAATTCATTTTTAAAAGGTTTGAGATAAACATAAAAAATAATTGATAAAAATTCATAAATTTCATGAAGTGACGTGAGAGTTGCTGTCACCTGTAATATTAAAGCCACTAAAGATACAAAAAATACTTTTGTATCTTTACTTTATTCAACATATAAAAATATTACAAAAGATTGATACTTAAAAACAGTGGTGAAGAAAATTAAAAGCAATGACAATCTTGTCAGAATTTTGAGTAATGACTATATCTATAAATTGTAATTTATCACAGTTCCCCCCCCCCCCCCCATATACGAATATGATGATTTAAATATTTATTCACCCGAACTAATCATCGTAACGTAATCTGATATTATTAATATTAGTATTATTGAAAACATATAAATCATAAATTCAAAAAAATAAATTAATGAAATGAATATAATATAAATGGAAAAGGAATATCTATATTTCTTATATATAAAAAAGAATATATTATATATGTATATGTGTGTATATATATATATATATATATATATATATATATTATTTCTTATTCCAATTATTTATTTTTATGCATTCGCTTAGAAATATTAGCCGAAAAACATTTTTTTCTTATTTTTATTAGAGAAGAATCGTTTGGTATACTCAGTAATTTAAATAACTGCTTTAAAAGTGATTGCATTTCTGCATTGACTTTCTGCCACCCAATTCCACAATAATAAAAACTGACATTGATGCATTTCCTTTCGTCTGGAAAATGTAGAACGAAATTTTCTTCTAGACAAAACAGCAAATTTGTCTGGGAAATCTTTCCTAAATACCATACTTAAAATGCAATAAATTTTCTCCCTCATTTCCAACTTTTCGGTGAGGAGTTGTCATGACTTGATCGATTTGCTCGTTACTAGAAGTTTATAATTGTAATGAGATTGCTTATCTAGATGAAAATTCAAATGTGCCTTTATTATAGAATTCAACTGAAAGTTTTGATAAATTAACTGTTATTACCTAACATTCTTAGAAATGAAATTATATATATTATATATATAATCACGTACATGTATAAGCACGAATTTCTCTAATTATTACAGAATTAATTAATCTAATGGCATGTGGGAAATTCAAAAATAAACATTTAAAAAGCTGATATATAAAAAAATTATGTAAGAATTTTTATGTGTGCATGTGTGTACTACTGCAAAGTAATGCACTACTTTGCCATAAACGACCGGACACTTTCGATATTGGACGTTTTGTCAAATATCTGTGTTATTTATGCGAAAGAATGTTGATATTTGCACGAAAAGCAGGTAAAGAAAAGATTTTACTTGTACATGTTAATATTTTACTTTTGTCTGCCAGTTTATAAATTTGGACTACTAAATTTTCTTTAATCTTAATGGTCTTTTTGGATCACTAAGTTTTTATCACTGGCGTGAACCCTCGTGATACCCAGTTTTGTACATGATATCAGCAACAATTGATGCTTCATAATTAGGTATGGGGCTAGCATTAGGTTTTTTTGTGAAATAATCCATTATCACAAATATATAATGATTTAATAAATTGACGAAACGATCTTTATCTGCCAAAGCGATCCTCTTGAAAAGTGCGCCAGCATTATAACTCTGCAGATATCTTTTCTTTTTCGGATTTTTTATCCTTTTCATGCTCCACATTTATGACTCTCCCTACACTAAATATTTTATATTACTTCGAGATTAATCCCAGAAGCAGGTCTACCTGAGGGTTTTCAAAACTCCAAAGTTTTATCATGGCCTCCTATTTCTTTTAGAATGTCATATACTCAGTATTTTGCGAGGATTAACTGTCATTGGCATACTTTACGCTCATCATTACCTTTTCTGCCAATGTGGCTGGCTAGCACAATTTAGTTTCTTCTCTAGAATAGGTTTCATGTCTGGGTAATTTAATTATGCTTTTTGGAGCTTGTCAGGAAACTATAAGGTTCTGTGCAATCGGCGATGCAGTTGCTTTGATAGGAATTTCCACCTCCATGCCATATTGCAATTCAGCACTTACGCATTTTTTATACTTTTCAAAACATGGTCTTCGAGAGAGCGCATCTGCGTTTTTGTGTGCTGAACCTTTTCGAAGAAATATTTCGAAGTCCTACACCTGAAAGGTTTGTGCCCAACGTTCCACTTCACCTCCAGGTTCTTTAAAGTTTATTTTCATTATTAGAGAAGCGTGGTCCATACGAATGATAAACTTACAGCCATAGAGGAAACGATGGAAATATTGCATAGACTTTACTATGTTTTAATGATAAAATAGCTTCTTTTCGGTTTTAATAAACTCTTGCTAAAAAGGCTAATGCAAGCTTATCATTTCTAAACTTTTCTTAAAAAAAAAAAACCGAGCCAATTCGTTCTTTATTATCGTCCGCATCGAGAATAAATTGCTTATCCCTCTCAGGTACAGCAAAATTAGCGCTAATATCAAAAACTGTTTTATAGTTGAATAGTTGAATGGTCTCTCACATTTATCAGTCTAGTTGAACGCGTATCTGATTTCTGTTAGTTGTGAAGAATTTTTGATATTGTACCAAAGTTTTTGACAAAATGATGGTAGTATTTGAAAAGCCCAAGGAAACTTTGAAGTTCGTGCATTGTGTTTGGGTAAGGGCAATGAGCTACTATATTTTGTTCTCTCGGAATTAATTCCAGTCCCTCTGTTAATATAATATAACCAAGGTCAAATATTTCTTTTCTCTAAAGTTTACACTTTTGAGACTTAATTTAAAAAGATTTTTATTTTGTATTCTTTGGAATACCAAAAGGATATGGCTTAGGTGCTGTTCAAACGGTTGTCCAACTATGATAATGATACGTATGAACTAAAAAAAAGCTTCCTTTGAAAGTCCACGCAATACAGTTTCCGTTACACCACAAATGTCGCACAGGCGTTGCATAATCCAAAGACATATCAATTTAGTTTTTCAAAGTTTCTCTCTGGAGGTGAAGTCTGTTTTTTCTCTGTCTTCAGATTAAAATCCAACTTACCTGTATTCACTCTTTAGATCCGAGCATAAGAACTATTCGTTACCATTTGAGAATATCCTATTTATCATCAATATGAAACAAGGGATAGCTGTCTTTCTACGACTTACCGTTAAATTTTCTTTAATCGATACAAAATCGTGTTGTTCTCTCCCCTTTACGTAAGAAAAACTTTGGGTGAAAACCTGAAAGCCAAGATTCTGATGGCTCTTTGATGACGTCGCTTTCTATCATCTTTCTTATCTTCTAAACTTCATCTTACTTGACAATATAGATAATCGTTTTTCGTGTTGTTTTATAAGCGGAAGATCTGCTGCATTAATTGTATGCTGTTTAATTTTGCAGTATTCGACATCGTTGTCACATCTCGAAAAAAAAAAAAAAAAAAAGACGGCTGGAAATAGCGCGCTTTGAATAAACTTCAAGATGGTTACGAAATGGACTACTAGTGTACACATCGCAAATACTGTCCTTTTATCGCTAACCTTATAATTGCTACTCAAATTCAGTAATGATCATATTTTTCAGTTATAAATCAACAGCAGTCATAAAAGAAATCTTTTCTATGAAGCTGGAACATCGGAAACTGCATACCGGCATTATCCAAAATTTTCTGAAAATTCCCAGATTAAACTTTGAGATGGAGCAAAAATCATAAATATTTCTATTATAACCACATTACATGCCTTTGAGCTCTGTTTAAGTAGTTATAAATCGAAGAATTTCTCTCATATTTGTTTGTATTTGATTTTTCTTTAGTTTGACAATAATGTTGAATTTCTGTATTAAACTTAGTCACAGAAAGTACGTTTCAGATCTGTCTTTAAAACAGATCTGTGTTCTAATGTTCTGGAATCACATTCATATTGCGTTCCTTTTTCAATGTATCTTTGTAAGATGGATGCAATATTCTCCGTAATAGTCCTTAAGAAAATGGAAGCCGTATAGATAAATTTATCTCCTGTTCTCTACTGTTCGGAAATCTTGAATTCATTTGGAGGAGTTTCTTCAAGAAAAAACAGTTTCACCTCGGAAGACAGACTTTTTCTAGTTTGGCACTGGATTAAAGAGAACCTGAGTCGCTGCTTATACTAGAAAAATACTTCGTCGCAGCTCCAAAGTATTGACTTGCCTCTCAAGAGATTGGATTTTCTTATGAATATCATTTTTAATTTCTTGAATCTTCCTTTGTACATCTTCCTTCATGTCTACAGTTTTTCTTTATACATATTTTATTTCTAAAAACTTTCATTAATTGCTTTTTAAAAATTAACCTTCACAGATTTGATCTTTTAGCCAGAATTTTCTTCAACGTTTATACCTGCTCTTCAATAACTATGATTTCTGATCACATCTATTCTTGCTCGGCATGTATATTTTGCCTTTTAATTCGTGTTGTCTGGTTTTTGTCTCGTCTTGTCTGCCTCTCATATCACTGTGACCATATTTTAATTTCTTTAATTTTGCGCTCGTCAGCCTAGCCGTTCGGAGTTTTCCGT
Source organism: Salticus scenicus (assembly GCA_963930645.1). NCBI lineage: Eukaryota > Metazoa > Arthropoda > Arachnida > Araneae > Salticidae > Salticus > Salticus scenicus. Next base: position 114,092,688 of record OZ005657.1, read on the forward strand.
GGTTTCCTCCGAAATTTACGTAGAAGTAAATATTGGCCTTTAGAAAGACCCACACGGAGAGCACTCCCCACAGGATACTAGTGTAGGCAATTGGCCTTAATCCTAGCACCAACACCTGTAACTTTGCAGCTAGAGTACCGAAGAGTTGCTACAGTCCTTCCGTCATGCTTCAAGTTATGCGCATTTAATCGAAATGCCTCCCGTTGGGTGCCAAATGTTACAAAAATGACAATTTTTTTTTCCTTACGGAGAGTAGATTGTAAGTAAGCAGACAGGTTCTATTGAACGAATGCCCTTTATTCAATGAATATTCTTGAAACAATCCAATAAAACTGTTACATTATCTGTTAAACTATCACAAGAATCAAGTAAACGGCATTATATACTCTACGAAGCAAGAAAGTAGCTCGTTCAGGAAAAATGATCATTATCTTATCGCACAATCTTTCGGGGACGACTATTCAACTCACAAACCTAAATACAAATTGACTTATTCCAAGAATGGATTTTTCCTTTCATAGTTCTGAAGATGGTTTAGACCACAGTCTGTGATGGTCCAAGATGAAAATATTTTGAAGAAACCCTGTAACTTCATTCATAACTGAATTAGGGCTTCCAGATTTTGGAAATCATAGATCTTCATTTCCGTCAGATTTGGTCATCAAGTCGACAAATTCATTGTCTTTTCGCCAAGTTTGTCGCCCAGAGTGACCCTCATATATGTCAATAACTATCGTGATTGTACAAGTATTTTCATTGTAACAACAATTTTAAGAAAGAAAAAGGTTTTAATTTTATGTACAGTCGGGCAAAAAAAAAAAAAAAAAAAAACGCAACACTCAAAGTAACTTCGTTGCTAATCGATGTAGAAAAATGTAATAGGTATCATTCGACGGAGAATTGTGAGTAGTTTCAGAAAATGAACTGAAATTTTGAATTGGAGGTCATCTACATATTAAAACGCGCACCAACTTTGATTTTTTCAATGGGTAATGCCCCATTTTTATTTTATATTTGAATTCCTGGGATCGCGACAACGCGAAAAGTATATCGGTTGTATATTTTACTTATTTTTTCACAGAGTTATAAGCGTTCAAAGTTTGAAGGTGCTATTGTTAAATTCATATTTCAAACTTTTATTAATATCTTCACAAAAAATAACTTGATCGATATAATAGTCATTTTTTTTTTTTTTACGCGTTACAGTGAAGAAACGCAAACATAATCCATCATTAGTTTTGATTCTGAAAAATATTAATAAATTCATATTCATAAAAATTATGAATTATGACTTATATTAATTTTTACATAAAATGAATCCCAATGCTGAAAAATGTGGGTATGCAAATTTGCAGCTCATTCCAGTTATTAGTTTTCGAGATATAAATAAATCTTTCTTTTTGAGTGGTTTAGGGGGCCGTCTTTTATAAAGTTTTGCATGAGATAATGAATCAAATCTTAAAAAATAACAAAGAAAATTAAACAAAATATGTTTATTTTCTATTTACGGGTCAAATTATGTAACAACAACGTCAAACGCAAAGAAATGAAACGCAAAGAAAAGAATGATGATTTTTAGACACTAGTGCTAGCATCAAGAATTAGTGTTTTCTAAAGAGACAAGCCCCGCCTTCACCGTTCTTCAAAACAAAACAATACAGAAAAGAAAAGTAAATGTGACATTGAGTATTCGTGTTAAACCCCTTATTTTATGATGACAAAAATATGCACAAGTGGTATTTACTTCATCGATTAATTGGTGATAAATTTTGAAACTTTTAAACGAGCACTAGAAGAAAAAAAGTTAACTAAATAGGCGAGGTTTACTGTTTTAAATAGAAAAATAGGTTTAATGTGAAATTGTCAAATATAAAAAACGAATGGAATTGGAATGCAAGACAGACTTGTAAAATCGTTTCTTAACTATCGTCATAGTTAAAAAAGGCTTAATCATTTGCTTCATATATTGCTTTATTTTATTTTATTCTATTTATTTATTTATTTTGTAGGGGGGAGGATTATTATTTTAAAGACACTTTAGTCTTTAAAATTTTATTACATATTTAAAAACATACTTTAACTTGTACAAATATATTTTAACACTTTTTTGCGACCGCAAGATTTTGTCTTTTTGACAGTAAGACCCGCCTAAGGGCGTTATATTCTCAAAATAAAATATTTCAGAACAATGTTTCTGTATTCACAATTATATTACAAATGGATATACATTATAATTATATTCTTTCTAATCAATATATTTCTATCCATAGTATATTTTATTGCAAAAATATGAACACTAGGTACACACTTAAGAAATATGTAACACACAAATTTCGAAAGAAACGCCCACTGACAGAGTTACAGATTTTCAAATGGCGTAAATCTACGTCAGCAGTCGCGAAAGGGGTAATTAAGGAATTATATTAACTCATAAGTGTCCCGTTTTGTCCAACTCCAACACTTTTCAAAACAAACATGGCTGATGCCTAAACGTGAAAGGAAAATTAGATGACTACACATGATATTGTCCGTTAATAAATGCTTAATCAAATGTAATACTCACCGGAATTGTATTCCCATATATGTAGGCAGTATAATCTAGAAAACAATGCATGTAAATGTAGAAAGTTCCAAGAAATCAGAGTAAAAAAGTTCTAAGAGCTACAACTTTCCATCAAATAGTGGTCTTAAGGCGGGACGAACTGGGAATGGTGTAATGACGGCCGAGAGCAAGTTTCTGTCGTCGTCCGCTCGATAGCAGTACTAGACAGGTCCCTAGGCGACGTATCCCGTTTTATCAAACTCTCCCCTACATTTTAAAAATGACAAAATTTCTACAAATAAAAAAATAAATAAAAAAGATTTTTTATTTTATTCAATATTCAATTTCTTATATAGCTCATTGGTTCAACTATTTCTTAGATAGTTCAACAGAAAATTCAAAATAAATGTTTAAAATAATAATTTGTGTACGAAAGTTTTTGTAAAAAAGTGTTACGAATAAGTTTCTAAAGAGTTTTCACTACATCCATTTTAGTTAGATAAAAATTTAACAAAAATTTTTAAATGGCCAGTAGAGTGAACAAATGATAAATATTTTGTTATTTTTAAATTGTAGATGCATAAAGTAAAACTGTTTAAGGATATGACAGTAATTTTCCAAAATACCTAGTACCATTGGGGTGAGGTTCAGATCCTCCCTTGGAAACTCTGATAATTCTAAAAAAGATGCTTAATCAATTTCAGAGAGATTTTGTTTGGTTTAAAATTAATTCAGCTGGGGAAAATAGGAGGGGGGATTACCAGTTAGATCACTTAGAAATTTTAATAGGGAAATCGCTTTTTAAAAACATTTTCTAAAAATTATGCATTAAAATGTTATGCATCTAGTTTTATTCTATCTGATTAAACATACTGTACATAGTCCCCACATTCTTCCTAGTATTTCGGAATCACTTTAGAATTCCTAAAAATTTTCTGAAACGTAGTGTAGGTATTTTGGACTTTGCCTCATTTTCGAAAATTGGTTTATGGGGCTATAAAGTGTATATGAGAGATCTAACTTTAAAATTTTAAATGATAAGGATTTTTTAGCACTTTGAGAAATCTTCTAAATATAATCACTTAAAATATTTCCAACGATACTTTTTTAAGGTTGGTTGGTTGTAGGTTTTAAGGCCAATTGACTGCGCTAGGGTCCTAGGCCTATAAGTACATTGCCCCCCGTGAGGTCTTTCTAAGGGGTCGTAGCCCGTATTTATGCAAGTTTCGGAGAAAAAACACTGAAGGAACGGCTAGGTCGAAGAGTGCGGGATGGGATCGAATCCGGCACTTCCCATCCACCAGCTTTTCAGCGCGGAACCGCTCGTGGGGCATTTTTTAAAGAAGCTTATATATATATATATATATATTCTAAAAGTTCCATTTTTCTTCCCAAATCTATAGGAAATGCCTTGAAAGTTTTGAAAACGTAAAAAGCATACATATTAAATATGAGTCTAAGTAGAACTTTAAATGAGCTCCTAATCCCCCTCCTATTCGAAATTTTAATGTTTGCCTCCTAAGGTTTCTTCTATCTCAATTCAGCTTCAATTTCTTCTTTTCTTTTCCTTTCTTCTCTCTTTTTTTTTTTTTTTTTTTTTTTTTTTTTCTTAATAAACCAAACGAGATCAAACGACGTGATTCTGAAATAGGAACATAATGGAGACTATTTTCAATATATTTAATAAAAAAAAAAAGAGGCAAACAAAATATATTATTACTATTTTATTTATTTATTTATTTTTTTTTTTTTTTGTAGAAGACATTTTGACCATCACTGAGTCCTTATGCCCCCTCCCTTCCCCTACTATACACATTTGTTTTATTCTTAACTAAACAAAATTCCGTAAAAAATCTCGTAGACATGTTTTACAGTTTTTAGAAATTCCGAAAATTACTAGATAAAAACAAATTGAATAATTCGTATTCGACACTGTTTGGCGAGATTTTGTATGAACTTTGGAAACACACTTTCCTAAAATCGATGAAATTAAATTAATATAAAAATTCTACAGAACAGTCCTACATTACAGTTAGTTTTTTATATAATACAAAATGAGTTTAAATCAGTTTAATTTAAAGTTGTTTTCGTAAAGAATTTGCCTTTACGATTTTTATAATATAATGCAAACTCAAGTTACTGTAACAATGTTTGTGTTAACAGTAATTATTAAGCTACGGAAAAATCATTTAATTTAGTATAAGTATTAATCGTTATTGTTGGTTTGGCCACGACTTTTAAGTTTTTAAACTGATTAATAGATTAGTTTTACAAAGGGAAAACAGTTACATATTATAAAGTTACTTAATTTTTTGTGTTTAATTAAAAGCTTAAAATTGCCTCAGTTTACCTCGTAACACTTTTAAGATTTTATGGATATTGTATAGGAAAGCTATATTAAAAAATAAACAAGTACTTACACAAATTTCAGAACAATATGTTGTACTAAATAATGAATAACAGAGGTTTTAAAAAAATATGTGATAGTAAAAAAAAAAAAAAAAAAATCCTTTGTAATGGAAATAAACATCCTTGAATCCTATTTGAATATCTATGTCATTTAATCATTTGAATGATATCGTTCACCAAAAAAAAAAAAAAAAAAAAAATTCCTCAAAATTTTATGCCATATTTTTTAGAATAGTGTGTACAATATTTACAATGTTATTATTAATTTCTAATTTAAAAGTTGCAGATGCATGGTAATTTCAATTTTATTTTATATCACTATTATATCTAAGAAATAAGTATATACGAGTTAAGGAGGATATTTTTATTTATTTATGTTTTTTTTCTGGAGTAGTTTTTATTGTTATATTCATGCCACCTCCTCACTGTTAAATTTAAGAAAGAAAGAAAGAAACGCGAATAATTTTTTAGGTATAGATTTGATTTAAAAGAGAAGAATAAATAATAATAGAAAAATCTTTAAAAAGTGAAATTTTTATACTGGTAAATATTTAAGTAGTATAGTTTGTTATGAATTTAATTAAAAAAAAAAAAAAATCTTATTCTATTCAAAATTTTATTACAGCTTAACATTTTGTAATTTATATATACATATACTAGAAACTTAATGAGCAAATTAATTATTTTCAAATTCTGTTTTAAAAATTCTTTCAATCCGTAGTTTAAGTGATTTATCACCTAATTTTGAAAAAATTACAAATATTTGCATATGATTATCATATTATTTGTCATTTTTATGAAAATAAAGAAAAAAAAATTTGTTTTTGCAATCACTTTTTAAAATAAAACCAATTTTGAAAGTTAACAACGTATCAGCATGAAAACAATGTAAATACTTTTTTTTTTTTTTGAGATAAACAAATGTCATATAAAATACAAGTACCTGAATAAATAACTCATTTAATATATATATATATATTAAAGAAAGAAAAATATTTTTTTTTTTATTTTTGTGTTTATTTTTGACGCCAATTCCCGATAGAGGAGCCAAAACGATTATTTGATATTGAGTATTTCAGATGAAAGAGAAGACTGCATAAGTCCGCGAAACTTCGGAGTAAAAAATAGTTCGATTTTCAAACTGAGTTATAAAAAAAACAAGAGTTTTCCGGGGGAAAAGGGAGATGTCAGGCACATCAGATAAAAGCGATTAATATCATATATCAATTAAACGACATTCGCTGGAGCCATATTCGAGAAAAAATTGTACTACATATAGGCCGTCCATTTATAACTTAAAAAAGCTAATTCATATCTCAAAATATATGGCACGCAGAAATGTAGCGATTTCAGGGTAGGATCAGACAGAAGGAAAAAGACTATTTTGAAAATATCAGAAAAAAACATCCCATATTTCCTGAGATATTAAGTGTCGGCTTTCAGCGGTTTCTTTGATCTCAAATTAGCTGTATATATGTGTCGCAATTTTCGTTCGTATTTTCCGCTGAGTGTCGCCGCGTTCATTTGTTTTTTCGCTTGCGTCACTAGAAAAACTGCCGTTTTTCATGATATATATTATTTCATTTCGTATATTATGTTACACCTACGAAAGAAAATTTAAGCTTTATTGGTGATCAGTACAGCCATAATAGACACTTTTACTTGAAAAATATTGCACTTTTTTCAAAGAGTACTGTATGGACCAATCGCAAGTGTAATGTATTTAAATAGACCTAAAATTATCTAAAAAAGTACTGAAGTATATACAAATCTAAAAAATTGAACTCAAGATAATTAAGGAACTGGAAAAGCGGCAACCTTTTAATAAATTTTATAATTATTCTTTTCCTGAAAGATTTCTGGTGTGAAACATTAAAATTTTGTCTATTTCTTATAGGATCTTAATTTTATTTTTCTACATTTACAGATAACCCCCTAACACATTTTTGATTATAACTCTATAAATACTAAAGATAAAGTATACAAACAGTATACTTTTCCGCACTGCCAGACTCTCAGAAATTCGAAAATGAAGTCAAAATTGGGTGTTGCTTTTGAAAAAAAAATCAAAGTTGGCGCTCATTTCAATATGTAGATGACCCCTAATTCAAAATTTGACGACATATTCAGAAAGTGCTTTTAATTTCCTGTTGAATTATGTGTATTATATGTCCCTGCGTCAATTAATAACGAAATTACAGTGGGTGTTGCGTTTTTTTTTTTTTTTTTTTTTTTTTTTTCCCCGACTGTACTTTATATGCATGTATGTATGATTCTATGAGAGAATAAAACTTTTCCGATTGAATTGAACTGAGATTAATGCATTGATTTATCAATTATAGAAAGGAAATAAGAAGGTCTAATTTTAGTAGCTAGCTTGATTCAAGATTCACACATATAATGATATATTACTCTTAGTTGATAAACTTTGAGAGATGTCGGGACTATCATACAGTCGCAAAAAAAAAAAAAAAAAGCCCCCTCCCGACTAGTTTCGCTATAAATTATTGAAGGAGCATGCGGCTAGTGCCGATCGATTTTTAATAACGTCTAGTTATTAATGCAATTGTTAAACTTTATTTAGGGGGTCGTTTACGCATTAAAATTTACCTTAACTTAATTTTTTCGAATAGTAACACCCATTTTTGACTGCATATTCGACTTTTTGAGATCAAGGCAGTTCGGAAAAAGATATGGTTTATATACTTTAAATTAATTCTTGATAGAGTTACAAGCGAAAATGTGTTAAGGGTAAATTCCTATCTTTAAAAAATAAATAAAAAAATAAAAAATAAATTAAGATCTCACATAGAAAAGTATTATGTCCATTTATTAGATAATAATTGGAAAAGAAGTATGCCAATTTTTTAATAAAAACAAAAGCAATGCTAATTAAGAAATGATCTGTGCATCTAAACTTACTTGAATAACTATTCTAAATCATGGGTAATGCAAATTTATAGATGGCACAAATGACAACAAGTTACAGCTCCTTAGAAGCAATAAAAATTGAAATATCATTGTCACTCGAAAAATAATGATAGGAATGAGCTGTAAATTGGAAACCCATATTTTGCACTGTGACCGTTCTATTCCAGCAAAAATTAATATAGATCATAATTCATAATTTTTTGAAATATGAGTTGATTACTAATTTTCCCGAAACAAAATATTTTTTTTAATCAAAAATATGCATGGAATATGTTTGAGTCACTTCATTCTGACACATTAAAAAAATGAAATTTAAATATAATAATTTTTAGGGACGGTATGAATTAAGGGGACTTGCCACCTTTGACTTGGCATCAATGAAGGTTTCATATAAAAACTTATATTTCCATTTAATATTTACAAATTGAACTATATTAGGTTTGCCCAATATAATATATATATTCAGGCAACATTTCTCATGGTTTTTGGTATATTTTTTACAGATTTGAAATCGCTAAACTGTATTTTCTCAGTTTGCATTTTTCATGAATTCCTTATCTTCAAGATGCTTAAACATCTACAGATATTTAAGAAAAGACTTAATTATTTTTTTGAATGTTTAATACAACCTACTTAAAAGAATTAGGGAGAGATTTTGAAATTTATTGATTAGTTTTTGAGAATATATATATATATATATATATATATATTATGATATTGTTATTTTTAATATTTTGTCTTTTAAAGATATTGCAAAATCCACATTTAATTCTTTTAAGTAGGTTTTATTAAACATTCAAAAAATAAAAAATTTTCTTGAATATCTGTAGAAGTTTAAGCATTTTGAAGATCATGAATTCATGAAAATATGCAAACTGAGAAAACACAATTTAAGGGTTTCAAACCTGTAAAAAATATATTCAAAAACCTAAGAATTGTTGCGTGAATCCATGTTTTACTGAACAAACTTAAAATAGTTTAATTCATAAACATTAAATGGAAATAAAAGCTTTTATATGAAACCTTTAGTACTGCCAAGTCCCCTTAATATTTGTCACATTTATTTAACATTAGCAGCCCATATTTTGACAAATTATAACTCTATCAAAAATTGAGAGAAATACATAAATGTAGTATTTTTCAGCTAATTTGATAAAAATAACCGAAAAGAAATTGTCAAAAAGGGTGTTGCCATTTAAAATAATGAAGTTGATACTAGTTTTAGTACGTAGATGACCCCCCCCCCCCCCAAGCAAAATCTAACTATACCGTTATAAACTAGACGTTATTACTTATCAATTGGCACATATTTATAAGCAATTTATAAGAAATATGTGCAATTTATAAGAAATAATAATTTGCAATGAAATTAATTGGGAGGTGGCTTTTTTTTTTCTTCCCAGGTGAAACATGCCATTTTATTTTTAACAGTGTAGATAATTTGGTAATAACCTAATGTCAAAGGTGAATTAAGTTTGGATAAGGGGCGGCTGAAAGACTATATAGGGAGTATTATTAAAGAGGAGATATTCAATTCGTGATGTACTCAAAACAAATAAATGAATAGATAAACAAACAAAATAACAGAAAAAGGGGGATATTTGTTCGGAATTGTGAAAAAAAAGTACATAAGAAATAGCGATTAGACGAGAAAGAGAATTAAAATAAAAAGCTATGGAAAATTGAGTTTAAAAGAATAAATCAGATTTATGTATTAAAAGAGATTTTTTTTTTTTTTTTTTTTTTTTCTTATTACTTGCAAAAATACAAATTTACTATGAACACTTTAAATTTTAAATTTACATTTTACATAGATACATTAAAATAAGTTTAGAATAAGTTTTAAATCTTGTATCTAAGTTGCCTGAGAGAATCAGTTCTGGTTTACGTTTGATTTATACTCTCCAGAAATTTTTAAAATAGGAAATAAAGAATCTAATAGAACAATTCTTGTTATTTATGGACAAGTATTTCTGCTTAACATTAGAATTTTTAAAACTTTAATATTGGAGAAATGAATCAGAAAATATCTTTTTTTGAAATTTAAAATTCTTACGTATAAGCACTCAAAATAGCCTATAAAAATGTCCCAAAACCTCAACAACTGTTTATTGAATGCATTATATTTCTATTCAAGATAAATTTATTGTTTTTATCCAGTTTTTTTATTGGATTTTATTAATACCAATTTTACTACAAATTTGAATAAAGTGCGTTCGAAAAACTTTCATACCGGTTTTGATTCATTAAATATCTGTACCCCGCAGGTAAAGGACACCATGTCACAAAATATTATTTTAAAGGACAGCACCTTTTTATTTATTTATTTATTTATTTTAACTATCATCTTTACAACTAGCAATAATTGCTTACTGATATTTTAACGCATTATGAATGACTTAATGTACTAATGTAATAAAGCAAAAAGTGCACATCAAGGACATGGTGCTAACTCTTTTACAAAAAAATGGACATGGTGTCTTTTACCTCTGGGGGTACAAAAAGAGATCTCTGATTTACTATATGTATGTTTGTCATAACAATATATCATGGATATATGTGACCTAGATACACCAACTGTTATACACAAATGTATCTTTACAATATCTTTTTCGTGTACAAAGCCGGATTTTCGATTTTGTTATTGATTTTTCAATTGTGGTTGTTTCACCCCAGATTTTTTTTTTTTTTTTTTTTTTTTTTTTGTGAGGAACTGGCTAGCATTTTTTAATTTACTCGATACATGTTTGGAGTTTTTACGTAAGCAGCTCAATACTTTTGGCTATTAAATTATGAAAACGAAATTTCGATAAAGCTGGCATATGTTCAGTTAAAAATTATTTAGTACAAATGATCATATATCATTAGATGTTTAATAATTTTTCATTTTGATTGCAGTACGTTGTGTCTAATGTAGTATGTGAAGTTTTCTAAAAATGGCTTTGCACTGGACTTAATACCTTGCCTGTTATAGCTAAAGAAATGGCAATTTTTTTTTTTTTTTCAGTTTTTGAAAGAAAATGTTATATCTCCATGAGCATATGTGGTAGTCTCATAAAAATTTATAGAGATAATAAGAAAAATCCTCCATGCTACAGCCAGAACACATTTGATGCATAGCTTTTTACTAGGTGATCTCAAATAATTTAAATTTCCTTTAAATTTTTACTGGTCCCCTTTTTGCTTTCGGGGTAAATCTTTCACTGAAATATATGAAGTATAACCTGTTCTTTACACTTCTGATGTTTCGAGATGATTCGTCTTGTTCCTTTCGCGATATTTGACAAAACGTCGGAAATCAAAAGTACCCGATCATTTATGGATAGGTAGAGTAATCTCATAACTTTTGTTTACTGTTATAACATAAATCTTCAAAAGATTACTTTTGTTTAGTTTTGTTCTATTTAAAATGTCCCAGAAATGATTGAGTTTAGTGCCCATACATCATACGGAGACACCCATATAATTCAAATGACAAATATTGATCGTAATGATAAAATGAGTTCCCCAAACAATGCGTAATGCGTGATTTTCTGTTATATTTTCCACTTGTTAAACTGAAAATATGAATGAATAGCAATACAAGTAATACAGAAATGTAATTATTCGCTGATTGAAGCAAATCTTTCTTTTTTAAGCCAGACTTTTCGGACACCCGTTCTTTGAAAAATTATAGTTAATCCGAATTTTTCTATCTTCTTTTATGATTAGATATTTTCAAAACACATCTTGTGCGTTTAAAGACACATATTCATATGAATAACGTATTGAAAACATTCAGCTTAAACGTTAAAATAAATAAATAAATAAATATGTATTGATTGTTGTTTAATTTAATCACTCAGTAAGTACCTGCTTCACATTATGTATTTAAAAACGTTCGGATAATTTCAGGATAAAACACAATTTAATTTCCTCCTTTTAATTGATTTTACTTCAACTTTCTTTCTGTCTCCTGCCATTGTTCAAACAGTTATATATATATATATATATAGATATTTTACGGACGTATACATTTTCTGAGTCACTAACGTTGATTGAATTGAAATGGAATTGTGTAACGTCATAAATTAAAAATATATTGATAATTCAATAATCAATATGAATAAATATTTGCGTTAACCAGAAATATATCATTGAAATTTTTATAACGCTTTTTTCTAAACAAATAATTTATAACATTTTCCCTTGCATGTGAAATATTTATTTACTGAAAATAATTTTATTTTCTTATGAAATATGCAAACATGTTTAAAATTGATGCTTTATATTTGCTATGTATAACTAAAATAATTTTTAGAAACAACATAATATCATTTTTTTCCTCATTAATAACGAAAAATTAAAAAAAAAGAAAAAAAAAAAAAAAAAGATAGAAAATTGATTAACATTCGAAAAATGTTAAGAAAAGTTATTATATGTAATTTTTTTAAATCACACAATGATGTGTTTAAAAAATATCATTAAAATAATTTCAAATGTAACAGAAAATGTATTATTTTACGTTTTTAAAAGGTGTAACGGTGTACGTTTTAATGCCGATTGTTAATTCTAAGGACCTATGTCTGGTTGGAATGCTCTCCGCATGGGTCTTTCTAAGGGATTCTAACCAGTATTCACTTGAGTTTCGGGGAAACCCACGAAAAGCTCCAAATGACTAGGCTTTATTTCTAAAAGAAAATACATACGAGGGTGTATCAATAAGTAACGCACGTGTAAATGTTTGATGTAAACGTCGGTTGATAATAAAATTTTCACGTTGTAATGCTTGCATTTCCAAATTTATGCATTTTTACACAAATTATGGGAATTGCGTTAAAAAGTAATGTGTGGCTATTGGGAAGCAAAAATTATAATAATAAATATTTGTAGAATCGTATCCTTAATATGAAAATATCACTCAAACATCTGGAAATTTTACATTTAACAAATGATGCTGTATAATATCTTAACAAACTTTATCCTAGCTAGACAGTCCTAATGGCATTTGTAAAATGATAGTAATAATATTAATGACAACATTATAGTATAAAAATATTCAATGTGACAATTAATAAATGACATGGTTGGCTAGTCACAATCATCGACGAGAAGAGAAAATTTCCTCATTTCTTATTTCAGCTGTCGTAACTTGGATAAATTATTATTGGAATCAGATGCAAATTTTGGCAATTCTATTTACTGAAATCGGGTTTTAATTAACGAGCTTTGAGTTAAGAAAATACGACTATAAAAACTAACTCAATGTAAAGTTATTATTATTTTTTTATTTAATACTAACTTTTCGGTATAAATAAACATTAGTTGTGTAATGATACATTTTCTTGGATATTAACTAATTAATAAAATTATAATTAATTAAAGAATAACTAATTTTTTTTCTGAACTGTGTAATTTCTAATAATTTCTAATAATCATTATTCTGTAATTAACTTTTACATCAACAGCCTCAAATTACATCAAAGATTTTTCCCCACCTCTTTTCTACATCATTGTACATTCTCAATGAAATATTTACATTTCTTAAGATACGAATTACAACAGATAATCAATAAGATTATTCAAATGTTAAAAATAATAATTATATGTTTTCATGTGCTGAGAATTTTGTTTGAAAAAAAAAAAAAAAAAAAAAAAAAAAAAAAAATGTTGCAGCCACTACATTACATTGAATAAAGACACCTACGTTTTTCGATGAATGTGCAATTTGAAATGCAATCGTTATGTGTCATAGAATTGTACTCCGGAATTTCCACCTAGTTTGACTGAAATCCTCTAACCTGAATTAATAATTATAAAGCAATGTGGACAGGGACTGGACTTACACGCAATCTCAGAATTACACGCATCACGTGCGAAAATGTCACGCAATCACTATAAAAGATATTTAATGAACTGAAATCTTATCATCATATAATTACAATAGATAAATAAAGTAACACATCTGATCACTTTTCTTAAATAATAGACAATTCTACCTAGATCGCTTTCCTTTTTGAAAGAATCGTAGTGGTTAATATTTACGAAACTGTTTTTTTTTTTAACATAAATAACTCTTGATTCGCGGAAGTTTCGAAAAATTGCATGTGATTTAAATATATTTTTTAACTGATTCTTTTTAAGCAAACTGGAGTGTAAAGGTTGATATCTTTTTATACCAACTATGTGAAAGTACCAGAGCCGGGAATCGAACCCGGGGCACCTCCACTTAACGCACGGATGCTCTATCACTGAGCTACCCTGGCTGATGATTAGCTAGGCATTTCTCACATAATATTCGTTGACAAAGTCACCGAGTCTGCAAACGCAGATATAAAAGCGGAGGTTCCCGGGTTCGATTCCCGGCTCTGGTACTTTTCACATAGTTGGTATGTAAAAATATCAAACTTTACACTCCAGTTTGCTTAAAATGAATATTCATGGTTGATGAATTCATGAATAAAAAATTTCTAAATTGATTCTTTTTCTTTTAGTATAATTGTTTAAGTTATATACTTTTTACTAGCGTTAAATTAATTTATAAACGTATTTTTTTTTTTTTTTTTTTTTTGAAAGTATCCAACTGTGAAAAGGATATATCTACCAAGTCGGTATTTTTTTGTATGTAACACGTGATTCACAGATGCGAATGGAAAAATTCACACAGCTTTGAAAAACTGCACGAGGTCTTAATTTATATATTTTAACTGGTCGTCTTTTTTTATTTACTTATTTTTATTTATTTATTTTATAAGTTTTATATAAGTTATATATGTCTTAGTGCTAATGTATTGAGAATTATAATTTGTGATTATGGATATTTTTTGGAGAAAACCTCTTAACGTAAAAATAAAAAAGATATTTATTATAACAGTTATATATATATATATATATATATATATATATATATATAGGAATAAATTAACAAATGAATGAGATGAAATAAAACCCTAAAAAGCACATTTTGTAATTCTTTATATTATAGTATTTTTTATATATATTAGTTTGATGTATTTTTATGCCTTTTTAGATTTTTTTACATTATATATATTAGATTTCTACTCAGTTAATGGTGTTTTTCTGTTTGTTGAGAAGTTGGGGGCTAAGGATAGTTATTAACTAATTGCTACTGTCCTTTCAGAAACTTCTCTTTCAGCCCTGCACGGAGGGGCCTCCCTGATGAAGACCTCTGTGTTTTTTTGGGGTTTTATTTCATTTCATTCATTTGTTAATTTATTCCTATATTTAAGTTTTGCATTTCCTTTTGCAGCAAGTTTGCATATTGGCTTGTAATTCTCCTGTTGGTTTTTCTATTAAACTTTTATTTTAATTTTATATCATGTACATATCCGTTTCAAAAGTTTCCTATATATATATGCATACAGGGTCTGCCGAAAGATATTCCTGTATCTTGGGAATGCGTCGGAATTTCTGAAAACTGTGAAACACGTGTTCAGCTAATTTGAGAATTTCGTTTAAATAAATAAATAATAATAATAAAAATGGGTCTGAGGGTGGCAGCTAGGGAAGTTGGGAATTTAAATTTTCAAAGAGGAAGGGTCAAATTTTTGTACCCTAGCTTTAATTTTTTTTTTTTTTTTTTTCTTTCTAATTAAACGAAGTCCCCCCTCAAATTTATTAAGCGCTCTTTTTCAATTTTCAGAATTTCCAAGGTGTTTTTGAGATACAATGGAAAGATCGAAGGACTTTAAATGAAAACTTTAATCCTACATAACTTCCTGAAAATGCATAATAGGAAGAAACTTTTTTCTCTTTCTTTCTTTTTTTTTTTTTTTTTGGCAAAATCTTTGTCTTGAAAAGAAATTAAGCGTATAGGTAAGACGGCTGAATATTTCCTCAAGGGGCTTAGGACAACTTGTTGAGATAATGTTACATTAATTTGATGTAGTTCACCTGTCAAAAGGAGGTCCAGAACTATATATTAGCAAACATGTCATGACTTTTGTCACTTCTGTTTTATATTGAAATGCATTACTTTTAATGAACAACCACTCTTCGTGTCAATGCTTGAATGCATAAATGAATTACAGATACATAAATGAAAAAAGGTGTTTATGAAAGTATTTATTAATTTAATTAAAAAAAAAAAAGAAATTACAAAATATTTTCCGTTTAGTAAAATCAAGTTTCTAAGAAGCTTGATCAATTAATTATGCTTAATGTCTGAAAACATACATGTAAAAGCGGCGCAGCTTAGAAATAGCGTAGAACATGGGGGGGGGGGGGAAACACATAAATAACAGTGTGAGAGGAGAAAACATACTAATAAAACTAGAAAGAAAATTAAAGAAAGCTAAATGTATCTAAGCGACGGAAGGATAAACAGGCCATTTCTGAAGTTGTTTGCAGGTTTGGACCAGATTACTATCCGAGTGTATATGACAGTTAACATACGATAATCCAAAATAACGGAGAGAAATTGCAGAAAAGGATAAGAAAAAGAAAATATTGCCAGATTATTATTTATATACAGATTATATTAATAATGAGTATGGGAAGGGAGGTGGTTACTGGTTTAGAATTTAATTTCAGTAATATATAGTAAAGAATCAGAAAAAAATTAAGGCACATACGACATCTCGATGGGGAGCAATTTTAACGCAAAAATTGAGCACGTATGTAAATCTCTAAACTTTCTGAACATTTACCCTTAAAAAATATATATTACAGCACATATATAAAATTAAAGGTAATTATTATTTACACATATTTTCTAAATACAGTTGCATAACTTTTACTTACCTCTAATTAATTGATTTTCCTAGTGTGTCTGTTTAGTATACTTTACTCAAGAAATACACAACGAATCGTTTCGAAAAATCTTATGGTCATAAAAAATACTTTATTTAATAACAGTAGTGAATATTTTATT
Organism: Salticus scenicus; assembly: GCA_963930645.1. Taxonomy (NCBI): domain Eukaryota; kingdom Metazoa; phylum Arthropoda; class Arachnida; order Araneae; family Salticidae; genus Salticus; species Salticus scenicus. Next base: position 114,109,442 of record OZ005657.1, read on the forward strand.
CAAATAAATAAATAAATAAATAAAACAAAATATTTTCCAAAAAATTTCTAAAATGATAAAAAATTACATAATATATTCTTTTATAATATCACTAGCAGGCAACGCCCGCTTCGCTGGTCCCTATTTTTAAATGAATCGCTATAATTACTGAATTCTCAAAATTGCATTAACTTTTATCACGTGAAAAAAAAACAGAAAAAAAATCTTATTAGGAAAAATGTCGCACCGGGTTCTCACTGCCTCCGGAAAAAATTCCCAAAATGCTCTAACTCTTATTTCTATTATTTTCCCCCTTCGCCACCCCCTCCCGTCTATCCTAATAATTTTAAAAATCCGAAAATATCCGCAATCGATTTATAGGTATCGAAAACCTCTATATACCAATTTTGAATGCTCTAACTCTATTCTATTTTTTTTGCCCATACGCCCCCCCCCCTTCCCGGCCCTCCTAATAACTTTACACTTTCGAAAATATCCCCATTCGACTTGCTGGCCTCTAAAACCTATCTGTACCAATTTTGAACGGCCTAACTGTAGTTCTATTTGTTTTTGCCCCCCCCTTCCCGCCCCTCCTAATAATTTTACAAATTCAAAAATATCCGCATTTGATTTGCAAGTATCGAAAACCTCTATACCAATTTTGAACGATCTAACTCTATTTTTATTTTTTTGCCCTCCCCCTCCCCTCCTCCCTTCTCGCCCTCCTAATAACTTTACACTTTCGAAAATATCCTCATTCGACTTGCAGGCCTTTAAAACCTATCTGCACCAATTTTGAACGGCCTAACTGTATTTCTATTTGTTTTTGCCCATAGCCCCCCCCCATACTGCCCCCCCCTTCCCACCCCTTCTAATAATTTTACAAATTCGAAACTATCCGCAATCGATTTGTAAGTATCGAAAATCTCTATGTACCAATTTTGAACGATCTGACACTATTTTTATTTTTTTGTCCCCCCCCCCCCCCCCCAAAAAAAAAAAAAAAAAAATCGGTAAAAATCAAAAAATGAGTTTTTGGAAATATTTTCAAGAAGACGCTTGGCGGTTTTTTTTTTTTTTTTTACATCTTTGAGCTATTACTTTTACTCGAAAATCCGTATTTTTCTAAATTTGCTTCCGAAAATCATTTATACCCCCTTCTCCCGTTAAAAATCCAAAATTCCAAAATCGCATGAAATGATTTTTTCGTATTCAAGTCTAGTCTCCTCATCTGCAATTTCTTGACTGTGAAGTAATTTGGAGCCGAGTTATACTTATAAATGTGTTTTTGCCTTATGCACCTCCGAAAATCATTTATACCCCCTTCCCCCCCTTAAAAATTCAAAATTCCAAAATCGCAGAAAATGATTTTTTTGTTTTCAAGTCTAGTCTCTCCCTCCTCAATTTCTTCACCGTGAAGCAATTTGGAGCCGAGTTGTGCTTACAAAGGTGGTTTTTGCCTTCTGTACCTTCGAAAATCATTTTCAGCCCCTCTCTCCCCTTAAAAAATCCAAAAATCCAAAATCTCAGAAAATGATTTTTTCGTATTCAAGTCTAGTCTCCCCATCTGCAATTTTTTCATCGTGAAGTAATTTGGAGCCGGGTTATGCTTATAAAGGTGTTTTTGCCTCATGCGCCTCCGAAAATCATTTTCACCCCTTTCCCCCCTTAAAAATCCAAAAATCCAAAATCGCAGAAAATGATTTTTTTTGTATTCAAGTCTGGTCTCCCCATCTGCAATATCTTCCTCGTGAAGCAATTTGGAGCCGAGTTATGCTTATAAAGGTGTTTTTTCTTCAGCAACTCCGAAAATCATTTTCACCGCCTTCCCCCCTTAAAAATCAAAAATTCCAAAATCGCAGAAAATGATTTTTTCGCATTCAAGCCTAGTCTCCACATCTGCAATTTCTTCCCTGTGAAGTAATTTGGTGCCGAGTTGTACTTATAAATGTGTTTTTGCCTTATGCGCCCCCGAAAATCTCATTTTTACCGCCTACCCCCCTTAAAAATCCAAAATTCCAAAATCGCAGAAAATGATTTTTTGTATTCAAGTATAGTCTCCCCATCTGCAATTTCTTCACCGTGAAGCAATTTGGAGCCGAGATTTGTTTATAAAGGTGATTTTTGCCTTCTGCCCCCGGGGGGGAACGGGGGTGTATTTCGCAAAATCCCGTCTTAGTGAGCGTCAGGGTCCTAAAATCAACCTGCTCACCAAAAATTGCGACTCTATCTCCCATAGGATCGCCACAACCGTGTTGAGTCAGTGAGTGAATCAGTGAGTTTACTCTTTTATATATATATAGATTATTAATGAATTGACGTTTTCCTATTTTTAACCGACTTCAAAAAGGAAAAAGGTTCTCAATTCAAAGCGTATGTTTTTTGTTTGTTTGTTTGTTAGGTCATAACTTCTGAACGGATACTCCGATTTTGATACTTTTTGTTTTGTTGAAAAGGTCTTTGTCTGAAGTAGGTCCCATCGTAATCGTAATATTACGATCTAAAGAAAATACAGGGAGCTCAAAAACGTCAGTTCTAACTCTTTTAAATGATGAATGGCTGCAGCTTTAGTCATAAAAGTGGTATGTAGGTATAGTAAAGTGGTCATGCGCTACAAGATGAAACCATTTACAGCGCCACCTGGCTGAAAATAGCGGAGTTAGTGTTCCTATCTCGAAAACGGTTCAAAATAGAGAAAAAAAATGAATTACAAAGTTGAAGAGTATCATCGATTTAGTACAAAATAGCAGTTTGTAGACATTGATGCTAAAAATAGAATGCTAAAAACGTGCATTTGTTTGTTCGCAATTTCTTACACTATGCACATATTGCACACGTTGTAGCGTAGCACACGTATGCTACGTAGTTCAAAATACGGTTACTGTAAGCGGTCACATCGTATAACGCATTATCGTTTTTAATCGAATTAACAAAGGAGGAGTTCTTAATTCAAACCATATATTTTTGTTGTTGCTGTTGTTGTTTGTTGGCTTATAACTTCGTAACAGATGCTCCGATTTCATTACATTCTTTGTTGTAAATATCTTGGCATGAAATAGGTCCCATTATGATTTCATTAAAATCTAAACAAATTATAGGGGGCTCACAAAAGTCCGTTTACATTCTTTTAAATGCTGAATGGCGGCAGCTACACTAATAATAGCAGTATAATAAAGTGGCCATGCGCTACGAGATGCAACTGCTTACAGCGCCTTCGGTGGAAAATTGCAGAAATAGCGTTTCTATCTTGAAAACATTATGAAGTAAGGGAAGAAATGACACAAACTTAAAACGCAGTATTTGAGAAAAATTAACTTTAAAATAAAGCACTGATTTGAATAAAACTGACACAACTGCCTCTCAAGTGGATAATTTTCAAGATGGAAACTTTTTTTGTGCACATTGGGGCAATTAATCTTTTTTTTTTTCAGTGACATATACTCGAAATTACCATTTTTAGAGTTTGTCACTTTCCTTGCTAGTTCCGATATGTGAGACTGCCATCGACTGCCTTCTCATGTTTTGCTATGAATACATTTCCACTGAAAGAAAAAAAATAAAATCTTTTTGTAAAAAAATAGAACCGACTTCAAAGAGCAACAATTACTTGAACAACTGAAAATGAAATGAAATCGAAAATTGCGCCTAAAATTATGAAATAAATTCTTTCGCCAAACAACATAAACACTACAATTAATCATAACTTTTTAAGTTGGTGCAAAATTAAATAAAAATTGACAGTTTTATTCTATAAAAAATCAATTTGTTTTCGAAATATACACCTCACTTTGGCATCTACAAAACACAGCTGTAAACTATTTTATTTCAAATACAGTTAAAATTTCTTAAGCTGCAAAAGTTTGCGGAATTGACATGGTATTTGTCGCCTCTGGCGAAAATAAAAGAGATCGCCAAATTATCTTGCGAACATATACAATTCCTTTCAAAAATCATGGTTATTTTAATAAGGTATATTAAAATAGCAATCAATAATGTCAAACAATATTTCGTACAATGTATATTACGAAAATATACATCTCGCGTGTATATTTTTGTATTACGATTTGATCGCCAAATCCAAAAACGTCCAAGAACGATAAATACCAAAGCCATACCAAGTTTGTAAAGAAAACTCTTGTAACGTCTCAGAAACATAATTACTGAATTTCGAAGGATGTCGACTGTTCTCTGTAGGTGTCACTAATGGACCAATTGTATACAGTTGATAAAATAATAAATGAAACTAAGAAGATGGACCATTCGGGGCAACAGCATTTGTAGCTATCGGTCTAAAAAAAATCTGTTAAAAAATCAAATTTTATCTAATTTTGCACCGACTTCAAAAGTTATGAATAATTGTAGTGTTTATGTTGTTTGGCGAAAGAATTTATTTCATAATTTTAGGCACAATTTTCGATTTCATTTCATTTTTAGTTGTTCGAATAATTGTTGCTCTTTGGAGTCGTTTCTATTTTTTTACAAAAAGAGTTTATTAAGAAACAACTTAGTTATGTTAACATGGAAAATTTTAAGCTTTTAATCCAAATAGATTTTTTGAAATTGTATCTAAACATGAAATACATATATATCTATCTATATATATATATATAGATATATATGTATAATAAATATTAAAACGTTTCAATCACTTAAGATTATTGTTTGTTTAAACAATTACTATGATCAATCTCCAAAGCTAACAAAATCTAATCGAAATTGAAATAAAACAAGATAATTAGAAATATGTAACAGCATGTTTGTATTCTAACGTTTTCAAGGGCTTGGTAGAATACAAAGCCTGCAAACTAAATGACTTTATGTCACAAAGAGAGCATAAGCTAAATTTCTCTTTATTATATATATATATATATATACATATAATAAATATTAAAGCGTTTCAATTATTTAATTTTAAGATTATTATTAGTTTAAACAATTACTATGATCAGTCCCCAAAGCAACCAAAGTCTGACCAAAATTGAAATAAAATAAGATAGTTAGAAATAAATAACAGTATGTTAGTATTCTAACGTTTTCAAGGACTTGGTAGAATGCAAAGCATGCAAAGTAAATAGTTTTCTGTCACAAAGAGAGCATAAGCTAAATTTATATATATATATATATATATATATATATATGTGTGTGTAATGTATGTATGTATGTATATAGAAATAGGTAGATAGATAGATACATTTTGAAGGGGGAAATGAACTAGTTAAACCCATATAATTTGAAAAATGCACTATTTTAATATCGAGCAGATCCATAGTCATTTTGTTTAGACATTTGGTCATTGTTATTATTATTATTATTATTATTATTACTATTATTATTTTATTTGAGCATTTTTGATTTACATCAGGACTTCTGCTTGCATTAGTTTAGTGCTAATATATGTAACATCATTAAAGCACATTAATCTATCTAGAACAACCAACTTTATTGTTTTTAAACTGTAAAAAAACATACATAATTATTATTACATTAACTATACATAAATAAACATTAAAATTCTAAAAATTATGCATTCTTAAAATCGTCTCAGTTTGTTTTATTTTTTGAGGCAAAAACTTTGAGGCAAAAAAAAAAAAAAATGAAAATCTGAAGCATTTTACATCATATCTTTATTTAAGTATCTATCACTAAGAATATTAAACTTTTACATAAAAGGTGACAATTAAACTGAAATGTTAATTGTGCAAACACGTGTAATTTTTGATTCAACGCAAATAAATATATTTTGATTAAAGCTTTTCTTTACAGCATTTCTTGTCAATATGAATATTTTTGAATAAATAAACATGGGGAAATACATTTAAGTATATATATATATATATATATATATATACACTTAAATGTATTTTCCCTTTATATATTATATTGTATGCATATATTATATATATATATATATATATAATTTTTTAAAACATAGTAAAAGCCGAGTAACAGATTTAAGACCACTGAATCCACATAGACCAATAGGAATAAAATTTCATCGCATAAAAATTTCCTGTTTATACTGATTGTTAATTATTGAATACACATTGTGTGTTAAAAAAAAAAAAAAAAAAAAAAAAAAAAAACTTAGGTCTTAATTTTATTTTCTTAAACATTCATCTGACACAGATAATATAAATTGCAAAGTTTCGTAAAAAAGGTAAATAATTTTATAAAAACCAATTAAAAATGTGAAGGTATTCAGTTTTAAGAGTTACAAAATTAAAAATTTTGTGCATTGAGAAAAATCAGTGAATGAAATAGCTTTGCACCCTTAAGGGGGACGGGCACCCTCTATTGGATTCCATGTTAAATAGGCCTTTTTTAGGCACATTTTTATCAAAAGCTATCAGATATTTTTAAACAAAACTTTTAACAGTTGTTTATTAGACCTTTTATACATTTTATCGGAAGCGTTTATCAATATTTCAAATTTTTGGAAATTTACAAATTTTTAATATACATTTCACAATTTTACTCCCCAAAACGACACATTTTTATTTTTAATAAATTTTTTAACTTAGATACTTTTAATTCGGCTTGTCTGTTTGTACAAATACATCCTGTCTATATGTGGTAAAAAAAATCAGATTGAAATCTATGATAGATTCTGAGAAAAATGTACCTAATCATTGAAAAAGCCAGTTTTGAGATAAACGCGGTTAAAGTAAAAAATAACAAGTTTCTTGGCGGTAAACATTTACTCAATAATTTCCAGCGGAATAGGAAGGTTCGTCTTTACCTTCTTTTTCCAAAAAATCATTTTCTAACATTGTTTTTCTTTCATTTATATTTTCATAATCTTGACACAGTTAGCTCCTGGTTCAATTTCAGCAGTTTTCAAAACATGACATTTTACAATGTTGCCTCTATTGAAGCTGGCAACAGGTTCTTGAATACCAAATGTCAATGTTTTGAGTGAAACAAACACTGTTTTCTGTATTCTGGACCAGATAACATTGTTTAATGATTCATTGGGATTTCAGGTTTTCCCATGTGTACGTTTATTAAGGAGATCTGATTTGCCAAAGCCCTAAAAATATGCTTAATTTCATCCATTATTATGGGTGAATGCAATAAAATATAATTATCACAAGAATGTGTAGTTATTTTACAATCTGTGTTATATACACCTAATTTTAACTCCTAACCGCAAATATTCTTCCCAGAATTTTCTAACAAGTTTTTACTTTTATAACTTGATGGGAAAAAATCATCAAATCTTTTTTTTTCCTGTAATTTTTAATAAGTTTCCATATTAAAAGAACACAATTGCATTGCCTTTCAAGGAATTACAGTGGAATAAAAATGACTAAGAGCATATGTGCCTGAACCATAGGATATAGGAAAACAGAAAACAATATTTGATTAATTTGAACATGAAGTTTGATATCCGAAAATGTGTTTGAATAATTATAATAAGCAATTTAAAAGTTATCACTAAAATTGTTCATTTATAATAACTATTTAAATCTGTTAAAGCTTCAGTACAGGTATATAACAAACCTTCTGAGAATACTGAATGGTAATTTTATTTTAATAATCAGGCTATTTATCTACGATATTAAATTTCCACGATTTTTACACGAGTAGACATGATCTGTAGCTTTAATAACAAATGCTGAAACAACTGGCATTTGTGTAAGATCAGCAATAGAATTTCCTCCTGAGCGATAAATTTTACGTGGATTGCATATCAAGTAGATATCAACGACCGCTTCTACTGATGCCTTTGGACTTATCATTCAAAGATATAAAAAAGGTAATTTTTAAAAAACGAAGAGTAACATTTTAAAAACGGGGCGATCTGAGAGATTGAAAGTGTTACAAATATATATATTGAGCGTAGGTCAAAAGCATTGTATTTTAAACCCATAAGTTATTTCTCGATAATTGCATGAAAATGCACACAAATGAATTTAGTCTTAACAATTACTGGTTATTAAAATTACTGGCTTTCTTTAACTTTCTGTTTTGCGAGTAAATCATAGAAATAAACTGCTTATCTGTATTTAAAATATTTTAATGCAGAGGTCATTATTATATCCACCATTCCATGAAATGTCACACCCGTCACAAAATTATAATAATAATAATAATAATAATAATAATAATAATACAAAATTAAATAGTAAAACTGTTTTGTTATTGCTTTATTATAACACTCTAGTTTTGGAAGTTATATTTAAAAGTAAACAGCAAAGCAATTCTGTTATTTATTTATTTATTTATTTTTTAATAGCTTTTATAATTTAATGACGGATGTGACATTTCATGCAATGGTCTATATATTATTTATTTTCTATTTCTAAATAGTATGAATTACACTAATAACGATGTTTTGGTTTAAGATAAATAATCAGTTTTTGATTACGTTAAAATCTATTAGAAAGAAATGCTCAGGAATAAGATTTTTCTGTATCAACACCTTAAAGTGCAAAGGATATGCTACTTTTTTTTTTTTTTTTGTTGTTGTTGTTCTTTTCAGATCGAGATAATTAAGCATAAAATTTAGCCGGCGAAAAACAAAATGCAGACAACAATATTGTATGTAATCTGCAATTCACGACAATACTTGTACGATGCCTTCGTGCCTACTTTTATTGCTCTGGTGAAGAATCATGCTTAACTATTTCGACCCGAAGCAGTTTTTTCACCTTTTGCCTTTTACAGAGTTGGTTTACAAAGTTATTATTCGTTAACTAGCACCAGTTTTCAGTACTTTCTACTGCAGATAGGAATGTTGATATTTTTCCTTTTTTTTTTTTTTTTTTTTTTTTAATATATATTTCACTTATATAACTTAATTTATACCGAGTGATTCGCTTAGGTGTGTACAAAGACAAACTACTGGATAGGGTAGGGTTATTCAAAACTATTTAGAATTATATAAAAATTTAGGGTTGGAAAATCGGTCGTGGTGCTCCGATTCCATTGCCTGCTAGATCGCCGGATCTTCTAGAATATTAGGGGATCCATTTGGCCCCGATGTCAAGATCGTCTGAGTACTTCTGGTTCAATTCGTGGTTCAGCACCAAAATGTTCTATAGCAAGTATTGTTTTCGTCAGTGTAAAGCTCGCCATTCAAATGCTTTATTTATGTCGCATTAACGTATTGCTATTTTGTTCTTCACTTCTTTGCTTCTTTTTATCCTAGCTCGTGTAGAAGTAAAGCCTCCCAAACTAGATGCTTGTCGCGTGGCTCGGAAACTTGACAACAGTTGAAGCGGTGGACAGCATCACTTGGTACAGATTGCGCGACTTTTTTATTCAACTGTCACCGATAATTTTAAGAAGTGATATATGATATATATAATGGACGTTTCTTCGATTCTATCCGCCTTTTATGTATATCATATCCCACTTTTAAAAATTTTTGGTGGCTGTCGAATAAAAAAGTCGCGCAATCTGTACCAGGTAGCGCTGTCTACCGCTTCAACTGTTGCCAAGTTTTCGAGCCACGCGACAGCAATCTAGTTTAGGAGGCTATGGTAGAAGGCATTTCTATCAAAACAATGCTATATAATTTCAAACAGTGTTTGAGCACCCTACCCTTTCAGAAGTTTGAACAAACTCAAATGAATTACTCTACAAAATGAATTAGAAGTAGTCACTTCTTTTGTTTTGATGTTTTAAAATCAGCTTTCTGTATTGTTGTAGAAAAAGAAAAATGGCTAAAATCATAATTATCACACATATGATAGCATACCTTTAAGTTCTTTTTTAAAGAATAACCACCTATATTTTCTAATAGTACTTTCCACTACAATTAACGGTGGATATTCAGTAGAAAGTTGTTGCTAAAACGTTCTGTTAAATATTAGTGATAGTTTAGTCGCTATATCTTTCGGGAAAAATTGAAGATTTGGCAACTATGTAATATCAATTTCAATAATTTTTTGGACCACTATTTTTTAGTAATAATCTTGGACTTATACAGTCATAAAAATAAAATAATACAAAATATATTAGTTCGGAAATTATTGTTCAAACGTTGGCAGCTCTGAGAAGAATAAACAAACAGTGGTTCCTCCGTGTCGGCCTTCTTGCTAATCTTCTTCTAGCGTAGAAGTGTGAATTCGAATCCTACCTTGTCTTCAATATGCTTTCTGTCAACTATTATGTATTGTAATTATTTTGTGTGTCTATCCTGTCCTTAACATTACACTTACAATCGAGTTCAGAATCAAATATAAAAGTGTGACATATGTGTAAAAAGTACAACAAAGTACAACCCCTGGCAAAAAGTATCCGATCACCGAAAACAGTGCTTATGATACGTTAAAACATAAGGTTATTTTTTCACAAATTCAAACTTTTTTCAAACCTATGAGTATGCTTTTGTGAAATATGACTAATTTTGTCAAATTCTATTAAATAGTAATAGAAATTACAATATCAGTTAAGAGTTTACACGAGAAAATACGTTGAATCACAAAGGAAAAATATTTCCGATCATCATTGTGTGGAGAAAAAAGTATTTGATCGCAAACAAAAGCAACACAGTTAAATGATATATGCAAATTTTTTTTACTCGGCGCATGCGTTCAAGTTCGAAGAAGACGGTATAAAAGGTCAAATTGTAGTTTGAAAGTTACAAGTTAGTTTCGCATCTGCTGAAGTATGGCTCGAAAGAGAGAATTATCTAATGATGTAAAACTTTTGATTGTTAAACGCATAAAAAGCGGAATTTCCCAAAGAAAGGTTGCTAAGACATTTGGATGTGCTCAAAGTACTGTTTGCGAAATTTGGAAGAAATATCGCTTAAGAAATGATGTAAGAAATCTGCCTCGAAGCGGTCGACCACGAGTAACATCAAGTAGACAAGACAGGAAATTAGTTGATCTTGCCAAATCTATGCGAAGGTGTACGTCTAAACAACTGAATGCCGAGTGGTCAAAGTATGGAGTAAAGGTATGTGCACGTACAGTGCGAAATCGTTTAAATAATAAAGGATATCACTTCTGCAAAGCCAAAACCAAGCCATATATGACTAAGAAACACAAGAAAAATCGTCTTCAATGGTGCAAGAAATACAAATGCTGGTCTTCTGATGATTGGAAGAAGGTTATTTTCAGTGACGAATCTCGTGTTTGTCTAGGAACTGGGGATAACCCTGGAATCTTTGTGTGGAGGAGAGCTGATGAAAAGTTCAAAGAAGATTGCCTAAAAACTAAAGCTAAATATCAGCCTTCATTTATGGTGTGGAGTTGCATGACATCTCAAGGAGTTGGTAAATTGTGTATAGTGTTGCAAACAATCAATTCAGAAGTATATGTTAACATTTTAGAGCATTATTTGATACCTAGCATCGAGGAAACGTTTGGTGACTCCTCCGATTTCCTATTTCAAGATGATAATGCGTCCTGCCATAGAGGTAAACGGGTCAAGGATTTCTTAAATAAAAACGGAAATTCTCCAATAAAGACTCTGAACTGGCCTGCAAATAGTCCTGATCTTAATCCGATCGAAAATATTTGGAATGTTTGGAAAAATAATATAGAAAAGAGAAGACCGACCAATATGAATGCACTTCGTCTAGCCATCAAGGAAAGCTGGAAGGAAATTCCATCACATTTATGTGAAAAGGTTGTTGAATCCATGCCCCGCCGTTTAAAGGCAGTTATTAGAGCAAAAGGAGGACCAACCAAGTTTTAAATTGAAATTTATCGAATATTTTTTTCTTTGAATACTTTATATTAATTTTCCTCTGTATTGTAAAAATTAATTGCAATTTATGGTATTATTTTTTATCATGTCACAAAGTAAGATACTTTTGTAATAAAAAACTTTATTTTAAAAAATGTAATAAATTTTTAGAAAAATAGCCTTTTATAGTAACGTATCTTAGACACATCTTTCAGTGATCGGATACTTTTTGCCAGGGGTTGTACTAGAATCCCTAGTGTAATGGATTATCCTAGTGGTTAAAATTAAACTGACGGTTTTCTGGAGACAATAACTCGGCTCTATTGATTGAATCCGAATAAAACATCAAATGTGGGTTACATCATAGCGAAAAAGAAAAAAAAAATTTTTTTTCTTGAAGTGATGAGTAGGACTATTTCCAGTGCAAATTTAAATAAATTTCACATTTTCTTTTTTTTAAACTTAATTCTGATTTTAAATATTTAGAGTTTTTAAATCATTGTAATTGCATTAATTTTTATTTAATTAAACTAGCAAGTTACATCTAAAATAAACTTGAGATTTGCTAAGAGCTTAGTTTAAAAAAATAAAGATAAACTTTCAGGTGATTTAAAAGGAATATTATCATTATCTGAAACGTGCTGTGATTTTTCTATTCAGTCTCAAAATGATCCTTTAAAGAATCTTATAATATTGGAGTGGAATCTCAAAGTTCTCTCTGTAGTCAACTATATGAGACTGATATCTAAAACAATGAAATAATTGTCGTTAACTTAACACTCCATCTGGCGACAATGATAATGATTAGTGATCGGCCTTTAATTTAACAAATGCCGTGTTCTTGGTTCGAGTTCCTGTTTACACTGTTAAAAATGAACTATTTAAATATGAGAAGATGAGCCTCCTCATATCTTTTTGGTAAGATTTTTGTCAAAAAATGCGGGAACTGTTGCTTTCTCAAAAATAGGAATAAAATAGTAAAAATAAGTATAATTACTAATAATTCAATGAAAGGCGTTGCTTTTAATTTGTTTTATAAATTCCTTGAATAATGTACACTGTTAAAGCACACTTCTCAAAAATAAGCAGGATGTTTTCCTTTTTGAGAAGTTTCACTACTTATAATAGCTCCGAGTAAGAACATCTCATTTTAAAGGGTTTTTTTTTCCTCATTGAACTATTCATTTCATATTCACTCTTGTAATATTGTAACGAAAGTTACTTCATTTATGAACGCAGTGGCTGTGAAATAAAGCATCGGGCTACTAAACCAGAGATTGTGAGTTCGATCCCCATCGAAAGGAAATTGTGTAAAAACGGTTTTTGTTTAAATCTAAATTGTTTATTATTCATTCTGTCTTTATGTTAATTAATCAGTTAATGTTATGCAATTTTTAAACTTTTCGAATTCTAGAATATTCTTTTCTGGAAAACTCATCAATTGTATATAAAGTGATGTAAAATTTGAAACGAATATTTAAATGAGAAAAAAAAAAAAAATCTTAATTTCAGTAGTTTCTATTCGGAGTTATTATGAGAAATGAAACTTTCAAAAATGAGAAGTTTCTGCTTATTTTTGAGAAGTGTGTTTGAACTGTGTAGGAGTAGACGTTCACAGTGATTACTTCATATTGATACCATTTTAAGCAGTAGATTTTTATCAGTAATCCATTTCAAGCGAAGATTACACGAATAGTTATAGAACTAGTGTGGGAAAAAAGTGTAGAGAGACAAACCAAATCAATCACTAATCTAGCAACCACTACAAATTTCTAAAAATAATGTAATCCAACTCGGAAACTGAATTGTAAAGTCAAATACTTTTATGCAATTAAGAAAAATTAGTTTAAAATTGTATGAATTACACCAATTTTATCTTTTATGATGAAAAAGATAAACATATACTCATTCATTATAGGGTATAATTTTTTAACCAAACGATTTCGTGTGTATGCGAATTTTTATATTTAAAATATCTATTTGAATTATAATTTATTTGTGGCCTTTTTTTTTTCCATCATTTATAAATCAGTTTCCATGATTTCAACATCTCTTTATACATTTTCTAGCTATACACAACTGGAAGGTACAATAGTTTGTATGAGATTTATTAATATTTAAAATTTCTTCTAATGCTCAGTAAAAACGTTTATTTTTACAGCACCTACGAGAAACTATGATAAAATATTTGAAAGGACTTATGTAGAAAGATTTCTGTCAACTTTTCAAGATTATCGAATTGAAAACCCTGTTTATTTTAGATAACAGAAATGTCTGACGGCTCTGACGATTAAACGCTTATCCAATTTAATTACAAAGGAGAGACATAATTTTTATTTGAGCATTATTTTTCTAAATCAGTAAATTTCAAAAGAGATAGCGGAGAATGATAAATATCACGTTAAACAAATATCTTTTACTTTTTAAAAAACACTATGACTTGATCCAAGTTATGCACTTAGCTATATAACTAGATATTAATCGTTTTTCAACAAGTTCCGAGGAGACGACCTTCCGTTTCAATTTTAGCAATTGATCCCTGGAAGCATGCGTTTATTAAAATTTTACCCAAGTACAAACAGTACAACCAAAGAAATAAGTCAGATATTTTATAAATGAACTATCAGGCAACACCCGCTTCGCAGGTCCCTATTTTTAAATGAATCATTATAATTACTGAATTCTCAAAATTGCATTCATTTTTATCACGTGAAAAAAAAAAGAGAAACAAAATCTGATAAGGAAAAATGTCCCACCGGGTTCTCACTGCCTTCAGAAAAAATTCCCAAAATGCTCTAACTCTTATTTCTATTATTTTCCCCTTCGCCCCCCCTCCCGTCTATCCTAATAATTTTACAAATTCGAAAATATCCGCAATTGATTTGTAAGTATGAAAAACCTCTATGTACCAGTTTTGAACGATCTATCTCTATTTTTATTTTTTTGCCCCTCCGCTCCCCTCCCCCTTCCCGCCCCTCCCAATAATTTAAAAAATTCGAAAATATCCGCAATCGATTTGTAGGTATCGAAAACCTCTATGTACTAATTTTGAATGATCTAACTCTATTATATTTTTTTTGCCCCTCCGCCCCTCCGCCCCCCCCCCCAACCTTCCTGGCTCTCCTAATAACTTTACACTTTCGAAAATATTCCCATTCGACTTGCAGGCCTCTAAAACCTATCTGTACCAATTTTGAACGGCCTAACTGTATTTCTATTTGTTTCTACCCATAGCCCCCTCTTACCGCCCCACCCCCCTTCCCTAACAGCACAGTTAGGCTTAACTTATCCACAGTACATCTTAAGGACGTTTCTGGGATGCCTTTTCATCCAGAAGACATGTTGAAGATATCCTGGGGAGACGATGTGCTGTCTGGGTTCCCACCCCTCCGAATAATTTTACAAATTCGAAAATATCCGCAATCGATTTGTAAGTACCGAAAACCTCTATATACCAATTTCGAACGATCTAAATCTATTTTTATTTTTTTGCTCCCCCTCTCCCCTCCCCCCTCTCCCCCCTCCTAATAACTTTACACTTTCGAAAATATCCCCATTCGACTTGCAGGCCTTTAAAACCTATCTCTACCAATTTTGAACGGCCTAACTGTATTTCTATTTGTTTTTGCCCCATAGGCCCCCCTTGCTGCCCCACCTGGGGGCTGAATTTCTAAAATTCCAGAATTTGGTTTTTAGATATTTGTATTAGCTATATTTTAGAGAAAAATTTCACGTATATCTATTTTTTTGTTTGAGATATATAGGGTTATGCAAAATCACGTTTTACGCATGTGAAATCACGTTTTGCCCCCCCACTTGAGGACCGAATTTTGAAAATGCCAGAAATAGGTTTTTAGACATTTGCATTAGCTATATTTTAAAGCAAAAATTTTACGGATATCTGTTTTTTTGTTTGAGATATGAAGGATTTTGTGAAATCACGTTTTGCCCCCCTCCTTCCTTGGGGGGCGAATTTTGTAAAATCGCTTCTTAGTGGATGCCTACATCATAGAAAGAACATTGTCACAAAATTTCATGCATCTAGGTCCAGGGGTTTGGTCTGGGCGATGATGAATCACCCCCTCACTCACTCACTCACTCAGTCAGTCAGGAAGAACGATTTTATATATATAGATTAGTCCTTAAACCTTTAACTTTCAGTCCTTTGCTCTCTCTCTCTCTTTTTTTTTTTATTGCTAGACTAATTTTAGAAATGTCTATTAGATACATACCTGATCATAAATATAAAGAAAAAAAAAAAATAGCATTTTTGATCTCTGAGAATTTTTCGGTTTAAAATATTTATTTGTTAGCTTAATTAAACTCAAATAATACATAATTAGTTTAATTAATATAAAACTTTGTCAGCAAACACTATAAATTGCAAAAAAAAAAAAAAAAAAAAAAACTCGCAACAGTTGTTTCAGGTCATAATAATGTCATGGCTTTTCATCAGGCGAAAAGACTAGGCACGGGGCATCATTAAAGCAGCAACTACACATTCGCGTCTATTAAGAAATTTAAAGCGACTTCTGCCTATGACTTCTCTTGAAACATAGTTTGTTACATTTTGGAATAGTGCTGCTATTTTCCGAACAGAGAAGAACAAAATGTTTAAAATTCGATTCAATCAAGGAAAAAAAAAAATAAGGAACAATTGGTGCATAAAAAATGTCAGATGTTTCGTTTCGCTGCAAAACTAATGAATATTAAAGGGTTAACATGATGTGAATGAGGCAACAAGTTGTAAATTTGCAACTAACTGTTGTCCGAAATCTTTTTGAAGTAATTTTTGTTAATCGCCTGATATTTTTATTAATAAGTAAATGGCCCGTAAACATACAACCCTGTTATCCAAAGTATACATTATTTATATATATATTTGATAACCTTTTAACCATATATTATGTATACAAGATTGTTGATTTACAAGATTATTGATTGTTGATTTACAATTTTTGATATATATAACAATTACTAACAAAATTGTTATATATATCAACAATTGCCATGTAAAACTGTTATATTGAAATGTTACAGTAATTAATATATTTTCAGTTAAATGAGTACATAATAAACATCCATGCAAACTTTGAACACCAAATTAATCCTCAAAATAAAATAAACAAATAAATAAAAAATATTTACTTAAAAAACTAATTAAAAAAATTACTAGAAAAATCTTTTTATTGTATAAAACTTACGAAATACTGGAATATCAAAAGGCAATTATTTGTTTAAACGGAAAATAATCGTTCAGTAGATGGATTTTAAATAGTTTAATCAGTAAAACGCTGACCATGTTAAACAGTTTTATAACTGCAATTTATTGGAGAATTGACACTGCTCCCGATTGCAATGCTATTTTAATGTGTATTACTGGCTGAATGAGAAAATATTTTTGATAATGCTGTGTTATAGAAAATTAAGTTTTTTCATCAAAGTATGAAAATCAATTAGATAAAAAAAGAAATAGTAACAGTATTCCTCATCATGATTATCTACGCAGCATTTTCGAAAAGCAAAGATACAATACCACATACTCATCCAAAAAAAGTTTAATTAATAAAATGTCCATTACAAATAAATTATTGTTGCTGTCATTGTCTAAGCAATTGTTAAATCTACATACAAACTATTGTACCCACAATGGGTTCAATATCTGGAATGCATGACCCATAGTTTAACGCTAAATATAACGCTTCTCGCTAAAACACTTCTTAGTAGTTTGATTTGCAGCACTGTGTAAGAACTAGCGGTGTCATGAAATGTGCATATTGCACTTCGCAGCATGCCACTAAATTTACCTCTTTAAAATTTTCCAAAGACTTGGAATATTATTCACGTTAATTAAGCAGTCGAAAGGCAACAAATCAATCAGAAAAATGCCTTGTATATCCTAAAGCTAAAAGAGGCTATAATTTGCTGTTTTTCCCCTTCAGAAATTGATATTTTTAATTTCTTGAATTTTAATGTATTCTTGAAACGCCATTGATTATTGCTCCTATTCTGGTTTAATGTACTAATTTCAACTTTTCAACAGTAAAAATGTGATTACAAAATCAATACTTGCTTCTGCATAACTACAGAGTACGAAGTTTATCTTTTACTTTTGTGTTCTTCCATTAATATTTCCGTAGCCCAGTCTTAAAGTCATAACCAACACAACTTTACTTCAACAGAATGCCATTTTTTTCAATGTTAAAAATATGCAACAATGTTTAAAATATTTAAAAATCATTACGTCTCGTACTTAAATTAAATTCTTTAATCACATTAAAAACTGAGACAGACAATATACACTAAAAATATACACTAAAAATATACATTTTAAAATATTAGAAACACAAAACACAAATTTAAAAACGGTACTAAAATAATCATATCTAATTGTTTAAATTATCACTCAAGAATTTTCCTGGAGGTCTGGTACACAAATCAACATTTTTCGCCACTTAATGAGGCATGCGCAGTTCCTGATGAATACGTTGTACTCACTTAATGAAAGTCTGTTGTTCATCTCAACATTTACATTTGATGTTTTTTACTGATGAGGAGCCTGTAAAAGGCTCGAAACGTTTAAATTTGTGTTTTGTGTTTTCAATATTTTAAAATGTATATTTTTAGTATATATTGTCTGTCTCAGTTTTTAATGTGATTAAAAAAAAATGCAACAATGTTCAGTTTCAACATATGCCTATATGTTGAAAACTGAGATGGATCCTACATCTTTCGTGTTTGTTATCTGGTATCTTAATTTTAAGAAAAACATAACATCATTCGATATTTTATCTTTAATGTCTCCTAAATAGAAATAATTTTTTGGGGAGATTAAGGCTGCTACCACGGGCACATCGAAGCATTTCGATCGTCGAATAGTGACGTAGAAATATGTTTACAAAAATTATAAAGTCAAAGATATGATAACAGCAGTTCTACTTGTTAATTCTACATCGAAATTGTTTAATATATTTACTATCGTAACTTTTTTCCAGAGTGCCAAATTATTAAAACCTTAATTTTATTTTCAAATGTTACGTCAGTATGACGTCACATTCGATCATCAATAGACTTCGAAATGTTCGTGGTAGGACCCCTTGATTGGTTGGGTTTTACGACACACTAGAGCAATTGGCAAAATTGAAATCACTCTCTATACACCGCGCAAAATTTTCATCGAAGTACTGAGCATACACTACTCTGTTCTTCATAGTCTTTTGGCACTTTTCCAGCTGCATCATGCACGATATTGATATATGTACATGCTCTTGCATCATTCTTTTGTTTATCTATTGACTGGTATGTTGCCCTATTCTGTTGTCTGCATCCATTTTTATACTCATTTCTTGACTTTGTTCTCAATGTATATAGAAAAATCCGAAAGTAACAGAAAACTAACATGTAAACATTTTCCTAAAAATGAAAAAATAAATAAATAGTAAAAGCACGTGTAGATTGGTAAAGGAAAAGTTAAAAAACACTTTAGATTAAAAAATGTCTTTATAGAAGCTAAAATTTGAAAATAATACATTTAGAGATACAATTATTTATTTATAAAATATGACATTTTAGGTCACTAAGCTTTTTACTATTTCTGGCAATAATGGCATCTTCACGTGAAATTATGTATGGCTTAGTAGTAAATGGTTATATTATTACAAAAGATTGGATTTATTAACGGTGAAATGCTGCAGCTTTGAAGCTTTGAATCCGAACTGTTTGATTTTTTTTTTTTTTTTTTTTTTTTTCATAGCTGCAGCAGAACTCCAAACGGGTAAGTCTATCTACAAGTACAGATATTCATCGCCTGTTAAACCATATATAATTCCGCCTAAAGATGCTATTTTCAATAACAGTGAAAAGAAGCTTAGTGAGCTAAAATGAAATAAAAAAAAAATCTATAAATGTAATTTTTTTTTTAATTCTAGCTTCTATATAGAGACATTTTTAAATCTACATGTGTTAGCTTTTCTTACTTTTCATTTAGAAAACTAACAATTCAATTAATTATAAATTACAAATCGTAGCATGATGCAGTGTTTACAAAAATGCATTTAAATTTAATTACGAAATATTTTATATCCATAACTATTAAATTTTCTCTGGGAACTTCAATCTAGGTGGAAGCAGACAGTTAAGCGGTGCAACGCAATTTGCAATACAGCTAACATCCTAAAAATTCAGTGTGAACTTCGGCGTTCATTAGAACGAAAGTTAGAGAAGATACAGTACTAATGCATCACAGAACGCAGTTATACAGCTGTAATTCCTATCACACATGAGAATTAGGATCTTTAATCAACCGAATGAAATCGAACTTCATCTATATATTTGTGATTTCAAATAGCCTCATACACACAAAGAGGCAATAAACAATACGTTTAAAGAAATATTAGAAATATAATAACGTAATGGTGTAGGTCGGCCGAGAGTAAAATATAACCAAAGCGAACATATATTTTCAGTATGTTTTTTAGCACTTATAGTATAACCACTTTTCTAAGACTAGCAGTGACAGTGATGACGAGTCCAAAGGCTTGGAAGGGGGATATACTAACCGACAGATTGGGATTTGGTAAACATCCAGTCATTCGGTGTTCCCTTATCGTTTATTTTCTCTCAACGAAAAGGATTATCACCCTTATTTTATCAATGGGCGCGTTGAGTCCGCACTTGAATAGAGGCTCCCATATGGACAAGACATGTGGTTAAAGAATACTTCGTTTGACCTAAATGTAAATGACATAAATGCTAACATCTTTTACTAGCTGAAAATGCCAAATTTAAATATTGCGTTAAAAACGTTATTAATTACACAATTTCAGTAAGCATCAAAATAACCAAGATATTCGATTTCTAATACAACTCATGTTATTCTTCGACCACAATTCTTGAGACCATGGAAGCCTCTGCGCAAGCGCTGACTCAACGAGTCCATTGTTAAAATAGAGGACACAGTCGTCTGATTCAGAGAAAATAAGCGATAAGAGAGCGTCGAATAACTGGATGTTTTCCAAATACAATTTGGCACCCCTCCAAGCTTTTGGACTGTTCCTCACTGCTAGTTTTAGGAAACGTGGTTACACTATAATAGGGTCAAGCCTTGTTTACTTAGGTATAAATATCTCGCGAATATCATTCCAAATTCAGGATTCATATACTTGTAAGCATTTCTCATAATTGATAGTTCTTATACTGCAAGAAATATTTATATTGCAAGCGATACTTAGTACAGCACAATATATATTTCGGTAGAATTAAAGAACGAAGGGGGAAGTTACAGGAGTTGATGCACACTATTAAGCAAACAATCAATGCGTAACACAGTAAAGAAATCACGTAATAGCCTTACAAACCACGAGCTAAACTGCGTCAAATGTACCGAATGCTATTGACAAATGCAAAATAAAAAAATTGTAAGCAAATACCATAAATTGCACATTGAAAGTAGCAGCGCGCCTTGCTGCTTTCATTTTACGCTGTTTTTGTGTCTTCTTTTCTTTTCTTTTCTACATTTCTTTCTTTCTTTCTTTCTTTTCTTTTTTTTTTTTTTTTTTTCATGATGAAAAACAATTGTGCCATGTGATTGCAAGTTATGATATTTGCTTACAAAGTCTGCATTCTCAAATGGTCAGCAACGATTAATCAATTTGTAATTTACAAAAGCATATAAAAATAATTTTAAAAGTTCATTCCCGCACTGTTAAAAATTTCTGTAAATTTAATGTAAATATTTATCCAGAGTTTCTGTAAATTTACAGTAATTCTTAGGTAAAAGTGATTAATCGAGTTTCTCAATCTTTATTCTGTATTTTTACCTAATTTTATTATTTAACTAGCAGGCTACGCCCGCTTCGCTGGTCACTATTTTTAAATGAATTACTATAGTTAATGAATTCTCAAAATTGCATCAATTTTTATCATGCGAAAAAAAAAAGAGAAAAAAAAATGTGATTGGAAAAAATGTCGCAACGGGTCCGGAATGCCCTTGGCAGCGCAGGCAATTGTGCGCTGCGCGCGCGCATTTATTTTCAACACTCTTAATGAATCACTATATTATCGTAAGGGAAAAACATAAAAAAAAAAAAAAAAAAAAAATCTCCCATCAGTGGAATTATCGGTTCGGGCCACCACTGCCTGCGGCAGCGCATACAGGCTCGCATGCTCTTTCACCTACCGTTCCCGCCCCTCCTAATTATTTTAGACTTTACAAAATACTCGCAGTCGTACTCTCGGGCTTTTAAACCTAATAATACTAATTTCCAACATTTTATCTGAATTTCTTTATTTTTACCCCTGCACCCGATCCCTTCCCACCCTTCATAATAATTCTGTACTTTCGAAAATATCCGCAATCGATTTATCGGGCCTCAAAACATAACAACACTAATTTTCAGCGCTCTAACTCTTATTTATATATTTTTGCCCTTTCACCTCCCCTTCCCGTCTATCTTAATAATTTTACAAATTCGAAAATATACGCAGTCGATTTGTAGGTATCAAAAACCTCCATGTACCAATTTAATAACTTTACAAATTCGAAAATATCCACAATCGATTTGTAAGTATCAAAAACCTCTATGTACCAATTTTGAACGACCTAACTCTATTTTTATTTTTTGCCCCTCCGTACACTCCTCCCGCCCCTCCTAATAACTTTACAAATTCGAAAATATCCGGAATCGATTTGTAGGTATCAAAAACCTTTATGTACCAATTTTTAACGGTCTAACTTTATTTTTATTTTTTTGCCCCTCCGCCCCCCCCCCCACACCTTTCTGACCCTTCTAATAACTTTCTTCTAATAACCATTCTACACTTTCAAAAATATCCTCATTTGACTTGCAGATCTCTAAAACCTATCTGTACCAAATTTGAACGGTCTAACTATATTTCTATTTTTTTATCCCTTAGCCCCCCCTTTCCCGCCCCACCTGGGACGAATTTCTAAAATTAAAGAAATTAGTTTTTATGTATTTCTGGGAGCTATATTTTAGAGCAAAAATATCTTACACATATATTTTTTTCTGTTTGCAATAAAAAGGATTATTTCAAATCACGTTTTGCCCCCTCTCCTCTCCTCTTGGGGGGGCTGAATTTCAAAAATTCCAGAAATTAGTTTTTAGGTATTTGTATTAGCTATATATTAGAGCAAAAATTTCACATATATCTGTTTTTCTGTTTGAGATATATAGGAGTATGTGAAACCACGTTTTGCGCATGTGAAATCACGTTTTGCCCCCTTTCCCCCCTTGGGGACCGAACTTAAAAAATTCCAGAAATTGTTTTTTGGATAATTAAATTAGCTATATTTTAATGCAAAAATTTTACGGATATCTGTTTTTTTCTTTGAGATATGAAGGTTTTTGTGAAATCACATTTTGCCCCCTACACCCCGTTGGGGGGGGGGGGCGAATTTCGCAAAATCGCTTCTTAGGGGGTGCTTTCACTATATGTTCTATAATCTGACCCAGTTTCGAGTCAGTGGCTCCAGTAGATTTTGCTATGCGTTGATGAGTCAGTGAGTGAGTGAGTGGAAGTACTCTTTTATATGTATAGATTTTTTAGTTAAAATTCAAAATGGCTGTTTCTACTTTAGAAAAAGCATTTTAAGTCACGAATATATACTCACCAATAATTAATTAAATTAATATTAGTCATTAACATGAATGTATAATATAAGTTTTTTAACATATCCGTTCATTTTTCTCTGTAATTTTACGTAAGACTTAAGATAATAGATTACACAGAGTTTTCTGCTGAAATTTTTAACAGGGCGTAGATAACTCACATAAAAAATGATGACAGATACAACATTAACCTTTGTTGATGTGATATTCATCTTAGTTGTCGTCATAAAATAAATAATTTTAAACAATTGTTATGGGAAAAAAAAAAAGAATGACAAGAACTTTGAGAAAATGACATCTAAATTGAAAATTATATTAAAAAGAAAATAACATTTTAATCAAAACAGCAGAAAGAGTGACGTAGCTGGCTGGCTGAAGATAGGGAGTCTATTGCAGAGATGATTATCTGGAAAATAATAATAACAATATTTATAGTGTTATATATTAATAAAATCAATATATAATTTTTGAGCAATACGTAGATTATATATATATAAAGGAATTTTTAAGTAAAGTACAGGATTAAAGAAAAAAAAAAAAAAAGACTTTTTTTTGATATTTTTCTTACTAAATGCATGTATTTTAAAACCAATTAGGCAAAAATTGGGACCCTTTTGTTCCCCCTTCAAAATATTTCCCGCCATAAAAAGGTCCCTTTCACAAAATTAAAATTTATAAAATGGGCACATTCACGAAATTCAGATTCATAAAAACGGCCCCTTCATAAGATTTTGTTTTATAAAAATAATCCTTTTATAATTTTTTTTTCCGGTGTTTTTAGTATATTATTTTTATTAGTGTTCCTATATTTGGTTCAACAAAACTCTATTAACTTGATATTAAACATTAATATAAAGTGACTGTTAAAATCAAAGTTTTTACACGATATTCCCCCCCCCCTCCACAAAAACAGATAAAAATTTCGCAAATATTTTATTTTTTACAAAAAATAAATAAAAATTTAACAAACATATTTTGTTTTTCACAAAAAAGGGCACCAAAAATTAAAATCTGGATCGAACCCTGGAATTTAACCTACAGAATACAGATAATTTTTCTGACTATTTTAAATCCAATTTATATTGTCAAACACACAATATGGAAGACATGGATGATATTCATGGACTCTAGAACAATATTTTTAAGAGAAAAATGAATTAAATCTCTTTTGAATCACATTCTATTTTAGTTACAACTGCTTAACACATTCCACCTCATTTAAATCCTTTAATTTCAAGCTGAAATTTTTAACAATTTTAAAGTACCTGTGTTTTAGAATATGTATCAAATAAATAAATAAATAAGAATTTTCTTCTTCTTAATTTTTTTTTTTAAATAGACAATGTAGAACTGCTTCTTAAACAAGATTTTATTTTCCTCGTATAAACTTTAAATATACTGAGCAAAACATTACAGAATGCTTACAGAAATTCAAAGATACCATCTATACTGTTTGTTTAATATACATTACTCCTCGATATATCACGGTTGCATAGACACAAAATTCAAAGTGTGATTTAATCAACGGAATCAAAAATTTAGAAAGAAAATGATCTACAATTAAATATTTCTGTATATTTATTTACAGAATATAAGTTAATAGTAATAGTAATATATTTTTTATATATAACACTGATGTAAATTTATACTTATTTAAATGATATATGTAATTAAATACGATAATTGTATACTGTTACAGTCGAACTTAATATTTTGGTAAAGACATAAAAAGAAAGAGCAATAGATACGAACGATTTATATGTATCAAAGCTTAACTTAATGAGAGACACCTGAACAAAAATCTGGAATAATAAACGCTTCTCTTTATTTCTTTTAATAAATTTGGAAATAAGAGGTATACATTCATATGTAAAAGCTTCCATCTCATAAATATAGTGATCACAGATAAGCATGAAAATCTATCCTGTTATTCAACCATATAACCCATAAATTTCTTAGAAGAAAGAGAGGGGTTATTACGCTCATTTGCTAAATCCTTTACTTGTGTAGCGATAACTTAATTTAATATTCCACATGCGTACTTTCATTTCACTTCTTTTTCCCACATACGCATGTAAGATGTGGTACTGAGCATTAGTTAGTTTGTTATTTTTTTTTTCATTGACAGATATTTGCTGCTATATACAAATGCTTACCTTAAAGTTATTTAGATCTTTGAAAATCTTTAAATATTTACTTTTTAACTTGAAAATTTATATAATTTACAAAAATAACGATAATAAATAAATAAATAAATAATTGAATCACATGCACGTAAAAGTTTCCTTAATGAATTTGCGAAACTTTTGGTAAATTATTCTTTCTTTAAAACCTCACATACGTTCTGTCACATTAAATTTTCCTCATTAGATTCCTTAAGAAAGTATTTGTTTATAATGAAGTAATAAAAAAAGATTCCGGTTAAATCACTTTATCTATTGTATTTACGATAGTTTTACTAGAATACAGGTGTAATTAGAAAATGTAAAGCATATATATATATTCACAAAAAAGGATTATATTCATAAAAAATAATCATTTAAATAATAAATAGGTATTATAATTTATTAATTACTACAAAACTATTTTTATGTAAATACAACTAATAAAAAATGCATTATTCTGAAATGGCAGTAAATATATAATGATTGTATTAATAAAGAATATCCTATAACTTAAATATATATATATATATATACGTATATATTAGGTAATAAGTAATTATCGTAACAAATTTCCTATGAAATAACATTGGATTTGACTGCGGAAAATTGGGAAATTGTAAAATATAGAGAGGAGCCTTAATAAAACCCATTGTAAAAGTTGCAAAACATGTGCAAGTTTCTGACGTGATATTTTAATATATGGGAGACCGGATTTATTTAACACAATGATCTAGTTCACACACAGCTTCTATATCTTGCCATCTTTGAGCTAGAGCGCTGTCATCTTGCTTGTAAGGCGAGTGTATGTAAAGGTGCACCATCCACCGTAACTCCAGTCTGCTTAAAAGTGTCACGAAAGAATGATATTTTTTTCATTGTTTTACTGGTTGATGAGAAAATTTTCACAGTAGTATACTTTTTTGTTCTGGTGAACATGTAGATCGAATTGAAGCGCTGTTGATGGCGGTTTTCGAAAGTGTGGTTATCTGTGATTGCATGAATGTATCATAATATTTTGTTTCTCATCTTGGGATTATGTAGTATCCATCTTGTTTTGGATATCTCTGTGGGGCTAGTTTGTACAGTTAGATATGTATGGGGTCAGTTGGCATAGCTAGCTTTGTCATAGCTTGGACTTCATTAATGATGCTTCAAAGGCTGAAGAACCTATCCGTGGCGAAGAGCATCCATCCTCAGCCTCTTGCTAAGAAGTTGGTGAGGTTTTCATTCGACAATTCCCACAAACCATGCAGAACATCAAAAGAATGCAACATATTACATCGAACAATAAAAAATCTCCCATAATATCAAGGGGCTCCTGATTACCCTGAGCACAAAATAAATCACTTTGTTTTAGGAAAATACCAAGCCGCGAATATCTTGGATCGGGAAATTTTTTAAAACCAAAGACAATGAGATTCGAGTGTCCACCATGATGAAATGTCAGAAAAAAAAAAAAAATATGACCAGGCGATAAAAATTCAATTTTGTCTGACGAAAGTAAAATCGTACAAAATTTAAACTCATGTGTTCAAATAAACAAGTTCACAACTCTTGCATTCGTGGTTGATTTCAAAGATTTAGCTTTTTTTTTTCTGTTTCAATAACTATAGACAGCAATAATTATATTTTATTTTTCTTGAATATTTCATTATTTGTTCACACATTTAAGCAGAATTTTCGTTGATCAAATGTTATTAAAATAAAATATTTTGATAAAATAAAATGTTTTTCCTTGAAAATTGCGGTGTTCTGCCTAAGTATCTCTATCTCTATCACATTATGCCAACTACCCCTAGGGGTTATGCCAAGTAACCACGGGTGTGGGGTAGTTTGCATAATTGCAAAGTGTTAGGAAAAGCCTTTTGGGAGTTATTCAAACAAGCATGTAATTGGTGGATCGTACACATTCTTACAGCCAAAAAAGTTAAATATTCCTTCGCGTTCACCAGAATTTCTCTAAGTATTGCGCGAAAAAATTGAAAAATCAAAATCATATGGCAACCAGCCCTGATCTCATATAAAGATACTTGCCCTTTTCCCCACAACTAGAAATTCAAAGTTCGTAAAAAAAAAAAAAAAAAAAAAAAAAGTTTCAACCTTAGAATAAACAGGTTATTTATTTATTTATTCTTAGATTTTGAAAATAAATGGTCTAAACATGCCAGAATACATTTTTGACCATAAGTCTTTGAAACTCTTATAAGAAAGCACCACAGAGCTGGCGTTTAATAGTAATTGGTACAAAACTTTGAATAAACACCATAAAATATATTATGATGTTATTTTATGGTGTTTATTCAAAGTTTTGTACCAATTACAATAGGCGTTCAAATTATTAGATTTTTTTTTTCCTGAAAAGAATACCGGACAAAATGGCCCTGGACTTCAGACATGCAAAGAACATTTAAAAACTCACATTTTCCACTATCGATTGAGTTCACAGATCAGTTAGGGGATCATCCACAAATTGAAGAAGAACGTACATACTTTGGATCACAAAGCATCATAAAAAGCTACAAATGACTTGTAACTTTAACATATTGTTGCACTTACTATACACAATATTTGTATGTTTTCGTGCGGGAATTTCGCAATTATTTAGGCAAATGCAATTATTTTTCAAAATAGTATTAATTTTTTTGAAAAATTTTTGCTTATAACTAGAACGGATTTCCAGAAAACTTTACAAAATTTACAGACAATTTGGCAAAACATTAGAGAAACATTATTCTGAAATATAAAATTATCACGTGTAATACACTGTAAAAAATTTTGTGTAAGAATACACAACGTTATTGAGGGAACTTATTTTCCTCAACCATATTGAGAAATGTTATCAGCTATAGCTGTAGCTAATAACATTTCTCAACATGGTTAAGGAAAATAAATTCCCTCAATAATGTTATGTATTCTTACATAAAATTTTTTACAGTGTATTCGCTGAGATATAAACATTTATATTTTATATTAGTAAATATTGTTTTACTGCGCATGGGCGAAAGATAGAAAATATTTTATTGTATAGGATGGAAGCTAGATATATTGAGCAACATCTGTCAAAATCTCATTTGCATAAAGTAAAAATTAAGTAAATTGTTTACAAAAAAACGAGTTAGTTTTTTGGTATTTGAGTATTGAAATTTCATAAGGGCTTTACACATGCCGCGTATTTAATTTGAAGATCCAATCGTTTAAACCACGTTGTGAAAATTCTTTTTTTGACAAAAACCTTTTATAGGCTTGTAACTTTAATATATTTTTATTTATTTACTAAGATTTGTGAGTTCAAAAGGGGTTTTTCACAAAAAAGAACTTTTGTAACGTGATTGAAATAACTGGATCTTCAAATTGATTAAGAGGCATGGGTAAAACCCCTTATGAAATTTCAACTCTGAAAAATACCTAAAATCTAACTCGCTTTTTTCCGCCGACAGTTTGCTTAATTTTTACTCTATGCAAATGATCTTTTGACAAAAGTTGCTCAATACAACTAGCTTTCAACCTGTGCAATAATTTTTTTTCTATCTTTCGCGCATGAATACCAAAACAATATTTACTAATATAAAATATAAATGCTCATATCTCAGCGAATATTACACGTGGGAATTTTATGTTTCAGAATAATGTTTCTCTAATGTTTTGTCAAATTTCTGTAAATTTTGTAAAGTTTTCTGGAAATTCGTTCTAGTTATAAGCGAAAAAGTATAATAATAATAATAATAATAATAATAAAAAGTAATGTTTGAAAAAAAAAAAAAAATCTGCCTAAATAATTGGGCAATTCCTGCACAAAAATATACGAATAAAACAAACATACATACATAACAACATAAAACAAACATACACTCAAAACAAACAAAGTTTTTTCTCAAATATGTCCTCATAAGTGTATATAATTAATAAACTTTATAAATCTGCAACTTTCATACTGCTAAGAAACAAGAACGCTGATAAAACATAATGAATCTGAATTTTTCTCTGTTAAGTTTCAGTACTCAAATTAAATAAATATATAAATAAAATAACAAATAAATAAAAGTAAATAAGTAAGTAAATAAATAATAATAATTTTAAAAAACTTAAAAAAAAAAAAAAAACATTTTTAAGTAGGAGAGCTAGGGGCTAGTTGTAACAGGGGTAAGAAGTTGCAATATGCACATCTGGATTCTGATTGAATTTTACAGTGCGTACGTGTTACCCGCTCCGCTAGAATGTGCTCAGCGTATTGCAGCTGACGGACAAAAGTTTAAACTTCGAAATAAAGGTATTTTTGATTTGTAATACCGCTTCGGCACGTTACAGTAGTCCAGTCAAAATAGGAAAAATAAAAGAAAAAAATCGTGTAGTTTTGAAATTTTGCACACTCATAGCCGAGAGGGTCCTTAACAACATACTAAAAGTCCCCGCCTGTGGGGGGTGAGCGGGGGGCAGGGGGGCATTTAAGGGGGGCAATTTTCAGTTTTTATTAAATATCTTAAAAACTATCGCATTTAGAGAAAAAATGTCAATTACAAAATTAATCTACATAAAATTTCTTACAAAAATGTACATTACATTTTGTTTGTACGATCATTAGTTTAGAAGATATAGGGAGATGAAATAACACATTTTCTTGAAAAAATTCTTTTTTGCAATAGTAAAATCAACTAAAGTGTGCAATTAAAAGGGTTCTTGTCAAATATTTTCTAATGTAAAAAACAAATATATACATAGGGAATATGCAAGGATAATACAGCATGTTTTGTAAGTTTTAAATAATTTTAAGGCTAGCAGGCGCAAGTGGCGGTTTGAGTAAAAATCTAGATAACGTAGACCCAAAACCGATCAACACTAAAAAAAAAAAAATCGTGTAGCTTAGAAATTGAGCACAGTTATAAAGTTAAGTGCCCTGAATAACATACTAAAAGTCCCCAACCATGGGGGGGGGGCATTTAAAGGGGGCACATTTCAGTTTTTATTAAGTATCTTGAAAACTATCGCATTTAGAGAAAAAAAATCTCAATTGCAAAATTAATCTACGTGAAATTTCTTTAAAAAATCGTATATTCTATATGGTTTGTATGATCAATAGTTTAGAAGATATAGGGGAACGAAATAACACATTTTCTTGAAAAATTCTTTTTTTTTTTTTTTCTTTTTTTTTTTGCAATAGTAAAATCAACTAAATTGTGGAATTAAAAGGGTCCTGATAAAATATTTTCTAATGTACAAAACAAATATATGCATAGGGAATATGTAAGGATAATACAGCATGTTTTGTACGTTTTAAATAATTTTAAGGTTAGTAGGCGCAAGTGGTGTTTAGGTAAAAATCCAGATAACGAAGACCCAAAACCGATCAACATTTAAAAAAATCTTATAGCTTTGAGATTTTTTTTCTCTAAATGCGATAGTTTTCAAGATACTTAATAAAAACTGAAATGTGCCCCCTTTAAATGCCCCCCCCCATGGTTAGGGACTTTTAGTATGTTATTCAGGGCACTTAACTTTATAACTGTGCTCAATTTCTAAGCTACACGATTTTTTTTTTTTATGTTGATGGGTTTTGGGTCTTCGTTATCTAGATTTTTACTCAAACCGCCACTTGCGCCTGCTAGCCTTAAAATTATTTAAAACTTACAAAACATGCTGTATTATTCTTGCATATTCCCTATGTATATATTTGCTTTTTTACATTAGAAAATATTTGACAAGAACCCTTTTAATTGCACACTTTAGTTGATTTTACTATTGCAAAAAAGAATTTTTCAAGAAAATGTGTTATTTCATCTCCCTATATCTTCTAAACTAATGATCGTACAAACAAAATGTAACATACATTTTTCTAGTAAATTTTACGTAGATTAATTTTGTAATTGACATTTTTTCTCTAAATGCGATAGTTTTTAAGATATTTAATAAAAACTGAAAATTGCCCCCCTTAAATGCCCCCCCTGCCCCCCGCTCACCCCCCACGGGCGGGAACTTTTAGTATGTTGTTCAGGACCCTCTCGGCTATGAGTATGTAAAATTACAAAACTACACGATTTTTTTCCTCTATTCGTCAAATTTTGGCCTTCGTTGCCTGGACTACAGTGTAGGAAACTGCAAACAAACAGATGTACGTTTTAAACGTTCTGTTTTAAACATCAGTGCCTTTTCGTACTAAATCGATGACGCTCTACAACTTTGTAAATGAATTTTTCCCCCTGCTTCGTACTGTTTTCGAGATAGAAACGCTTCCACTATTTTCCCCCAGGTGGCGCTGTAAGCGGTCGCATCTTGTAGCGTATGGCCACTACTTACATACTACTTTTACGAGTGTAGCTGCAGCCGTTCAGCAGTTAAAAGAGTAAAAATGGACTTTTGTGGGCTCCCTGTAATTTATTTAGATCTTAATGAAATCATAATGGGGCCTATTTCAGGCCAAGATCTTTACAACAACAACAACAACAAAAAAAAAAAGTTTTAAAATCGGAGAATCTGTTACGATGTTATAAGCTAACAAACCACAACAAAACATACGGTTTGAATTGAGAACTTCTTCCTTTATGACGTCTGTTAAAAATGACTATGTGCTAATTGATGTGACCGCTTACAGTGTACATAGCATACATGTCTCCGCTATGCTATAACGTATGCAATGTAGTTCAAGTGTACATAGTGTAGGAAATTACGAACGAGCAAATGAACGTTTTAAGCGTTCTATTTTTATCATTAATTTCTACAAACTGTCTTTTCGTACTAAATCGACGATGCTCTAGAACGTTGTAATTAACTGTTTTCTCCTATCTTGAACCGTTTTCGAAATAGACACGTTAACTCCGCTGTTTTCCACCAAAGTGCACAGTAAACGATTGAATCTCGTAGTGCATGGTCACTTTACTATACCTACTATATCGCTTTTATTACTATAGCTGCAGCCATGTTCAGCAGTTAAAAGAGATGAAACTGACTTTTGTGGGGCCCCTGTATTTTGTTTAGATTGTAAAGATATTACAATGGAACCTATTTCAGACCAAGATCTTTAGAACGTAAAAAAAAAAAAAAAAAAAAAAAAAGTATCACAATCCAAGCATATGTTAAGAAGTTATGAGCTAACAAACAAACAAACAAAAAACATACTTAATGAACTGAGAATCTCCTCCTTTTTGAAAAGTTGCACGTTAATAGCTGCCAACTTGTACTTTTTTTCTGCTACTGGAAAATTTTAAAAGAATATTTAAATATATTTTTTAGCAGTTTTCTGAAATTAAACTTGATGAAATTTTTTACAAAGAAATAGTGGTGTTAAAAAACCGTACAAGTTGGCACCTATGCACATTCATCTATAACAACTTTCTTCTGTAGGAATTTTAAGCACAAAAGTTACGTGTATTAAATGAAAAGTGCATAAAAATAACGTATTTTTGTCTGCTTTCTTGACCTCATATGATTTTCTTTTTTCTGCAACCCACATTAATTACACTTTTCGAACGATACTAATATTTTAAGCTTCTTCCTTCGCAAAATCGACTAAAAACCAATGACAAATTCCATGTTTGCGTAATAACATATAGATACTTACATATTAACTTCTCTGCAGAGGAAAATCGTCTGCTTTCATTGTGTAAAAAAGTTTTAATGAATAATTTGTAATACAACAGATTACGCGTGTGTATAAAAATAAAGGTATTTTTGTTGGCCTTCTTGACATCGTAAACGATTTTTTTTTTCTTATCTTCAAACTCATATTAACCATATCTTTCGAACGATACCACTTTTAATCCTCTACTCCTATAATTAATACATTAATAACGTATGACAAATTTCATGTTTCCTTATTACTATATAGATATAAAAAAAATACTGGTATAATTATTAAAAAAAAAAAAAAAAAATGTCGATGTATATTACACTGGTTCTTATAATTATAAGGACACCCGTTTTTCTATATCAACTAAACACTAAACACTATTATTTAAACAAATATATTTTTTATTAATTTGAATTTCATTAATAGACTATATTTTAAAAGTTTTATCGTTTTTCTATCTTAAAAAACTTTAAATATGGTCAAAAAGATGATTTTTCAGGTGTTCAGAATTATAAGGACAGCTCGAATCTTAGTAATTTTTTTTTTTTTTTTTTCAGTTATTCTTTGAATTAATATTTTATGGGGTCTCTTTTTAGGGTGAAACAGTCAGACATTCTCTCTGGTATATATATATACATATATATATATATACATTTTTTTTTATTATTATTATTCAGTTTCAATACCATTTCACACAGCATAGATGATATTCTGAATACATTTAAACTATTTAAAATAGCTTTCCACTTGCATGCACTTTTCTAATATGATAAGTTAAGGTTTTTTCAGCTTTTAGGTCTCGGGAAAGGCAATAATACAGAAATTTCTTTCTTCAAACTATTCCTTATTGCTCTAGAAGTAGAGCAAAAATGTAAGTCTTGTTGAAAAAAAATATTATTACCCCCCAAAATCTAACAAAAATCTGAGAATTCCACGTTTAAAGTTTGCGGATATTCTCTTGATGTTCATAATAATATAAAAAATTACTAAATTCATTCTGCCTTCAGTAGAAACGGCTCCCCAAAGCACCATAGATCCACCTTTAAAATGCCCGACTCATATATGCCTTTAAAAAATCTGCTCTGTCTTTCGCTATTTTCAGATCGTGCCAGTAACTGTTAAAAAACATTTGGTTAATCAAGAATAAATTTTTTTTTTTATCCGAAAATGCAACATTTTACCATTTAATATTGTCTTTATTCAACTTTAACACAGGCGTTCTTTCCCCCATTAAATGCTTATTGATTATGACAGGCTTTTTATTCATTATAACATATTATTAATTATTTTAAACGTGCATAAATGTACACCCCAACCTTTCGTTAAAAATTACGAGCAAACTCAGCAGCAGTCATTATGAGTAGAACAGTAAAAGGAATTATGAGTCTTCGATCTCTGTAAAACAACTCTGATTTTGCATCAGATCTCTCTCCTATCGAACCAGCAGTTCAACATTTGATCACATTTCCTTCAGCAATTTTTATATCTTCGAATTTTATTAGAAATTCGGCGAATTGAAATTATCCTTTCGCTTAAAAAACACATTTATCATACTTCACTACATGAACGTTCTTCTTTTCGAGGAATTGTCAGTTATGTCCGTCCAAGAAAAATTGAAGGCTTATATATGAATTAATCTAGCCCAGTAGTTAACAAATTCGCATGTCAACCGTAATTTATTCGCTAGTAAGTTGAATAAAACGAAAAAATCTTGATTGTCCCTATAATTATAAACGTCTAAAAACTTGGAGAAAAAAGTATTTTGCATTATTTTTTATTAATTTTGTTTTATATTAAAAAATTTTTAGAAGTTTTGGTTTTTAGAAAACTAGATATATTAAGTGCACTTAGTATAATCTTCTTCACAATTATTTTTACATTAGTTATTTCAAAACATAAAGTGTCCTTATAAACGTGAGAAGGAGTGTATAACAAAACACTAATTATATTAAAACTTAAATTTAAGAAATACATTGTTTATATACAAAATCATTGTTGTTACACAAAAGGGTAAAATAAGGAAGCAAATATACATTAGAAGACAAATAATTTTTACATATAAAGTTTTAAGCGTTAAGTATTAATGTTTAAGCAATTGTAATTTAATTCATGTTACGAATTATGTTGATTAAATTATACACTCGTAATAGCAGACATGCCTATATTTTAATTTATTTTGAAGCACTTTTAGTACCCGCCCCTTTTCACTCTACTTTCTTTATATTGAAATTTTCTCCCATATATAATTACAATTAAATAAGAAGAATTACCCTTAAAGAAAAGTGGTGTGGTAAAAGGGCGGGTACTAACAATGCTCCGCAATAGATTAAAATTAAAAAGTGGGCATATCTGATAATAGTCCTTCCTAATATACAGAATAAGCCCCTAATCAAGATTTTCTCTAATTGTAATACGTTTAACAAAAGAGTAATTCAGTTTCCCATTTAACAACTCGGGGAAAATTTCCTTTTATACACTACCATTCCATAAATGACCGGACACTTTCGATTTCAGACGTTTTTTAGAATATCACAAAAAGTATTAGACAGTGTAAAGAACATGTTATACCTCATATATTTCAGTTAAAGTTTTGGACAGTTAGAGTTTCAGTTAGAGTTTGGGAAAGGAGGACCAGGAAAAAAAAAAAAAAAAAAAAAAAAAAAAAAAGATAAATGAAGGTGTTTGGCATCACCCTGTAAAAAGTAACGCTTGAAATGCGATCTGGTTGTAGCATGTGATTATAGGGCTCTTTCATATTATCTGTACAAATTTTTATGTCTCTATCGCGTATAATCAGGGAGATAGATATAAAGGTTTCTTTAAAAAATTACAAAAAAAAAAAAAAAAAAAAAATTACTTTTTTAGCTATAAAGCGCAAGGTATCCAGTGTAAAGTTATTTTCGGGAAACCCGACATACAACATTAGACACAGCAAGTATCGTGTAAATTCAAAAAGTTGTACACGATAGAATGAACTGAATTTCAGTTGTTCCCAAAAATAAGAAAATGGTAAGGGGGTTTTCTCAATATTTATTTATAGTCGTCGAAAACTGTATTACTATTCACTGAATCAAAATAATAATGTGAGTAAAACCCCTTATAGTTAGGCTTTTTTTCGAGAGATACTGAATAGCAGTTCATTCTATCGCGTACAACTTTTTGAGCTTACACCGTATTTGTTTGGGGTTTTTATATAAGTAGCTCAATACATTTGACTATTAAATTATGCAAATGAAATTTCGCTAAATCTTACGCATGCGCAGTTAAAAATTATTTAGTAAAAATGCTCATATTTCATTAGATATTTAATATTTTTTCATTCTGATTGCAGTATGCTCTGTCTAATATTGTTTGACGAGTTTCTTGAAAATAGTTTTGCACTGAGTTTAATACCTTGCACGTTATAGCTGAAAAAGCGAATTTCTTTTCTTTTTTTTTTTCTTTTTTTTTTTTTGCAATTTTTTAAAGGTACCTCCCTGATTATATGCGACAGAGCCATAAAAATGTATACAGATGATAAGAAAAAGTTCCATAATCATATGCTACCTCCAGATCGCATTTTAAGCATTACTTTTTACAGGGTAATGCCAAACACTTTCATTTTTCTTTAATTTTTTACTGGTCCCCCTTAACCTTTCGTGGCAAAACTTTAACTGAAATATGGTATAACATGTTCTTTACACTCCTGAAGTTTCAAGATGATTTGTACAGTACTTTTTGAGATATTCTAAAAAACGTCTGAAATCGAAAGTGTCCGGTCATTTATGGAAAGGTAGTGTACATAATTGCGAGTTGGTTAGAGGTTAGTGTACTTAAGTATATCTCTACTGATAGGAACTTTGTCTCACTACCTTTCCATAAATGACCGGACACTTTCGATTTCAGACGTTTTTTAGAATATCTTAAAAAGTACTAGACAAATCATCTTGAAACTTCAGGAGTGTAAAGAACATGTTATACTATATTTCAGTTAAAGTTTTGCCACGGAAAGGTAAGGAGAACCAGTAAAAAATTAAAGAAAAATTACCTTTAAAAGAAATGTATATATATATATATATGATTATAAAAATGTCTTTATGTGAATAAGAAATGAAGCGCAATGAAAAATCACCAAGCAGCAGAAAAAAAATGCAGTAGAAACCTTTAAAATATCTATGCAAATATCATTCTCACTGTTTATGTTTTTCATTGCTATTTATTTTCCTTTGGCACGTCATGTATTCATTGCAGCAGCACAAAGCTGCATCTGTCTATCTTATCAGAATCAGATTCGTATGTACTTTTTCTTTTTTTCCTTTCTAAAGGATTGCTTCACTGCGCCAATGCTGAAATCACATTATGCAGATAATAAAAATATTTTTTTCTTCCTTTGCTGACAGGGAATGTTAGGAATAACAAAGCAATTATACGATGCATACACATGTATGTTTATATGTTAAATGGCATACTGCCTCTCAAAATAAGACATCTAATTTTCAATTTTTACAGGGAAACTTTCCTGAGAAAAGTGACACAAAAAGTTGCTCGAATGCACGCGAAAATCACCTACCATCCCATACGAACTACCCACCCCTAATACCCTAATACATCTACCCTCTTTCCCCCCACGCATAGTAATCAGGAAGAAGAAAAAAAAAAAAAAAAAAAGCAAGCTAGAATTGGGTGAAAAAAGGATTGTTGGTATTACTATTTAACTATCTGATATCGATCTGTCTCTTTCACAAACAAAAACGCTGAACAAAAGAAAACATAACAAAAGAAAAAGCAAACAATAAAATAAACAATAAGTAAAATAAATAAATGAAGAAAAGATTTTATTTGGAGGACAAGCATCCTATTATTGACGCGAGATTCTCCTATAAAGTACTCCGAATTCCCTTTAGGTATTTAGAGATGGTTCGGAAATAATGCATTGGAAGTTTTATTCTACGGAGCAGATAAAAAAAGACTCATCATTCAGGCGAAGTAATACTGAGTTTTTTTTTTTTTCTTTTCTCTCTCTCTTTCTCTTGTCAAGCTCTCTCCCTACAAAGCCTTCTAATGGCAGTCATTGGCTGATGAAAAAAGAAAAAAATAATAATAATAATAACAAAAAAGAAAAAGAAAAAGAAAAAAACGAAAGAAGATTTCTGGCGTAGAAAGAAATAAGCACGTTAGTACAGTGGACCGGGAATCTCGTTTGATGTATTTTAGCGACAACTTCCGTTGATTGGGAAGTAGTGCGTGGGGTCTCAGAGTTTACATGCAAAGGGATTTTTTTCCCCTTTCTTTTTCCCTTTTCACTCCTCCCTCCTCCTTTTTCTTCATAATCCTTCTCCTTTAGGTCGTTAGCATTTATGCTATTATAAATGATTCGTGAAAAATTATCAGAATAAAATCGGAATAAGGTTGGATTAATCGTAAAGAAAAATGCATTAAAATTATGATAAAAACTTATCAATCGATAATGCGCCATTTTTTTTTTATGCGTCAGAATGTTGGCTGGGGCAAATTCAATAAAATAAAGGCACTAATTAGTAAAATTATGCAGTGGAATCATGTTTATCGAAGAAATTCTTATGAGAAAAAGTGCCTCGCAGCAAAAAGTCTTGTTTTTTTAGGAAGACTAAATGGAGATTAAAAAAATATATATTGATTTATTTTTAAGAAATAAAATAGACTTGAACTCTGCATCTTAAGTAGATGGTAATGCGCAACTTCATGTATTGCGGAGTAATTAAAGACTTTAGTTAAATTACATTTTATTGATTGATTTGTAAGCATGTAGCGATTTAAATATACAGCAATGATAAAGCTTTTTTCTTCTTGTACGAAAAATGTACGAAAATAATGATAGAAATACGCAATATTTCAAACATAATTAAAGTTATATAGAGTAACTGTAAGTGGTTTCTTGTTATGTGATTAAAAATTAATTGAAATTGACTATGAAATAATTGCTTGCTCTTAAATTGATTCTTCAATAAGTACTTTGGTTCATCTTCCACATTGCACGTTTTAAGAGAGGAACTTATAACAATATTTTGTACTGTTATTGTCAGTGTACAATAAAGTTAAAAACAAAAAGTACCGGATACAAATTAAACAGGAGGTGTTTAGGACAAAGAATACCTACTACATATTAGATATTCTTTGTTTGGGCTCCTTCTATGCAAAAACTAGTGGCTAAAGCAAAGCCATATTTTGGATACATAGTCTCCTTCCTGAGTAAGCGGTTTTGATTTTTGAAAGTAAAAGATAGTTCATATTTTGGGCTTATAAGGGTAAAAAAATTTCTTGCTAGTACTTTGCAGGAAAAGGAATATATTTGGCATTTTCTGCTTAGAGAATTTTGCATGCGTAAAAGGTTTTATTTATTGAACAATGAAAATGATTATGACACTTATTTTACCGGATACGTCAAAACCTTTCGCTAGAGAAATAACAATGTTTCTTCCACTATCAAATCATTTCGGCAGGTAAAAGATTTGCATTAAAATCCTATTACCAATAATTATTAAAAAAAAAAAAAAAAAAAAAAAGAAAATTCGGTAAATAATTGTGCGTTTCGAAGAGACTACCTACCTATAATACAACAATTGCGGAGAAGCCTGGACAGGGCCTCAAGCTATATGGATTATAATGATGCTGAAGAAATTGGGACTGCAGTTACTGACCAAGCAAAAATATATGTAGCAGTTCCGCGCGTACAATGTTTCGAAATTTGAACATTTCTTTTTCTACAGTGACACAGTGTAGACAATTTTGCGTACTGTTTAAAATTTTTATCCCTGTAAGATGTCCCATAGGCAGAAAAGATTAAATGAACTATATTATATATCAGAGATCTGCACGGGACCGGCTGAATTTCTCAATTTGGTATCGGACAGGACTGGGCTCGGGCATTTATTGTTTATACTCGGGATAGGACGGGCCTGGATTAAAGTTGTTTCCCGGATTAAAAAAAAAAAATCAGGGAAATTTTTTTCCCACATTCCACGTTAATTAACGAAGAAGGTGAATGATAAAAACCTTTCTTTAATCGTTTATTTTACACAGTTTTATAGGCTAGTCGGCTAGTGTGTCGGATGAAATTTTATTTTATTAAAAATTGTTTATAACTTCAGCTTGATTGTCTAATTGTCTGCCTGTTCGCATTCTGATTTCCGCAAATATTTTTAGCAAGTCTCGAAACTGATATACAAGGTGGTCATAATTAAACTTGGTCTATTCACCGCTCTTAACGTTTTCGAACCTTACTACATTCAAAACCGTTATTCTGAAATTTTGCAAAGTTTTTTGCGACAAAATTTTACAGATGACAAAGTTGGCTGTTAATTTTCCACTCCTTGGCCGGTCCGTTCTCCCGATCTTAATCCGTGTAATTTTGGTTATGGAGCCATTTAAGAAGTTTGCTTTATCATGGAAATATTGTAACTTCGGCAGAATTGAAGAATCACATTAGGTAGCATGTGCGGCAGATCACTGGCGATCAGCTGCAATCAGCTGTTGAACACACTATTGATCGGCTGCAGATTTTATAACTTAATGACGGGGCCCACATTGAACACTATGCGTTATACTAAGTATCTAATAAAAAAAAAAAAAAAAAAAAAAAAAGAAAAATAAATAAATGCCTGTAATGATAAATAAAGGTGTTTGTATTGAAATTTGTACCTTGTTTATATTTTGCCCTTCCTCAACGAAAATTATTTATTTATTTATTTTTGCAGAATTTTTGAGCGCATCTTTTGAATTGTCTATAAACAAATTTTCGACTCAATTCGCATTTTAGTTACAGTTATAGAGAGCGCTAAATTGACCAAATTTATTTATGACCACCCTGTATGTTATTTAAGATCACAATAACAGGTCTTCTATTCAAAATGGTACACATCTCGCTATTAGTTTGGGCCCATGTACAAACAAAAGGATTTAGATAAGTTATTATCTATGAGACTTTATTTCCTATAGTCTGAAGAGTCTAGGGACTATAAAGACTATTATTTAAGTACTTTTCCGTTACTCTTCCGGGTACTAAATGTAAAGAAATTAATATAATTTTTCAGAATGCGCAAAAGCATTTTTTCGATGAAAATGTTTGAATTAGCATTAATGTTTCGTATACAGGATCACACAAAAAGATTCGGACACATTATGGGATATAAGTGGAAATGAATGAAAGTAGGTTTTTAGTAGTATTAGCCATTTTTAATATACCTTGCTACATTGTTTGATGAATTCTAGAAATTTCGGTTTGACTTTCTATTTGTATGCCTTCTGTTCGTCCGTAATAAGGAATTTTTGTTCATATTTAATTTAAAAGATCAGTAACTTTGTTAATGGATATTCTGATGCTTGACTATGTAAAATCTCTGCAAAGTAGATACTAAAAAATTTTGCATAGAAATATAGGCATTTTTTTTGTTATTATTGCCGAAACGTCAGTGGCGCCTTCATGTGGAGACTCTAAAAGATTGTATGTCTCGCGATAGCGGCCGCAAAAATCACTCTGTTGACTTTCATTTTGGTACACATATTCATTAACTACACAGAAATTGCTGTATAGTTTTAGGTGTGTATGCTATTTGTAGTTCGTGTACAGGGGCACACCAAAGTTTTTTTTATCATTACGGTCTATGAACAGAATTTGTGTGTGCTGCAATAGTGAGAGCGGAACCGTTGGACTGACTTGAAAATTGGTATACATGTTCAGGCGCGATACAGTAATAAGTGAATAGATTTTGGTGCCTGTATTATTTATGGATCGTGTACAGAGACACACCAAATGTTTTCTTATCATTACGACCAAGGAGAAGGATTTCATTTAAAGTTATTTTAACGTAATTACATTATATTCAACAAAATGAAATTAACATACATTATTGAGATGCTTAAAAGCATATTTCCCACAGAAAATGTTGCTTATACTTAAAATTAATATACAAGACCTCATAAAAGTGTTTCGACAATGTCACGTAATCATCCAAATTATGTTAAATTTCGGATAATCATGCAAGAGCTACATAAAATAAGTTGTATATTTTTATTAGTTTATATAATGTTTATGGTTCGTTGGCAAGGGCACAGAAAAGAATTTCATGACGTTAGAGCGTATGGCCAGACTTTCATCAAGCTCATTTTCATGCTGCGTTCAGCAAAATAGAATTAACATACATTATTAAGATGCTTCAAGGCACGTTTTCTCTAGAAAAAAAGTATGTATAGACTAAATAATTTGTTTAAAGGATTACACAAAAGAATTCGGATGACATTCTTTAATCCTCCAGTGGTGCCAAATTTGGTTCAATATTAACGAGTTCCAATGAATTAGTTTATATTTTTTATCAGTCTGTATAACTAATGTGGTTCATGCACAGGGGCACTCAATAGAATTATATACCATTATGATCTATAGACGGTATATCTTATAAGTGTACTTTAACATGATTACACTCCATTAAGCCTAATTAAATAAACAAATGTTAATAGAATGTCAAAAAGTAAGGTATCTTTGAAAAATGTTTGGCATAGAATAGGTAATTAGTTTACAGGGCTACACAAAATAATTCCGATAATTTAAGCAATCATTTTCCATGAAATTCGGTACAAGTGTTTATGAGTTAAAAGGAATTAATACAAGGCTATGAGTTACAAGGAAATATACATATACACATATATACAAATAGATATAAACAGACGGATACAACGGGAAGTTGAGGGGGCGGTAGCCCCCCCCCCCCACCATAATCATACCTATTTATGTAATGAGTTAATCATATATATATATATATATATATATATATATATATATATAATTAGTTTAAATACTATATAATAAATAAAAATGATTTGCTGTGTTATGAATGATAGAAATAGGACGTTGATTCTCCGATCTGCAGATCCACTAGTTTTTATTTCATTTATTTATTTATTTATGTTAGGCGTAGGCCTTAAAATTTCGGCCCGTGCAGACTTATACTATATATATAGAATATATAAATGATAGATATCATAATAAATTTTAACATTAATATATATATATAATATATATATATATTTGTTTTGTTTGATTCTCTGAATTCTCGTACTAAATAATTTTTCTATTTCTTTCTTCTTCGTATTTGACTTCAATTTTTAATGTACGATTGGGAACCCGTTAGTAATTTGCCACTATAGCCACTAGCGTAACGAAATCGTACATTGGTGCTGAAGGCTGAAAAAGGTCTTCCCTGATGAGTTTTTTTCACCTTTCTGAGCTACTCCTATTTAAAATTTGTCTAAAATAGTGTCTTAATTGTTTATTTTCTCATTGCTTGTTTGTATCTTTTGTTTCGAGATCAATAAGTAAAAATTAATTGTTTCAACAATTAAACGTCAGTCTTCTAAGGTAATTTTGATTTAATGAAAAATTATTCTTATTGGTCTATGTGGTTTTAGTGATCTTGTACAGTCGGTAACAAAAGTGTCCGAACACTAGCAAAAATTCCTGTGTAAAAAAAGTAGACTTCATATGGTTTTGTTAAACAAATCCTTATTGAATCATGTTCTTACACTGACTAAGAATAGAATTTCACAAGAATTTATTTAACAAAACCGTATGAAGTGCACTTTATTTACATAGGAATTTTTGCTAGTGTTCGGACACTTTTGTTACCGACTGTATCTGTTGCTCGGCTTTCACTATGTTTTAAAATACTATTAATATATATATATATATATATATATTCCTTTTATCAGATCTCTTTGGTAATTTTATCCTTTTCTCTTTTCTATAAAATGTTGACTGTTTCTATTACTTTAATGGTTTTTGCAAACTATTATTTCATCGTTAGGCTTATGTGTTATGTTTGTGTCATTTCTCTTCTGCGTAAGTACTTGTTTTTTCTAATCATTGGTACTCAAATTAAATTAACACCGGTACAATAATTTTATTCGAAATAAATCTCATTTAAAATTTAATATATGTTGTTATTTCCATCTATCTTTTGTTTGCTGAGTGTTACAAAGGCATTAAATTATTCAAATTATATATATATATATATATATATATATAATGAAATTAAATTATTTAAAAATTTAAATTTATTAGAGCTAGTAGAATTAATCATTTTAATATTTGAAATAAAGTCATCAGAGGATAATTTAATTTGGTAAAAATTAATTCTTATTGGTCTATGTGGTATTCAGTGGCATTAAACCTTCTCTCA
This sequence comes from Salticus scenicus, assembly GCA_963930645.1. NCBI lineage: Eukaryota > Metazoa > Arthropoda > Arachnida > Araneae > Salticidae > Salticus > Salticus scenicus. Next base: position 114,153,609 of record OZ005657.1, read on the forward strand.
CTCTGGTTAATGCTACGTTTTAAAAAATAATTTACTTTATATATATATGTGTGCATGTATGTATTAAATTCTTATTTCAGAAATCAAAACCACATATTCACCAAAGTATTTATCCAAAGTACGCTTATGATCCAGCCAGAAGACTTTGCATAGGAGGTACCTAAACACGTCCTGTTTAATTTCGATCTCCGTACATTTGTCTAAGTTTGCTATTAGGGGAGTTGAAAAATATATTTTAAAGCATACAAAAAAGCTTATTGTTTGTGACTTACTAAGTGCTTAATGGAACTGTATATAACAAACAAGCTTAAAGAAGATAGATGCAGGATAGAAGGATCTTTATTCATTTCCTTGTAGAGAATTCGACTTCTCCATATTTATTTAACTTCCTTAACTCCTAGATCTTAAATATGAACTTAGATTAACTTAATTAATTTATGAGCATGGAACTTGAATCTTGCTTATTTAACTTTAGATTGACTTCCAGCTGTAACTGAAATACTTAAACTATGAAGAAACGACAGAGTCAGATTTGTAAAATCAATTGAGCTTTAATTGAGCATAAATAAGAAGGGGACGCTGGACTTTGGCATCTAGTAATTTACTACTTAAAATGGGCAGCCCTCTTAAATACTTTGATATTAATAAATAACCCCATACTTTACTTTCCTTTCCTTTACTTAATTACTCGCCAAGGATCTCAACTACCTTTATTTAAATTAGCTTCTAAAGCCGAGTAATCTTTCGATTAGCAGGAGGATTCCCTGACACTGCTATCTACTTGACTTACATCTAACTATATCCTAAGCCGCTAACAGCTAGCTCCATCAACTCTCACTCCGACTAACTTTAACTCCTCTCCAACTGACCAACTCACTCTCAAAAGCAATCTTCGTTCTTTTATACAATTCAGTTTCTAAAAATATTAGCATAATGTCAATTACGATTTTAGCTTAGGATCGGAACTAACTCAATTACTTAAAACGAATCCTAAAACATCCGTATTCATGTGTTACTTGTGAAGTGCGAAATTTAATTGCAGCATTTCGCTAACCTCACATCCTTCGTAAATTTTAATCGTTTTTTAGACTCAGGGAAAGAAATTTTATTTGTACATACATAAAATTTTCTCTTTTGCCTAATTACAATGATAATAGTTATAATAATCAAGATGATTTATAACAACTGAATATTGAATCAATTATATTATAATCCGTATACTATTATTATGGATATAGAGTCTCACAAATTTTTATCAGTTTTCTCATTCATGCTTTCACGATATAATATTAACCCATCTTTCTTTGTGTCTGTATATTTCATTAATAAATATAATGTTCTGTATAAAATCCTACTCTTTTTTCTGTCTATCTTTCTTATAGTTATCCTATTATAATTATCTTATGATTCGATTGACATACACTAATGTAGTTTATAAAGCTCATTTTTCTAGTCCATTTTTTTTCTTTTAATTATCATGATCATTATTTATTATCATGATTATAATTAGTGTGATATTTATTAGTGATATTAATTTATGGCTTTTAATACATGCACATGGAAAGTATGTTGTATATTGTTTTCGTATGTATGAAAATAACTCTTAAAAATAAATAAAGAAATAAGTAAATACAAAACATCTTTACGGAATAAAAAAAAAAAAAAATCCGGTTATTTATTGCGGTAAAAGTTATTCGGGAAATTTTATGTATAAAATTACTTTACAAGTTTAAGAGAAACACAATCTATGTCTCCTGGACTGGAATTTATTTAAATACTCAATGTGGTAGGATATTACTGAAAGCATAACGTTATATTATTGATCTGCATAATATAATTAATGTTTATGACTACGTTGATTAAGATAAATTAGTCAGGCATGAACCTTTATTCTGACGGATCTAAAGATGATTTATCATCTCGCTGTTTATGTTTAATATTTGTTGTGTATATAATCTTTTAAATGCCTTGCGCTAAAAAGTGTGAATATGAATTTAATTACAGGGTTTTTTCGATAATATGTTAATATTTGTATAGCTTGAAAAATATGCATACTATTTTTGTATTTAACGAAATTAAGATTTTGTTTTTCTTTTTTGTCTGGGTTTTTTGGTCTTATTGTTTTGTTTCAATCTCGACTGTTACTAAAGATTTAGATTACGAACTGTTCCTCCGCCGGAAAAGTACACCTTGGCTTACGAAATAAAAACACTGAAAATGTCAAACATTTTGCTGTTTTACATTTTTTTTTTTTTTTTTTTTTTTTCACATTCAATTGCTAAAACTGTTCTATTTTACCAGGAACTTGAGTGATATGTACAACTAAGCATGTGTTGATGGTTTATAAATTCAGTGTTATTTATTTATATTTTATTTATTTTTAGAAAACTCAAGAAAAATGCTTTTTAATAATTTATATTTCAATTACTGATTGTATTTCAGGTCTTACAGTACGTATTTCATATAAGTTAGTGCTTTTAAATTCAAAGTTTATCTGCTCTTCCTTTTTAATTAAGTTAGAAATGCTTTCTTAGTTGGTTAGTCTTGTTCGAAAGAAAAATTAATAATAATAATAAATAATTAAATAAAAAATATTGTTTAAACAAAGAGTTTATTAATAGGAAAACTTTCCAAATTGATTAGAGATGGAGTTAAATATTTTATATCTCATTCTTTTTAGGAAATTGCTTTGTAAAATTAAAGGACTAATAATTTCACCCGTATCAAAATTTAAGTAAATATTAATAATAATATAAAAAAATAAACAGATAGTGATTTACTTTTTGCAGCTGATCTTGTTTGCTGCATTTTCTTGTATTTTACTATTTACTAACTATTTAAAGAAAGTGGCAGATATCAATTTTCGATTAATATAGTAGTAGTACTGACCAATCGATATCCTCTTTCGTATATTCTACACACCAATTCACTATATGTTATATCAGAAATCAACCTAATGCAGAATTGTCATGTATTTTGAGAGAAACATTGCACAAGGTTAAGGAATTCCAAACTTGTATAAAATCCATTTATATTTCATCAAGAATTACTACAATAATAACAATTAAAGGGGGGAAAAAATGAATGTTGAATAGAATAACATAGCAGTGAAACTTCTTCAAGCACTATTTACAAATAGCAATATTTGCCTTATTTAGTTGTAGAAGTTGTCAATAAATAAATAAAAAATAAATAAGTAAAATAAAGTTATAAATAAATAAATTAATAAAATTAATAAATTAATTAACTAAAAATTTGTGGCCTTTTTTCGATCGTTGTCTTTTCGGAATTTAAAAAAAAGTGATGATACGGCTTTTACGCGATTTTTTACGGTCTATTTTTGTTTGTCTTGTTTTCTAAACATGAGTCTTACTACTTAGAAAATATTTCATGTTTTTTGATCTCTACGAATTAAAAAAATTTAAATAGATCATCGAAACTTATTAATCATCTGATCTTCTTTTTATTGGTATTCATTTCTTTAAACTTTTTACTGTTTCCCTAAAGCAAGGCTGTGAAGCTTTACCTCACAAAATTTAATAGAAAAATAACATTTGATGATTGACTTTCAATAGGTTGCACTGCAGTTGCTATGTTAAATGTTGATATAGTCATTTGAATTGTCCGTAAATGTAAATTCATAAAACTAAATATTGATAAAATTTATAAATTTATTCATAAATATTATATAACGCATGTATATATTTATTTTTCGACATTGTTGCTTTCATTTTTATTGTAAATTTGCTATCAACTTATCCATTTATAAACAAGAAAATAATAAAATTTCTTGGCTATGATTATTCGACTATTTCTTCAATGATTAATCTTAATATTAACTATAAAATGTTTAGACATAAACATGGTAAAGAATCGTCTGATTGTGTAATTTCAAAAAATACCATACTTATGGGTATTTTTATGTCGCAGTCAAATTACCTTACTAATTATAACTGGCTTATTATTCATATATATATATATATATATATATATATATATATGTATGCACCGTAATTTCTGGTAGATAACCCGCAGGTAAGATGTGTCATTTCTCCACCAGAAATTTTATTTAATAGAGAAATCTATACATTTTCGAAGGAAGAGCTCGTACAAATATAAATTTATTTATCAATTGAAATTTCTGGTGCAAAACTGGATTATATAACCTGAGGGGTATCTACCGGAAATTACGGTATACACCCCGCGACAAAAAGATAGGAACAACGGGTTTTTTCTTTGATTTTTCATAAAATAACATTATCTAAATTGTGCTTATCATTTATTATTATTATAAAATAACACAATTGCTGGACTAATTTTTGTTTTAAACTAATTTAGAAAAAATTTAAGACTAAATTTTTTTTAATTTAAGACTATACAGCGCGACAAAAAGATAGGAACAAAGGTTTTTTTTTTTTTTTTTTTTTTTTTTTAAATTTTTGAATATGATTATTTTGAATATGATTCAAATATTTAATATGTTTTTGATATGATAATATTTTGTTATGATAATAAATGATCAGCACAATTTAGATAATGTTATTTTATGAAAAATTTAAAAAAAAAACCTTTGTTCCTATCTTTTTGTCGTGGAGTGTAGTCTTAAATTAGAAAAAATTTAGTCTTAAAACTTTTCTAAATTAGTCTTAAAACAAAAATTAGTCCAGGAATAGTGTTATTTTATAATAATAATAAATGATAAGCACAATTCAGATAGCGTTATTTTATGAAAAATCAAAGAAAAAACCCTTTGTTTCTATCTTTTTGTCACGGGGTGTATATATATATATATATATTTTTTTTTTTTTCGTTTAAAAAGAAGTCTTTGGTAATTTATTTAAATGTTTATCAAAATCAATCCTGTAATCAACATTTTCCCGATAATTTTATAATATATTAATATTCAAAATAAAATATTTAATTACACGATTAACAAAAACCAAAATAAATAAATCTAATAAATAAATAAATCTAATATTTAAATTATTGTCGATTTTTCAAATCACACATATTTAATAAAGCTAATATTACATCGATTATAAATGATAAAACATACATTTTTCTATCAAAGATTATGTATCTCCCACAATTTTAAATAACCTGTTCCTCTTGGTAGAAAGATAGTTAGCTATAATTCTGTTTCAAAGTCAATTTTTTCTAATAATAATAATATTTCTTGCAAATATAAGGATCCTTCTTTGGTAAAATATGTTGAAATGGACTACGGACATATACTGGTACTCTTAGTATTCTTAATAATAGATAATGATTGATTAATACACACACACACACACACACACACACACACACACACACACACACATATATATATATATATATATATATATATATAATAAATATATATATGCATTATGGGATAGGGAACTAAATATCGACTTCCCTTTAAAACTAATACTCCATAAATAATTAAACAATTTTTTTATGATATGAATTTGTTTATATATAATATCTCCGCTTTATAAATGGAATCTTATAATAATAAAAATGTTTATTGATGTTAAAACTTACTAATGAATTATGTTACGCCTTCATTATTCTTATTTGTCATTTTATAACACATCAAGTTAATTTAAATTAAAATAATTCTAAAATGACTTTGGGATTATTTATGTTGATAAATATCGAAATAATCATGCAGTAATATGTAAACAGTATTAGTACTAATCTTCTCTCCTAAATACTTCAATATTCAATAATAATAATTTTAATTTAACTACCAATAATACCATTGTAAATAATCGATAGACTCTTAGTTTTTAAAACCTACTTAAACTTCCTTTTAATAATTTCAGTTATTTTTGTAGTACTTATTCCTAAGTTTCACAAATCTATTAAATTTAGAAATGTTACTATAGGCAATGTTACATGTCAATGTTACATACAATGTTACAATATAATGTTACATGCAGCAGTAATGCTAATAGACTTCTTCTGGATATTTTTATTTAAATTTATAATTTGACTAGTATATTCGACTAGTATTCTCTTAAAAATAGCTATCAACTCATATATTACATTAAAAATCTCAACAATGCTAACAATATTATGACTTATGATTTTAAAAGTCCATTTTATAATATTATTTTGCCTGACCTCTAAATTGCAAGGCCTCACTAAACTTAAAGGCGACACATTCAAAGAGTAATATTCAAAAATCAGAATTCGAAAAACTTCCTTTTTGAATGAGATATTCTTATAATACGAAGCAACGAAAATCCCATTGGATAGCATGGGAAGAAACAAGAGGGAATCTTAATGTACTAGTCTGACTAATATATTCCATATGAATATCCTTACATTTCAAAGAATATACAACATTGAAAGCCTTATATATATGTATATAATATGAAAACATTTTCAAACATTGCACAAGAGAAAATGAAAAATATCACATGAAGAAACGGAAAGATTAAAAAAAAAAAAAAAAAAAAAAATCAAAATCCAAAAAATGAAAGTATGCGATACTCTGTACTTCCCCAGAAACATTCATTGAATATTGTACGTAAAATTAGGTGAATTTCTGTAAATCTGTAAGCGTAAAGCCAAAAAAGTACAGTTTCCTAATTCATCTAAGCAGAACGAAACCAATTATGCAACAAATATTTAATATATATATATCTTTTTTATGAAAGAATTTTTTTCATGTTTCCTACATAAACTTTTGCAAAAAATATGAACATAAAAAATAAAGAGATTTCATTTACTGAAATAATATGATAAAGAAACGGTGTCACATAACGAAGCGAATCATCACTTCACTTCATTCTTATCATCAACTGAAAGAAAATAATTTGATAATTTCTTCATCATCATCACTTCTAGAGACGATTTCATCCACTTACAAAGAAAGAGAACGGGCAGTTTTTGTAATATGTATCTTTTTGAAGGAAAAGGTTAATAACTTCAAAACTAAGATAAGACTCTGAAATTCCAACTATATTTTTAACGGGAATGATAAGCTATTATTTAAAGTAAGAAAAAAAAAAATCTGCAAAAATATTTCACATTTTTTAAATACATATATTTTATCAAAAGTAGTAATTCTTTCAAATAAACAAATTAAAATTTAGTATGGCATGAGTTTCAAATTTGTTAAATGTCTTTAACCACAGCTGAAATACTGATATTTTCTTAAATTCTGTTCGAGAATTCTTTGAAACTATTTCTTCTTTGGTCTATTTTTCTATTTCCTTCTAATTATTCATTCATATTGAAATTTTTAAATAATTTATTAAAATTTGTATTGTAACACATTGCGATTGTAAACTTGGAGTAGCTCAATATTTGTATTACAATTAATTTGTTACCTTTAAGCGTCTGTATTCTAAATTATAAGAGAAAATTAGACAATTGTGTAACACAAATTTTTATTTTGTAAAAATTGTGTTAGACATCTGGTTAAAAATATGTCATAATTTTTTTCACTGTGATAGATAATTCATTGAGAGAAAGAGTTAGGTCAAATGTGCTGCAGCTACAATTTGAGAGTGTGCTATTAATATATATATATTTTTTTCTCTTTATTAACTATTTGGTGTAATATTTTTAAATTTCATAGTTAATCGAAAAAAAATTAGAATAATAAAATTAAATTTGAAAATATATATGTACATTTAATGCTTAAACATTTTTCAATTAATGAGCTAATTTCAGGCATTGGAAAGTAAAAAATTTAGTTTTTACTCATTTGCTGTGTGATGGAATGGCGATAGAATGTCTTTTCTTTCTATTTCACGCTATGTTTTTGGATCATCTATAAGTAGACAATACTTATTAAATGCTGAGATTGTATATGTGAGGGTTATACGTATAAAATCTCTATGAATGTTTAGAAAATCATTCGGTCTGAAGTCTTTACTTTACTAAGACTATTGCCGATCAATTAAGTTGAGAATTGGGTCTCGAGTTTCGTAAGAATTATTCGAAGTTTTTTAAGTGTATGGACAAATTATTATAATTATAATTATTTATTATTTTTTTTTTTAGAAAATTTTTAAAAAATAAAATAAAATAAAATAAAATAAAATAAATAAATAAACTGAATGCAAAAAGACTTTTGGAAATTTTCAAGCCGGAGCCTAAATTCAGTGCGAGAACTGAGATAACCGTATGCTCCACGAATCTAGCTATGTACCTGAACTGATTTATACATATCATACACAGCTTATTACATACATAGAAAAATTATTCTTCCATATCCTGTAATTTGTGATTGAAAATTACGCAAATGCTTCTCCACAAAATGTGTTTTCAAAACGTTGCCATGATCATGGCTCGATTAAGACAGTCAGTGTCCCCAAGGCCTACCACTTTTTCAGATCCTCCATCAATATGCGTTTCTCTAATTTCTACTTGCGAAATATAAATATATTGCATATAATACACAGTACACATTGAATCTTTTGGGAATTTTTTTCAGCTGCATTTACAGAGGAAATTACATTTATAACATGCATGACTACGTACAATTATCATCGAAACAACCTTCAAAATAACTTTTAAATCAATAAACGAAGTAAATGTTGTACTGTTTATGCTGATGCCATACTTATTACTCCATTAAGTGTTTATTTTAAATGATTAAACATTTCTATTTAAGAAACTAATTTCTCTGTCATTAATACAGTGGTGGACATAATTATAAGACACCTATCTAATTTGACAAGTAGTGAAAGAAAAGATTCAGAGGAAGCATTTCACATAGGAAGCATTATGCAACATCCTGCTAATAGTTCTCTTTGAACAATTCAGTTTCAAAGCATTTTTAATGCCTGTAGTGGTCATCTTATTCTGTGTAGCGAGCGAAAGCACATGGCGTCTGTCTCTCGAGGACAAGAAAGGAGTACGTCCAGATCTTTTAATCACCGATTCATTAATTACTCTTTTCAAAACATTTCTAATTGCACATCTAGAGCTTTTAATAACTTTTGAAGTATTATTAATTGAAGCACCAGTTTCATTTAATCTCCAAATTTCGCGAATTTCACTTTCTTTTAATTCGGTACCTCGTGGCATGTTTGTAAATGCGTGAAGTAGTGCTGGGCGATGTTGAAATTTCTTAAATCGATATATCGTTCGTCTAAAATACCGATATAAGGATATATCGATTTAATGCAGCGTTACCAATTGTAGGGTATAATCCCTACACGTAAGGACTTTTAGCAGTTTTGTTTAGAATATAGAGACGGTTTATAGTTAGTTTGTTGGGTTTAATGTCTCAGTAGTACAGCGTTACAATATAAAAAGTTTGGTGTTAGTTTGAACCAAAACTTGGTACTGAAGTAGCTGCAACCACCTCATGGTTTAACTTTTTACCATCATTTGTTAATTTTAGATAAACCAAATATTAGTATTATGGGGAAAAAAAAAAAAAAAATCAAAATTTGCCGAGGCGGGGATTGAACTGAAGATCTTCTTATCTTCTTGTCTCAAGTCAAACACTCTGACACTGTGCCACGCTTTTTTGCCCACTTATTATATTTCGTTGATTTTCATAAAAGGGATTAAATTTTCTAGGGTCTTTTCTAAACCCATAAGTGAATTGTTGCTCAAAATTTGCCATTTAGCCTATGTTTTCGACCTCTCTTTTAATTTAATCTTGGTTTGGTTTCAATAGGAATTTTACTGATTTATACTTCCCTTGTGAGTGGATGTATGGTAGCTCCAATTTTGGTTCAACTTAAATTCAATCGCAGGAAGTAGAAAACTTAAAAATGAGGTTGAGCCATATAATGGTATTGCTTATAACATTACTCCATATATAGTCGGATATAAAATTATTCGAGTGCTAGCAATATTTTCTATATCAAAAATGTACACTTAATATTGCTCTGTAAAATAAATTCTTGTCAAATCATGTTCTTAGTCCGTCTAAGAAACAGCCTTCTGATATAATGCTTTAATACTAATTATTATAAAATTATTCATTATTTTCCACAGTTCAAAATTTATACATCAGCATAATTAATGTAGCGCAGTTTTGTTTTATCACAAATTATATTATATGGACTCGTGACGTGACATTTCATGAGTAACATTCAGAACATTTAAAACACCCCAATTTATTATTATTATTTTAACTAATTGATAAATTCAGAATTTTACTATTTAGTACTACTTTGTAATGCACTAAAATATTTATATGCCCCACTTACATGCGAATAAATTGCAAAATTGCTAGTATCAGCAGAAAATTGCTAATTAAGAGAAGCGCTTCACACACGTTATTAAATTTCTAGTGCCTTGAATCTCCTAATAAATATAATTCTTAATTAAAATTTTCTAAAATATAAATCTTTTCAAAAAGTTTACGAGATTTACTTTTTTTTTTATTGAAATTTTAAAATTTTTACTTATTTTAGATTAAATCACATTAAATATTACAAAAGACAAAAAGACTTAAATAGCTAACTCAGTATAGGGAAATAAATTTGATAGAAAGAACAATTTGGTGTATTTGAAGAGGAAAAAAAAAATCAATTTTCACAGCATTTAAAATTATTTTTAAATACTCATACTGTTCGAAATACCCATACCATCGAGTACGCATATACCCTTTAAATACGCGTACCTTCCAAATAAATAAAAATTAGATAATCATATCTAATAATAATAAAATAATAATAAATAAAATAATAAAAAAATAATCATATCTAAAATAACGCCGTTGTTTGAATTAATTTATTTTTGACAATATGACAATGTCGTATTCTGTACTAATATTAATGAATTTAATGAAGAAATATTATTAATTACATAAAATATTAATAAAGAATAGTTAATTCACTTATCTAATAGACATAAACTGGGATTTCTTATTTATAAATTATAGGAACTGGCAAAAAATATAGCAATAAATAGCAGAAGAAAATACTAATATTGATAAAATCTCTTGTAATCAAACGAATTTTGAATGAATGAATAATCCCATTTCATCTACCCAAACTTAACCGGAATGCTTGTATCAGAAATCAGAATCGGTTTTCATTTTGCTTCTGTACATACGTTAAAACCGCAATCATGGCTCATCGAAAGAATGCATCTTTTAAACCGATATTCTCTATTTCCCAGTGCGCCTGCGTAACACTAAATCGAAACGGCATTTCGAATGAATATTATTCGCTTGATTTTTTGCGGTTTCATTCAGTCAAGATTTTTATGATTTAATTGTCTATGAGTGTGCATGCTTGACTAAATCGTTATCCCGTTGAATGAATATGACTAGCTATCTGGCATTATTCCAGCATAGAATCGGTTTAGTCTGGAATCAGATTTTCCCGTGCTTTGATGTTTCTGCATCGATATTTTACGGAAGATGAAATTTTTAAATCGGATAAACGATATTAGCGTTAAATCGATATTTTATTTTACATCGATATAAAGCCCAGTCCTAGCGTGAAGCCGGTTATCGTCTGCTTAGTTAACTGCTGACGTCATAACAGAGTGCAGAAAAGTTGCATATTGCACATTATTTTTGAAAAAAAGCAGGTGTTTTAATTAAAATGTTAAGGTGTCTTATAATTTTGTCCATGGTATTTTTAATTTTTTTTTTATTAAACTCTATAAAAATATCATTTCTGTAAAACAATTACGTGTGATAACAGAATAAATTTATGTTTTTGACGTATTTGATAAAACATTTTTAAGCTCTGAATCTTTTCTTTCACTATTTGTCAAATTAGATAGGGGTCTTATAATTATGTCCACCACTGTAATCATTTATAATTTAATTAAGGGCTTTCGTACGTTTTGTCAGCAAGAAAATGTATTAAAGGATTTGAAAATTGTTTATATCGTCATAATATCTTTACATTTATACTCAAAATGTTTACAGATATTAAGCAAACTATAAGTTATAACCATGTATTTAAATCCTGCGTTCTTTTTTTTTTCTTTTTTTTCCCTTTTTTTCCTCCTTTTTCTTTATAAGTTAAAAAACAAAAGAATTATTTCTTTGAAGCTTTAAAAGGTACGTGAACTTTCAAATATTGTGTATGTGAATAATTTAGATTAAGATTGATTAAATAAAATAAAAAATACGTGTGGCACTCGAGGACTGCCGCGGTAAAGCTATTGCATAGCATTTTTTATCAACTTATGCAATTATAATTATTTATTTATTTTATTTATCAGTATTTTTTTTCTTTGATATTAATTCAATTTTTTTCTTTGATATTAATTCAAGTTACACTTTTTGAGCGTAGTGACCGATAAGAAAACAAATTTTTTTCTTTTATTGAATAAATGAGAATATATCCGCAATGAGAATATATCAAAAATATCCGCAATCGATTTCTAGGTATCGAAAACCTCGATGTACCAAATTTGAATGATCTAACTCTATTTTTTGAGAAAAAGTATTTTAATAGGTTTTTAAAGGCCTGCAAGTCGAATGAGGATATTCACGTTTTTTCTTTGATATTAATTCAAGTTACAGTTTTTGAGCGTGGTGACCGATAAGAAAACAAATTTTAATAGAGAAAAGGTATTTAATAGGTTTAAAGGCCTGCAAGTCGAATGGGGATATTAAAGTTTTTTCTTTGATATTAATTCAAGTTACACTTTTTGAGCGTGGTGACCGATAAGAAAACAAATTTTAATAGAGAAAACGTATTTAATAGGTTTTAAAGGCGTGCAAGTCGAATGGGGATATTCAAGTTTTTTCTTTGATATTAATGAATAAGATAACAATAATGATAAGAAAACAAATTTTAATAGAGAAAAGGTATTTAATAGGTTTTAAAGGCCTGCAATTCGAATGGGAATGTTCAAGTTTTTTCTTTGATATTAATTCAAGTTACACTTTTTGAGTCTGGTGACCGATATAAAACAAATTTTAATAGAGAAAAGGTATTTAATAGGTTTTAAAGGCCTGCAAGTCGAATGGGGATATTCAAGGTTTTTCTTTGATATTAATGAATAAGATAACAAAAATGATAAGAAAACAAATTTTAATAGAGAAAATGTATTTTAATAGGTTTTAAAGGCCTGCAAGTCGAATGGGGATATTCAAGTTTTTTCTTTGATATTAATTCAAGTTACACTTTTTGAGCGTGGTGACCGATAAGAAAACAAATTTTAATAGAGAAAAGGTATTTAATAGGTTTTAAAGGCCTGCAAGTCGGATGGGGATATTCAAGTTTTTTCTTTGATATTAATTCAAGTTACACTTTTTGAGCGTGGTGACCGAAAAGAAAACGAATTTTAATAGAGAAAAGGTATTTAATAGGTTTTAAAGGCCTGCAAGTCGAATGGGGATATTCAAGTTTTTTCTTTGATATTAATGAATAAGATAACAATAATGATAAGAAAACAAATTTTAATAGAGAAAAGGTATTTTAATAGGTTTTAAAGGCCTGCAAGTCGAATGGGGATATTCAAGTTTTTTCTTTGATATTAATTCAAGTTACACTTTTTGAGCGTGGTGACCGATATAAAACAATATTTAATAGAGAAAAGGTATTTAATAGGTTTTAAAGGCCTGCAAGTCGAATGGGGATATTCAAGGTTTTTCTTTGACATTAATGAATAAAATAACAATAATGATAAGAAAACAAATTTTAATAGAGAAAAGGTATTTTAATAGGTTTTAAAGGCCTGCAAGTCGAATGGGGATATTCAAGTTTTTTCTTTGATATTAATTCAAGTTACAGTTTTTGAGCGTGGTGACCGATAAGAAAACAAATTTTAATAGAGAAAAGGTATTTATTAGGTTTTAAAGGCCTGCAAGTCGAATGGGGATATTCAATTTGATATTAATTGAAGTTACACTTTTTGAGCGTGGTGAACGATAAGAAAACGAATTTTAATAGTTAAAAGGTATTTAATAGGTTTTAAAGTCCTGCAAGTCGAATGGGGATATTCAAGTTTTTTCTTTGATATTAATTCAAGTTACACTTTTTGAGCGTGGTGACCGATAAGAAAACAAATTTTAATAGAGAAAACGTATTTAATAGGTTTTAAAGGCCTGCAAGTCGAATGGGGATATTAAAGTTTTTTCTTTGATATTAATGAATAAGATAACAATAATGATAAGATAACAATAATGATAAGAAAACAAATTTTAATAGAGAAAAGGTATTTAAATAGGTTTTAAAGGCCTGCAATTCGAATGGGAATATTCAAGTTTTTTCTTTGATATTAATTCAAGTTACACTTTTTGAGCGTGGTGACCGATAAGAAAACAAATTTTAATAGAGAAAAGGTATTTAATAGGTTTTAAAGGTCTGCAAGTCGAATGGGGATATTCAAGTTTTTTCTTTGATATTAATGAATAAGATAACAATAGTGATAAGAAAACAAATTTTGATAGACAAAAGGTATTTTAATAGGTTTTAAAGGCCTGCAAGTCGAATGGGGATATTCAAGTTTTTTCTTTGATATTAATTCAAGTTACACTTTTTGAGCGTGGTGACCGATAAGAAAACAAATTTTAATAGAGAAAAGGTATTTAATAGGTTTTAAAGGCCTGCAAGTCGAATGGGGATATTCAAGTTTTTTCTTTGATATTAATTCAAGTTACACTTTTTGAGCGTGGTGACCGATATAAAACAAATTTTAATAGAGAAAAGGTATTTAATAGGTTTTAAAGGCCTCCAAGTCGAATGGGGATATTCAAGGTTTTTGTTTGATATTAATGAATAAGATAACAATAATGATAAGATAACAATAATGATAAGAAAACAAATTTTAATAGAGAAAAGGTATTTAATAGGTTTTAAAGGCCTGCAAGTCGAATGGGGATATTCAAGTTTTTTCTTTGATATTAATTCAAGTTACATTTTTTGAGCGTGGTGACCGATAAGAAAACAAATTTTAATAGAGAAAAGGTATTTCAGTAGGTTTTAAAGGTCTGCACGTCGAATGGGGATATTCAAGTTTTTTCTTTGATATTAATTTAAGTTACCTTTTTTGAGCGTGGTGACCGATAAGAAAACAAATTTTAATAGAGAAAAGGTATTTTAATAGGTTTTAAAGGCCTGCAAGTCCAATGGGGATATTCAAGTTTTATCTGATCTACTTTATACACAAATTTTACGCGTACAGCTATTCACTGTTGTACATAGATGATAGATACCTATACACCTATATACTTTCTCACAAACAGCTGCTTACGTATTCGTCCGATTTCGGAGCAGCTCGTCTCGATCTGTGCGAGCTTCGTACAGCCGAAGTCTACCGAAGTCTGCCGAACTGTGTTAGGTTTTTTTTTCGTTACGGAATTTTTTGATTCGGTCGCCGCGCTCAAAGCCCGCGATAAAAGCTATACAATAGCTTAATAATAATAATAATAATAATAATAACTTTTTTTTTTAAGTAACATAATATTAGATTAATCCTTTAATGTGCAGCATCACCGCCACGACGACCCAGTTAATTCCAAACTGCAAAAAAATTGTCCCAGAATTCTTAGGCAAAATTTAAATTTTATAACTTAGTTGTAAAAAGTCATTCATTTCTTTTCTTTTAATTCTGATCGTGAATTATGGTGTTTTTCCATAATGAATGAGCGCAATTGCCTTGCGCTCAAAGGGTTAAACCCTATGCATAAAATTTTACATTTTTGAAAATAATTATTGTTTTATAAGTTTATTAACTTAGAAATGATTATTAATAAATGTATATATATATGTGTGTGTGTATCAAAATAGTATGCTAAATTCAATTTACACAAAATTAAAAGTAATTTTTCTCAGGTAAATTGAGTGCACGTGGTTACTAGGCATGGGTGGAATCCCCTTCAGGAGACTCATTTTAAAAAATCCTAGTTTGTATTTAGGCGAGTTTCGGAGAAAACCTCGGAAAACTTCAAACGTCTAGGTTAACGATCACGACATGTGGGTTTTTTTTCCAGGACTTCAGTACGGTAGAAACATTTATTATATCTTCAAAATTCATCCTTGAAGTGATATCAGTCTAAATATTTAATATTGAAAATTACAGCAAATTTTCTTGAACCAGTATAATCAAGGTTTTGAATCAATTGGATTATTATTATTATTATTATTTTCGAAACTGAGAAAGATCTCACACTTGAACAGATACTGTCTGGTAAAATTAGCATTTTAAATGTCGTTTTGATATTTGAAAATGTATTGGAAATGTTCGATTCGTTTATTTTCTTTAAGCACATTATTATTATTATTATTATTATTATTTATTTATTTATTTATTTATTGTCTAAAATGCGTGCATAATTTATCTCTTTGTACAAATAATTTTAGCTTACGATTCAATGAAAGTTTTTTTTTTTTTTTTTTTTTTTTTTCATTTTGTAGAAAAAAATATTTTTCTGCCCAATACCACGATCTAGTCACCTTTTGCAGCAATCAAGACCTGGGGAAAAAAAAAAATTAGAAATATACAGTGTGTGTAATTGAACTTAACGCTATAAAATTAATTCACAACTAAAACAAGCTAGACGATTGCCACGAAATTTGGAATGTAGACAATTAATGAGATGCTCTCAAAATACTAAAGTTTTTAAATTCCAAAAATTTCTACCAAATGGTACTTTGTATGGAGAAATGGTAAAGTTAAGAAATGGAATAATCCACAAGGAGTCAGAAAATAATAAATACATGTTCAAATTGTTTATGCATTTTGCAGAATCCATTTCCTTTGTTATATTTCCCATTTCACCTGTAATTCATGAAAATCGCCATCTAGCGGGCGGTTTTAAAGTGTCTTTTTTTTCTTTTTTTTTTTAAAGTACATCTTTTGAATCACCAGCAGATGAAATTTAGTGGCAATCCGTTTGCCTTTTTTAGTTACAAGATGGTGCTTATAGCGGAAATTTAATTATAACTCAAAATCATAACCCAAATAATAACTAATAATCGCAACTCATAATCAAAATTCATTTGTTTTTAAAATAAAAAAACTTCACATAATATTCAGTTTACAATTTTCTATTATATATACAGAGAGAGGGAGGGGGTTAATAGTTAATAAAAGGGAAATAGACGTTTTATTGAATACCTAATATACACTGCTCGACATTGAAAATGCAACACCAAGAAGGAATGATAATAACGGAATGAAATTTGTATGACTCATACATTATAGTAGGAAGAACAATTGATTAAAATTTCAGGAAATTTGGAGTAATATGTATTGAGAAAACAGTACATAAAGCAGCGACCTCTGTGAGCAATAACAGCACATATCTGCCTAGGCATTGAATCGAACAGCGATTGGATGACATGTACGGGTAGAGCACTTCATGAAGCTTCACCCCGATTCCACAATTCATCGATCGAAGTTACTGGTGAGTGGTGCGGGGGGGGGCAGTCGTTTTTCAATGATTAAACAGTCATTTTCATTGGTGCGAGATCAGGAGAACGCGCTGGCCAGAGCAACAGTCGAACACATTCTGTAAAGAAGGTCCGGACAATACAAACAACTTGCGGTCGTGCCTTATCTTGCTTAAATTTTGCGCTACGGAGGCCTCGAATACAGGACAGAGGGGCGGGCCTTAACTCATCAGAAATTTAATGGCCGCTGTTCAGAGTGCCAGGAATACGAACATGAAGTAATCGAGACGTGTATCCAATGGGAACCCATAACATAACTGCAAATGATGGACAGTATGATGATGTCGAATCCCAGCTGGCAATGTGCATTATTTATAATGCCGTTAAATACGGATAAGGCAATCTTGATGCTGTAAACAGGATTGTGATTTGTCTGAAAAGTGACTTCACGCTACTCCTGCGTCCAGGTTCATCGTTGATCACACATTAATGGCGCCCATATCAGTGATGCAGTTTTGAGGGTAGTCAGAATTTTGGTAGCCACATACTGAGTCACCACCTGGATTGATGGTATGTTGTACCATTGGATACACGTCCCGGTCATCTCTTGTTTTCATTCCCGCCACTCTGAATACCAGCTATTACATTTCTGACGAGTTAAGGACCATAGCTCTGCCCTATGTTCAAGGCCTCCTAAGCGCAACATTTAAGCAGGACAATGCACGACCGCAAGTTGTCCATATTGTCTGGACCTTCATTGATACAGAATGTGTTCAACCGCTGCTCCGGCCAGCGCGTTCTCCGGATCTCGCACCAATGAAAATGACAATTTAATCGTTGAAAAGCGACTGGCCCCCATCACTCACCAGGAACTACAATCGATGAATTGTAGCATCGTGTTGAAGCTTCATGAAGTGCTCTACTCGAACATGTCATCCAATCTCTGTTCGATTCAATGCCTAGGCAGATATGTGCTGTTATTGCTCACAGATGTCGCTGCTTTATGTACTGTTTTCTCAGTACATATTACTCCAAATTTCCTGAAATTTTAATCAATTATTCTTCCTACTATAATGTATATTAAGAACGTTATACCATATATATTTTGACAGAAGTTTTTTCCCGGAACAGGATACGGACCTAGGATTATCGTGTAAAAAATAGTGCATAAAATACTTCGTGGTTGTATGGTTGTTTCATATAATTGTAATGTTTCTTTTCATTATCTGTATTCATTTGTATGAGAATGGCATGTATATTCATGCAAAAATAAAGGTTTCTTTGATAGTATCGAAGATTTTTCGTATATTTCTTATTAATAACATAGAGGGTTTTCAAACAAAGTAATGTTTTTTTTTTTTTTTTTTTTTTTTTTTTTAAACCCTGGAACACTAGTGTAACGTAAAATTTACGTGCTGTCTTCCTTTATTGGTATACATTTTTATAGTTTCCAAATATATTTTTAAATACAAATAATTATTCAATTAATGAAAAGTTAGTAATATAGAGTAAAACAGCAAATAATTAAAGATATTTAAAAACAACATTAATGTAATATAAGCAAATAAAACGAATTTTACATGTGCACGTAAATTTTGAGTATCTCTAGTGAAAGCGGCAGATATGAACACGCTGGTGTTCTAGGGTTAAACTTGGAATGCTACAATAATTATAACCCTGTATTATCCATGCCCTTCCATTATCTGTATTCATTTGTATGAGAAACGCATGTATAATCAAGCAAATATAAAGGTTTCTTTAATAGTATGAAAATTTTTTCGTACATTTCTTCTTAATAACATACAGAGTTTTCAAACAAAAGCAATGTCATTTTAAAAAAAAAAAAACTTGGAATGCTACAATAATGATAATATACTGCAATCAGAATAGAGAAGACCCAGGTCAGTTGGCATAGGGGCTAGTTGGCACACACCTTCTATTTCTTGCCACCATACAGCTAAAGCGATGTCATCTTTCTAGTAGGATGTGTGTGTAAAGGTGCACCATTCACCGTAACACCAACCTGCTTGAAAGTGTAACGAATGAATGATCTCTGTTTCATTGTTTTATTAGTTGATGAGAATTTTTTTTCATTCTGGTGACCCTGCTGATCGAATTGAGGCGCTGTTGATGTTGATGACGGTTTTCGAAAGCGTGGTTAACTGTGGTTGCATGCATGTAAAATAATCTTTTGTTTTTGATTTTGGGATTGCGAAGTATCCATCTTATTTTGGATGTCCCTGTAAGTCTAGTTGGCATAGCTATGACACAGCTATGTATGTTATAGCTTGGTCTTAAATAGTTCAAAGGCTGAAAAACTGCTCTATGACAAAGACGTTCGTTGGGTTCTCATTCGATAGTTCCCATGAACCTTGCAAAACCTCAAAAAGATGCCAACAAATCACATCGAACGAAACCAACAACGAATCCCTCACAATATCTAAAGCTTTCTG
The DNA here is from genome assembly GCA_963930645.1 of Salticus scenicus. Classification (NCBI taxonomy): domain Eukaryota; kingdom Metazoa; phylum Arthropoda; class Arachnida; order Araneae; family Salticidae; genus Salticus; species Salticus scenicus. The sequence continues at coordinate 114,173,338 of OZ005657.1, forward strand.
ATCACCCTGTATGCCATGTAAATGAATTTGTTTTGGTGAAGTAGCAAACCTTCCAGTACCCTGGGAAGATCGTCATAACCGATAACAACGAGCGTGCCCACCTGATCAAAAAGGGAAAATCTGGAGACTGCCATATAAAGATATTTCAATTCGGTACGATCAGAGTAAAATTTTGTGAAAACTGTACTCACCTTTTCAAATAAACGAGTGTCCATATCCTATATTCACGGTTAATTTCAAAGATTGAGCTAATTCGATTTGAATAACTATAGATAACTATAATAATAATAATTTATTATTATTGAAGAAATCATTGTTCATACATTTATGCAGATATTTTTGTTGCTGTTGTTCAAGTATTGTTAAAATAAAATGATTTTACTCTAACATCGTTGTGTTTTGCCGAAGTATCCCTATCCATAACATACTATGCCAACTAACCCCGCGGGTAAAGTTAGCTGGCATATCGTTTGGGGAAACGTTTTAAAGGTTATTTAAACATAGACTTAATTAATGGGCCCTATATGATTTCGAAGTTAAAAAGTTAAGCTATCCGCCACATTCATCAGAATCTCTTCAAGTATTACACACACACACACACATACACACAAAATAAAATAAAATAAATAAATAAATAAGAAATCCTATTGTATTTTGGTAAACAACGTTGATAGCTTCATAATCGACTTTAAGGTATTATTATTCTTATTTATAAATTAAAGAACTGGTGTACAATAAATATTTAAGCATAAAAACTTCTTCGCATACAATAAAATAAAAGGAAGCGCGATCAGCTTCGAAAGGACGGGGCCTTTCTTCTTCAAGTAGAAAAAAAAAGTAATAGCTCGAGTTTTTTTGCACCTGAAGAAGAAAGGAAGCACGCTTTCGAAACTGGTAGTGCTTCCGTTTATTTTACGGTGTGTGAAGATTTTTTTATTTTTTATGTTTAAATACTTATTTTTGACGTTCAGTACCAGAGCTACCTAGCACTATGATACTGCGATGTTGCTTTCTCAGTGCACTCCTGCCTTCTTCTCCCCTCCACCTTTTTTTTTTTTTTTTTTTTTTTTTTTTTAATAAAGGATAGGGTTAAATTCTTTGACTCAAAATAATTGTTGCGTGTTTCTACGCAATTTACTAAAAGTTGTTAAAATCTGTCTTGAATATTCTATATGTTTAAATTGATTACTAATGTTAAACACATCCACTCTTGCGAGAATTAGTATTAATGAAACCGAAATATGTATGCAGTTTGAGTTCAGAATATTTTAAATTTAAAATGTCTGCACTGTTTTCAAAACATATATGTATACGCAGTAAACATGCGTATAAAAAGAGTGCAGATTTAAACGCTCATTTACTATTTTATGCTTTTGGACCACTAAATTACAAGCTTTCTGATTCCTTTGGACCACTGAATTTTCACTGCTGACACGAACCATATGTATCATAATGAAAAGGAATGAATAAAATTTAAGAAATCATCTACAGAAGACATTTTACTTTTCTTTAAAATTTAGTTGTTGAATAATAGTCTCCCCCCCCCCCTCTCAACACACACACAAAGATCAATAAATCAATAGTTTTCTATCTCACTTCATAAAAATCTAAACTCTCATATTAAATCATTTTGCAACCCATACATTTGCTATATTACATCAATTTGTCACTGTCATCGATCCTTTCTGGCGGGATGATTTATGCGCCTGGCTTATCAGAGTGTCTGAGAATAACACTAGTTTTATCAATAAAACCTAGATTCTCATAATTACGAATATATTTTAATGAAGATCACCACATAAATTCATTTGAGAAACATGCATGGCATTTTTTACGTCTCCTTAAACATTTTGACAGATTTTGTTAATGTTTTCAAATCTGTTGGAATAATAAGCAAAACCGAACATTCTGATTCTACATGTTCAAAAGTATTTATTAAGCTTGAGACATAGCAACCATACTAATTTGGAGTTTTTTGCTTTGTATAATACAACAGTAATTAACACTCTCACCCAGTAAAAGGATTTGATTAAAACTATAAAATATATTTTCTTCAGGTTGTATTGTTGCTTGGAACCAAATTTTTATTACAAGTAAAAATTAAGTCTTGTTACGAAAGCATTAAGAATATTGTTAACAAAATTTCAAATTTTCAACAAAATTTCTTTTTGTACGCTTATATTAACAAAATCTTATGTTTAACATTACTATAAATTTTGTATATTTGTAGCTGAAAAATAGGTTTTGAAAGAAATTTTTTTTTTTTTTTTTTAGAATTTCGAAACCAGTCGTTAAAATTATTATATTAATCTAAACAAAATTTCTATTGGAAAAAAAATAAATAGATATTTTGGTTGTTTCAACTAATTTTTGTAAATTCAACGAAGCCTTTTCCTGAGGGCTTTTTTCGAAGTATTTAAACGCATATTTAATATGGGTGTCAAACATAATTAAAAAAAAAAAACGAAAAGAAACCTCAAAAATTAAAACTACAATAATATTAATTTACTAAATTTGACAAGTACATACTTAAAATATTCTTTCGTGTATCATTAAATAAACTGTAAGGGATGTATTAAATAGTCACAGTTAACTTTCAAACATCATTCCACAAGAAGAAATGTAAAACAACACATGAAGAGATGGAAGATTTTATTAAAAAAAAAAAAATAAATAAAATAAAATAAAAATCTAAAAAACGAAAGCATATATATATGCTAATTGAATTTTGTACTCTGTAAATTTTTGCCAACAGACATGCAGAGTAACAAAAATTACCCCTATTTCTATACATTATTCAATCAAAGCCCCTGATGACGTATTGATGTTGTGTTTTTTCATAATTTGTATTTTCATTATCCTTTTTCAAAAAAAAAAACAAATTTCTTTTACCAGTTCTTGATGTAATATTTCGTTTCATCCGAAAAGATTTTCATAATATATATATATATATGTGTGTGTGTGTGTGTGTGTGTGTGTGTGTATATATCAATTATCAATGGCGTATTCTGAATTTCAGAGGTGGACTTTCTCAATAAATAAATAAATAAATTGAAATAAATTGTATCAATATATTTGAAATAAAACTTATTTGTATAAATTATTGAAAAAAAAAATGTGCAGTATATATTAATATGATATAAATAAAATAATTAGTTTTTTTCTCTTGAGCTATGTTGAGTGAAACCAGAGTATTTAAGCTGAAATCTCTTCACATATTCATCAGGATTTCAATGTATTAAATCGAAAGTACTCTGAAAATCGGAAAAAAGATTGAAAATGAAACGTAAGAAAATTCAAATTTATAACCTCCATAAAATCATTTGAACTTTTAATAAATTACAAGATCCTTAAATAAATTAAATAAATTAAATTTAATTACTAAAATTCACAACTTAAAAAAAATATATTCATTAACAACTAAATTTTACCTTTTTTTTTTTTTTTTTTTTTTTTTTTAAGGAAAAACAGGCTTTTAATTTTAACATATTAGAACTTTTTTTAATTGCATTAATTACCAGAAGAGTAATTGAAAATTAAAGGAAAAGTATCTAAAATATGAAAATTTACATAAAAATTCAATCATTATTAAGCCACTTTCACCTTGAAAACATATTGCGTATTACATCTATTAAAATATAAGATTTATTTATTGCATAACAATAATTAATGACACGACATACCATTGAGGTAATGATACAGAATTAATTAATTGTGGTAATAAATAAAAAGTAATAATCTGTCTTTTCCGTTTACCTTACACTGAATTTACATAACATCCGAATTCATTAACATGACTTAACCTTCAATATCTGAGAAGAAAAAATCCTTAGGAACAATAAACCAGTTACTGAAGTGATTCCTGTAAACTGGGAAATCGATTTCTATTTCTGAGGCGAAAAAACAAGCCCATTTCAAGTTGATATCAAACATTTCCAAAAACCTGACAGGCTTATATTAAGGCCAGGGTCAGCTTGTCGATGTAGGCGAGTGACTCTGTTACTTACTGCAAGAATATGTGAAGGCGAAAAACTTGAATTGTCAAGAAAAAGCATGAAAATCAGATTTACTATATTAGAAAGAAGTGCGAAGCTTTTGAGAATTGGTTGATGTAGATTGCGTGATATATAGCGCGAAAATCTTTCGTCTTTCCACTATTAAAAAAAAAAAAAACATGTATTATAATATGATATATTGATATACATAGTGTAAATAAGAAAAGGGTAAATTAAATAAAATCATACTTGTAAATAAAAAATTAAAGAACACGCTTTTATTGAAATGTGAGCTAAAAAGCACAAAATATCTATCTTTATAGCACTAATATGCAAGGTAAGAGAAAATCGTGTGAGTGACACACAATAATACTTACATATTTTGAAATATTTAATAAAAAAGAAATTTAATTGATCAATTATTGCCACTCGACGTTATATAAATACGGCCAAATCCTGTACCACATACGATAGAGTTTTATATATATAGATTTTTTTGCTTCCCCCTAGAGCCTTCCCCTGATGGGATAGGAGCCTGGAAACACTTGTATGTAGTATTGTCGTTGACTATGAAGTCGCGTGCAAAATTTCAGGTCAATCGAACGACCAGAAGTGGCCGAAAATTGAATTACAAAATTCCGTTACATACATTAATTCCAGTTCAGTTCCATCATGTCAAGTTAATAAAAGCATGTTAAAAAGGAAAGAAAGAAAGAAAGAAGTTTTTACGAAGATGCTGACATTTGTATTATGAATCCTCATCTTTACAAATTATTCTTCAAAATAAAATTTGATGCAATTAAAATAATTGATTAAAGAAATTCATATTAGAAATAATATATAAATATATAAGGTAAAATTTTAAATAAACGTAAATCGAAATAATTATGTACAGCATTTGTACAGCATTTAACCTTTTTCAAACAACCTGTTATCACTGATACCTTTTAGTTAATAAAAATTCGTTGTACTTTTTATTTTCTATATTAAATAATTTTTATTAAAATTAATAGAAATAAATGTAAATAATATTGTAGGATGATTCAAAAAGAGAATCCATCAGCGTAGTAAACGGTTTATTTCATCTGAAGAATTTCAGTCCACACCAAAAGATTGGTTGTATAAAACTTCATTAAGAACAACAGAAATATTTGAAATAATTAGAACCACTAACGTTTGTACAAATCACTAATGTTCATACCATATTTGTTATATATCAACTTTACATTATTGTTTAATTCGGCGAGAAAAACTTTGTATTATGCGTCATAGTTATCGTTCTAAAATTTAAATGCGTTTGTTAATATTAGTAATATTCAAATTTAATAATGAAACATTTTATTCAGACTGTTTCTGCTGAAAATGCAAAGGGAATTTTAGGAAGTATAACGTGATGCAGATATGCTTGAAAACATTCTTTTCAGCAATATGTGGCAGGATGTTACACTTATGAGTAGTGGTATATCAGAGGTTTCCCGTATATGTACCATCCTGCTTTGTATTATATGTCATAATTTTCTTTCTAAAATTTAAATGTCTTTGTTATTATTACTAATATTCAAACATAATAATGAAAAATTTTATTCAGACTGTTTCTGCTGAAAACAGAAACTAAATTTTAGAAAGTAGTATAATGGAGATATGCTTGAAAACAATTTTTTACCAATATGTGGCAGGATATTACACTTATGAGTAGTGGTAAATCAGAATTTCCCGTATATGTACCGTCCTCCAGGTATTTCAAGGTTAGAAATCATACAAGTTGAACTTGGCCTTGCATTAAGAAAGCATTAAGAAGACATTAGCAAGTCTCACATTAGCCGTGAGAAATAATGTGATCATTAGAGTAATAAGAGCGAAGTATAATCTTTATATATCGGTCAATTCACGTTATATGTCATTTTTTATGAAATTAGCGGTCAAAACGTAGTTTTTATTTTTTATTTTCTTTTTCTTAGGCAGCAATCTATTTATTTATTTATTTATTTATTTATTTTTTTTTTTTTTAATAAAAATTGCTCAATGACGACCATTAATGTTACTACACGTCATGTACATGCTATCAAAATCAGCTTAGTAGTGTCAATAACATTAATTTAGACTGAAATGTATTGTAAGATCTCATAAAAAAGTAACATAGTTTCGGTATCAAGATTGCTCAGGGATAGAAAGAAGACGCGAAAAACTTTACATTTGATGGTTGCGAAAGTATTGGCAATATTACAACAGCATAATCAACTTTTTCCTTTCGTAGGATATTTGCCAGCTATATGTCACGTCCAAGTAAATTCTTAAAAACATAACAAACGAGATCAACAGTCTATTTCTCAAAGCATACTTTTTTTTCTCTCTCTCTAAGCGATAGACGCTTTGAATGCGATTTTTCTAGACACTGGTTAAATTATTATTATAATCTAAAATATATCAGTCAATGCACTATAATTATTTAATAACTTACACAGTACAATAGATTAATCAATACACTTCTATATTATACGTAAATAATAGTATATACATTGGCTAATCTAATATAACCAATACTAAGTGACAATAGTATTATCACTTAGTATTGATCATACTAAGTGATCAATACTTAGTATAATAAATACTAAGTGAAAAATATTTTATAATCAATAAAATATTCTTCATTTAGTTTTTTTTTTTCTTTTAATATTTAATAAGATGTTTATTTTCTGATTTATTTTGAATTTATTTTTGGTTATAGCTTTTAGGTTAAATTAAGCAGTTTGCTATTTCTTCTATCTGTTTAAATAATTCCTTGTCGAATCATGTTCTTAGACTGACTAAGAACATAATTAGAGAAGGATTTATTTAACAAAACCATACTACAAAAACTGTAGAAACGTAAGGAGAAAAAAAAAAAAAAAAACTTGAAAATTTTCACGAATACTTGAATATGATTTATATTATATTTATAGTATAATTGAGAACAAATAATAGAAAAAATAAGTTAATATAAAAAATTATTTAAATTTGTTTATTAATTGAAGTTTTGTATTATTGACCGGGTTCTATTGATTATTAAATGAGCAAATAAGATTTCTATCAGAAGTTTGCATTTTTTTTTTTTTTTTAGATTTAATAGATTATGTTAGCCAATCTCGCTGATTTTTCTTTATTAACAATAGTTAAAAATAAAATAAAATAAAATAAAAAAATCATTCAAATATTTCTTTTATCGAATTCTTCTCGATTATCTTTGATGCAATCCCTAAATTTAATAGTTTACATGATTAACTAACACTTGAAACGCATTTTCAGTATCAGGTATCGGGATTCTATGAGCTTAATCACGGGATGCCAGAATTCATACTGAGATTTAATATATTGGGTTTTCTCTAATATGACTACATATATATACATATATATTATTAAATTTTCTAACCTGATGTAACTAATAATACAAAAACATTGTATAGTTTATAAATTAAAGTATGCTTATATTTTTAAGAATTATATTTTTAATTAACTTAGTAAAAGTACACGATAAATTAAAAATGCTGAATACTAGAAACATTCCCTCTCTCTCTTTTTTTTTAGGTGCTGTAGAAACTGAAAGGTATCTATATTCCTAATAATTAGGCTCGTGATTTGATATTTGAGACCTCGAGATTTTCGGAACACGGGGATTTTAAGATTCCAAACCAATTCTTTTGGCTATATAGCGTAGCTGCCAACATTTAATAATTTCTAAATAAGGTTTACTACTTACATTTTTTAATAAAAATTTCTTATATTAAATATTCCAAAAATACTTTTAAGAAATTCAGGTATTAAGTCTCTGTGCAAAATTGGAAGATATGTTAGCTAATGATATAACATAACGTATGTTTATTGGTCAAATTTGTTTGCTTACTTATATGTTTCTAACTTTTCTTTTTACTTATACATACTTCTATATATGCCAGAAGAAAATATTGGATTCGTTAAAATTTCCGATCTCTGATCTTCAGTGAAGCGTTTTGAAATTTTTGAGATTTAAATGTTTTAAGATAACCTGAAAACGATTTGACCATTTTTAGAAAATGTCTGTCGGTGTGTATCAAAAAATTTTTTAAATGCTCTACCTACCGAACCAATGAACGAAATTCAATCAAACTTTATATTTAGTTGGACTTTGGACCTTCACTTAAATTGGCACTGATTACATTTTGGTATCAATCACTCAACAAATGGCGCTTTTATTCTTTCTTTCTTTTTTTCTTTTTCTTTCTTTTTTTTTTTTTTTTTCAATTTTTAATATGGCAGTATAGAACAAAATTTCGTATAAATGCACATAATGAGAATTACTTTTAATCTTTGAATGTGAAATCAAAAAAATATATGTATATTCGTAATTGGAATAATCAACTAGAAAAAAAACTTTGATATTTAGGGCCATCGCTTGCTCACTTTCCCCTGGGGCGTGGAAATTTTCTTCATGAGTATCTTTCAAAAGAGCTCTTCAACATTTAAAAAATGAATTGTTGAATTGATCTGTAATAATTTGAAACTCATTTATATATTATTTTTCATTAAAAAAAAAAAAAAAAAAAAGATAAATAAAAGCATTTCTTTAAATGTCATCTACAGGACAGAAAATCGACAAAATATTTCTGTGAGATGAAAATGGTCTACATTCATTATGGAATTGTTTTTTTATAAATAATAAATTTTTGTAAATAATTTATATTGCTTGAATTTGTATAGGAAAATAGAGAAGAAAGTTTTGTGATAGACAAAACATATCAGTTTTTTTTTTTTTTTTTTTTTTTTAAGCTTAAAAAGAGAAAAAAAAAAAAAAAAAAGAAAAAAAAAATTGCCCTCCGAGGGGACATACATCAAAAAATCAAACAAGAATTATGGTGAAAATGCTTGAAAAGTTTTGTAATAAATAAATGTGGTATATTTCAAGCCATATCGACATTTAAAACTGCTATTCTTGCATTTTGCAAAGATTTTTGTTGCAAAATTTTCTATTCATCGGCTGCAGATTTTACAACTTAATAATGGGGCCCACACATTCAACAATATGCTCTCCATCGATAAACAATCTGCAACTTGTAACAAATAACAATAAAATTTGTAATAAATAAAATAGTTTGTGTTAAAATTTGTAGCTTGTTCGTATTTTGGTGCATTTTCCCTCAGAGGGGAAATTTTAAAAATTTCCTTTTCCAGATCCCCAGAGCGCATCCTTTGAAATGTCTATATACAAATTTTCCACTCAATATTCATTTTAGTTAGAACTACAGAGTGCTTTGAATATGCCAAGTTTAATTATGGTCACCTAGTATATATCACATGATTCTACAAAACAAAAATCATCAATTCCTAATTTATATATATAAAGTTAGGCACAAAAATGTAGGAAAATATTTTTTGTAATATTTGCTTATTCATTTAATTTTTTGTTATTCAACTTTTTATAACAAAGTAATCTAAAACATAAAAACCACTTTTGTTGTTGTTGTTTTTGTTACCAGAGATTTAAAATTTTGCTTTATCAAAAACATTGTTTCTGAGTTTAGCTGGAGTTTAATATCTGAAAGGATTGTTTTTATGCAAAGGATTTATTTATTTAAAAAATAATAATAATACAAACATTAAAAGTAAACATTTTTATTGTTGAAATTTAGTTCTTATTTCAGAATTTACATGATTCACAGGTTCAAATTCACGCCACAAGAAAGAAACATATTTTTCTTCTTCTTTTTTTGCTTAAAACCAAACATAACACTAACATTTTTTTTTAGAAGAATTCTAGTTTGTAAAGAAGGAAAAAAAAGAAGAAGAAGAAAAAAAAAACACGAATGCAATGAATTGTGATATCATAATAAAATAAAATAAAATAAAATAAACGCGAATGCAATGAATTGTGATATCATTAAAAAATAAATAAATAAATAAAAATAAATAAACTGAAAAGGAAAAAAATTGAGGTGTAACACAAGCGATTAACAATTTATCACTTAAAGCCATGTAAAATTTTAACTGAAGCGAACTTTTTTGCTGTTATTTTATTTTATGTATCAAGAAAATTTCCAACAAATAATTGAAGAAGTCGAATAATTTTTTTTTCTTTCTATTATTTTTAAAACTGATTCATAAAATTAAACGAAAGTAGTGTAAAAAGGACAGTTCACCAGCAGGGTGGTGGGACGGTGGGATGATGTGGGTCAGGGTGGAGGGCGCCTCCACCCTAGACCCACCGTCCCACCACCCTGCTGGTCAACGTGTCCTTTTTACACTACTTAGTCATCATCTTTAACGAGGGGGTGTTGCCACCGGAAGAATAAAAACTTTACGTTGCCACCCGAAGAATAGAAACTGTGTTGCCACCGGAAGAATAGAAACTTTGAGTCATCACCATTCACGAGGGATTCTGCGATGAGTGCTGCCATCTATCGGGGAGAAGGGGAATTTTGAGGAGTTAGATTTATTTTCCTAAATTTCGGACTTAGTATTTTTTTCACAATTTTAGGGACTTCAAAATTTTTTCGAAGTTTTGCGGGAAGTGAGATGACGTCACGATCTTTTGGGACTTAGCCTGAAAAGAGATACATACAAAATTTACAATTTGAGAAATAAGTGAAAGAAAAATGTATAGAAAAAAGTTAGAAAGAGAATACAAAATTTAAGAAAAAAGGTAGAGAGAGAGAGATCACCTTGAGCGCCTGGGAGACTGCCCTCCCGAGGTCCTGCGGTGCCCCTTTTCTCTCCGTAGAGCAAGGCGGGAGTTAGTTCCTTTTAAAAAAATAAAAAAATTAGAAGCTGAAGAACTCATCACATAGTTTTCTGAGGTTGTCTTCAAAGCATGGGTTCAGACAATTTTCATAGATGCGAAACAATCTGTACAATCTTCATGGGTGCAGAAACAGTTTTCATAGATGCGAAACAATCTGTACAATTTACATAGGTGTAGGAACAATTTAAAAATATATACAGGGTGCAGGAACAATCTTCATAGGTGCAGAAACAATTGATATATACAGGATGCAGGAACAATTAATATATACAAGGTGCAGGAACAATCTTCATGGGTGCAGAAACAATTTAAAATATATACAGGGTGCAGGAACAATCTTCATAGGTGCAGAAACAATTTAAAAATATATACAAAGTGCAGAAACAATTTACATAGGTGCAGGAACAATTTAAAAATATATACAGGATGCAGAATCAATCTTCATGGATGCAGAAACAATCTTCATGGGTGCAGAAACAATTTAAAAATATATACAGGGTGCAGGAACAATCTTCATGGATGCAGAAACAATTGATATATACAGGATGCAGAAACAATCTTCATAGGTGCAGAAACAATTGATATATACAGGATGCAGGAACAATTAATATATACAAGGTGCAGGAACAATCTTCATGGGTGCAGAAACAATTTAAAAATATATACAGGATGCAGGAACAATCTTCATAGGTGCGAAACAATTGATATATACAGGGTGCAGGAACAATCTTCATAGGTGCAGAAACAATTGATATATACAGGATGCAGGAACAATTTAAAAATATATACAAGGTGCAGGAACAATCTTCATGGATGAAACAATATATACAAAATTTTTCTATTTTCACTGTGGATCTCTATGCTGCGGTATTCTGTAATGGCCATAAGCCAGACTGGTGATTCCATCATCTAGCAGATACCTCTTGTCATCAAAAGGAGATAAACACTTTTTGTTTGGATTAACTGTGTAGAGGTGATGACGTTCTTGAAGGATTCTTGTTTGTTCTTCATACGTGGCTATCTCCTTTTGCAGGCACTCTTCATAGTCATGAACACTTAATTTTTTTCTTACGATGCAGGTTGATATGCCTTTTGCTGTCTTCTTTTCACCACCAGCTGACTGTATGGCATACATTTTTGGCTTTAATCCAATGAATTTGTAGGCAGCTTGACTGTGGAGTTCATCTTTGAACTTTCCAAGGACCTTTTTGTTAGTTGTAGAATATAGCGGATGATTTTCAGGATATTCTGAAAAGTCAAAGTGGTGCTGATCTTCCTTCATATCTTGGTACACGTCCGCTGTCTGGATACAGTACGTCAAGGAGTCTGTATCCGTGAACAACAAAGTTGCACGACTTTCATACTTTTTCATAACGAAATTGTAATGAAAGTCGTACGAAATTGTAATGAAAGTCGGTTTAAGGCATCCTTTCTGGAGAACTCCTTCAGACACACAGAACAGGAGAAACCCTATAAAAGAATAAAGACGATTTTTAATTAAAGTGTTACAATTTTTAATCAATGCGTTACAATTTTTCGAAATATCACAAAACAAAAACTTTAAGAAATAATACATACCTTAGAAGGACCTGGCTGAGGATCAACAGATTCTTGCAATTCACTTGTGGACTGATGCGATTTTCAATGTCTATTCAAAGCATCCTTTCTAGAGAATTCTTTATGGCAAATGAGACACACGAACATTTTTTCTGTGTTATGCGTTGTCATATGCCGATTCAGTTTTGATCTATCCACAAACGATTTCCCACAAGTAGGGCAAACAAGTCGAACCTGTAATAAGAAAGGCAATTTTTTTAAACTTTTGTAAAAGGGACAATTTTTAAAAACTTTTGTAAAAGGAAACACTATCATCAAAATTTTATTGCAAAACAATACATACCTTAGAAGGTTCAGGTTGGGCTTCAGGCTGGGCCTCAGGTTGGGGTTCAGGCTGCGCCTCAGGCTGGGTGGCGTCATCCCATTGGAGGTTCCTCCACTCCTCATCATTCATTTCCCCAACAGTACAAAGCATATGAAGTTCGTCATCGGGTATACCGAAGGAAATACCCGACTGAAATTAAGCGAATCATTTTATAAACATAGGATGCAACTTTAAAAATTTTTAGAAAAATAAATTCTTCTAGTTAAAGATTTAATATACAAAAGGTTACACAAATCTAACTTTTATACAACATAAATAAATAAATTTAATAAGTATAATCTATTCGATGACTCATCAACCGATGACTCATCCTAAACATGATTCTACTTCATTGAAAGAGGAGTTTTATAAACACTAACATTGTAATAAGCCAATATACTATTTTATCTAAACATAGAATTGGGTATGCAACTTTAAAAAATTTTAGAAAAATAAATTCTCCTAGTTAAAGATTTAATTAATCTAACTTTTATTCATACACACTAGCATTTTAATAAGCCAATACACTATTTTATCTAAACATAGGATTAGGTATGCAACTTTAAAAAATTTTAGAAAAATAAATTCTCCTAGTTAAAGATTTAATTAATCTAACTTTTATACATACACGCTAGCATTTTAATAAACCAATACACTATTTTATCTAAACATAGGATTAGGCATGCAACTTAAAAAAAAAAAAAAAAAAATTAGAAAAATAAATTCTCCTAGTTAAAGATTTAATAAACAAAAGATTTAATTAATCTAACTTTTATACAACATAAATAAATTGAATAAGTATAATCTAATTGATAGCTTATCAAACGATGAGTCATCCTAAACATGTCTGAACATGAAACTACTTGAACACTAACATTTTATTGTATAAGCTATGCGATGACTCATCAAACGATGAGTCATCCTAAACATGACTGAACATGAATCTACTTGAACACTAACATTTTATTGTATAAGCGATAATTACTATATAAATCACAAAGTATATGATGTTGGAAATTAAATAAACAACACTAGTTGATGAAAATTATAAGTAAACTGATTTTCTAGTTAATAATTAAATTTTTATTTATAATGAATGCAAATTAAGTTTCTCATAAGTAAACAATAATAAAAATAACTTTTTGATTTGAATAATATAAAAAGCACCTCTAAATGAAGTATGAGTCATAAATTTTGTAAGGAAATAAATTATTAGAATAATAAATTTTTAGTTTAAACTTATGACAATAAGTTTTAATTAAATCTTCTAATTAAAAAGTTTTTCAATTGTAGAAAAAATAATTTCTATGCATAAATTTTTAGTTTAATATCATATACAATATTTTAGTACTACAATATAAATTAAGTTTCATTCTTGTTTTAAAAATAATTTCTATGTCATAAGGTTGTAAAAAAAAAAAAATAAAATAAATAAACTTATTAAAATTTCTACACAAAGTTTTTCACTTATACAATAAATAATTTCTAAGCATAAACAAGTTTTACACATACTTAAATTTCACTTTATGTAGTTTATTGAATGAAATAAAATAGATTTCGCATTTATCAAATTAAAGATTCGAAATTAAATTTATTTTTAGCACATTATAAATAAAATAGATTTTAAAGTCATTCTATTATAGCATATTGTAAATCAAATTTATTTTTAACACATTATAAATAAAATAGATTTTCACTTATAGAATAAATAATTTCTAAGCATAAACAGATTTTACACATACTTAAATTTCACTTTATATAGTTTATTGAATGAAATAAAATAGATTTCCCATTTATCAAAATAAAGATTTGAAATTAAATTTATTTTTAAACACATTCTAAATAAAATAGATTTTAAAGTCATTCTATTATAGCATATTGTAAATCAAATTTATTTTTAACACATTATAAATAGATTTTAAAATCATTCTATTATAGCATATTGTAAATCAAATTTATTTTTAACACATTATAAATAAAATAGATTTTAAACTCATTCTATTATAGCATATTGTAAATCAAATTTATTTTTAACACATTATAAATAAAATAGATTTTCACTTATAGAATAAATAATTTCTAAGCATACACAGATTTTACACATACTTAAATTTCACTTTAGGAAGTTTATTGAATGAAATAAAATAGATTTCCCATTTATCAAAATAAAGATTTGAAATTAAATTTATTTTTTAACACATTCTAAATGAAATAGATTTCCCATTTATCAAATTAAAGATTCAAAATTAAATTTATATTCAACATATTATAAATAGATTTTAAAATCATTCTACTTTAACATATTATAAATAAAATAAATTTTAAAGTCATTCTATTTTACCATAGTGTAAATAAAATTTATTTTTAACACATTATAAATAAAACAGATTTCCCATTTATCAAAATAAAGATTCGAAATTAAATTTATTTTTAACACACATTATAAATAAAAATAGATTTTAACATATTGTAAATAAAATTTATTTTTTAACATATCTTAAAAAGTAATAATAAATTAAGTTAAAGAATTCTTATTACAATTTAATAACTCATATTTCACTAAAAATGATTAAACACAGTTGGAAAAATTAAGTAAAATCAATTATTACTAGATAAATATACTTACTGCATTTTCAACATCCATAGCTTGATTGTCGTTGTTGAATCCTTCCATTATACAGGTACGGAAAAACTGAAATACAATACGCCGAAAAACACAGCAAATTTCCGGGAAGAAAACTTCGCGAGCGTCGGTAAAGGAGAGAGTAAAACACACGTGTTGCCTAGGCAGTAGATAATCTACGAATGAACCCAGAAATGAGTTGCAACGGCTTATCTAGATAAGGGGGTTTCCCCATGAGTCACCCTGACTCACCTCTGTAGATCTTACGAGAAAGTTCTCGAGTTCTGATTCATCATCGTAGAGGTTGATTCATTTGCATATTTCTCTCGTGGATTTTCCAAGGTGAGTCACCACCCTTGTTCGTACAAGTACAATATCTTACGGGAAATATGAAACATACTCGTTGATTCAATCAGAGACTATCTACATTTGCATATTTCTAATGAAGGGATAATGTATACACTTTTAATTAAAGGAAAATAATAATTATTATTTCAATTTGATTATTAAAAAATATTTTTCAAGTAGATTGTTTCGTGAATAAATGGTTTTATTATATGTTTTATAACATAAAATGTATCTTTTCAAAACAATATTTTTCCTGAATATAAGTTATTAAATGCATAGGAAATGGTTTTATTATATGATTTAATAAATATATCTTTTCAATTCAATATTGAATCCTTAGAAAGTGAATCTCTTAAAAATAAATTGTTTTAAGAAATGAAATAGTCATTTCGAGCTTATATGTTTTAAGAAATATATCTTTTAAATTATTAAATCCCCAGAAAGTGAATCTCTTAAAAATATATTGTTTTAAGAAATAAAATAGTAATTTCAAACTTATAAATTCATTGAAGATTGAATCTTTTATGAAATAAAATATTTCTAATTAAATCTTTTAAGAAATAAAATATTTCTAATTAAATCAATAAAATATTTCAAAATAAGACAGACACAGATATTCAGTTGTTTACTTAATTTCCAACATCGTATACTTTGTGATTCATATAGTAATTATCACTTATTCAGTAAAATATTAGTGTTCAAGTAGATTCATGTTCAGACATGTTTAGACATGTTCGCACTTGTTTACGATGAGTCATCGTTTGATGAGTCATCGAACAGATTATACTTATTCAATTTATTTATGTTGTATAAAAGTTAGGTTTATTAAATCTTTAACTAGGAGAGCATATGATAAACATGAAAGATTTATATAAAATTTGCATAATTTTAATTAGATAACTTACTTAAGAGGTATTTGAAAGACTTACATATAATTTGCATAATGTTAATTAAGAAACTTAATTAAGAGATATCTTCGTGATAGGTGAGGGAAAACCTATGACTCATCCTTTCTGCTTAAATGAGGGGAAATCCTATGACTCATCCTTTCTGCTTAAATGAGGGGAAAACCCATTCTTCAAAACAGTCTAATCAACACGGGAGATTTATAGTCCTTCTCAAATCGTTAGATTTCAGTTGCAGTTTGTCTCTCATCCTGATAGCATCTCCTTAGGTGTGCGACTTATTTTCATCGGATAGTATGCATAGTTTCTCCGGTATATGTCGATCTTTTTTCCGCGTGTTATATTTCAATTTACCGTATAAGACAATGGAATCGTTTCCAGTAATATCCCGTAGACTTTGAATATTTTTCACTGCGTACTGAAGGACATTACCCGCGTGTGGTAGCTGATAAGCAATCGGTGGCGTCACTGATGAGAGGATGACGTTATGATCACGTGACTGAGCATAGCCAATCACATCACTTGTGACGTCACTGACCTCGTGACCTGGCATCGCTGATAAGAATGTCTCGTATCATTCATTTCCTCCAAGTCTACCAAGGGAGTAGGACGTGTTTTAAGGTAAGTCCCAACTTTTTCTGAAATAATAGTAATTCAGTATATAGCTAAGTCAGACATGTTATTACATGTATGCGGAATAATTTGATGGAATAGCACACTCGGTGAGTCATGCTGAGTGTATTATTTTATAACATTAATATTGTTTCATTTTAAAAATTTTATTTAAACAATATAAAAATATGTGTGATTAAAATCTTTATGGTGTTTTAAAAACTAAATTGAATAAGATTTTATTATTTATATATAGACAAAACCAACTGTACAATTGTTTCTATATATTTAAAGTTTTAGGTACAATGTAAATTAATATCGTACAAAACTTTGATTATTGTATTTTAATAAAAACTTTCTAACTAAAAATTTATATATACATACTATAAAAAAAAAATTCTTAATCTTAATTATACATTATTTTTTAAGTACTCTGTAAAATTAATTTTTTAACTTTTTTACATGTACATGCGACTTACATTTTTAATGAAAGACAAATTATTTATAAGTTGAGGTTTCAATAAGTGTAAATCAATGAGCCGTGATCGCTGATAAGCAATCTCTGATAAGATAAGACTCTCGTCACGTGACCAGAGGTAGCCAATCAGATAACTCGTGACGTCACTCACCACGTGACTGAGCATAGCCAATCACATCACTTGTAACGTCACTAACCTCGTGATTGTGATCACGTGACCTGGCGTCGCTGATAAGAACTCTCCTTATCATTCATTTCTCTCTAGGCAGCCGTTGGAGTCGGACGGTGTTTTCAGGTAAGTGTATTTTATTCTATAAATAATAACACGTATTGATAGATACAAATTCATTTTATTTAGTATGTTTCCCAGGTTACAGGGTTGAGTTTAACAACAGGTTTTTTTACAATAAGTTTCTTTTTCGGTTTGACAATGTTTTTTCTTGAAGACAAATATCGATTCTTAATAATACTCTGGGGTACCCCCATATCTTTTAAGGCTTGCAAAAATTCACTTTGTCCTGTAATAGGCGGTTTTTTATTCACAGAAAAGATGAAATGAAAGAGTTCCGCTAAATTAGAATGTTCCAGTGTCCTTCCGTTGTAAGTAATCTCTCCTTTCGGGTTCCACTTAAACTTGCTCGAATGAGACTTGAGAAAATTTAATAAGGCTTCGGCTTGTTTCTTCGTGGGTTTAGGTACAGAAGATAACACAAAGGTTTCATAGTCTTCTTGAGGTTCTTGTTTTATAGACTCCACTTGCTTAGGTTCCACTTTTTCAGGTTCTTCTTCGGGTTGTTTAGACATCCAGGGCAAATTATATTCTTGCAAATCCATTTTTCATTTTAAGAGTTCGTAGTAGTGCTGAATTTTTTCGTGATCCGGTAGAGAACTATTTAATATTTTAGCCATAGATAAATCAAATTCCGTCATTTGCTTTTTAGAAGGCGTATGCTTAGAAAATTCTTCTTCCGGTACCAACGCATACTTAGCTGCGAATTCCATTGATGATGCCGGTTAAAACAGACAATGCAGCCGGGATTAAAATATTTAAAAATCCGCCGTGTTGAACAATCAATTTTTTCTTGTTGAATAAACTTCCTTTCTTGGTACCAATTTTTTGAAGAGTCGTCTTATATTTCCTTAAAGACCTTTTCTGATGAGATGAGAGAGGCACGTTTCCTTTTAATACGTTCAGGGTGCATTCGCAAATAGCCTTTACAGATCGAGTCGGTAATTTTTTTAACAAATGCTTGCGTAAGGTTTGAGGACAAGACTTTATAAGCTCCAAATCTCGAAGTTGTTTCTTCGTTAACGTCATGATCCCAATTGAATTAAAATCGGTAGGGCTTTCCTTTTAAACCTTTTTTGGGCTCGTACACAAATTGGGTTTCCCCCGGTAATATACGCGTTCTGAGTCGCATTCCTTCGGGGGTTTGATTCCTTAAATCCACCAACAAATAAGAGAAGGGCTGTTTGGTAGCGTCTTCGAACACTTCTTGAAAAAACTGAGTTGATCTCGGGTATAACTGTCTACCCAAGTGCGTAATTTGACTCATGTCCCGACGATTTTTAAAAAGTACTAAGTATTGACTGTTTAAGGAAATACCTCTCATTTCTTTACCTTTATGAAAAAGGTTTTGAGTAATAAAAATAATACTTAAATTTAAATGGTGACTTCCTTTGGTAAAGAGATGGGTTAATCGTTCATCACCCCCACATTCTACCATCAAATCATCTAAAATCGTTAAAGAATGGGTACCTAAATATTCCGATAATTAGAAGGAAACCCTTCCACGAACGTCACGTCGAGAATTTCCTCGTAAAGCTTTTGAGAGATGCCGTAAAACCAAACGACTTTATCGGGAGGAGGGTTAAACATACGCCGTCGTTCTGCCAGTAAATCCCGCAGAAACCAACTCTTACCGACCCTCGTGGGGCCTGCTAAGAGAATTGTAAAAGGGTGTTGAAAGCGTGGAAACTCCATTCTAAATAAACACAGACACATAGGTATACATTATAAATAGTTTTTTATTGATAAAAGGGAGCATGTGTACGAAATCGTTTGGATACAAAATTATAGACTCGATGGTCGTTACATATATTTTCAGTTACAAACTGCTTTAAAAAATCTTTCAAAATTTTGCCTCGACATCGGCAATAAATATAATACACACAAAATTGACCGCAAACAGCTGTCACATGACTTTGCAGCGGAAGTGGATTAAACACCACTCGTGAAAATTGAGATACATAGTTCGATATAGGTCCTTTAAAAAAGTTCGGCTTGTTTCCATAGGAATCAAAGAATTCCGCTTCCGTAGGGGAGGGTAGGTAGAAAGCCACCCAGTGGCTTCCGGCTTCTGTAGACTTGTCCACGTTGCATACAAAACATGCAGGATAACGTTCGATCTTCTTGGGTAATTGATCACTGGGGAAAACACCGGAAAAGTATTTCTTGGTCACTGGATCGTAGGATAAAATAGCGTCGATTTCTATAGAATTCATTTTCAGTTGGGGAAGTCACACAACACATGTCGTGTTTTACTAATTTCTATAATGTTTTCAAATTCCGCATACACCAATACAGTCGTGGTTCTTTCTAAGGAGTCTGCAAACTTGATTTCAATTCGTAAATTTCCTTGTTGCTGTAGATTCAGATGGGGTCCGTCACACATGTCAGGGCTCAAGTCGAAAGCATACAAAGTATGCCCGTTCGCAAAGTCATCTCGGGTTAGATAAATGCCGGTATCCCGATTAAATCCCGAAAACAAACGATGATACGTTCTTATATAGTTATTTTCTTCGAAATCCAATTCCAAGGGTTTGCTGGGTACGGGTTGTCCATCCACGTAAACACTTAAAAAGTTGACCTTGTGATGATGGAAATAAAAGGGATTTAAATCATATTGTCCAGTGTAGGCACTATTTTCTAAAAGTCCAATAATAATTCTTTTCGGCATGGCTCCTAAAAACACATTGTCTTGCATAAAGGATTTACTTCCGGTTGAGATCGAATAGGTCTTGCATAACACTCGATCGATGGGATACTTTGCTGTACTTTTCTCTAAGGCCTTGGCATGTCCCAGTAATACACCTGGGCTCACTTTCACTTTACGTATGAAAATAGAAGCATGTTCCAAAATCACTTTGTAGTTGGGAATGGGTTTCGCCGCATCGATTTTACACATTAAGGAAAATTCAGGCTTGCTTCGGGTCATCTTAATTTTCAAGTCAACCATATTCAATAGCAATCGATTTTGTTGAAAAATATCACAATGCAAAGGTCCAATCATATCTAACGTTTTGCTTTTATTCGTGAGTGCGTAACGTATCTTCAATCCGGGGTTGTCTCCAGCAGGATCTGTAGCAGTTAAATTCTCATCTTTGTAAAAACATTCACAGGATAATAAACTTTTCTTGGCATCTTCTCCATAATTCAACAGCGTTTCAATGTAGGCACGGTAGGGGTTGGTGTTACTCGACGAGGAGATTACTCTTTCGTTCAGGCTAATATCCACTTGAGAAAACAAGGCGTGTAAAAATAAATTCACGGGGGCGACTGCATCCGTTTCCGCTAAGGGTGATCCATCAAACTTGGTAATTTTCACTTTCACATACAGATAGGAAGCCGATAAATCAATATTGTCTTCACCATTTCCTGAAATATTAAATTCCACAGGACCTCCGTCTCGAATATTCGCAAGAGGGTGGTATTCAACAAAGTATCCTTTTTCAATAGCCGTTTGCGTGGGTGGGATCAAAAATAAATCCAATTCGGATTTCGCACAAGCAGCAGAATCTTTATGGATGAGTCCAGACATCTTTAAGCAAAAATATCTTGTACCTTCACTTTCTTGGCTTTACGTTGAATGACTGCTTTGGTAGAACGCTTCCTCTTTTTATACCGGCGGCCCGATCCAATCATCGTCTTCACTTTAGTAGCGGCTTTGTCGGTTAAGGTCTGTCCAGCTTCTTTTAATCTTCGCTTGGCGGCCATTTTAATGTCTTCTCCGCGAGACAGGTCACTCAACACGTTCACGCCTGAATGAAACAACTGCTTGCCGACCGCTTTCGCTCCCGATTTGAAGAGGGGTACTGCTGCACGAAAAAGGGATCGAAACAGTCCACCGAATCCATATCCCTTTTGTAAAGTAGTGCCTTGATAATAATTTAGACCACTACCCGACTGATGGGAATAGTAATCTTCAAAAGATTTCGCACAACACTGGTAAGGAACAAACATCACGAGAGGTATTTTTGACGAAAGTGAAGCTTCACGTACGAGCGCCCACGTTCAAATGGCGTGAGTTCGCCGAGGTGGTTCCTTATAACGATTTCCAAAGAGTCGAACGATTTTCGGCTGACAGGTAAATAGTGCGGTCGGTCGAATGTCTCACAAATCATTTCTCTATCTTTTCCCCTCATATTGACAATTCGTAAAAGGGGTGCTAACACATCTCCGATAATTTGGGGTTCCACAATATCCGAATAAACCAGCAACACTCTATAATGCGCACAGGGATCTGCGACATAGGTACTAAAAATAGTTTGCTCGATATTTATATCCGGCGAGGCGATTTCACCTGGTTCGAATCCCAACATCTGCACTATCCCCTCATGCAATATCAGTTTTGTTTTATCTTTTACGTTAATACACACCTTTTTCGTGTGCGGGTCATAACTGAAAGAAATTTTATTTTTAATCTCTTCAATAGACATCGCTTTTAAAATGTCATCAACCGATTCGTAAAAGCCAGGAGGAATTCGTCTACCAAACGGGGATTTCCGGTCATTCAAATCGAAACCAAATAAATTATTGTTTTGATTCACATTATACCAGGTGTGAGGGTAAATAAATTCGACGAGGCCTACTTCCCATTCCCCTTTCAATTCAACGGGGGCGGGTAATCGCGTAATAAAATGAGAAATTTTATTCTCAGGAAAATAATTCCGGGAACTGTCCGAAGGTAACGTCACGTAGAACGACATGCTTTCAAATGATCTTTCAACAATCCAAACACTTGTTTTATAAGGCGAATAAATCAGAGGATGGAATCCATTGGTCAAATTTGCTGGGATAACCTTTAAATTTCACTTTGTATTCCACACGCTTTTTCAGTATCCGCTTATCTAAAATCTTTTCAATCGTATAATTCTCTTTCGGTTTCACTTTCTGAAGTTCTTGAGGGTAAAAGGTTCCTTTAATGGGTTCTTCTAACAGGTCCTTGATTCGGTAGACAGGAGGGTCTCTTCTCACACATTCAGTCACCACAAACACTTCTTCCGTCCAGTTCGTTTCATATCCTTTTTCGAAGGTTAATTTCTGCTTGGAAACTCGTACAACATCTCCCGGTTGAAACACACAGGGTTTTCTATTCGCATTTTGCATGTCACCGTATAAAGTATCCCATACATCGCTTTCATTTTCAGCGGTTACTTCGACTGGAGCTCTCTTGATACTCGAATGGTAAGTACGATTATAACTGTGTAACAACTGATCCAACACGTCTAAATAGCGGTAGGTGTGATTATGGGTAAAATATTTCCACATTTTCGTTTTCAAAGTTCGGTTAAATCGCTCCACGACAGATGCTTTCGTATTGTTATTCGTTGTAAAAAACCGCACGCCTTCTTCTTTCAAAAATTTTTGAAAAAGTCTGTTTTGATACTCTTTTCCGTCATCCGATTGTAGGGACTTGGGTTTCCTCATCGCGAAAATAGACCGGAACGCCTTTACAATATCTTCACCCCGTTTTTGCTTCAAAGGGACCGCCCACGCAAATTTAGACAGAATGTCTATACAAGTCAGGATGTAGCGGTACCCTTGATTGAACTTTTGCAACCGAGATCCACTAAGTCGGTCTGCCACTGTTGATCGATGGAATAGACTATCATTCGATTGGTTGGGAACTTTCTTCGAACAGGTTTGTGCAACGTGTATGCATCGACTCTGCTCAGCCAGTCCTGAATCTTCTTCTTCGAGATTTTGCCTTTGGCAGCACGAAATAAGGCATTTACACCACCAAAATTTCCTGCGTGACTTGGGTTCTGATACACCTCCATCGTTACAACACAAAATTTTATTATGACTCACATTCACACGAAAGCGCATCATATCTTCCTCGTACGAAGATACTTTTCAGAATGACTCACTTGCGCAACGCCTCTCTTTATATACCTTATAAGTGCACTCACAAGCATAGCTTCATGGCTTGATAAATAAAACCCTTATCCACTTATCAAGCCGTGAAACTATTTTACCTTCGGTTCGAATCTAACCCCCTGCAAAAATTCGAAAAAATTTTGAAGTCCTCGAAATTGTGAAAAAAAAAATACTAAGTTCCGAAATTTATGAAAATAAATCTAACTCCTCAAAATTCCCCTTCTCCCTGATAGATGGCACCACCAAACTTCTCATCCAAGATGATGACTCAAAGTTTCTATTCTTCCGGTGGCAACACAGTTTCTATTATTCGGGTGGCAACGTAAAGTTTTTATTCTTCAGGTGGCAACACCCCCTCGTTAAAGATGATGACTAAGTAGTGTAAAAAGGACACGTTGACCAGCAGGGTGGTGGGACGGTGGGTCTAGGGTGGAGGCGCCCTCCACCCTGACCCACATCATCCCACCGTCCCACCACCCTGCTGGTGAACTGTCCTTTTTACACTACTAACGAATTAAAAATATTTTACAGAAATGCATCTATGCACGCGTTTTATCTTTTGTTTATTTCTTTGAGAATTCGTTTCAGCATATAAGTTTTATATGCATTTTGTCATTCATTTATTTAAAGTCTTTTTCTTTTTCTTTTCTTTTTCTTTTTTTTCATTATACATGCATTAATTAAGGCATTAACGAAACTATGTTTACAAGTTTTTAAAAATAGCTTTACTTTATAAATATTTGTAAATCTTTAGAAGGACGAATTAACTTTAATAATCTTTAAATACCTTTAACAATCCTTCAACTTTAGCAGCTTTCATATATATTTCGATCTGCATTCGCAGTCATCCTCAGTTGTTGGTCTTGCTGCATTACTGAAACATGTCTTCATCCTCTTCCACATCACTTTCCTCCTTTCTTACGTCATTTTTTCGTCGATACGTCTTTATCACCTGTTGCCAGTCTTTAGTTATGGTGCTATGCTCTCTCTCATTTACTGCCGTGTTAGAGGTTAATATCTCTAAAACTTCGCGTTTTAGGACGTAGTTGTGTGAGTTGTAATTTGCTATTTTGACGGTTTTTAGGGTATTAGTAATTATAGGGTTAGTTTTATGTGTGCGTTGTAATTTGTGTGTGCCACCGCCTTATCACGCACACATAAAACTAACCCTATAATTACTAATACCCTAAAAACCGTCAAAATAGCAAATTACAACTCACACAACTACGCCCTAAAACGCGAAGCTTTAGAGATATTAACCTCTAACACGGCAGTAAATGAGAGAGAGCATAGCACCATAACTAAAGACTGGCAACAGGTGATAAAGACGTATCGACGAAAAAATGACGTAAGAAAGGAGGAAAGTGATGTGGAAGAGGATGAAGACATGTTTCAGTAATGCAGCAAGACCAACAACTGAGGATGACTGCGAATGCAGATCGAAATATATATGAAAGCTGCTAAAGTTGAAGGATTGTTAAAGGTATTTAAAGATTATTAAAGTAGCTTTACTTTTTAAAACATTATTTGAATCAAAGTATTTTTTTTTTTTTAATTATAACATCATTCATGTATATATATGTGTGTGTGTGCGTGTGTGTGCGTGTGTGTACTTTCAATCAAAGAATAAGAAAATGAATCATCACTAAACTCCCCCACTTTTTCAAGAACTACATAAACATTATTATACAATTATATATATATATATATACATATTATTTACATATAATTATTAAACACAAATAATAATTTTAAAAAATATATCAGCTATTCAGGTATTAGTCAAAAAATTCATGTATTGTTATCTGTTTAATATGCAACACTGTAAAGCTGCAAAATACTCAATGTGTATTTGTGATACAATTGATATGATTATTGAAAAGTTTTGAGCTAGCATTTTTATAAGACAGAAACCATTAAAATTCACACCATAAAAAATTTAAAACGAATTTTCTTTTGATTCTGATCGCTAGTCGCCATATTATTGTCAAGAAACTAAAAAGGTAAATCTAAAAACCCATATTTTAGACTAAAATTCAAAGCCCATTGGAAAAACAGAATATTACTGTTAAGCAACGCTGCTGCTTGAAAACGTATTCTGTAGTTTTTGTCACAGGAATTATGGCAAGCAATTAAGCTTTTTTACTCTTTTAAGATATGTAAATATAACCGCTGAAATAAATAATCGTTCTAATTTTATCAGCTAGACTTACAGGTGGTATATAAAGAAACACACACACACACACAAAAAAAAAAAAAAAAAAAAAAAACTGTACAAAGCATTGTTTAATGTGCTTTCCAGGTCCAAGAAGTGGCATGAAAGACTTTTGTGAAGATCTGCAGAAGCATGGTGTATTATTATGTTTGTTTCCAATTCAGGTGGAGCCGAAAAAATTCTTCTCTGGTCACGATCTTCCAAGATACCCGACAGCTAGAAGTAACTGGGATGCATGTCTAAAGAAGGGCAAAATCAAGTAATAAAAAAACTTCTTAAAATTACCCGATCACCTCCAAAGTAAGCACGGAGTAATTATTATTATTATTATTATTTATCGGCTAGTATGAGATATTGCAAGATTTTTTATTGAATAAGGAAACGCATGCTACTGCAGATGCTCGCAATAAAAAAAAATCTCACGTAGGAACACTTTATAAAGGATTAGTAATTTTCTCCGAGAAAGACAATTTTCCAAGAATAGAGTCCAGTAATAGTAAGTGAACCAATTTCACACACTTACGGATTGCTCAGATTCGCAGAACTTCATCTATTAACGTGTTGTGTTCTAAAGTATTTGCTGGTTCCTCTAGGTTAGAGTACTCCTCTTCTGGTCCCAAAATTTCCCGGGAATTTTGTCTTGCACTACATCCAGTTTACTAAAATCTTCAGTTCTAGTTATTAGCTTTTCAAACGTAATTCACTTGCTTTTCATTATGAAGAGTGAATTCGGTGATAAACAGCCTGGATAACTGATTATTTTTACAGTAAAGTAAGAGGCTTTATTTAACCGTATTTGATGTCACATTGCCCTTTCATTGTAAAATAAATAAAGTGAGACAATTAACTTGAAAAAAAAAGGTTTTTTTTTTTTAATTAAAGCCGAATTTTTTTTATAAATTTACTATTATGCAATAAAAATATTTTCCTAAATGTGTTAGTATACCTCTGAGAAATTTGTACCACCAATTTTTAAATTAAGCATGATTAATACATTTTTTTTATAAATTCGATTTAATTTTGATATAGTGTGTGACAGTCAGTTGAGGAGAACCAGGAAACGAAGGTGATATATGTTCATATGTAGAACAGTTCAGTCCATGTCGACATGTGAAAAGCACAAATCACGTCAAAACATTGTGTGAGGTCGAGACTATAGACCGTCACCAAAGTTGGGACGGAAATCACTTCGTCGCCAGTGACTCGGCGAAAGTCTTGGTCGAGTTAGTTTCATGTCGGCATGGTGCTGCAGTGAAATAATTAGGTTCTGAGTGTTGGATGAATTAGAAGTGATTTTAAAAGTATTGATTGAAATGAAGAGAAAGGAAGTTGTTGAATGTAGTATAAGATAGTGAATTGAGAGTGAATGAAAATGGCTAGCGGTAATGAATTGGTAGCTGCTTAGTGTGTGAGGAGATGAAGCTAAGTGACGGTAGAGAGGTGTAGCGTAAAGTAAGAGAATAATCTATCGCGCTTCGGGAATCCGGCCGATAGTGTTAGTGTGAGATTAGCTAGTGAGAACAGAGAGCCGTCATCGTCAAGATCAGTATTGGGAAGATAAACACACTTTTAAGTTATGCTTTGTTAAAGTTATTATCTGAGGTCATTTAAGTTATAACGAAGTAGCCCAACACCCTCCTTGATATTGAATGCTAAATAAAAACTTTATTATTTATTTGTTAACTTTGTCTCGAGCTCTTCCTATTAAGTAATTAAGTAATTAAGTTAATCTTAAGATTGAGGAATTAAGAGTATGGAGAACATGAATTCCTCACAGTGGCGCCCAAACGAGTTCGACATCCCCCCCCTCCCCCCGCTCGAGTTTATTTTACCGGCACAAATAATGTACTTAACTTTTTTGAGGAACTTCAGCAATATTTTGATGTATGTACAATTCATCTTGCCGATCGATTTAACTGGTTAAGATACTCCTTAAAAGGAGAACCAAAATTATGGTACGAACTGATTGCTTCTCATTCCTTGGGTCAAAATCTCACTTATGAAGCTTTAAAAAGAAAAATTATAAGCACCTTTTCTTCGAGTGCTGATAGAGCTAAATTAATGCAGGAACTTTATACTACTATAATGTCTGTATTTGATAAACCGACAACCTTTTTCCTGCGTAAACTGGATTTAATTAAACAACTAGACTTAAAGTTGTCATTTTTTGAAGTGTTGGACATTATAAACCCGCTGTTTACAGTCCAACTCCAAGATTACCTCGATTTAAAGCCAACCGCATCTGTTGATACTCTTTTTCAAATTCTCGATATATATCAAGCACGTCACACTCCTAAACCTGCGAATACCACTAATCTCCGGCAAGAAACCGTCAATGTTCAAAATGAACAGCGAGAAAGTTTCACCCCCCCTCCCCCCTCAAATTGATACTTTCAACCGACCGCAACAAGCTAACTTTTCGCAGCCGAGAAACAGTCATTTAAATCAACCAGAAACTGTTGCAGGAAATCAAACACACTCTCATAATGCCGAAGCGCACTCTATATTTCTAAATTCTCTTACTGTTTGTCCAGTAAACTTGCAGAATTTACATTCTTCTTCTCAGTGCGTCTCTAATTTAAACTCTCCGTTACCTTCTACTTTAGAGAAGAAAGAAAACACAGTAGATGTTGCGGCTAATCCTTCCGCCAATAGCTCAAATTTATGTTTTGAAACTGTTAAGTCAACAAACATTTCTAGTAGTTTAAATTCACCGCATGATAAATTACAGTTTAATTCTAAAACTGTCAAGTCGGCAGATTCGGCTATTTTTAATGATACATCATACGCAAATGCTAAACCGGTCGAGTCCGGAAATTTATCTCATGTAACAGGAAAAATTGTCGCAGAGAATGATGTTAACATTAATGTTGGTACTCAACTTTTAGCAAATAAGTCAAATATATGTTTTACAACTGGTCAGCCACCAGATTTAATTATTAGTCCAAATGAAAATTTTTGTGGTACAAGTAACAGAAAATGGCGGTTTAAACAACGGTGCTTCTCATAAACGAGTAGCTAATTTAAATGAAAGTAATGAAAAAGGGCATTTAAGTTTTCTACATGTCAAGCCGACAGAATCCTTTAGTTTAAACGAAATGGCTCTCAATCAAAATGACCGGTTAAACTGTCTTCAACCTAATTTACATTCTCCTACCAGTGCTTCTCGTAAACTGCTAGATAATTTAAAAGCAAATCTTGTGATTTCGACTAAAAATGGGAACTATTTTCAAGCTTGTAAGCCCTCCAAGACCTCAACATTCATGAGTAGAGAGCGAGCTGAATCGTCCTCTGACGCTATGGACAGCGACAGCGTGCCGGGTTCGATCCCATCCCAGGAATGTGCCTTTGCAACGCCTGACCTCCTGCTGCAAGCCTCCAGCCCTGTGATGTTTGCGACGAGTGGAATGACTAGCAGGACTAACATGTGTAATGCTAATACTGTTACAGCGGAAACCGTCAGTCAGGTCGTATCGTTCCTTATTTTATTTTTTCTCAAGTATTTGTTTATCAGAGCTGTACCAAAATGTACGACATGCCTTGAAGCCTTTCGGACTTCTTATTTTTGTATGAAAGCGCAGGACTTTCTTAAACTAAAAACTGTCAAATTTAAATTAGTGCATGAACTTTCATATCGAAATTCATGGTTATGCTTCAATGTCAACATTTTTGTTCTCTCTTAATATATATTTTATGTATGTACACTAAGTTCTTTTATTTTGTAGCCATCACCTGCAGAGCGTGTAATATAAAACATGATTTTTAGCCTTTGTAAATATTCTCCCCTTATTTTTTTCGTATTTCTATAAATGATGTATCTGTATATATACAGTCGGCTGCAAAATTATTCGAGCACTAGCCAATAATTCCTATATTTAAAAAGTACACTTAAGACTGTTTTCCTAAGTAAATCCTTGTCGAATCTTAGACTGATTAAGAACATGACTCGACAAGGATTTATTTAACAAAGCTGTATTAAGTGTACTTTTTTTTGGCAAGGATTATTGCTAGTGCTCGAATAATTTTGCAGCCGACTGTAACCTGAATATTTGTATTTGTAAACTTTTGTACATATTCTAAAAGTTTCTCTGCACATATGTGTTTGAGTGGGGAAATATTTTTTTTGGCTATATGCATAAAGCACGCTTAACTTTTAACTAAAACCACTAACAAATTAATTTTTTGTCTTTTCGCATGCTATAGCCCAGAGGGAAAAAATTATTGTATATAAACTATTTTATGTATTCAGAGACAATTTGTCTCGTTTATCTGTCTGCAAGACGCACTTTAATTTCGTATATTCTTTTATACTGTTCAAGTCTTTTCATTTTAGAAAAACTCCGTTTGGACGGTTCTTCCGATCTAATCTGATGTCCAAACTAGTATTCTGATGCCTGCAGTATTCTGATGTCCCAGCTCGTTGTCTGCAATCTTAAACCGTACAGCTTCTGAATGAATTTGTCTTCAATCTACACTCTCAAGTTACTTGGACTAGCTGATGGGTCTGGGCCTAGACTGGTCTTCAGACGGATACAGACATTTCAAGTTTTTTTAATAAAAAAATTATTTTCTTAATGTTGCAAGTTTAAAAATTAAGTTTTTTTCCTTTCCAGGTTAAGGAAAGATGTACTTGTAATCCCCGCTGTACTGTTGGGCTACGTGTTTGTTGAGGCGTTTTTTTTTTCCGGAGTTTCCGGCCGTAAAGGGTCCCCATTTTAATTTAAAATTTAAATTTCTTTTTCAGGGTTGGTCCGGTTTTCCGCTCATGGAATTGTTTTTAATCGCCAGTGTATTTGAAGCTGTAAGCAGTTCATTGCTCAGCAAATTAAACTTTAATTTTTTTCTCAAACTTATTCTAAAGTTTAGCTTCAGAAATTTAAGTTGTAGCTGCACTCGCACCCACGAGATGATATTAGTGTTTAAATTTACTCGTTAAAACCCGTTGGGGATTTTCCCGACTAAATTTTTTTTCTTGGAGGGGGACTGTGAGGTCGAGACTATAGACCGTCACCAAAGTTGGGACGGAAATCACTTCGTCGCCAGTGACTCGGCGAAAGTCTTGGTCGAGTTAGTTTTATGTCGGCATGGTGCTGAAGTGAAATAATTAGGTTCTGAGTGTTAGATGAAGTAGAAGTGATTTTAAAAGTATTGATTGAAATGAAAAGAAAGGAAGTTGTTGAATGTAGTATAAGATAGTGAATTGAGAGTGAATGAAAATGGCTATCGGTAATGAATCGGTAGCTGCTTAGTGTGTGAGGAGGTGAAGCTAAGTGACGGTAGAGAGGTGTAAGTAGTAAGATAATGTTCGTTCTGCAACAAGAGGTGGTGAGGTGGGATGCGTTGATGCGTGATGCGTGATACGCTTTGCGTTAGGGGATATGCCAATGGAACGCAACATTCCCATTCACTACTACCTATTCGTGTGATACAAGCTTGAAAGTAACCTTCTATAGTATATACCATAGTAATTTTTGATATTGCATCATATTTTAGTGTTTAAAAATAATTTTTAAAAACTTATTATCAATTAAAAAGTTTGTAATATTTAAATGGAATCATGAAATTACTTTTCCTAATATATTTTCCCGCCAAAATTTTTTACTAAACAATTCCCCCTCTTCTTTCTTTTTATGATATTTCAAAATAATTCACACACATTCTAAAAAAATGGTGACTTTGAAATAAAACAGACACAGTTTACAGTTAATAAAAAAACCTTTATTACAACAATATTTACAAGTATTTTACATCTACTTACATCTACTTACTACTACTTACATAAGTATTGTATATAATTTCATCAATATAATTAAGTTTGCAATATTAAATCTTAATCAATTTTGTAATGTCCATATGCTAAACTTGTTATTCCATCTTCAGCAAGATATCGTTTGTCATCAAAGGGACTGAGACTGATTTTATTTTGACAGATTGTATATAGTTTATGTTTTTCTTGACCTATTTTTAATTGTTTTTCTATGCTTGTTTTCTGTTGCAGTAAGCACTGTAAATAGTCTTCATGACTAATTTTATGTCTAACAACCCTGGTTGACACACCTTTAGCTCTCTTTTTTTCACTTTTACTTGATTTGATAGAGTACATTTTTGCTTTCAGTCCTACAAATTCCAATGCTATTTCGCCACCCAATTCATCTTTAAATTTCCCTATAACTTTTTTATTATCATCGGAATAAAGGGGATGAGTTTTGGGATAGTCAGAAAAGTCAAATTCAGATGAATAATTTTTCATGTCTTTATATATATCATCGGTAGTAATATGGTATGTAAGGGAGTCTGTATCTGTAAATAACAGTACAGCTTGGTTGTTATACATTGGTTTTATATAATTATAATGTAAATTATACATTAGTAGTTTTGATAATTCGAGTATTGTAAACCCAACGTAAATAGGTCGATTCATCAGAATGCTTGTTTTAAGTCTTTCTACAGCGGTTAAATCTTCATCGTACGTTTTAAACGATTTAAAAGTAGGTGATGCTATCAATTTTAATGCTCTCTTAGAGGTATTACTACAAAGTTCGATGTTTCGTCTCTTTCGTAAGTTTTCCATGGTTTTCCCATACACACTATTGTTTAAAAGTTTAAAAAAGTCCTTTCCTTTTATTGGTGTTAAATAGTATATATTTTTTCAACCATGGTGCTTGCTTAAATTGAATGGCTTTATGCACTGCTGTAACTTTTCGTCCCAGTTGCAGATAAAGTTTTAAATTTCTATAATGCACAACATAATTCTTTTTATTACATAAGTTAGGTATTAACTTGGGTGTACCAACATAGTTTCTGTTTTGTAGCATACTTTTAGCATAAGGTGATAGCATTTCTTCATTCAAGGTTAATCTTTCGGGGGCAAGCGGATAATCGTTATGTAATGTATGAAGGTGGTTAGGATAATGCAGATCAATTTCAAATATATACCCTATATCTGATTCATCATCAAGGGACAAAATCCATTCTTCATTAATATTATGTGTATCAACCCATTCAAAGCTGCCATAAGGTAGGTACTGGGACGCGAACAACCTTTACGGTTGGGCTATGATATAGGTAGTAGTGAATGGGAATGTTGCGTTCCATTGGCATATCCCCTAACGCAAAGCGTATCACGCATCACGCATCAACGCATCCCACCTCACCACCTCTTGTTGCAGAACGAACATTATCTTACTACTGGTGTAGCGTAAAGTAAGAGAATAATCTATCGCGCTTCGGGAATCCGGCCGATAGTGTTAGTGTGAGATTAGCTAGTGAGAGCAGAGAGCCGTCATCGTCAAGATTAGTATTGGGGAGATAAACACACTTTTAAGTTATGCTTTGTTAAAGTTATTATCTGAGGTCATTTAAATTATAACGAAGTAGCCCAACACCCTCCTTGATATTGAATGCTAAATAAACTTTGTTATTCATTTGTTAACTTTGTCTCGAGCTCTTCCTATTAAGTAATTAAGTAATTAAGTTAATCTTAAGATTGAGGAATTAAGAGTATGTAGAACATGAATTCCTCACAATTGTTAACAATAAACGGAACACATTTTTAACAGTCAAGAAAGACTACAGGTGTCCCAAATACACCAACTCAACATGCTTAGGATAGGATGAATTATTAAAATGGAGACAATCCTAAACTGAAACATCTCGATTTGTGAATGAACCTCAGCATGCGATCCCCAGGGCCTGATTACCCAAAAGGCTCGGGAAGCACAAGCTTCCCCTCTAAAATTTAAGAGGGGCCCCCCAAAATGACTAAAAACAGGGTTTTGAATTTTCAGTTTTATATTTTCATACTGAGATTGAATTTTTCTGAGAAAATTCGCCTAAAGCAAGATAAAATACTCACTATTTTGGGAAAAATGTATTATTTAACCTCAAAAATCTGAATGTTCTTAATTAATAAGTTATACGATTTTAATGTTGTGTGTAGAAACCACCCAGATATATGAATGAAAAAAATAACTATAAACACACACTAATTTTTGGTCTATAGCATTTTTATATTACAATATGTAACAGGAAAACAAGATTTTCTGAAATGAAAGAGGGCCTCGAAATGATACTGAGCTTCCTGTAGCTTCAAAGCTTAATCGGGCCCTGGCGATCCCCAGAATATATGTTAGATATTTCAGACTTTTAGACGTGTTACCTTTATATGGTTGGCCAAGGAAGAGAAAACTGTTTGGAAAGATTGCGCGATGACTGAGGAAACATTCTGACAGGCCTTTAGCTTTGGTCTAACAACTGCCACAGAAGCTATTATTTTGAGGAGCCCCCAACATGTTGGCATTTATGCCAGACAATAGCGTTCGTATCCCTCTGAGATCTGTATTGAAATATGCTCGTTTACAGTGGAATTTTAAGCATTGGAGTCGAGTGGACAACAGCGGGGCAACATCTGTTTAGTGATGAATCCAGATTTTATCTGGAAATGATTTAAGTCGTGCCATGAATTTCAAAGATTGAGAAACATGTTTCCATTTAGGAAACATTACGGAAAGACAGAGTTTTTCGCCTGAAGAGGATGGGGTCAGTTCTTCGTCCAGGTTACTTTCAAAACAGACTATGAAAGCACGCTTTATGAAAAATCTATATGCCAATGTTTTATATGAGAAAAGAGAATATGAATTGAAAGAAATTGTGGATATGTTAGCCATGGGTTTACTGTAAACTAATCTGTCTATGTTTTGGCTGTTTCTAGATAGAAGGGCATCAAGAAGAGGAAGTTTATTATCTTGTTCTATTTCTAAAGTAAATTGAAGATTATTGTTCTTATTATATTATTGTTATTTAATTGTAAGTAAGGAGAAAAAAGATTTTTGTAGATATATTTTCAATTAATTGTTGAAATATCTTATTAGTTATCAACATTTTCACTACATGTCGGCCAGTTTTCAACTATTTGCTTGTAAAATGGTTGATATTCTTCAGAAATGTAAGAAGATAACAATACTACCCAGCGCTGAAAGCTGTTGTGCAGTGCAGCCATCTAGTACACATTAGAGTCTATTGTAAGCAGTACGAACTTCAGTCCAGGACTGAAGCCCTTTTTGTTTGCAACAAGAAAATTGGCCCCTCTGTTCGACCATAAATAATTATTAAACTTACGTTTTCTCTACATGCATTGATGAGTGTACCATCAAAAACAATGAAACCACTTCTATCTCAATCTTAAAAAAAAAAAATATGTATACTGAAGCCCTTTCTGCGCTCACTGGTTTAGTTATCGCATTATTTGTAGATGAATTTCTGTCAATTATAAGACAAAAATAACAATTAAAAAATAGTGGTGTCATTATATTCCTGCCTTAACACACTTATAAGCACACATACACACACATTTACATATATATACATATATAAGAAATGAATACATGTATTTAATATAAGAACTGAAAAACATGTGAAACAAAAGAAATAGCTAAACAAATGAAATCGAAATAACAATAAGGAAGAGCAGAGGCCACCACGGCTTAATGTGGGTGGAGAGGGTTAAAAAGTGGTACGGGCGCCCAACTTTTTCCAAAACCTCTACAAGATTGTATGATAAGAAAGGAAAAGTTAAGATGAAAATTCTTTATTGTTAGGTTAATATATATATATATAAATAAAACCAACTTTATATGAACTAAATCAATCATATATATTATGATTTAAAATAATTATTGATATTTATAATTCAGTTTTATTTAAACTAAATCAAACAATTGCATTATATTGTACAGCTATACTTAATTATAACAGATTATAATAATAAAAAATACTAGAAAGATATTTGAAATAAGTTTAATAACAGTGTAGTAGGATCATCTATAACATGAATGAAATGCCGTTAAACGTTTTACTTTAGAAACTAGTTTATTTTTATTTGTAGATTTATCCTCTTTTTCTCTTTTTTTAAATCCGTTTCCGTTATGTTGTCAGAACCGTTTTAGTACGCATAAATCTTTAGAGAAACGAAAAGAAAGAAAAAGAAAATAAGAAGTGGAATGTTGTTTCGAGTTTTCATAGGTCATCGCAATGAAATTACGCATTTCTACGGAATATTAAAAGGTATAAAATTGCTCATGATACGTTGTCTTAAAAGTAGAAATCATTATTTGCTTAAACGTAATTGTTTATCTTATTGTCGTGCCATGTCACCGAATGAAGAAATGCTTGTTTTTCTATGCGTAAATGGTAAATGTCTGGCAGTTATTTTTTTCTTTGTTTTGTTACTACATATTCTTAATTTCAAAATGCAGTTCAACTTAATTGGTGATAAATACTTTTAAAACAGAAACCTTGTTGCTATAATCATCGAAAATGTAGATTTTGTTTTATTTATTTCTTCGGTTATTGAGGGATTCTTTTCAGTGAAATGATTGTATCTGTACGTAACTTTAATGAAGCGTGGTGAACATAATATTATTAACTTTTTAAATATTATTTTTCTACTTACAATTATTTTTTTCTTAATGCTCATGCTCTTTGCTTTAAAAACAGTTTTTACGCATATAATACGCATTAATATATATATATATAGATAGATTGATAAATAAATAGATGATAGATTTTTTTTTCTTTTTTTCAAAAGCTACTGTGTGACTTTTTATCAGCCTCTGTAACAGTAAAATTCCTCAGCTCAGTTTCGGATCAAAATTGTGATGGCACATCTTCGGACCACCCTTAGAAGGTTGTCCCAGATTTTCGCCAGTTGCCCAGAATGTAGCACTAGTGCGACGTAAAACCTACTCATTCACTCATATCAGCATCCTCGGCTCAATTTCTTTTTGGTTTAAATTAAAAACAAGGGCGTTTTTATGGAATAGGCTCGGGCCTACTCTCTGAATTTCATAGGGAACCCCAAATTCATTTTTAAAGGTTTTTCAATTCTGCTTTTTCAGAAACAAAAAAGTAATGATTGAAATATTTAGTTCAATCATAATAAATTTCTATTCACAACAAAGGACTATGAAAATTGCAAATCCTGATAATGCTATATAAAGATTTGTTGTCACTATGGTTGTGGAGTTGGAGTTTGGCAGCTTTTTGAACGAAAGGAGTCGGAGCCAGTGTCATTAAAAACATGCCGAGTCCGACTTTAGCCTTCTATTAGACAGGTTTGAAGTGAAATAAATTAAATTATGTTCAATTATAAATTTTTAAATTCATATAATTTTTTTTTACTGTGTACATTAATGAATACTCAGTCATTTTAGAGTTTATTATCATATTAATAAATGAATATAGGGGAGGAGGATGGATGTGAGATTTGTCAACCTTAGTCATTAAATGATTAAATTGATTCAGAGCTGCAGCTTTATAGCGAGGGCCAGGAATCGCAATATTCGACCTGAAAATATTTGTGCATGTCTTAATGTGATTGAATTAACACGCTTACCTGAGCAATTATAAATTTTCGAGATTTTTTACACACACACATATATATATATATATATATATATATATATATATATTGATAATCAGAGCTTACAGTTATAGTATAAAGATTAATAAATATTATTGAAATTCCAACAATTAATATGATCAGTATCAAAGACTACCCAAATCAAACCAAAAATGAAATAAAGTCAAAATTAAATAAGACAAATAGGACTTAGATAATAACATGTTTGCATTCTAACGTCATCAGGGGCCTGGTAGAATACAAACATGCAAAGTGAATGTTTTTCTGTCGCAAAGATAGCAAAATATTTCTTTGCGCCGGGCCCAAAACATTCAATCAGACAAAACAAGAACGAAACTGATATCAAAATTGTGATTCTTTTTACCTTTTCAAAGACAAATCTTAATCACATGATCATATTTCTTTCTTTCAACTAAAAAAAAAAAAAAAAAAAAGTTATCGAGATACTTTTCTTCACCTTTAAATGCTCTTAACTGATTGTATGGTGATTGTCATGGAGATCGCATCATATTTTCATTTCTTTCCTTTATTTAATAAACAGCTTTGGCACTTATACAGTTGCAATGATTTTGTCTCGAAGGGTCCGTGTTATATAAATTCAGAATAACAATTCACATTATCTTATATACGCATGAGATCTTCACAAACATTTATGCCTTACCTGGGAATCGAACGCGGACCCTTCTAGTCCAGAAAGCAGCTCTCTGCCTCATCGACCATCGGGGTGGCATCGAATATTCTTTTCATTGAATAGTATTTTCCTACTTTACTGAGGACTAAAATAGCTTTAGTGAGGTTAAATTTAATTGCAAAATGTCTTCGATAATTCGATAATTTGTAGTAAGCTGACCTCGTTTGTTCAAATTGCACTTTCGGAATCAAAACGAAGTAAAATATAATATTATTTGTCTAACTTGAATCAATTGTACGTATATATCAATATCTCTACCAAACGGACGGGGAAGAAAGTTTAGTTATTATTTTGTACGCTCCAGTGGTTTCTCTCTGGGAGGTAGGGCATCTAGTATGTGACATAAATATAGCCTGATATGCAAAGAGTTAAAAATAAATCTGCCTACTCTTGTCTATAAATGTCTGATTTTCCACACTTCTTGAAACTTCATTAAAAAACATTAAATGGGTAGTTTGTCTTTCATGTAACGAAATATCTTTTTAATTAATATTATTATTATATTAATTAAAAAATTTTAGTTTCGATCACTTTAAAGAAAGCATTCTATTTTTATGTCCATTTCATTAAAAAAAATATCTAGTTCACAAACACCATACTTGTTCATTCATCTTGTTTATTATTACTATTATTATTAGTTTTTTAACTAAAAAACGTTGAGAGAGCATGCATATTTATATAAATTTGGCGCTAAGAATTTTGATAACTGACAAGGATTTCAATGTAAAACTAAAATAATATCAATAATAAAAATACACGTTTAAACTGCCTTAGATTTGTCAAATTAAAAGTCAATATATTTGTGTAAACAATGCTGTTTTCAAACTTACGTTTATAGGGGAAAAAAGTTATTATTATTATTATTATTTTTTTTTTTTTCGAACATTTAAGTAATTCCGTTGTATATTGGTAAAAGATCTTTTATAAATTAACTGTCTAAAATAAAATATTTACGTATCGGTTGCCTTTTAAGGAGAATATTAAAAAAATTCTTATACAAATATAAAATATCACTTTTAAAGATTTTGTTATATTTTTTTAATTTTCTAAAATCTATGATAGACAAAAAAGAAAAAAAAAAAAAAAAAAAAAAAAAAAAAATCATCATTCATTTGTTTTCAAAAAATATTTTAATTATTTATAACATATTTTTGAATTATGCATTATTTGAAAAATTTAATTACAGAAACATTGGATAGTAAATTTTAAGAATATAATTTTTAATTAATTTAATTAATAATCATTTTAGAGGGGGGGGATGTCTTTTTTGAGATAATAAATGACTAAAATAATTATCAAAATAATTTCTCAAATATCTAAATTTGCTTCATACAGTGGTTGATTATATTATTTGATGAAAAATGATAAATGATATACTGCAGCTTTACTAAGCATTTTCAATTACAGTAAGAAATTCAAAAGTCGAATAATCATTTTTGGATTTTTTTATATATTTTTAAGAGAAAATTGTCCTTTGTGATATAAATCTCCCCCATAGTTTTTTTTTTAATTAAACTAACCCTGATTAAAAATTTGGGATAAAAATGTCAGATACATAACACAGCGTTGCTTTCTCAGTGAATAACTTTTTTTTTTTTTTTTTTTTTTTTTAAGTTAATTTAACTTGGTTAAAAAAAGCGTAGATTGCATTTAATTTTTTCATAAATCAGCATATATAGCATCATTATAATGAAAAATAATTCCTTTATAACATTTATGATATTTTAAACGAATAACCGTAATGCCAGGTTTATATACTTTTAAGCACTTTTTATTATTTTGCCACCACTATTTCTGAACAGTAATTTTTCAATAATACTGTAGCATTAAAACCTCAAAGAAAACTTTCTTTTTAAAAACAGTAGTGACAGATTAATAAAACGCACTTAAAATTAACTTGGTAATACAATCTCCCATGTAAAAAAATAACCTAGTAATACAATCTCCTAAATTGTATTCAGTCAATTCTACTTGTTTAATATCCAACTTCAATTCAGTTTAATCTTTTATTCTCATTATTACAAACAAATATCAGTATTATTATTTCGTTGTTTAATTTGTACAGGAAAAATTGGCTTTCAAGATAATTCCTGTTTTCTTCCAATTAAATGGGATCAAAAACAAAATTTAAAAGTCGCATTACACTCGTAAAAGCAATATAGAATATATTTTACGAAGATAAAGTATCGCAGTAAATATTTCCTACTTGACTGAAATAATAAAGAAAAAAAAAAGAAAAAAAAGAAAAGAAAAAAAAAAAAAGAAGAAGAAGAAAAAAAAAAGGAAATACTGCTAACTTTTTTTTTTTTTTTAATCGATAAATATATCTTCACATTAATATCGGAAAATGAAAATATTCTTCATTCCGTTATCACCAAAGTTCAGCTTTTGATATCGCAACATATGTTTCTCAGATTATCATCTAGAACAACGGAATTGAATTTTACTGAAATTTTAGCGATATATAACGATAACATGAGGATGACTTCATTGTGATTTGCAAGTTTATGACTGTCATTTTCTTTGAAGAATTGTTCAAATACTATTTGATTTTGCTGAAACTGTGGGTATACTGATAAGTATTCCCACGTACAATGAAAGTTTAATCGAGCCTTACGTAAGTATTTTTGGAAAGTAGATTAAATTTAGATCTAATTTAATGGAAACATTCACATAGAAAGCTAAACTTTAAACGTGTTATCTCAGCAGGTTTTATCCAAAAGTAAACTTTGATGTTTATGTAGAATTTTATTTAAAAACATGCGAAAAATTTATTTGAAATTCTACATTTATCACAATTTAGTCCAGAATTCTTTAGATAAATGTATATAAAATTTTTCGTGTGGTTTCAACTTAATTACAATAAAACAAAACAAAACAAAGAAAACAACAACAACGAAAAAAAAAATAAAATAAACATAGAAAACAGAAAAGTCACGAAAAAAATAAAATAAACGTAAAATGAGGCAAATCATAAGTAACTTAAAAAAGCAATCGATAAAATTTCTTAATTATCATTTATGACAGTATAATAGAAATTTATTTTCGAAATTACTCATATTCTTCAGATTAATTATTCTTCTCCGAACAACGGGTCACGAAACATATATTTTCTAAAATAAGTCACCTTTATATATATATTTGATTATTAGAAATCAACTAGTGACATCTTATATTGCATCAACCACAATTTCTTGTATAGACATATTAAGTCGAAAAATAATTAGCTGTATATTCTTAGATACACCTGTCTTTATCGGTTTTTCTAAGAAATGACGTCGGTGTTGCCTTTGATTATCTTCTCACTCAAAGCGTGTTCTATAAACGGCAAAAATAGTCTGTGGTTTATGATTATAAAACATTTCAAGTTTCATAAAATATAATACAATCCGACTTTTTCTTTTGATCTCTATTTATAAGTATTCTATTAATGTTCTTTAATAAAGATGCGGTTTAATTATTTCAAAAATAAAATCCTAAAATACTTTTATTTATTTATTTTTTACTGCCATAAACTCTATAATACAACTTAAAATGAATATCTTAAATTTTACATTTTTACTTTTATTTTATTTTTTTTAATTAAAAACTATTTTTTCGAATAATAATATTAAATTACCTTTTTTTATTTATTCCGTATATATATCTTTATTGGATATGCAAAAGTTTTCATTTTCCGTTTTTTTATATGAATTAAAGCATTTTAGAACGCCCTAGAAATACCTTTACTGTATTTAAATACATGTATATACATGTTTTATGTAAGTGTTTTGGGCTTTATGAATTAATAATGGATAATTGGAACTTCGCAAAACTTGATATGTCATTTGAAGTTATTAAATGTTGGTGATATGTTATGCTTTTCAGAAAATCTGACAGCTATATCTCAGAATCTACGGAGGAAACTGCTCATGCTGACATTAATATGTAAAATACTTACAATGAAAAATACAACATGCCGGAATTTTAGATTGGATCAGTGTATGAAATGGACTACGTTTTTCATATTGTTTTTAATTTCAGCCTTTCAGTTAATCAAAAAAAATGGTTGAAAATAATGTTTAACCGTGTAACACATATTTTACAAAATAAAATCACGGTTATTGTGTTATTCTTTAAAAAATTGATTGAAGAAAAAAAAAAACAAAAAATCATGCAGTACGCATTGATTATTAACACTTTCCAGTTATACGTACTCGTTGTATCGTTAAACCTTTAATGTTCTTTGCCTACGTTGTCACACGAAGAACAAACAGAAAGACTAATTGAAATCATAATCACTCTTAAATTGTTGTTGGAAAGTGTTAGAAATGAAAATACAACTCAAGTAATTTTCAGTTGAAACCCTTAATGTATCTGAATATTTTAGTGTAGCTCTGTAAGTCTAAAAGTTAAGAATATCATATTCTATACAAAACTTCATTTTAGCATATCAACAATAAATGATTTTTGCAGTAGAAAGTTAAATAAATGGGATTTATAAAAATATCTCTCCTAAAATGCAGTACATTGGCATTTTTTGGTTGTCCCTGTACACAAACCAGTTGTAAAGGGCTTATTAATACCATTTTGCATAAGGGACATGTTGTTGTTGCTCATCCCCGGAGACTAGCAGGGCTAAATCTGGCCCACGAAATCGTGCACCCTAAAGAAATCGAGAACCAGTAGAGGATGGGGCATTCCATAGTGAACTTGAATGACATATATTATTATTAAGAAATTCTGAAAATATTTACGGACGCTGGAGACGGGTGGACGGACATATAGAAAGGTGGACAGTCAAACAGACACATAAACTAATTCAAATCATATTCACTCTTAAGAAATTGTTAGGAAATGTTAATAACACTTAATTTAAATGAAAATGCAATCAAATAGCAAATTTCCAATAATAGCACTTAACGTAACTGAATATTTTTGTGTGACCCTGTAAATCTTAATTCTAATCCTACTATATTCTATAGAAAGAATTCTTTTGTGCTTATGAATAACATATTTCAATTTTCTTAAGATTCATGCAAAATAAAGTTATTAAAATATGGCTTACAGAAAGACCTCTCATAGAACACAGTGCTTTGGAATAGTTTTGGGTCTTCTACAGATTCTAACTTCTACAGATATTTAAAAAAGACTTAATACTTATTTTAGATATTTGATAGAATCTACTTAAAAAATTTAGGGATGAATTTTTCAATATTTTTAAAATTTATATATATATATATATATCGGGTGATCCAAAAGTCAGGACGAACTTTAAAAATGAATAATTCGAAAACGAATCAAGATACAAAGATACGGTTTGCACCAAACGGATGGAAAAGTAGCCGGGTTTTGTGTGGCTACGAAAAAAGAAAAGAAAAATATGTATATATATATAGTTCTGTTGGCGACCAATAGATGGCGCTGTCGGATTTCTGATGTAGTATTATGCAAAGCAACAAACGATATAAAAAGGAACAACTACAGCAGGTAATGGTAGTCGACGCTTATATGCATCGAAATATCGCATTCTCAGTCGCTACTTTAATCACGCATGGCCTCCAAGATCTCCCGATCTGACACCCTGTGACTTTTGGCTGTGGGGATTCTTGAAGTAAAAAGTGTACCGCAACCAACCTAAATCATTAGCAGCACTGAAAGATGCCATTCGCCAAAATGTGTCTGCCATAACGCAAGAAATGCTACTAAATGCTGTGAACGATGCGGTGAATCGTCTCACAGCTGTACTTCTGAATGACGGACATTGAACAGTTACTGTAGTAGTACTAATTAACTGTAATTAAGCTGACTTGTAAGTTCTCAACATTTTTTTTCATTTGTAAACCATCTTTTGGTGAAATAAAACACTATAGCGCCATCTGTTGGTCGTCAACAGAACTATTACTTTTTCTTTGCCACACAAAACCCGGTTTCTTTTTCATCCGTTTGGTGCAAACC
Organism: Salticus scenicus; assembly: GCA_963930645.1. Classification (NCBI taxonomy): domain Eukaryota; kingdom Metazoa; phylum Arthropoda; class Arachnida; order Araneae; family Salticidae; genus Salticus; species Salticus scenicus. The sequence goes on from OZ005657.1 coordinate 114,217,393, forward strand.
GTATCTTTGTATCTTGATTCGTTTTCGAATTTATCATTTTTAAAGTTTGTCCTGACTTTTGGATCACCCGGTATATTTATATAACAAAAACCATATGTAAAACCACAAGTTTTACATAGACATGTACTTCTTAATTTTTTTTCCTCAAGAACTTATCAATAAATTTCAGAATCCATCCCTAATTCTTTTAAGTAGGTTCTTTTAAACATCCAAAGTATTTTCCTAAATATCTGTAGAAGTTTTAACATATTGAAGTTCATGAATTCATGAAAACATGCAAAATCAGAAACACGGTTTAAAGATTTGAAATCTGTGAAAAATATTTCAAAACCCTTAAGAATTCTTGCCTAGACTATATATTTAATTTAACAAATCTAATATAGTCCATTTTATTAGCATTAAAGGGAAATATAAATTTTTAAATGAAACGTTCAGTGGTACCAAGTGCTAAATCCACAAAAACGTTCTTTCCTAATGAATGTAATAGGTGGAAGAGGTTTACTAAATTTTACCATGTTCGGAAAAACTGTTCAGGGATGAAATTTAATTTCTCATACTCATACAGAAGACAAAGTATTTTTTGAAGGTCAGTTTTCAGTGTTGGTTGTTTTGTTATAATTACACATTTTAATGTCTCCTGAATACGAAAGTCATGTTTTTACCGGTTGGTCTATGCGTAAGACTATCATCAGCATAACTTAAAAAAAAATATTTGCAGAAAATTTAAATTTCATATTTTGAAGTTCAAATGAGGTTGTTGCGTGAGATTTTTGATCAAGGTTAGTAATTTTCAAGAAATTTGTGGGTTAATTTGTTTGAGTAATTTGGAATAACTTAATAATGACTTTGAATTCTTCATAAATGTAGGTATTATATCCAAAAGAGATTTAAGGGAGGGTGATAGCCCCTGTCACAAAAAATTATATATGTCAAATATAACTGTTCCTAAACCAGCAGACTGCGATTTTTTTGTTCAAAAGTCATTAATAATTTTGAGAAGTGATATTTGATACACATGATAAACGATTAATCGTCTATAATATATATCAAATATCACTTCTCAAAATTGTTCGTGACTATTGAATAAAAAAATCGCAAAGTCTGGTAACACTGTCTAAACATATTTTGAATTGTTTTTAGCAGGTTCTTATATTATTTACTATTTTCCCTTTAATTTCCAATCTGTGTTTTTAGTATTGAAATGCACGGTAGGGAAAGTCGTCTGAGTGTCAAAATCAGATTATTTCTATTGCTATATAAAGTATTTTTAAGGTAACATTTTTTAACACTTTCCAACAAGGTTGAAAAGTGTTAATGACTTCGGTTGTCTGTCTGTCTGTCCGCGCTCTAACATATAGATATTTCACTTTTACAAGATATGAAAAATTTTTAAATATTCAAAATATTTTTAAAAGCTTTCGAGACCTTTGAAATTTATGGCATATCAAATACTTATGTAGAAAGTAATGACTAAGAATATTGGTCTCGATAGATTTTTAAAATATTTTGAATATTTAAAATTTTTCATCCCTTGTAAAAGTGAAATATCTATATTTTTCTCTAAAATTTTCTTAGTGTTGAAACTTTCATTCATTTATAGCAGTTCTTTGTAAGAATAAATTTTTATTTTATGCTTTTCAGGGCTCCACAATAAAAAGCTTCTACTGTTATTTTTTTTTTTTTTTTTTTTTTACTTAAATTATTATTTTTTTTAATACCGTTATTTTACACAAATCTGAATGAAATTCAAATATGTTATTCAAGTTCATTATTGGGGGTTCCCCATTGAAAATGGAGTAAATACCATCACTGGTTTTTACACAGGTGCACCAGAAAGTATTCTAAAACATTGCTTTACGAGAGGTATTTCTACAAAACAAATTTTAATAACTTTACTTTGCACAAATCTTAACGTAATTAAAATATGTTATTCATATGCACAAAAGAATGCTTTCCATAGAATAAAATATGATTAGCATTAGATTTACAGAACCACACAAAAAATATTCAGTTACATTAATGGGCTACTATTGGAAATTTATTGGAATTGCCTTTTCGTTTATATTAATAGTTTTTATCACTTTCTAAATGTTTTTTAACTGGTAATATGACTTCAGTTTGTCTGTCCGGCTGTCTATCTTTCGATCTGTCCGTCCGCCCGTCCGCATCGTCCTTAAATATTTCCAGAATTTTTAAAAATTGATATATGTTATTCAAATTCACTAAGGAATGTTTCCTATTTAAAAGGGTTTTAGTAGCTCCTGTACAACTCATTTGTGTACAGAGACACCTAAAAAAATTCCAATGCATTGCGTTTTAGACAGACAATTTTATAAATCACATTTAAATAAATCTCAACTGTAAAAATCATAAAGAAATTGACAATTATTGTTAATATGTTAAAATAATGTTTTGTATAGAATATGATATAGTTAACTTTCAAATATGCTATCAGCTATGCTAAAATATTTAGATACATTAAAGGCTGCAATAAGAATCTCAGTGCTGCCTTTTCGTTTGCGTTAAGTAATTTTAACACTTTCCAACAATGTTTAAAAGTGATTATGAATAAAATTAGTCTATTTGTATGCCTTTCATTTCTCCTGTCTATTTGTTTTTTGATAACGTAGGCAAAGAACATTGAAAGTTAAACAACAAGTACATACAGTTGGAGTGTGTTACTAATCAATGCGTACTGCATGATTTTTCGTTCGTTTATTATTATTATTTTTTTCTTTCGGTGAGATAAAACTATAAAAGTTTAATGTTCAAATATTAACAGGAGAATTTATTCACATTAAACTGAAATGGAAAGTTGAACTTAAAGGTTTTTAACACGTTTTTATTTATTATTAGCTTCACCTGTATGTATGTTTGTATGTATGCTTGTATGTTTGTAACCGCTCTGGGAGCAAACAAAAAATCTATATTGTAAAAAAATACTTTCCCTACGTGAACGCCGTGGCGTTGCGGTATAGCTTCGCGCTACGTACCTAAAGGTCTAGCGTTCGATCCCAGTCAGGGGAGATTTCTTAAAAATGGTTTCTGTTTAATTCTAAATTATTTCAATTAAAGATTTTAATGTATGTAAATATTATGGTGTGTCACTCACACGATTTTCTCTTACCCTGCATTTTAATACTAAGATAGATATTTTGTGCTTTTTAGTTCACATTTCTATAAAAGCGTGTTCTTTAATTTTTTAAAACTATAATATTATTTGTTATTAATATTCTTATGCTCAGAGTAGCCAGCATTGCAGTTTATTTCGTAGCATTGTTAGAACCCTTTTTTAACACCATTTTCTCTTTACTATATTTTTTTTCTAATATGTAATTACGGTTAAATAAGAAGAAACTAATTCTTCACAAAAAGTGGAATGAAAAAAAGGTGAATATTAACAATTCTACGGAATAAATTAAAAAATTGACAGCTCTGTTCTAGTTTCCATTAGAGGCAATTATATTACTGAAAAACATTGCAAATTTTAAATCCATTTATAATTTCTTTTGCTTAATTTTTCTTTTTATGTAATATAATCAATTATAATTAAATCATATATATACCGTAATTTCTGGTAGATAACCCGCAGGTTAGATGTGTCATTTCTCCACCAGAAATTTTATTTAATTGAGAAATCTATACTTTTTCGAAGGAATAGCTCGTACAAATATAAATTTATTTATCAATTGAAATTTCTGGTGCAAAACTGGATTATATAACCTGCGGGGTATCTACCAGAAATTACGGTATTTATATAATAAGAGGTTTAAAGTATAAAAAGAAAGTGAAAAAAGAAGTTTAATGCAAAAATTGTAGAATAAAAATTTAAAAGCAAATTATTGCACGTTTCTGAAATGGGTAAAACAAGGTTTTCCCAAAAATAATGCACCTTATTTTATTTACCTAATATATGTGTTTACTTAGTTTCAGCTCTACCTTTCTCGAAAACCTTTCTTTTGTATCCAAATCCCGGAAATGTTCCATTTGTTTGCCAACAAACTCTTAGTTTTATTATAAGTAGAAATATTTTCTGTAGTATAGGCAATTGCGAGAAAATTAAAATACTTAAAATATTTAAGATAATATATTTCTTTTAAATGTATTATATTAGATACGAGATTCTTAAAATGTATATCTAAAATCGAATATCTATAAAATTTCATCTGCTTGCTTTTCAAAATGTACATTTTTTCAATAAAATAAATTTTCTGGATATTTAAATAAACTGCTTCTATTTAAAATTGTATATTTTTCAATTTCAATCTAGTTTAATTGCTATTCGTTTATCGAGTATTTTTCAATCCATTCAAAAATTGTCCGAAAAACATAACCTTATTCATCAATCTCCCTTTTTCCCTTGTACCTTTTGTTGGATAAATTTAATAAGTCTGCAATTTAAGTTTCATTTCTAAAGTAACATTTAATTGTTTTGCGCGGCTTTACGTCTTTCTTAATTAATTGTAGATTTAAAATACAACTTCAAATCATACGATATATTTATCATCTGCCAACCGCTTTGATAAATCTCAAATTTCATTTATTCCTTTTCCTTTCGTTTCAATGCATTCATTCGGTCAATAATCTTTCCCCCTTTCAGTTTTCTCCTTTTATTTCATTTCCAGTATTTGACTGCTTTTCTTTTTTTTTTTTTTTTTTTTTCTTTTTCAATGATTGAATCTTTTCTTTAAATCTTCTTCTCCTCTACTCCACCTACACAACTAAACTAGTTTTTTTAAGGATTTTTTTTTTTCTCTATGCACAAATGAACTTATTATTTTGGCTCAGTATAGTCTGCAAATAAATTCATGGTAAGATCATACATTTCATCTGCTTCTACTTTAAAATTAAAATTCTAAATTTTTATTTTATAATATATATATATATATATATATATATATATATATATATATATATTATTTGCCTTATTTTCCCTCTTTTTAACCTGCTTGCTGTAGCATTAACAGGGTTGTCAGCATTTTAATTTATACCGGAACATTTTTAGCCCGGCTTTATTTCATACCTCTTTTTTTAAGAGATTTTTTTTCTTATGTTATCATAGTTTTATAATGGAGAAAAGGTTTCGATAAAGTGGTGTGAAATGAAAGCGGGCTAAAAATGCTTCAGAATAAGTTAAAATGTTGGAAACTCTGCAATAATTTATGATAACAGTATCATATCAAATATCAGTTTGAGTCAACATTGCCTTAATGTCAATTTAATATTAATCTAACTGAATGTTATTTCAACCGTCTCCAAAACTAAAATATTATTTTAAATGAAGAAAATACCAGTGTTTACTGGAAACAGGAAATACCAGTGTGTTACAAAATTATAAAACCACAACCTATTTTACTATTTAGGTAATAAAAGAAATATTTCAATGAAAATCAAAACTATTCTATGCTTGTACATCAAGTTTTTAGTAAAATGAAGCAATAAACATGAATGGAATTAATTTGGAGAACATAAGACATCAATAAAACAACAAAAAAAAAAGTGTAAAAAATAACTGTTACAAGATCATAAGACCACATGAGGAAAAGACAGTTTTCGCAAATTTAGTAAGATGTTGCCCCTCTATTTGTCTGAATAACTTGAAATACATGATTTGGCATCGAGTTAATTAATTTTTTAAGAAAAGATTTGAGAATATTATCTTGTTTCTCCATTACGGTCATTTCTAATTCATATACGTTGAGTGGTATTGTTTGTTATTTTCATATACTTAGCGAGACAAATAACTTTAGAAGTTTTCTATAGCAGTTAGGTCAGGGCTTCGACTTGGTCAAAGTATAGTATTAATCTTTTATCTTTTAAGCCATTCTTTTGTTGATTTAGATGCATGACTGGGAGCATTATCTTGTTAAAATTTCCATTTTGCACCTCCTAATAATAGTGGTCCGAAGTGTATCAGACTTTAAAATAGCATCCGTTGGCAACTGTCCTAGTTTATTTTCCCTCAACTCTCTGGCGATCGTATTTTCCTTCATATGAGATAGCGGCCCCACACTGTAACGGAGGCTCCTCTCATCTGCCTATTGTAGAACTCGTGAGGAATTTGTCATGTCCTGGAACTCTACATGGAAAAATATATTATTTTAGGGGAAGAAAAAATTTAATTTAGATGATCCAGGCCGCAATTACTACTACTGGCATGATTTAAGACAAATTCCTCGCAAATTCTACAGTAGGCAGATGGAAGGTGGTTCTGTTATAGTGGGGGGGGGGGGGGGGGGGGGGCGTTAGCTCATATGCAGGAAAATGTGACCTCCAAAGAAATGAAAGGAAAATAAATTCGAACAGTTACCAACAGATGCTATTTTGAAGTCTCATACCCTTCGGACCACTTTTAGGAGGTGCAAAATGAAACTTTTAACAGATAATGCTCCCAGCCCAGTTATACATCTAATTCAACAAAAGAGTGGCTTAAAAGAGAAAAGATTATTATTATGGCCAAATCGAAACCCTGACTTAAACGCCATAGAAAACATTTATTATAGGGTTATTTGTCTCTCCAATTATATGAAAATAACAAACAATATCATTTAACATATGAATTAGAAATGCCCATTATGAAAAAAATAAGACAATATTCTCAAATATATATATATATATATATATATATATATATATATATATATATATATATGAACTAGCTCGATGCCAAATCGTGTGTTTCAAGTTTCAAGTTATTCAGAGAAATGGGGGGCAACATCTTACTAAATATGCCCAAACTGTATTTTTTTACTTGTGGTGTTATATTTTTGCAACAGTTATTTTTGACACTTTTTTGTTTTATTGGTGTTAATTTTTTCTAAATTAATTCTGTTTATGTTAATTGCATCATTTTACTAAAAACTTCCTGTACTGGCATAGAATGTCTTTGGATTTTATTGAAATATTTATTTTATTACCTAAATGTGTTGTGGTCCTATACTTTTGTAACAGACCTTATGTTGTATATTTTCGGTTATGGACAAGAAATATTTTGTTTCGTGTGTGTGTCTTATTATATGCGTGTCTAATTAAAAATGTGTATCAATAATCAAAACATTTAATCAATTTTCTGTAAATTTAGTGAATCATTCAATACTGGACTGAACACCACACTTCTTATTTTTAAGCACTTAATATTGAGCGAAAGTGGTTCGTCGCCATTTGAAAAAGTTTGTATATTTTAGAGAAATGGTTGTTAAAAAGAAATTGCTTCGTATAATTTTCGACGATTAAATGGCACAAATATTACAACTTAGAAGAATGGGTACATGTTGAAAATAAAAATTATAAATATATTCTTGACAGGAGAGATTTTTAATGGTTAACAGTATGTATCATATTGACCAGCTACTTTCATTAACTAAATAAGATTAAATTTTTAACCTATAAGATTTTATACACAAATTGCGAAGGAAATTCCAGTTATAATGTTATGTAATATGATGATTAATAAAAGTTTTTTTTTTTTTTTTTTTTTTTTTCTAAAAAGTTAAAAATTAGCATTTACAGATAGTAGAATAATTTTCAGCTTCCCTTTTCAGGTGTAGCAAACAACAATAACTATAAATGTGAAAATATATAGATATTCTGCTTAATCTAGTTGAAAGGCGGAATGCTTTGAATTTTACTACAAAAATTGCTCTCTACTGCAAATCACAAACGGAACATCTTATTGTTTTGGAAAATATGGTAACGATTTAATCAATGCTTTGAAAGAAAATATTACAAACCTATATTATTTATATAATACCAAACGCTAGCAGGCTTCGCCCGCTGGGCATTATATTTAAAGGATTTTTTTTTTAATTGAGTATTTAAAACGTTTAAATAAATATATTTGGATTGGCGACTATTTTCTTCACATTTTTAGTGGGGGATCTCCTTGACAATATCAAACATTTTTTAAACTTCTCGAATTTGTGCAACAAAACTATTATTGAAACGATTATTCTCGAAAAAGGTCAAATAGAAATGTTAATTCTTCGAATATTCTGGAAACAGTTGAAGCTGTTACTCTACAGTAAAAGCCACTATTCTATGAATGGTCGAATCAGGGAACGTACGTAAGTCGTTTTCGCAGCAATCACTGCCAAGCATGTTAAAAAAAAAAAAAAAAAAAACACTGGACACTCCTACCTCAAATCAATGAAAATCAAATAAACCAATCAAATCTCTCGTAATTCCTCATAACGTAGCTGTAATTCAACGTAACATACGCTCAAATCAATGAAAATCAAATAAACCAATCAAAAATCTCGTAATTCCTCATAACGTAGCTCTAGTTCAATGTAAAATACACTGAAATCAATGAAAATCAAATAAACCAATCAAATCCCTTGTAATTCCTCAAAACGTAGCTCTAGTTTAACGTAAAATACACTCAAATCAAATAAACCTATCAACTCACTCGTAATTCCTCAAAACGTAGCTCTAGTTCAACGTAAAATACACTCAAATCAATGAAAATCAAATAAGCCAATCAAATCTCTTCTTATTCCTCATAACGTAGCTGTAGTTCAATGTAAAATACACTCAAATCATTAAAAATCAAATAAACCAATCAAATCTCTCCTAAGATTCTCCATTCTGCGTCATTATAGAAATGGGAAGTTTTATTTCATACTTTTATTAATTAAAAGAAAACTAATCAAAACTTCGAAAATCAGACTTCGATGTGCACAATGGCCCTTCGGAGAGCACCTTTGTGTTAAATCACGTGAATGTCCGAGCTACCGTCTTCGAGAACAGTGAAATATACATATATATATACAAATATTGCTCACTTAATAGTATAAGATATACAGTCGAACCTCGTTAACATGAATCTCAAGGGAAATAAAGAATGTGTTCATGTTATCAGTAGTTCATGCTATTAGTAACTAATTTTCATATAACTAAACTAATCTTCATTTTGACGGAGTTTGTGGAAACAGTTCATGTTAAAAGTAACTCACTTTAACCGTGTTCACATTAACGAGGTTCGACTGCATTTTCAATATTGGCATACAGTAGTTGGCTGTTAATATCGCGGAGGACATTTATTAGCCAAAATAGGAAATTATTCCATTTACATCACACCAAAAATGAAAAATACATGTTTTCATCCCCAAATCTTTTACATGTAAAAGATTTGGGGATGAAAACATGTATTTATGTATAATTAAGATGTTGTTATAATCATTTCTCTACATACAGATTTGCTATTTTGCGTTTTACATGTGTTTACTTTTTGGTGAATTCTACTGTCTGTTGTTGGATAGCTCGCAATATTTGTAGACTATTTATCTACAACTTCTCAGAAACAAAATACAACAAGTAATCAAATTATTAGTTTTTTTTTTTTTTTTTTTAATTGAAATTTTTTTCGATTTTCTAAAAAATAAATAAATAAATAAATAAATACTAAACGAAATGGCCTGAAACTTCAGGTATGCAAAGAACATTTAAAAACTCACATTTTCCACTATCGATTCAGTCCATAGTGCAAATAGGCGACCAACCACAAATTGAAGAAAAGCGCTAATACTTTGGATCACCTTGTATCATAAAAAGCTACAAATGACTTGTAAAATTAACACTTTGTTGCACATATTATGTACAATATTTCTATATCTTCTTTCGAGAATTGAACAATTATTTAGGCAAATATAAAAAAAAATTTCAAAAATTATTACATTTTTTGGCAAGTTTTTTGCTTATAACTAGAACGGATTCTATAAAATTTTACAAAACTTGCAGAAAAATTGACAAAATAATTGAGAAACATTATTCTGAAACATAGAATTCACACGTGTAGTATTCGCTGAGATATGAGCATTTATAGTAAATATTTTTTTACTGCGCATGCGCGAAAGATAGGAAAGTTTTTATTGCATAGGTTGAAAGCTAGGTTTATTCGGCAACTTTTAACAAAAGTTCATTTGAATAAAGTAAAAATTAATCAAATTGTCGGCAAAAAAAGAGCTAGATTTTAGGAATTTTCCAGGGTTCAAATTGCATAAGGGGTTTTTCCATGCCGCATAATTAATTTAAAGATCCAGTTACTTCAATTACGTTGCAAAAATTCTTTTTCACGAAAAAATCCTTATAGGTTCATAAGGGGTTTTTCACAAAAAAGAACTTTTGCAACGCGGTTGAAATAACTGGATCGTCAAATTAATTACGCAGCAGGGGAAAAACCCCTTATGCAATTTCAATTCTGGAAAATGACTAAAATCTCGCTCGTTCTTTTGCAGACAATTTGTTTAATTTTTACTCTATTCAAATGAACTTTTGACAAAAGTTGCCCAATATTTCTAGCTTTCAACCTATGCAATAAACATTTTTCTAACTTTTGTGCCTGCGCAGTCAAAAAATATTTATTATAAATAATCATATCAGCGAATATTACACGTGTGAATTTTATGCTTTAGAATAATGTTTCTGTAATGTTTTGTCAATTTTCTGCAAATTTTGCAAAATACTATGGAAATCCGTTATTTTTGAAACAATTTTTATATCTGCCTAAATAATTGTGCAATTCTTGAAAAAAAAAAAACATAGAATTATTGCACATAGTATATGCAACAATGTGTTAAAGTTACAAGTCATTTGTAGCTTTTTATGATACAAGTTGATCCAAAGTATTTGCGCTTTTCTTCAATTTGTGGTCGATCCCCTAATTACACTATAAACTAAATCGATAGTGGAAAATGTCAGTTTTTAAATGTTCTTTGCAAATATGAAGTCTGACCATTTCGTCCAGTATTTTTTTATTTTATTTTGTTTTTTTTTTTAATCGGAAAAAAAAATCTATTAATTTGATCGCCCACTGTACATTAATTTATGCCTGCATATGAAAGCTAACCATCCTTGACAGAGATTCATATGGGAATTAATAGTCATTTTCTAATTATATTCCATCTTTAGTTTGTTATATTGATTTTTCTTACTGTGCAAGATAGTTTCTTCCTATTCCTCTATTTTTCTCTGCCTCTTTACTTTAATTTTTATTTCATAATGCCAAATAGTATTAAGAATTTAATGAATATTTTGTGTATCAAGGAACGTTTCTTGAATTTTGATTATTATAACAGAGTTGCAAACTTTTATAATTTATTCCAAGAGCATTGTTAGCCTCTCCTTTATTTCACACCACTTTATTTATAGAATCATTTTCTCCAATATATAACTATGATAAAATAAGAAAAAATTCTCTTAAAAAACAGTCGTATGAAATATAGGCGGGGCTAAAAATGCTGCATATAAATTAAAATGTTTGCAAGCCTGTATATATATATATATTTGTGTGTGTGTGCCTGCATGTGATATAAAATAAGTGGTTTAGAAAATAAAATATAGGAAATCACTTTAGTGATTTTTGTCAGAAAAATAATTATAAATAAAATTTCGCAAGAATTCATTATATTATGTTTTTAATTGCTTATAGAGTAGCGCTAATGCAACGTAAAACCTACTGACCACCCTTTCACACACTCACCCTTATTACTTTCTTTTATATTCAACAGAAGAAAGTATTGGATTAATAAAAAAATTCGACAACCGATTTTTGATGGATTTACATGTTTTAAGAGGTCTACAACATAATACAGAGCTGCCAACCTGATTCGGCAAATTGTTAACGCCTATTGAAAAGCGCCCCTTTTTCTACACCACTTAATTTTTAGAGCAATTCTCTTCAAATGTATCTATGATGAATTAAGTAGAAAAATACTCTAAAAATTAAGTGGTGTAGAAAAAGGGGCGGTACTAACAATTTGCCGGATTAGGTTGGCAGCTCTGATAATATGACCATTTTTTAAAAACGTCTGTGTGTGTGAGACAAAACTTTTGTGGCGATTGTATCTCTGGTCCTACTGCACAGAATTGTGTATAAATTTATATGTAGATACACCTTGGCTAACACAGAGCCTATGAAATTTTGTCGTCAATTAGCTCAACAGGTGGCGCTGCTGTACAGTAATTTCTACAGTTTAAGGGAAGGCTCTATCTTAGGAACTACTGCACTGAATTGCATATAAATCTATAAGTAGATGCACTTTGACGTAAATTAATGCCTATCAAATTTTGGTGCCAACCTCTCAGTAGGTGGCGCTGCTATACAATGATTTTCGCAATTTAAGGCAAGGCTATATCTCAGGTTCTATTGCGTATAATCAAACAAAACTTTATATGTGAAAAGGCATTATGAGTCATTATGCTGATTCTATTTGGATGCATATCGACCAATATGAGACGCTGTTATACTGCAAATTTTTCCGAGATTTGGAAGTTATATTTCCACTTCTATGACATATAACTGTACAATACTTGGTATGTGATGTAATCATTATGAAAGTGCGTTTTTACTTTCTTCTATACGTATATATAGAGAAAGTATTGGATTCGTGAAAATTTTCGAGCTCCAGTTTTCGATGGATTTACACGTTTTGGGATGTCCCGAACACGATTTGACTGTTTTTAGAAAAATGTTGTCTGTCAGTCTCTGTGTGTGTCTGTGTGTGTGTCTGTGTGTGCAACATAAATTTTGTGGACGTTGTATCTCATGAATCAATGAACGAAATTTAACCAAACTTGGTATTTAGTTGGACCCTGACATAAACTGGTGCTGATTAGATTTGTGGAACAATTACTCAACAGGTGGCACTGTGATTGCATTTTTTCTAAATTTTTAACATGGCATTATAGGACAAAATTTCGTATAAATGTACATAATGAGAGTTATTTTAATCGTGTGATTGTAAAATTAATATGAATTATTGATAATAGTTGTAGTTAACTAGGAAAAAAATTTTGTGCATGTGGGAGCATCGCTTCTCTCCCCCCTGAGGGTGGGAGTAAATTTCATTATGGGTATTTTTCGAAAGATCTCGTCAATACCTTTAAAACGAATGGTTGAACTATAGATCTGTGATAATTTAAAAGAAAATTATAGATTTTTTTATTTTTATTTTTTAACGAAAAAAAATCTGAAAAAAATTTATATCTTCTGATTTGCAAAAAATTTACATCTTTCGGCGTTTAGTGATAATATAATGCTGTCAGATAAAAATCGCCTGCATTTATAATGGAAAATAATTTGATAATTTAATAAATAATTTGTATTGAATAAATTTTGTGTAAAATTATATAGAAGAAAGTCATGTGGTGGCCACATCATACTAAATTAACATGTTATTCATAGAGAATAAAACTGTATTTCTTTGGATATGTAATGTTTGTTTTTTCTAAGCTGAAAATCGTCTGTATTCATCGTGGTAGATAATTTTAATAAATAATAGTTTTAATAAATTATTTGTATTGATAAAATTTGTTTAGGAAAATATATAAGAAAGTCTTCTGGTGACCACAACATACAATTTTGTTTTGTCTTCTTAAACTATAACCAATTATCACAAAACCATTTCTGTTTTAAACTTTAGCGTTTCATCTCACTTATGGGTGTTTTCTAGAAGTCCTTATTCAGTGTTTTTACTTTCTTCCATATTCAATAGAAAAAAGTATTGGATTAGTAAAAATTTTCGACTTCTGTTTTTTATGGATTATCATGTTTTGAGAGGTCTAGAACACGATTTGACCATTTTTAGAAAATGACAGTCTGTGTGTGTGTGAGAGACAAAAATTTTGTAATGAGTGTATCTCCGGAACTACTGCATAGAATTTTATATAAATTTATATGTATATGTACCTTGGCCTAAATTAGTGCCTGTGATCTTTTATTGTCAATCGCACGAGAGGTGGCGCTGCTATACAGCGATTTCCACAAATTTATAGAAGGCTATATCTCAGGAACTACTGCACAGAATTGCACATAAATTTATTTGTAGATGCATCTTGACATAAATTAGTGCCTATCAAATTTGAGGCCAATCGCTCAACAGGTGACGTTGCTATAGCGATTTCTGCAATTTAAGGGAAGGCTATATCTCATGTTCTATTGCGTATAACCAAACAAAACCGATATGTAAGGAGACCATTATGCTGATTCAGTTTGGATGCTTATCAGCCAATAAATGGCACTGCTAAAATGTAGTAGTTTTTCTCGAGAACTGGAAGGCTATATCTGAATTTCTATGACATGTAACTGTATACGAAACTTGATTTGTGAGATAATCGTTATGAAAACGCATTTTTAAGATGTTATTTATAGAGAATAAAGCAGTGTTTCTTTTGATATTCAATGTTAGATTTCTCTAAGATGAAAATTGCCTGCATTCATCATGGTAGATAATTTTAATAAGTAATAATTTTAATAAATTATTTGTATGGAGGGAATTTTTATTGGAAAATATAGAAGAAAGTCTTGTGGTGGCCACAACATACTAATTTTTAAATGTATTTAAAAGAAAGCGATATTTCTGATCCACCAAATGAATTTTATTAAAATATTTCCTGTGGTAAAACATGTATTTATATTTTCTTTATATTCATCATTAAAATCTACTACAAAAGCTGCTTTTCATTATATGTTTCAAAATCTGTGATAAAAAATTGGAGTAAACAGTTCTTCATTTAAATTGGTGTTTCAAAATGTTCTATTATGAAAAAAAAAAAAAAAAAAAAAAGACTTTAATCTGTTTAGTTTTTGAAAGGGGTGGGGGAGGGGAGAATCATTTATGATTTAAAAAATCTGGAGTCTCTGAGTTAGTTTGCATTTTGTCTCTCTCAATCAAGAACTTCGCATAAGCTTACTGACCATTATTCAAATGTAATTGTCATATGATCATTAATCAAACGTGACTATAATCATCACGAGCATAAGTTCTATGACAACTGGGATGGGAATATCAAAAATAGGCTCCCATTTCTCAGTATAATCTGATCATTATCGTGATAAATCGAAATTCACTGTCCTCTCTCATAACAAGTCTTCGTTTTATACATTTTACTTAAACTGCGAGAAACTGAAGCAATCTTCTTGAATTTAATATTCACTTATTTTGAGATAATGATTAACAGTACTGAACTAGTATTGCAATAAAATTTTCCGAAAGACTGGTATTGAATGATGAAAAATAAATCTTTGCACGGTAAATTGCAATGTATAAACACGTGTGCAGAAAGTGCTTTATTATTTTCCTGTTGTCGCACGTTGTCTCACGTTGTGTTTTCATGAAAAAAGATGGAGTAAACAGTTCTTATTTTAAAAGTGGTTTATTAAAAATGTGTTATTATTACAATAAATAAATATATATGTAATAGGACTTCTACAAATACACAATCTGATAAGTTTTGGAAAGGGGTGGATCATTTATAATTTAATATATATAGAAACTCTGTGTTACTTTGCATTTCGGGTGTTTCTCGCAATCAAAAACTTAGCATAAACCCATCGACTATTAATCAAATGTATCTATCATATTACCATTAATCAAACGTGACTATAATCATTACGAGCTATGACAACCGGGATGGAAATACCAAAAAATGCGTTTCATTTCTCAGTATAATCGGATCATTATCGTGATAAATCGAAATTCACTACCCTCTCTTATAACAATCTTCATTTTATAAACTGTGAAAAACTAAATCAATCTCCTTGAATCTAATATTAATTTATTTTGAGATAATGATTTATCAGTAGTGAACTAGTATTGCAATAATATTTTCAGAAAGACAGGTATTGAATGATGAAGAATAAAAAACTTTGCACTGGAAATTGTAATATAATTTGCACTGTAAATTGTAATATATAGCCATAATTTGCAAATTGTGCTTTGTTATTTTCACGTTGTATTCGTGCTTTCTTCTTTGGTTCAGGATGAGTGGGTCTAACGTCACACTAACGCTGCCTAGTAGGCTATTGGCGACGGTGAAGGATGCACCCTTAGGTTTGGTACGGAGACATGTTATCAAAATTTTGATCTTCCGTGAAGAAGATGGCTTCGGTAACAACTGAAGGCAATAATTTTATGGAATATGAAAAACATTGCTATTACAACTGATTTTACGTGCACCAGCAGGGCTTTCGTGATCTACGGCTTTCAACTACCTAGAAGGCCATGGAACCAGCCTCCATTAATGTGCAGGGAGGTCTTTGGCCGACTCGGGGAACATATCTGCAACGCTAATGCCTACCACGGCCCCTTTTAACTCTGTGGCAGTTTATATTGTTTATGTATAAATTTCTTATTCTTCTATAAACTAACATAGTGGGGCAAACACAACATTCTCTCATTTATTTAATTTTGTTAATTTTGATATATATATATTTAAGATTTTTAGATTTTATTTTATTTTATCTATTTTTAATTACTTATTTTTTTCCCCCTTATTATAATTCTGGTCACACCAGTATTTATATTGACATTCGGTTTTATTTGTTTTTGCTCATAACAGAAATCGGTTTTGTGCGTTGCCGCTTTGTTTGCACTTACTTTGTTCGCTTGACAAAGGGTCGTGTTTTTATCGACCCGAAACAATTGTTAAGAGTTAATGCATTTTATGGTGTTTATTCAAAGTATTTTACTTATTAATAAGTAAAGTATTTACTTATTATTTAAATATCCTCCCCCCATCCTGTTTACTTGCCAATTAGTTTAATTTAAATCCGATAAATGCCTTCCATGACGAAAAACTATTTTGCAAAAATTATTGAGTTTTCATAAATTCATGCCGTGTTTGTAACAATTTCTATTTGAAACAAGTCATGGATTACTATGTGGGGATTTCTATACTACTGGCCATTAAAATTGCTACACCAAGAAGGAATGACAATAACGGAATGAAATTTGTTGGACACATACATTATAGTAGGAAGAACAATTGATTAAAATTTCAGGAAATTTGGAGTAATATGTACTGAGAAAACAGTATATAAAGCAGCGACCTCTGTGAGCAATAACAGCACTTATCTGCCTAGGCATTGAAACGAACAGCGATTGGATGACATGTACGGGTAGAACACTTCATGAAGTTTTAACACGATGCCACAATTCATCGATCGAAGTTACTGGTGAGTGGTGGGGGGCCAGTCGCTTTTCAACGATTAAACAGTCATTTTCATTGGTGCGAGATCAGGAAAACGCGCTGGCCAGAGCAACAGTCGAACACATTCTGTATCAAAGAAGGTCCGGACAATACAAACAACTTGCGGTCGTGCATTATCTTGCTTACATTTTGCGCTACGCATACCTCGAATACAGGGAGAGGGGCGGGCCTTAACTCAACAGGAATTTAATGGCTGCTGTTCAGAGTGCCAGGAATACGAACAAGAAGTAATCGAGATGTGTATCCAATGGGAACCCATAACATCATTGCAAATGATGGACAGTATGATGATGTCGAATCCCAGCTGGTAATGTGCATTATTCATAATGCTGTTAAATACGGATAAGGCAATCTTGATGCTGTAAACAGGATTGTGATTTGTCTGAAAAGTGACTTCACGCCATTCCTGCGTCCAGGTTCATCGTTGATCACACATTAATGGCGCCCATATCAGTGATGCAGTTTTGAGGGTAATCAGATTTTTGGAATCCGCATACTGAATCACCACCTGGATTGGTGGTATGTGGTACCATTGGATACACGTCCCGATCACCTTTTGTTTTCATTCTCGCCACTCTGAATACCAGCCATTACATTTCTGATGAGTTAAGGCCCATCGTTCTGCTCTGTATTCGAGCCCTCCGTAGCGCAAAATTTAAGCAAGATAATGCACGACCGCAAGTTGTTTGTATTGTCCGGACCTTCTTTGATACAGAATGTGTTCGACTGTTGCTCTGGCCAGCGCGTTCCCCTGATCTCGCACCAATGAAAATGACTGTTTAATCGTTGAAAAGCGACTGGCCCCCACCACTCACCAGTAACTTCGATCGATGAATTGTGACATCGTGTTAAAACTTCATGAAGTGCTTTACCCGTACATGTCATCCAATCGCTGTTCGATTCAATGCCTAGGCAGATAAGTGCTGTTATTGTTCACAGAGGTCGCTGTTTTATGTACTGTTTTCTCAGTACATATTACTCCAAATTTCCTGAAATTTTAATCAATTGTTCTTCCTACTATAATGTATGTGTCCAACAAATTTCATTCCGTTATTATTATTCCTTCTTGGTGTAGCAATTTTAATGGCCAGTAGTGTATATTTAAATATTGTCCTAGCAATACCTCCTGGTTATTTCAGTATGCCTGACAGAATGCATAAAAGAAAAGAAAAGCATTCGGAATACAAGCGTTTATTTTCATTTCCTTTTGAATCGAGAAAATGTATTTTACTCTCTGTATTCAAATTCCTTTAAAAATTCTTTATAAACTTTTTCCGTTTTTCGTGACTCAAGGTATCTGCATTTACATACCTGTGACTTTTAAATGAGTGGTCCTAAATAAATGAGAAAATAAACAAAAACAATATCAACAAGAACGGAAAAACATGCGGTTCGTATTAATTATTAACACTTTCCAACTACACGTACCCGTTGCGTTTTTTAAAATCAGAGTTTTTTTTTGCCTACGTTATCGCACAACGGACAAACAGAAGGACAGAAAGGCAGGCAGGTAGACTGATTTAGTTCATAATCATCCTTAAACATTGTTTGAAAGTGTTAAAAATGGTTAACATAAACGGAATTCCAATTATAGCCCTTAACGTATCTGAATATTTTAATGTAGCCCCGTAAATCTAAAAGCTACACATACCATATTATCTACAAACGCTAACATATTACGTACAAAATATTTTTTAGCATATTGACAATAAATGTCAATTTAATTATTATTTTCACAGTAGAAAGTTTTTTTAAATAGAATTTTCAAAAATGCCTCTCATAAAACGCAATGCATTAGTATTATTTTGAGTGTCCCTGTACACAAACTGGTTGTGTTATTAGTACAAAACTTTGAATAAACACCATGAAATACAAGGACTCGCAACAATTGTTTCGGGTCGAAAGAAAACACGACCCTTCGTCAGGCGAACAAAGTAAGCATGAGTGCTGCAAACAAAGCGGAGACGCACAAAACCGAGTTTAGTGAAGAGCAAAAACAAATAATAAATAATTTTAAAACAAACGGTAAAATAAAAATCCGAAATGGAAGAAAAACTTGAGAAAAAAAGGGGGAATTTAGCAAGAAAAACAATGAAAGTGGAAGCAGAAACACTCGCAAAACTACTTACTTAATGAAACAGCCCAGAGAAGACCAAAAATGATAAGAAAGCACACGCCAGCTCGTGGTGCTTTCTTATAATGGCTGTGCTATGAATGCTATTTAAAATAGAAACATTCCATAGGGGAACTTAAAGAACATACATAACTTTGGAGAAATTTTGAAAATATTTAGCGACGCTAAATTTGAACACACGGGCAGATAGACAGATGGACAATTAAACGGACAATAATACATACAGATAGACAGACGGACAGACGGGCCGACAGAAATATATACAGATAGACTAATTCAAATCATGATCACTCTTAAACATTGTTGGAAAGGTGGAAAATCTTAAAAATACTTACTAAAAAGGAAAATGCAATTGCTGCATTTTCCAGTTATAGCCCTTAATGTATCTGAATATTTTTGTATGGCCCCCTAAATCTTAATGTTAATTATACAATGTATTATAGGAGGCATTATATATATATATATATATATATATATATATATATCCCTTTCATTCCCAACTTTTTATTTTTCATTCTAAAAATCTGAAATTTGTAAAATAGACTCACTTAGAATCCAGAATGAAAAGGTAGAAAGGAAAATTTTTCTTTTTAATTTTTTAATTAAAATTTAAAATGATTCCATATGGCATCATTGGGAATTAAAGTAGTGATCAAGTCAAGATGTGACTGATACCGTTTGGACTGATTGGGAGTTCTTGAAAATAATTTGATTTTTTTTTTTTTTTTTTTTTTTAATATTAATGCAATTTTAAGAAATTATGTATTTAAAAAAAATCAAATAGCAATATTTTTGTATTTATTGACACTGTAGTTAGTACAAAACAATATATTTGTTCCAAAGTTATTTCAGTATCTGAGAAAACTGCAATGTTAATTATTTGATATGAAAATATTTGAAACAGTTTTTTGTGTTGTTTGAGACACA
The DNA here is from genome assembly GCA_963930645.1 of Salticus scenicus. Lineage (NCBI taxonomy): Eukaryota > Metazoa > Arthropoda > Arachnida > Araneae > Salticidae > Salticus > Salticus scenicus. The sequence continues at coordinate 114,237,443 of OZ005657.1, forward strand.
AATGAACATTACATTTTTCACACATTAGTCTAGAATATGGCTTAATACATAATCTGCATATTTGTTTTCTGTCTGTGTACTGAGGCCAATGAGCTATGTTGTCATGTCTGACATCCGGAATTGTTTTCATGGATTGTGGCCTTCTGATTTCTGTTGGTCAATAATCGGAATTTTTTGGTGGTCGTCCCTTAGGGCGCTGGCATTTCTTGATCATCAAAAGTTCTTTTGCGATAGATGACTTAAATTCATATAGGGGCAATTTTCCTTCAAACCTGACAACTGTTGCAATTCTCTTCGATAAAGGAGCCATGCATTCACAATGCATATATCTAACAAATGGAAAATGATTCTTAAGTAATATCTTTTTCCCCGTATATCAACACGATAAAGTTCTACCAGCATATCCATTAAGTCCACGCTCCACATTCCTCTTTTATAAATATCAGTAAATAAACTGCTTTGTCAACTGACAGAACTTCTCGTTTTGGCTTTGACATTTTGAAAAATTAGAACATAAAAGCATAAATCCTATATTTAATTAAATAGATATATCAAAAGTTTCAAAATAATATGAGAAAACACTAGTAATAGTATACGAATCAAAACAAGATAGTCATGTGAATGAATGAAAAAAACTCTGTTATCAAGAGGTGTTGAATTGTATTCAACTCCCATAGATGCCATTTGGAATCGCAACTTTTAAGTAAATAAAAATATTAAAATTTCAAAGAAATATTTGTTTAAAAATGGTTAAAATACTATTTATAACCCTTTTAACAAATAACAAAGTAGTTGTAAGAATTGTTATTTCACTTAAATTGTGCCAGAAATGAAATTTGTTTCAGTATACTTCACGGATTTGAGAAAAGCGTATACAAGCATCATTTCATCCACCAACAGGCATGGTAGTAAAATCTACCGGTAAAATTAAAAAATATATATAAGTAGGGAAAGGTATCTAGTTTATAATAATATTTACTTGGAATCTGTGGGAGTTTTAGGTGAGGAGAAAAAAAATCGTAAACATTATGATTCCAATTGGCATCGCTGGGAATGAAAGGGATATATATATATATATGAATAATAACTGTCAATTTCATTAAGATTTGTGCAAAATAAAGGTGTTAAAGTAATGGTTTATATAAATATCTCTCTCATAGAATTTAATACCTTGGAATACTTTAGGGTATCCCTATATACAAATCAACGGTGGTATTTACTCTGTTTTCAATAGAGAACATCCGATAGTAAACTTGAATAATATATATCAATTTGGAGGAGTTCCACTAAAATTTACGAAAGTTAGAGCGCGTACAGACAGACAAACCGAAGTCATAAACAATTTTCAACTTTGTTAGAAAGTGTTAAAAAAGTAGAATTTGAAAACATTTCACACTTTGACAACGTCTCATTTTTTTTGAAAAATGCTCTCTACTGTTTTTTATTTAAGCTATAACATTGTTCCACAATACATTTAATACATAGTTATGATCATCCCGAAATGCTGTCATATTGAAAATAAATGATTTTAGAAAAAAAAAAAAAAAAAAAAAAAAAAAGTAATACTATACAATAATTAAGAGAATGTTAAAACAGCTAAATATTTATTAAGGTAGTAAAACCGAAGAATTTTTTAAAATTATATCAGCGGCACGATTATTTCGTTAGATAATTTATAAATGGTGTAAAAATGTTGTTATTCTCAATAAATTATTTTTGTACGACTAGTTATGAAATAATAATAATAATACTAACTACTTTGAATAAAAGAGACAAGTTTATGGCTATAAAATAGTGCTTATTTTCATTATATTCAATTATATTCGTTAAAAAAGCAAACATAAATGTCGCGCATAATTTGTTAAATATTTATAATGTGATGATGAGATAGTTATTCTCTTTATCATTATTAGAACACGCCCTAACCTCGAAGTTTACGCGATCGATATTCATTACCTAAGTAAGGTGGGTTAAGAAAAGTTTGCACTATTTTTTCTTGCATAATAACCTGTCTGAGAATTTCCGCTACCAAAGCTGGTAGACGGGACGTTCCGGGTTGGGACTCTGGTTAATAACCACAAGTTTTCCTGTCAGTTTATCTTCTGAAACTTATTCTTTAAGATATCTTTACTGCAAAAAATAAAATAAAATAAAATAAGGACAACTAAACTCACTTAAAAAAATATCGATATTAATCATTATCTCGCATGATAGCATGCAATAAGAAGATTAGATGTCACAAAATTCAGCAGAAAATATTAAATATTCGCGACTGTTAATGACATATTTTTACTTATGAAATCGTACAAAGATTAAAAGTTCTATTTTATGGAGAAATAAAGGAATCTTGCATTCAACCCATATACACACATATTCATCCATGGTCACATGCACTCGCATTTACTTATCTTAAAATGTCGAAATTATCTGTTTATCCTTTTTTTTTTTTCTTTTTTTTTTAAGACTACCAGATAGTATCAAATTTTAAAGTTTTTTTTTTCTCTCTCTGATACTTCAACAAGAAACATATGCTGTCAAGAAAAGGATCGGCAACAATACTTATCATTAGCAGTAAAAGTGGTTTAATGGAGTAATCTCCTTTAAAAAAAAAAAAAAATGAAATGAATCTTTAAAAAATGCATTTTCCTTTTTCCTTTTATTTTTAGATACCTGTACATGAAAGCCTTATTAATTTTTTCCGCCCTTATTTTTAACTAGTTGCGTTCATGTAATTAATCATTCAAAAGAGAGTACAGAAAAATTCCTTTCTTCGAGGCTGCATGCATTTTCCATTAAAAAAAAAAAAAAAAAGATTTTAACTGAAAAATAAAAAATTTTTCTTCGTGAGATATTTTCTTTAAAGTTTTTATTTTACGGAATCTCAGATAAGAGATATTCGAGAAACCTGATAAAGTTTTTAAGAAATATTCATGAATAGAAAATTTATTTCTTTTCTTTAAAAATATGTCTTTGTTGAAACTGATATAAATGTATTAATGTATCTTTATTCAAAGTAGAGTAAGGAAAAAAAATAGGTTTTTACTTTATTTATTTATTTATTTTTAGAGAAAAAGCAATTAAAGTTTTTTTTTTTTTTTTTTTATTTTTAATGAGATGAATAAAGATTTTGCGTATCTGAAACTCATTATGTACTTGTTAGATATAGTACATGTTAAAAGAAGGTTTTATTTTCCTTATTGAAGTACTATAAGAATAATATTTTATAGTTGAAACTTAAATCAGGGATGAAAATGTTCCGCTTTTTTTTTTTTTTTTTTTTTTTTTACACCAGTATTATCTTACAAGAATTTCTGACTTATAAAATCACAAGAATAACTGTAATAATATTATAAAAGTTTCTGCATAGAAATACTGGTGGCAGAGAAAGTGGAACTCTCATCCCTGTTTAACTCGTTAACGTCCGAATTAATTTTGCTGAATATATTTGATTAATAATTCGAATCTAAACTAATGTGGACTATTAAGAAAAATTATATATATATACCGCCTTCTTCTAGAATGAATAAATGGTCATTTTCTAAATCCTTAAACTAGAAATATAGATTTCCGAGCTGTGCGCATAAGGCACGCCAATAAACTGAATAGATGAAATGGTCGAGAATTTCTAGTCTACACGTTTCTAGAGGGTGAAACAATATTATGAATATTATGAATCTTTTGTATTACGAGAAATTCTCGCTAATTTTCTAGAATTGGGTCATAAACCAAGATTATAGCTGCTGAAATCCGCCTCTTGTATTCTCATTTATTTGGAGATATTTTCAAATAGGTTTGTCCTCGATAGTATAGGCAAATGCTCAAGAATTCTAATAGAGGTCTCTAGAATTCGCTTTTGAAGGAGACTAGAAATTTTTTTATAAGGAATTTATAAGGATGACATGGAACTATTTTTTCTAGAGCCATAATTTAGATTCTAGATGTCAGTTATAGAATTTTTTCTCAGTGTATTAGCGTGCCTTATACTCATAGCTCGGAAACCTATATTTCTAGTTTAGGGATTTAGAAAAGCACCACCTATTCGTTCTAGATGAAAGCGGTATATTTTTTTCTCAGTGGGGTTAAATCAATTACTTAATCCCTTAACAGTTTCTTTTTCATCCTTATATTTCAGTTCATGCCACTATTACTGCATATGGTAATATTCATGTTATTTAAAATTTGAATCGTATTGTTATTTAACCCTTTGCCGGCACAATTTAATTTTACTCTTCTGGTCACTGTTGGAATTTTTTATACAATATCCACCACTAAATTTTTACTGTAACGGTTGCCTAATCATTTCGAAGGTTATTCGTCCATTATGCATATCAAATATCACTTCCTAAAATTATTGGTGATAGTTGAATAAAAGAATCCCTAAATTTGGCAACAATGCTTTAGAGAGCTAGGGCCGGCAAAGGGTTAATCGAAGATTATTATAAAAGACTACTTTTTGAAAATGGTGGTAACCATAAGTACAAATTGTTCCAGAAATAGTGTCTCAAATATTTTGTTACCAAAATCGAATGGAGCACATCGCTCTCTCATTGGCTATGACGTAGTTTATTGAACTATTCAGTGACAGTGATTTTTCTTTCAGCAATATTATTTTAATCAATCGAAGAAACTATGCTTGGTTAACTGTACAAAATTATTGGGAAAATAGCAAAATTAATTTTGTTTTCTCAGCAACACATTTTTTTCGGTGTTCAAAAATTATTACTATAATTTAAGCTATTAGATTTGGATTTAGCTCAACTCTAATTACTTAAATTGGAGTTGCAATGTTTTAATTTCAATATTAATTGGCCGACTTGAAATCAAATTAGGCAAGTCAAGTCAGTGAAGTCAGTTAGAGTTGGGCTAACGTTTTAAAAATTTATTTTCTATAATTGATTAAACGTTCGTGTCACAAAATTTATTATTTTAATTTTGGATTGTTTAAATAATTAAATTTTACTCAGTTATTTTATTAAATGGAAATATTGCAAACAGATTAGTATGACGGTAGTCAAAACTGTTTAACCCTTTCAGCCGCAGTGTTCCCACTGATGGAACACCTAATTTTAATTCTCAAGTGCAAAAACTCATCCCGGAAATTTTTTAGCAAAAATTTACATTTATAACATAGCAGAAAAGGTCCTTTTTTTTTTAACGTGAAAATTTAAAATTTCTTCTATTTTAATTATGTTCGTAAATTCCGGTGGCAGTGTAATTTAAATGATCCGAATTACCTTGCACTGCAAAGGGTTAAAATACTCCTGAATAAATTGAAATGTTGGGATCTATGTAACTTTTACGAGTTTTTGTTGTCGATAATGTTTACTTATAAAGTGATTTATTTATTAAATTAAATATTATTTGAATGTAATAAGGTTTACTTACAGATGTTTCAAACCGAAAATTTCTCGAAAAGGAACAATGCTAATTTTTTATTTTTTAAATATTTATGATCAGCTATGTGTCTAAAAGCCATTTTTAAAATTAGTTTAGTAATTTTTAAAATAAATTAAGTAGTGAACGTTAAAGGGTTAAATAAACACAAACGCATACAAATAAGGAAAACGAAAGCCTCTTTTTTTTTTTAGTAAAGGAATCCTCGAAATAAAAATAAAGATTTAAAAAGTAAATCAATAAATCAATAAAATAAAAACTTCAGTTTTGGATGTTAATTACAAAATTAAACAAAAGGATAGCGTTAAAACTTTCAATTTCTACAACAAAATAATTTACTTTATCATAAATAGAAAGAAAACTAAAAACTATAGTGCCTGCTTATGTCCAGAATTTAGAAAATCACATTCAACTGAACAGTGATGAGCAATTAAAAAAAAAAAAAAAAAACAGTGAGTTGAACATACCAAAGTTGTTTTGATAATTTACGACTCGGATTGATAGCTCTTCTGATCGAAAGAACATTCTTCGAAAAATGTTATATTAATAAAGTTTTCATTTTACAGTTATTGTTATATTTATGTAAAAATTTAGGGTAACTGTACCAGTAATAGACACTTTAAAGTAATTTTCCAGCTACTTTTTTGTGTACGGTTCTTCATTTTTATGAGTGTAAAATTAACTACTGTTTCTTTACACGATTTTACTGCGAAAGTAGTGGATACCTTTGAGTTTTTATAAAAATAGCTAAAATAAAAAGAAATTCTATTGAAAAAAAAATATATATATGTATCAATAAACGAAAGAATCTCTATTACATTAATGTTTTTTAGAGAGGTTTCTTACTTTCATTTTTTTTTTTTTTTTTTTTTTTTTTCGCTTTTCTAAACCTTTTTTCTTTACTTCTGGTTGGACTGTTTCTCTTTTCTTATCTCTCCTGTAATTTTTTTAGTACCTTCCTCTGTTTCTTCTTTCTTCTTCTTTCTGATTTCTAGTCGTACTTTCTACATATTTTTCATAACAACTTCTTCTTTTTCCCTCTATAATATTTTTGCCACTCTTCCGAAGTATTGATTTTTGGATTAATAGCATATGACACTATAGTTTTTCTTTTCTTTTTTTGTATTTTGGGAAGATCCTGATCACCTTAGAACCTTCTTAAACCCACTGGAAGATCCTTGGACTGAATTTTCCGCTCTGTTAAGGTTTGGGTTTGAGTTCCCATTCTACAGTCATTTTTTGCACATTATGGCTTATTAGACCGGGACGAATGATTTTAAGTGGATTCTGAACCATTACGAATATCCATGTCCGAAGCAGGATTCGAACCTGGCACTTGGAAAATGAAATCTGTTTTTTGAGGAGACATGAGTAAAGCAATATTTAATATTTTCTAATTCCTTTCGATCTTTATATAACAAATCGTATCCACTTTCCCCATGCGTCGAGTTTTCAATTGGAAATTCTTGTACCATTTGTGCTGTTGTATTTTCTTCAATCAAGTAGACCTGCTAACTATGCTAGTTTATCCGTAATGGTATTAAGCCCCGCCTTTTTTTCACACCAGAACAGTTGTAAAGCAATAGTCTTCTTAATTTATCATACGAACATATTGCTGAATATTTCTCTACAGCTATTCTGGTGTGAAAAAAGGCGGGGCCTAATACCATTACGGATAAACTAGCATAGCTAGCAGGTCTAAATCAAGGTATATTAAGTGCTTCTGAAATACCTATAAATTCTTCGGTAATTGCGGTTTCGTAATTAGGTTGAATTTTACACCGCATTCCTCGTAGAGACAAGGTAACCCGGTCTGTCCAATGTCAAAAAAAAAAAAAAAAAAAAAAAAAAAAAAAAAAATATATATATATATATATATATATATATATCAGGATAATCTATTTTACCAAGTATTTTAACTCGCTTTCTTGTTTGCCCAGTACAAATCTTGCGATCGATTTTTAACAAACTTCTCGACTAGCTAGACATTAGAAACTTTTAGAACAGCTCAGAACACAATGACAATGCATTCTTTTAATATTTTTATTCAATTAATAAATGTTGAAACTTTTTTATAATTTCTCTCTTTATTACGCATTTGAGCATTTTCTTTCAAGTTGGTCGGATAATTCATCAAAATTTTTTTAAAAAAGTATTTATTAACACATAGAATTGTCAAGTTTATATGAATCAACAGAAAATTTAAAAACGTGGTGTATAAAAAGTTCTTTTTATCTTGTAATTATTTTTGTAAAATATTCTCAAAGTGAAAAAATAAAAATTAATAATTAATAAAATATGCAAACGTCAAAATCATTACCTTCATCATTATATCGAAGTAAAATCTAACTGGATAAATCCTAAAACAAATTTATTGCATTTCAAAATTTTCCTTTTAACTGTATTTCGCAATTTACTATCGCTATTCTTAAGTATTCTCACATTTATTATTCACAATCATAAAGTGTTCGCAATTACAGAACCTATGAGTGAAAATATCATAGAGGGCCCATAATTCCCCACCAGTCTCCGAAAGGTTTTGCTTTCGAAGATGATAGATGGAAAGCTCCGGATTTCATCCCAGGTTACGCTCGTCCACTTAGCTGTCCGAAGTTTTCCTTGGTTTTTGTCCGAGCGTACGTAAATACGGGATAGGACCCTTAGAAATACACCCCACGGAGGGCATTTCACACAAGCCTAGGACTCTCACGCAGTCAGACGTTCTTAATCCTTATACCCCACACACCTCTCTCAACATGAGACAAAGACGTTGAGGTTCAGGTTGAGTGGGTCACATTACAGGTGTGTAATGGACTATTGGCGACAAACTGGGAGACATTTCTAAGGATGAAATGGAGACAGACATTACAAATTTGGTCTTCCACAGAAATATTCCTTTATTTCGTACCGCGACGACTTTCTAGCAAAATTGAGCACTTGTCAAAGCAAGGAGAACCAGGTAACGCCAATCACTTGGACTTTTCGTCAAGAGATTATTAACTCTTAAAAAATGTCCCAATCTGTGTGTCTCCACTGTCGGTGCTTCAGTGGGACAAAGTAACCAACTAGTCCAATACGGAATGCAGAAAATATCGAGGAAAAAAAAATCACTTAAGAATGTCTCGTGATTATTGAGATTATCTGACGATTGAAGTGATTTCTATTTCGTTCCATCTTCTGAATTAGGAAGATTACTGAGCTGTGTCTACTATTGTTTTTGTCTTAAAAGTCAAATGAGCCAGAAGTGGACAAGACTGTCCACTACGGGTCACATTTTGGTACCAGTAGTGGACACCCATAAAATATTATCTGTTTATACAAAATTAAAAACTTTGCGAAATAAATGAATTCTACATAGAGGCTAATTCTAAGAGAATTCTTCTAGATAATTCTAAGCAGATGCAAATAAAACAAAATTTTATTTACTTATTCAAAATTACAAGGAAAAAAGCAAAATAACAGAAAGTTATTTTTTTCTTTTCCCAGTTAAACTAATCGTATTCTGAAACAGATCTGGAATATTTGCAATTTGCATTTCAAAATATTACTAGTACAGGAGTGTAACACAAACCCTGAGTGCTGCTTGAACCTGTGCAAGAAGTAGAAAGCTTGTTTTCAGTGTTTAAATTTAAAAGTGCCCACTACTGGTACAGTGCCCACTACTTGTGCTCTTACCCTGCATGAAGATGTATCAAAGTATATACCTCAAAGCAGGAACGTAACCAGAGTCATTATCTACAGAAGACTGAGGCTGACTTCTTAAATTATTTTAGTGATTGAGAATGAAAATTTATTTAATTTGGGGGAGAAAGCTCGGGTCCCCGTAACTTTCAAATAGATTACTTATAAAATGTTTTCAAAATTGTACTTTTCTACGACTTCTATAGTATTAAATATCTTTATTTCATCTGTTTTAATGGAATATTGATTACCTCATAATGTATTCTACCTTCAGTTCTTTGAAGTTGAAATCTTCCCATGCAACTTATAAAAGGAAATAGTAGTTTGATAAGCAATTATTTCCACTTACATCCAAATCTTGCTAAGCAATTATATTAACCATCAAAAGAAAATGTTAGTGATGCAAAAAAAACAAATAAGTATGTTTTATTTTTATATTGAATCGAAAAAAAGAAAAAAAAATCTCTGATAAATTAAAATATGACATATTATATATTTCTAGTAAAAACCGCAACTTCATTAACCAGAATTTTCAAAATATTATTACTCCTTTAACCTCAAAAGTAAGAAAAAAGTTATTTTATATCCCCGCCCCTTTTTTTTTTCAATTATCAGCTTTTCTGGTTATAGGTATATCTGGTTATAATTAATTCAAATATATTTTTCGAATTAACGATGCTGTGATTTACTATATGGAAAAACAATGTGATATTAGTTTATGGGAGTACTAGCGTAACATAAAATATGGTCGTGAAATGGTTAGTGCTCTGGTTTTCAGCTAACAGGTATAGGGTCCGATTCCCGGTTCAAGCATGAATGCTCGTAATGGTTCGAAATCCTCTTAAAACTGGTAAGTTTTGGTGCAATGAAATTTAATCTGCAAAGACTGCACAGTGACAGCCTCAACCCGTACAATCATTATTTGAATTTAATCGGGTGATTATATAGATGTTTCAAAACAAAAATGTCTTCAAAATTAAAATGCTATTTTTTTCTTTTTACATATTTGTGATCAGCTGTATGACTAATAACAATTTTTTGAAAGCAGTCTAGCATTTTTCAAAAGAAAATATGCACTCAAGAACATTGAAAATAGCGCACGAAAAAGGAAGCATCGGATTAAAATGAAATTTAATACACATAAGGTTACAGATAAGAGAATCATTTGATCCCAAATTCAGGATAATTAAACAAATACAGTGTGTACAATTAGACAAAACAGTGCAACTTCAGCTGTACAACAGACCGCCTCTCGCTGCAATAAATGCCGCAACATGATTCTACAGTGAATTGGTTAGACATCTGTTGCTTCCTGAGGTAGACGGACCCACAAATCTCGAATAGCCTCCTCCAGAACATATACAGGGGGACACGGTGGCATTGCGCTTCAACTGCTCCCACAGATTCTCTGTAAAGGACAAGTCCGACGAATGGGCTGTCCATTGAAAAGTCTGAACATGACGTAGGAAGTCTTGAGCAACTCGAGATGAATGCGGACTAGCATTATCTTGCTGAAAATTGCTCCTGAAAAAACCATTTAGGAAAGGTCCTATGGGGGCTCGAAGTACGTCATTACCAACATAACGCTGGGCCGTTACGGTTCCACGTACCACAATTAGAGGGGCCCAGCTATTATACGCTATGCCCAATCCAGGCAATTAAATTTGCCGTGCGGGAAGTGTGTAGCGCAGCAGCGTGGAATTGTACCATTCACCAGTGCGCCTCCACACCCATAAAGGCAATAATCTTTCCCCAAAACGAACCAGGATTTATCACTAAACACCACGTTTAGCCAATCTGTTGCATTCCGCGTTGCTGTGACTTCGCACCACTACAGACGGAATCTCCGATGTTTCGATGTTAAAGGTTGTAGACAAAGGGGCGCTTGGAATGCAGATTCACTTCTGCGAGGCGTCTGAAAAGGGTTTGTGGAACAACTGGCACGCCTCTACATTTGATTGTATCGTAGAACGAATCACTCTCGAACCCACGATCTCTTGCCGTCCGATACTTCGATCTTCTCGCCTCGTCATCTTTCTGATCGTTTGAGACCCAGTACGCCGCACGTGGATACCATCTCGTGTAAACTGCTCCCAACATGTTCTGATGGCACATTCCGAACGCTCGACCTGAAGAGCAACATGGCGCGTCATTCAGCTCTCGGTTTTCATTCGCGAGCTAAACATTCTTCGCGACATTCTTCACGGACATTCTTCGCGAGCTAAAGTCCTCTTAGAGTCGGAATATGATCGTCACGTTTATGCATCTTCAACTATGTGCTGGTTTATATAGGGCCCACTTTCTGTTTGTAGCACCATTGCAGGATGTGTGGTCATGCGCGTTGGCACCAAACTTTTGCATATCGAAGCTCATTGTACTTATTTACAAAGTTTCATAATTGTACCTTTCTTTCTTCTTGGTGCACTATTTTCAATGTTCCTGAGTATACTTAAAAAGTAAATTGGAGCTGCAGGAAGTTAATGGATGGCGTCAAACTGTACACGAAATTTTTAGATGTTATTACGACAAAGAACACATGCTGAAAGAGAATGGAAGTTAGATTATAATTAAAAATCAAGGTCTTGATTAATACACATAATTCATCGACCGTAATTGCCTCAGTTCATCGACCGTAGCTTCTGGAGACGGGTGGTGTGCTAGTCGCTTGGCAACGACCAGACGTGTTCAGTTCGTGCGAGATCAGGAGAACTCACAGGCTAGAGTAACAGTCAACAGTCGGACACATTCTTTATCAAAAGAGGTATGGATAACATGAACGACATGCGGTCGTGCATTATCCTGCTTAAATGTTGCTTTAATGAAGCCTAGAATATAGGGCAGAGCCATGGGCTTTAACTCTTCAGAAATATAATGTCCGCTATTCAGAGTGGCGGAAAGGCAAACAAGAGAGGATCGCGACGCGTAACCAATGGCACAACATACCATCATTCCAGGTGGTGGGCCAGTGTGCGCCGATTATTACTTGCGTTATCCTAGAAGCTGCACCACATACAAGAACGTCTTCAATGTGTGATCAACGACGTACCTCAACGAAAGAGTCGCGTAACGTCGTGTTTTCATACGAATCACAATTCTGTTTACAGCATCAAGATGGCCACACCTGTATTTGGTGGCATCAGTGAAGAATGCGCATTGTCATCTGGCATTCGAGATCTCATGCGAACTTATTATTTAATTAACCAAAGCTATTTTCTGTCTCATTTATGCGTTAACAGAATGAAACATCATACAAATTTATATCATAAATTAAAAACAAATTATCTCTGAAAAATTAATCAAATTTTAATAAAATAAGTTTTAATTTGTAAGTAGCATTTTTATGCCCCCTTGTGAGGTAATCTTATAAATGCCAAGGGTAGTCAATCTTTCTTTCAGATATTTACTTGAATTTTGAGTGTCATTTCAAAAAATGCAAATATTTTCTAAAAAATTAGGAAAAAAATAACCTCTTATGAATATATTGCAGCATTTCGATCAAATTTTGAGTAAAATGAATTGGTATTCATTCCACATTCCAAATTTAAGAGAGTACTAAACTTTGTGTCCACTACCGTATCTGGAGTTAAAAGTCAAAAGAAGAAGTAGTTCACAGGGATCTCCACTACTAGTCATGGCGTAATTTTGTAGTAATGGAAATCCATAAAAATTTTATGTGTTGATTAAAAAAATGTAAATAAATGGTTTCTACATACTTACTTTAGTTATATGAAAGCTAAATGTATACGAAATCAGTTAAAAATAAGCAATGACAAAAGCAAACAAAATTTTATTTCCTTGTTTAAAGTTGGAAGAAAGAAAAAGTCAAAACGGCAGAAAAGAAAACTGCATTTTTTTTTTTTTTTTTTTTTTAATTAAACTAGTCTTATTTTAAAACTGGTGGCTGGAAATATTTGTAGTTGAAAGTATTAACTGTTTATGATTGTAACACCAACCCTGAATGTTGCTTTAAACTATTCAAGAATTAGAAAACTTATTTTTAGAGTTTACGTTTAAAAGTGTCCACTACTGATATTTTTATCCTAAATAAATTGAATACATTTATTTTAATTACAAATATTGCATAAGTAAATTAAAAAATTATAATTAAGAGACCGGGAATGCATAATAGACATATTTGGGAAAAATGATTTTATTAAAATTATTAATTTACGTTTATATAAAGACAAAATATCAATACCAAAATGTCATTTTCTAATATTTGATTACTTATCAAAACTGTTTAAATATATATTTAAACATTGTTTGATTGTTGTTGTACAAAGCAGAATCTTAGCTGATTATGAGTGGAAAACAAAAAGATCTTATGTCTTCATAACAAGGAGAAAAAATGAACAATGTGAACTAAGGCATTATACAAATAGGTAAATGAGAGGGCCAGTTTAGGATTGATTAATGTCATAAAAAACGCTGATAATACGAATCTGATACTTAAATATATTTTGCAATATTAATCAAATATTAACAAACATAATTATGCATTGTGAACATTTATCGAGCATAGGCGAGATTGATTTTCCAAAATGTCAAAATAGGGTGAAGTGGGCAGGACTGGCACAGGTTACTTTATTATTATTTTTTTTTTGTACCACTATTTCTACACTATCTACCAATAAGTATTTGATAGTTTATTTAATGAATATTCAGCATGTAGTAGAGCCCACAATGATATTGTCATGAAAGTTATCTAAAGTTTTGCGTGTAGAAAGTAATTCTTAAAGACATAAGCAGGTTGTAGTCTCTGAATGCATTTTATTTAATGAATATTCAGGAAAGTTGATTAAAACACTTTTTTGTGCAATAAAAATCAATAATCAATGAATATTCTCGAAGCAATCCAATGAAACAGTCATTCTTACTAGAAATAAAACAAACATTGATAATTCCACTACAGAGCAGAAGTTTTACTAATTTAGGAACAACCAAAAATTTCGAAGTCTGAATAAAATTTGAAATCCTCGGGAGCATTGTCACAGTAGTTTATAGAATTTTCGAGGTAATGATTCATTAGTCTTTGAGCTAGAAACTAATGAATTATTACAAATGTTCTAGAACTCGACTCCTATTGAAGTTAGAGATTTCAAACTTTGGTAATCCTTAATTGCCACTTTTCGTCCCATTTCAATGCCCAATTTGACGCTGAGTCAACGCCAACCCTCGTGGAAATAATAATAATAAAAAAAAATACCGTTTCATTTTTATAGGAATACCGTATAGAAAGTAGCACGTAAAGATGTATGCAAGCTTTTAATCTACAATCATCAATGATCACTCTTTATATATATATATATATATATATATAGTCTTGTTAATCACTTATAGAATTTTCAAAGAATTTGGTACTGCTCTATAAATCAATGAAAGTTTCCGGAAAATTCCAGAACTCTGTTCTTGTTGAAGTAGAGTTTCCAAACGTTGGCAATCCTAAACTAGAAATTTTCGCCAAATTCGATGCCAAACCGCTGAAAATCGATGCCAAGACCAAAATCTGTGTTGGCTACAAACTTGGCGGCTTGGCGAGATTAGCGATCAAATTTGGCGGCAAATATTGTTTCAGGATAGCCAGAATTAATAAATCTTTTCCAAATTTTAACAAAATTAATTGTTTTGGTAAAATATATCGTTTCTCATCACTAATTTTCGCCAAAGAGAACAAAAGTAGGCCATCTATACTCGAATAACTTTTGTTGAACTCAAGCTGTTCATTTGGCAATGAGAGATTCTGTAATAAGCCGTGAAGCACTATTCCTGAAAAGACTATTATATTTGTCTCCACTGTATATATAATACAATTATCGTGACTTTTGTGACTGGAGTAGCGTTTTTTTTTTTTTTTTTTTTTTTTTTCCCTTTGCTTGTTTTGTTTTCAGAAATCTTCGTAGGCTGGAACCTGCCTATTTATTTTCGAATCAGTTACCTCACAAAAAGTGAATGCTTTCATAACAATATATATATATATTCCAATGGGTGTACAAAGAAGTCATGAGGTGCCCACATTAGATATATATATATATATATATATATATATATATATATATATAGTAAGGAACAATGAGATTAAAAATGAATTTTCCAAAAGGGTAATTTTCCAAATTTATATTCAAGTACGCAAAAACGTATTAACAGGCAAAATAAATAGAAAAATAATAAAATACCAATAAGTAAGTCAAGTTGATATTGATGTGTAATTGTATGTTTCGATATAACATTTCTGTCATCTCAGAATGATATAGCATTCTTTCCTTTTAGCAAAGCCATTTCAAGATCGTCATTTACAATGCTAAGGTAAATGATGGGATTTTTTTCGACAATTGCATATTAGTGTAGGCGTAGAGCTGTGGATGTGTGGCAAGAAGGGGATTAAGTTTCTGAACACTAAATGTTTAGAAAGTGTTGTAGTTACTTATAAATGACTTTCTAGTAACCTAAAATAAAAATGAAAAACATAGAAAACTAGGTACCTTTTTTTTTCTCTCGTTTCCTCTGTACTCCCTTATTTCAGTGGATATCATGGCCACTTTCTACTGTAAAATAAAAGTCTCTTGCCGAAGTTGTTTCCCTTTTGTTGCAGGGTGTCTATATAAGATATCCTTGGATGCCATCAGAGTTAAATGAAAGCATAGATTAATAGGGCGGTCACTTTCGACTTCAGATATGGCAAATTGGCTGTATTTTACAACTAAATATAGACATTACTTTGTCTTTTAGAGAAAAATTTTGTTAAGACAAAAGACATAAAATTTAATAAAGCTTTGACAATATAAAATCTTGGCTTCTAACATAAAGATATACGAATCACGAATTTTCCTAGAGGGCGATTTTACCAAACTGCAGCATTCTGCCTTGAACCAGGCTAAAACAGTTCCTCCCGAGTACTTAATCTTGTTGTGATGTTTTGTAACTGAATCTTAGCTGCTATGCTATGTACGCATTTTGACGCTGAAGAGGACTAATGTTTAGCTGAAACGTTTGTCATATGTTTGTGTGTTTTTAATTAAAATGTGTTTTATAAAAAAAAAAAGAAAAAAGAAACAAAAATATCTCATTTTAAAAATTGCTCTAATTTTACAAAAGACATACTTATATTCGAATGCGCATTTTTATTCAGTCCTACTTAAGTTACCATTGTACAAGTGTCAAAACGTTTAGAAGGGTTTCAAAATAGACAATTATGGATTCTTAAAATTTAGTAACATAGAGTTAAAGTCTACGCGGTAAGAAAAATTCCAGAGTTTTTGATTTAAACAAAAAATTATTACTTTACAACTAAACAAATTTCTTGGCTAACTTAGGAAATTATTAAATGACAAATATATACTTAATCACAAATAAGAATTTCTCAATTCTTCGAACTTCTATGAGTTTGCTTAGATAGTAGAATTAAAAAATTAAAGTGTCTTTCTTAACCCTTTGCGGCGCAGGGTAATTCGGATCATTTAAATTACACTGCCACCGAAATTTACGAATAAAATTAAAATAAAAGAAATTTTAAATTTTAAGGTTAAAAAAAGGGCTTTTTCTGGCTCTGTTATAAATGTAAATTTTTGCTAAAAAATTTCCGGGATGAGTTTTTGCACTTGAGAATTAAAATTAGGTGTTCCATCAGCGGGAACACTGCGACTGAAAGGGTTAAACAGCCACATGTTTGTAAACAAATTTACAGCTTCTCTTTGTAGTGGGGAATGTCTCCTATTATGGGCATTCTCTGGTTATGGGCACTCCATCATATCTTTTAACAGAGAGCAAATATGGCGGATTTGAGTACTGTCAAACTTGTATTGTGACAGTACGCAGTTTTTGTTTTAAACACCGAATTGAATCGACGCATGTGCTTAGTAAGTGCAAGCATCGAAAAAAAAAAAAAAAAATCTGAAAAAAAGCAACACAAAAGTTATTTGTAATTATTTTCAGAATGCGATAAATCGAAGTGAATTAATTCAAAAATGCAAGTGTAATGTATATTCATGCAGGATATTCATTATAGTTTGTAATGTAATATCGAATTCAGCCAAAATGTGGACCAAAATTTGCTTGTTCTGTCATTATAAAAATGGATGCCATTCCCGTTTGTGGACACCTTCATGTAACCGGTTGTGGGAACACGTGTTTTGTTTTTCCATTTAAAGCAAGTTTTTGACTTACAAATTGTCAAATATGGTCGTTTATGTCAACATAACATATTTTATCAGCGTTTTTATGTATTTTTAGGCACTTTTACCATGTTAACCCCGGAAAAGTCAACCGATCCGAAAGAAATGGATTTTAATGCGCTGGTTAAAACCATTTAGGATTGCTTAGTAGATAAGAAACACATAACATCGACTGCTCGAGAATGTGGACTTCCTTGCAGCATGTGTCCCTCCAGAAGAAGCCTGGAAAAAGTAAGGCAACTTTACCTGTCAAACTGCCGGCCAAGCGCGTTAAAAAATACGAACATCTACAATCTGAACTGTAAAAAAATAATTATTACCAGCTGCAAGAAACTCTCTGTGATTGGAGAAAATAGTTATTTTCTCCAATCACAGAGAGTTTCTTGCAGCTGGTAATAGTTATTTTTTTACAATGTGATGATGATGTAGACTTCTGCATCCTCAGTTTGGAGCACTTGCTATCATGCCTAACAAGAGTCAACTCAATCAAATGCAACGAGTGTGATCGTCTGGTGCATTTGAAGTGTGCCAATATACGTGCAAATTGTTTTACTTGTGAGCATTGCACTTCTGATTTGGAGGACGAAGAAGATGACCAATAAAGTTGGAAAAATGTCATTTTCTGATGTTATTTTGGCCTCTGAATTCTTACAAAATGAATGAATTTTGTTATATTTTGTATTTATGGTTGTTTTTCTTATTATATTCCCATTTTTAACGTATTTTTTAGATATGCCCACAACCGGGTACTCAATATTTTTTGGCCAAAAATTACCGCTTCACGAAATTTGTAATAAAATTTTTCTGGTCAATACTGACGGAATCAATACAGTTACTTTATCAAACGTTAGCTGAGGGTTCTAGCTTTCCATTGGTATTCATATGTTTGCATAATATTTACTCTATCAAAAGTTATAAGCCAAAATCAAAACTGTGCCCACAACCGGAGACATTCCCCTACACTGATAATATATAAAATTTGAATGCTTGCGTTTTTTTTTTTTTTTTTTTTTCCTTTTGCTATTAAGAAATGTAGCATTTTACTAGTTACCGTGTCACGATCCATAGAATTCTCGAGTCTTCAGGAAAATATTCCCGTATGCATTTCTCCATAAAATTTTCGGCATATACGAGTTTTTCAGTCCTAAGAATTATTTATTGCACAATGTTTAACATTTTTGTAAATTTTGCATGTAAGCGATAAACGAATGCATTTGTAAAAATACGGCAGTATATAAATGGAATGAATAAAGGTTTTAACTTATACTTAAATAAATACAAACATCACACACAAAATAATTTAATAAGCCATACACATATAAAAGCCAAAAAAAAAAAAAGAAAGTTAGAAATCTCTGAAATTTGTTTTGTTATTTTTTATAAACAAGGAAGAAAAAGATATCGTCAAACACCAATTTTTTTTATTATTTCAATTAATCAAGCTATAAATCATACAATTAATTAAGTTATTAAAAAAAAACAAACGTCCAGGCCTTGAATGACCATTTACTTCTTTATACGGGAACAGGTCCTAAAAAATCGACTCATACAACTCATGTATAATCTATCACTTTGTATAAGATTAAATACCTAAATTTATTAAAAATAGCGAATTAGTGAAATTTATTTTCAGGCTTTGGTTATTATCACACTATGTAAAGAAAAAATAATATCAGTCAACATTAAAATTATGTTTTCCTACTCCTTTTATCAAGGGAGGAGGGGGGGGGGGAGATTGTGCTAACTTTTTTAATTGTTAGGAACTCAATTTAATATTCATTACAAATGAACTATTTTCTTAGCATAACAGTGAACATTTTTTCTTACTTTTATTATATGAGTAAATCATTATGTATAGTAACAGACAGGGATGAAGTAAATAAAATTGATAACAAAGGACTTTTCCGGTTAACAAGATGAAGCTATGAAACGCATTGCGTTTAAAGATTAAAGGTTTTACAATTGACATGAAGGAGACGCCAATATAAATGGTACTTTGTCTTATGTACTTCCTAAGATTCACGAAAGAAAAATCTATTTTAAATTCATAGGCTGAAGATTTTTTCAAGGGAGTATTTTGAAAAGTAAGAAAAAGCACCAAGGTCGCTATGGTAGTTCCTGTGATATTGGGAAGTAAATAAACTCTCTCTGCAGCTAATTTCTATACAATGAATGCAAGTAATGGGATTTTTTGTAAATGCTTTTATGTGAAATGTTTAATTAATACTATTAGAGACAATACTTTTTTTTTTTTTTTTTTTCACAATAGTTTAAATGCGCTTCAAGAAATATTATCTGATGTCTATGATTCTGAAAAAATAAATAAATAAATAAATAATAATAATAATAATTGGAACGACTGAATTTACCAATTTGTTGCTCTTTCAATGAAGGAGAATTGGAAGAAAAGTAAAGCAAAATTTTTCAAATCCATCGTTAAACTAAAAGAAAATTTAGGTCTCAGACGCAACATTCTCAATTGAGCTCAATACGAGGATTTACATCTATGTACTACAGCAAATAAGACTGATATATACGTCCATGAGACAGCTACCACGAGTAATTAATTACCGCTTTAATGTAGGACCTTGTAGATCTTTTATTCTTTAGCTAATGACAAAATCAAATGAGCAGCAGATTTACAAATATGAGGTTTTTCTTTACATAATGTGAAAGTGTATATTTTACATAATTACAGTATATACTTTATATAATTACAGTGTGTTTGTTTTCGTCAACTGCACGAGATTCCTCATTTCTGATACCCAAGCCTTCTTTCTGATACTCAAGCCTTCCTCAAACATGAGAGTGGTTTGGTATCAGTTGGTACCAGTTGTTCAGTTTATAGAGTATTGCCTTTGACTTACAAGTACAAGAGGTAGAGAATACAGGAAATAGAAACGAACAATAGAAATGAAAAAATGAAAAAATCGTTTCATATGAGAGAATATCAGAAAGAGAGCATGAGAGTGAGGTGTGGGGGAGTGTATTTTATGTCGTTCTTGTGCATTATGGACAATTGGCAACATTCTGGAATTCACATTTAGAAGCGATTCGGAGACATGCCATCACAATTTTTATCCTCCGCGGTTAATATTTCTAAAGAAAATTAAACAATGGCATCAGTCGATTTATCTTCTTATTTTTTATTTTATTTTATTTACTAGTTTATTTATTTTGAAAGTTATTTTGACAAAGATGTATGCTTTTAGAATAAGTAACTTAAATTCACATTTACTCTAAACATACATGTTTATACCATAAAAATATTGATATTTTCTATTCAGAATTATTGCTGTTGAAAGATTCTTTAAAACAATGTAGCACCTCAAACATAATCAATTGAAATAGGGATATATATAACTATATTTAATTTCTTGTTGTTTGTGAATTTCACAACTTCATAATTGTGTTAATTTTTGTTGTAAACTTAATTGCTGCTTTTCTTTCATTCTACGTGTTGATATATAGAATATACAGTAATAAATTAATTTTATAGAACCCATAGACAAAATACTAAAATAGGTTTTTTAATTTCTGCCGATTCAAATGCCTTTCAATTCCCTTTTCCATTTTTTCTATCAAAATTTTAATCCGTAACAGTTTTCCATTATTCTTTATGCGAAATTTAAACAGATAGAATATAAGTACATAAGAGAATTACAAAGCTAAAATTAATAAGTATACAATTATATTTCGTATTTTCTGATTTTGTTACATAAATAAAGAATATAATACGATTAGGAAAAGAATACAAATGCAAAATAATAAAATATCGGTACTGTTTAAAACCGAATTTAAAACATGAGTGTTTTTTTATATATATATTTCAGTAAGATTTGAGATATGATTTTGAAGTGAAATTTGGATGCTTATAGATGCTTTATGATTACAGTTCTTCCACTCATAGGATTTTCTCTCTCTCTTACAACTGACCGTTCGCAAAAGTGTGACGTAAAATTCAACCAACCAACCCTCTTACTGTTTCCTCGACTTCAGACACTAAATCCCATGTGCTTCTATGGGAAAATTTGTTTATAGAAATACTCATTACCTAATGAATGTTTTTTGATTCCGTTTTAACATTCTGAAAACTTACAACCGTTATACTTATTTTCCAAAAATTCATTGTTTATTATATATATATATATATATTTCGTTTTACAGCTAATAAATGATAAACATGCATTTAATTAATATTTTACATTTTTAAACTCAAAATTGAAATATTAAAATAATAATTATAAAATATATATATATATATATATATATATAACGATTACTAATTTAACGGTCGCGAATTTCCATACTTGAAAACAGATTTTTTTTAAAATATTGTATTTTACTGCGTATAATCCGCGAGTCAGATAAATCAGTTTTAAACAAGAAAATTTACAGACAAAGCTGCACTTTTACGGGACCAACCTCATTTAAAAGCAATTTTGTCTCTGAGAGACCGAAAGGTGGGTTTAAGCTGTGTGTAACTCCTTCTAAAAATGAAAATAAAAAATTAATAGTTGCTCTTATAAAATCCAAAAATATTTTTACTATCCCCAATCTTTCTACGAGTTTTGTATGCTTAAACTTTCTTAAATTCTCGCTTTGTATTTTCTTTTCTGATTAGCTCCAAAATT
Organism: Salticus scenicus; assembly: GCA_963930645.1. Lineage (NCBI taxonomy): Eukaryota > Metazoa > Arthropoda > Arachnida > Araneae > Salticidae > Salticus > Salticus scenicus. The sequence continues at coordinate 114,259,320 of OZ005657.1, forward strand.
AACGTTTTTTTTTTTTTCCCTTCTTCTTTAATGTCCTTTCTCCCCATTGGCAGTGAATTTAAATTCAGGACACTCCACTTTACTCTCTACTCTTAAGCAACGGAAGATGCTTGACTCCTTCACTAGTGCTTCCGGTCCAAATCAGTCAAAACTCAAGACTCATTTAAAAATGGCTTTGGTTATAAATTAAAATTTCTGGCGTTTAATTGATTTGGTTGATCTGCGGATTATACACAGGAAAATATGGTACGTACAGAGTAGCCAACTTTTATAATTTATCCCGAAGCACTTTTAGTCTCGCCTTTATATTTCACACGACTTGTAGAATATTTTTTTTTTTTTTTTTTTTTTTTGTAGAATAACTTGTAGAATTGTTTAGTTTTTTCCGACATATAAATTAAGACAAAATAATTTAAAAATTATATCTAAAAAATGTGGTATGAAAAAGAGGAGAGACTAAAATTACCCCGGAATAAATTATACAAGTTGGTAACTTTGTACACGAGATAATGAGTAATTCCATAAACAAAATTTTCCATAGAATTACATGGGATTTCGTGGTAGGAGACGGGGAAATTGTAAGGGGGAGAGAAGAGCGTTAATGTTTAAGCTGCTGTTTAAAAAAATAAAATAAAATAAAATTCAAGGTGACACTCAATTAATAGAAATTGATAAAAAAAAAAAAAAAAAAAAGAATAAAAAGAAAGAAAGAAAAGAAAAAGAAAGAGCTTGTAAAACAACTTAACTCATTTCACATTTCATTTAAACAGCAAGCTCCAATAATAAATAATTTAATAGGTTTCTTAGAAAAGATTATGCAAAAGCGAAAGTTTAAACACTGTTGCTTTGTCTGTAACCGAAAAAATAAATAAATAAATATGTAATTTAATCAGATGAAAGCAAAAAGATGACTGACACGAAAAGAACATATCCATATACATGCCGAAATAGAAAGAAGTAACAGGCAGTTTGCCAAGAGAGTGATTCATGTTCAGCCGCTGACTTCAGAAACGGGGAAAAACTTATTCTTTATTGTTCACAAATTAGTAAGTTGCATAATACTGATCGAAGATTAAGACTATAACTTTGCACTGAGTTAGAGATGAAATTTTTATTCATAAAGTATAAGTATACTTCATTCGTAAACCTGTAAAAAAATTTTGGAAGAAAGAAGCGACTTTGCAAAAATAATCGAAGCAAAAGAACTGAGGGAAACCATATATAATCGATTTATTTATCCATTTCAAGAACTTATTTAACAGATTTTGAACTTTTCACATAATTACAGTTTTGAAATTTTGTTTAAAATTCAAATAAACTTTTCACACAATTCGAATTTCAACATTTGTAATGCAAAAAATTTGCTGAAATTTCAAAAAAATAAAAATAAAAAATAAGAAATAAATAAATAAGAAATGTTTTTATTTATTATTATTATTATTATTATAAAATAGTTCTTCGCCATTAGTTCTCTTCAAAACCCATTGCATTCTCGATATGTATTTTCATTCAAAACACTATTTTAAGAAAATATACATTATTATTATTATTATTGTTATTATTTTAATTCTGTTGCTAATATGTTTAAATGCCCATTTAGTTTAGATGTTTATTTTCTTTCTTTTTCACAAAAAAAACAAAAAAAAAAAAAAAGTTTAATTAAAATGTTTATTTTCGTCATGTATTATTACTTTGACATTGACATTTTAAAATACGATTCTTTATTTTTGTTTTATTTTATATTTATTTTTAATGTTCAGACATTTAAGAAGTCATTAAAAACTGCTTTAGAAGTTTTTACTGAAAATAACATTTTAGTTAAAAAAGAACTTTCAGTAAAAACAAAAGAGTACCTTTATGTCTGGATATACGTAAACGGTGTATAGAAAGATATGAATCAAAACACGTTTAAACGTTTCGCAGCATGATAAAAGTTCAACAGAAAAAATTTAGTTTTGTTCTTTCGCTTAAAAAGAACAAAATTTGCTATGTATTTATTGTTTTTATATTTTTAACTCAAAGGGAAATATATCAAATATTCCTAAATCTTGAGTTCTCTTCCTGTCCCATAGCTAAACGCATTTTCGCTATTGCCAGAAAAAAAAAAAAAAAAAACTTTCATTAAGTATAGCATTAAAATAGAAGGTCTGTTTTTAGAGTTTCATACTTTATTTTATGCTCAAAACCTTTTATACTTCATTTTATGCTGAAAACAAAACTTAACAAACAGTGATTTTTTAAGCCTTTCTTTTGAAAAAAAAAATATATATATATATATATATATATACATTAGAAGAAGTCTTCAATATTCTATGTTGATCAGTTAGTTTCAGCCTCTTGGCGCAAATCCATGTCTCTAAACACTAGACATTCGGTATTTTGTGGAGGAGGTGCATTTAACGTGAACTGTGTTTGTTGCAAATTTAAATGAAACAAAAAGATAAAAATGGTCTCATTTGAACATTTAGATTTTTTTTAAACAGAAAAATTATACTTTATAAAAACATGGAAATCTGCGTTGTCTATTTACTGAAAAAAATTATTATACACATCTAACTTACATCTCAGCTTAACATTTACGTGAATAATAACATGTTGTACGGCTTGGCAGAGCATCAACGAGATGTTAGAATTGAGATGACAGCAGTTTCTTTTAAAAAATGCGCATCTCAAAGCCCTCACGGAGTCTTAGATTAAGAGTTAAAATAGGATATATTCAAATAGATGCCATAAATTCTTTGTAGGGTTCCCATCTATTAATCTGGAAAGTCCATTTCAAAATTATATTTAACGGCCCTCTTCACCTAAAAAAAATTCATGCCGGCTGAAAGCAGATAAAAAGTGTCCCACGTGGTTTTGACAGGAGGTGGAGAAGATTGACAGATTCACTGACGAATCATTGACTTTTTGGAAGAATAAATCAAAAATCAGCCACATCCATATTGCGGTTTCGCCGAAGTTTTGTTTTGTTTTGATTCTTTCTTTCTTTTTTTATTTTTGTGTTTCTTTTTTTCTTTTCTTTTTTTTTTTATTTTCCATTTTCACATGACATCAAATAACTTTCCTCATTTATTCTAATCTATTTATATGTATTTTAATAGAGTAGCTCGATCCGACCAAGTACTTTATACTATTTTCAGCCCGGTTCAGGCTTTCTTTAGTTATACCGGCGAATTACGTAACAGTGAAATTTAAAAAATATGTATATATATGCTTTATAATTATACTTGAAGTCTGATATAATTAATTTAACTAAACTAGTATGTTGTGGCCACCACATGACTTTCTTCTATATTTTCCTATACAAATTCCCTCAGTAAAAATAATTTATTAAAATTATTATAAAAAAAAATTTTCTTCCATGATAATGCAGACGATTTCCATATTAAAGAAGTAGTTCCATATATTCTCAATAAAAATAAAAATAATAATAATAATAATAAAAAATTATTATTATTTTTTTTTTTTCAAAAGTTTTTTTTTTTCGTTAAAAGTAACAACAACAAAAAAAAAACCCGATAACTTTGTTTTAAATTATCATAGATCTACAATTCAACCATTCGTTTTAAAGGTATTGACGAGATCTTTCGAAAGATACCCATCTTGAAAATTTATTCCTCCCGGGGGGGGGGGGGACTCTATGTAATATAGAGAAAGTATTGGATTCGTGAAAATTTTCGAACTCCGGTTTTCGATGGATTTGCAAGTTTTGGGATGTGCTGAACATGATTTGATAGTTTTTAGAAAATGTCTGTCTCTGTGTGTGTGTGTGTGTGTCACGAATTTTTGGAGGCTGTATCTCACGAACCAATGAACGAAATTTAACCAAACTTGGTATTTAGTTGGACCCTGACATAAACTGGTGCTGATTAGATTTAGGGATCAATCGCCCAATAGGTGGCGCTGTGATAGCATTTTTTCTAAATTTTTAACATGGCAGTATAGGACAAAATTTCGTATAAATGTACATGAGAGTTATTTTTAACTTTTGATTGTAAAACTAATATGAATTATTGATAAAAGTAGTTGTTAACTAGGGTAAAAAAAATTGTGCTTGTGGGGGCGTCGCCCTCCCCCGGGTGGAGTAAATTTTCCAGATGGGTATCTTTCGGAAGGTCTCGTCAATACCTTTAAAACGAATGGTTGAACTATAGATCTGTGATAATGTGAAACAAAGTTATTGATATTTTTTTTTAATACTTTTAATAAAAAAAAACTTTGAAAAAAAAAATCGTAATTATTATTATTATAATTATTATTATTATTATTATTATTTTTTTTTTTTTTGAGAATAAAATAGACTTTTTTTTTTTTGGATCTTTACTGTTATACTACTTTTCTGATATGGGGGGAGGGGGGGGGCAAAACGTAATTTCACAAAATCCTTCATATCTCAAGCAAAAAAACAGATATCCCTAAAATTTTTGCTTTTAAATATAGCTAATACAAATGTCTAAAAATCGGTTTCTGGAATTTTTCAAATTCGGTCCCCAAGGGGGCAGGGGGGGGGGGGGAAACGTGATTTCACATGCGTAAAACGTGATTTCGCATAATCCTATATATCTCAAACAAAAAAAATAGATATACGTGAAATTTTTGCTCTAAAATATAGCTAATGCAACTATCTAAAAACCAATTTCTGGAATTTTAGAAATTCAGCCCCCAGGTGGGGCAGCAAGGGGGGGGGGCTATGGAGCAAAAACAAATAGAAGTACAGTTAGGCCGTTCAAAATTGGTACAAATAGGTTTTAAAGGCCTGCAAGTCGAATTGGGATATTTTCGATTGTGTAAAGTTATTAGGAGGGGCGGGTAGGGGGTTGGGCGGTAAGGGGGGGCTATGGGGCAAAAACAAATAGAAATACAGTTAGGCCGTTCAAAATTGGTACAGATAGGTTTAAGAGGCCTGCAAGTCGAATGGGGATATTTTCGATTGTGTAAAGATATTAGGAGGGGCAAGAAGGGGGGGAGGGGAGGCGGGGGGGCAAAAAAATAAAAATAGTGTCAGATCGTTCAAAATTGGTACGTAGAGGTTTTCGATACTTACAAATCGATTGCGGATATTTTTGAATTTGTAAAATTATTAGGAGGGGCGGGTAGGGGTGGGGTGGTAAGGGGGGGGCTATGGGGCAAAAACAAATAGAAATACAGTTAGGCCGTTCAAAATTGGTACAGATAGGTTTAAGACGCCTGCAAGTCGAATGGGGATAATTTCGATTGTGTAAAGTTATTAGGAGGGGCGAGAAGGGGGAGGGGAGGGGGGTGCAAAAAAATAAAAATAGTGCCAGGTCGTTCAAAATTGGTACGTAGAGGTTTTCGATACTTACAAATCGATTGCGGATATTTTTGAATTTGTAAAATTATTAGGAGGGGCGGGTAGGCAGAGGTTAATCCAGAACAAATTTAGTGCCGCATTGAGGCACTTTCACAAAGTCAATTTTTAGCAATGATGTACCTTCACAAATTCAACTTTCAGCAAAGAGGTACCTTCACAAACTCAACTTTCAGCAAAGAGGTACCTTCACAATCTCAACTTTCAGCAAAGAGGTACCTTCACAAAGTCAATTCTCAGCAATATAACTGCACACTAAAACATTTTATAAGCTTCACTGCATCGAACACAGAAAATTACCCTCAATTTGAATATTTACTGGAGACAATGATAAATATCTAAGTAAACACCTACTTATCTTACATATAAAAAACAATTTAACTCGCCCATATATATATTTAATTTTACAACTGTTTCATTTTATTTAAAAAAAAAAAAAAAAAAAAAAATTGCTTTACGTATTTCAGTTAATTGTTCTGAAGTATCATTAATTTTCAAACTTACTTAATTTTTTCACAAATTATTTTATAAATTCACAAATGGGGTACCATTTTTAAAAAGCTGGATTAATCCCTGGGTAGGGGTAGGGTGGTAAGGGGGGGGCTATGGGGCAAAAACAAATAGAAATACAGTTAGGCCATTCAAAATTGGTACAGATAGGTTTTAGAGGCCTGCAAATCGAATGGGGATATTTTCGAAAGTGTAAAGTTATTAGAAGGGCCGGGAAGGGTGGGGGGCAGAGGGGCAAAAAAAAAAAAAAATATATCAATCAAGATCATTCAAAATTGGTACATAGAGGTTTTCGATACCTACAAATCGATTGCGGATATTTTTGAATTTTTAAAATTATTGAGAGGGGCGGGAAGGGAGGAGGAAGCGGAGGGGCAAAAAAATAAAAATAGAGATAGATCGTTCAAAACTGGTGCATAGAGGTTTTTGATACTTTCAAATCGATTGCGGATATTTTCGAATTTGTAAAATTATTAGGGCGCTCATATATATGCAATCGCGCACGGGTCTACGCTGCCGAAGGCAGTGGGGACCCGGTGCGACATTTTTCCCGATCAGAGTTTTTTTTTTTTTCCCACATGATAAAAATTAATGCAATTTTGAGAATTCATTAATTATAATTATTCATTTAAAAATAGTGACCAGCGAAGCGGGCGTAGCCTGCTAGTCTATTTATATGTATTTTAATAACGTAGTCCGACCCGACGAAGTATTTTATTCTATATTCAGCCCGTTTTAGGCTTTCAGTAGTTATATCGGCGAATTCTGTAACAATGAAATTTAAAATTTAACAAAAGAAAATATTTTTATGATTAAACTTGCGGTTTGATATAATTAATTTAACTAAAAAATAACAAAGATATATAACATTATAACATTACTGATATATAGAGATAGGTTATCTGCACTCTGGAGCTCAGACTACTGAACGCAGAGCTGGACGGGGTGTGCGACAGGTCGTGACCTTCGGGATCGTATTTCGAAGATCACGGACAGGTGCGGTCGCACAAGTCCTCCAGCTCTGTTTTCTAAAGAAAGTGCACTTGTGTTGTTATTTATACGTGTTTCTTTATACAAGTCAAATTTTTTATAAGTAGTATAATATATAAATAGTGTTGAATTATAGTGCCTACATTTATTTAAAAATCTGGTGTGAAACAACCACACGACTTCCATTACCCACTATTACACGTATTATATGGAAATTTTGAAGATAATGTTAACAGAAGACATGGAATTGTCCTAATGAAATAGACACCTAAAAATTTTCCGGTAAGGGAAAGTTAATACACGTGTAAAAACATAAAACAGAGTTTGCACAGAGATTTTTTTTTTAAAGAAAGGGGAAGAAAATTGGCAGAGTTTATTTATTTATTTGAAACACCAAGTTTCGAGATGTAAAACTGATCTGTCTGATCAGGATGACTATTAATTTTCCTGTGATAACCAAGTAAAGCATGAGAAAGGATATCTAAAATGGGTTTATGTAACAATTTTCAAGAAAATCGTTAGAGCCGTTTTTGAGATACCGATTTTTACCAAAGCTTGACAAAATTAATTGTTGGCCAGAAAACAACAATTATATGTAAAAGGATATTTAAAAGAGGGTCAATATGGCAAGTTTGAAAAAAAAAAAAAAACATGCAGCCGTTTTGACAGGAAAGCATTTGCAGGACCTGAAATTCAGCTATTTGTACAGGGCGCCTATCAATTTTCCTGAACTAACCAACTATATCCTTCGAAAGGATATATAATAGAGTGTTTATACAGCAATTTTAAAGAAAATCGTTAGAGCCGTTTTTGAGATATGGACTTATGGCCTCACTTCCGGTTTCAGATGTCCCACTTCTGGTTTTCCAATTTTCACCAAAATTTGAAAAGTTTATCTGTACACCAGAACAGTTTCAATTCTAAAGTTTCGTAGTTCTGTCTTTATTAGTTTCCGACATAGTATAATAGCTAGAATATTTTCCACATACATACATACACACAGAGACCAATTGCTAAAAACCACTTTTTTGAACTCAGGAGACCTTAAAACATGTAAATCAGGTGAAATCTCGATATCGAATTTTTGGACCAAATACAATACTTCCATTACCTATGGTAGTCGGGTAATGGAAGTAAAAATAAATCAAATACAAGACTCTTATTAATGTGTCTTGAAACTTGCCAGTCTTGATCAACTTTACAAGTAGCAGCCACATATCAATTTCAAAATACCAAATTTGAATTTCCTGAAGTTATTTAAGTTATGTTGATACAGGGTTGTTCGGTTTTTTTCCATAATCGAAAAAACCGGGTTAAAACCGTCCCAGATAAAATACCATTTCGTCCACTTTTATTCACTATTAATTATTTGCGAGTAGTAAATTAAAAGCTATCTTTATTCTTTCAATTTATAAAAAAAAAAAAAAAAAAATTACTTCCATTACCCTACTACAGTATGTAATGGAAGTATTTGTATTCGGTCTGAAAATTCGATATCGAGATTTCACCTGATTTACACGTTTTAAGGTCCTCTGAGTCCAAAAAAGTGGCTTTTGGCAATTGGTCAGTGTGTGTGTGTGGGGGGGGGGGGGGGGGGGGAGAGGATCTTCTGGCTATTATGTATCGGAAACTAATAAAGATAGAACTACGAAACTTTAGAATTGAAACAAGTCTGGTGTACAAATGAATTTTCCATATTTTGGAGAAAATTGAAAACCGGAAGTGGGACTTCAGAAACCGTAAGTGGGACCGTAAGTCCGTATCTCAAAAACGGCTCTAACGATTTTCTTCAAATTTGTTACATAAACACTCTATTAGATGTCCTTTCGAATGATATAGCTGGTTAGTTCAGAAAAATTGACAGGCGGTCTGTATAAATAGCTCAATTTCAGGTCTCGGAAGTGCGTTCCTTTAAAACCAGCTGTACGGATTTTTTTTCAAACTCGCCATATTAACTCACTTTTAAATATGCTTTTGTATGTAATTATTGTTTTCCTGTCAATGATTGAGTTTTGGTAAAATTTGGTATCTCAAAAACGGCTTTAACGATTTTCTTGAAAATTGTTATATAAATCCATTTCTTTCTTATGTATCACGTAATTATTAGAGGAAAATTAACTGCTACCCTGTTTAGGTAGGTCAGAAGTTTAGGTAGATCTCGAAAATTGGTGTTTCAAAAAATAACTACTACATATATATACATACATATATATATATATATATATATATATATATATATATATATATATATATATATATATTATTTTTCCTTATTTTTTACCTCGCTTTATGTACGCTTCGTTTTATATGTCTTTACATGTGTATAAAGTTTATCTTACCAGAAAAATGTTAGGTTTCTACTTCTTTAGGTCACTTTTATATCTTGTGATCACATTATCTCCAAAAAATGCATATAATATGTGTAATAGTTTGTAATGGAAGTCGTGTTGTTGTTTCACACCAGATATTTTATTAATATGTTTGTATAATCAATTTGAATTTTTCAAAATAGACATGGAATAAGCAAAATTTACAATATTTAATAAATGAAATATTTGTATTTTTCTAAGGGTGGATGTAAAGGTATATTTTATATCTTGAATTTCAATCCTCCACTTTTTCCCTCCATTGTTTACAACTGCATTGTCATTTCCTCTCTCATAGACACATATACCTTTTAAAAGTTAGTTATTAAGCATGATGAAATTAAATGATTCACATACCTTTCATGCAGTTTTTTGCTTTCCGAAAATACATACGTAAGGAAATCATTGTAATCGTGACAAAATTCTGTCTTTGCGATGTTGGCGTATCTACATGTTTTGAGGTCCCATGAGTTCATTTTTACTATTTTCATGATGATGATGATGATGTATGTGTATGTATGTCAGTGATCACAATATCATCCAAATGCTTTTTTTCGAAGGGTAGGCAAAAAAACAGGTTTTTTTTTAGGGAAAAAAAAACTTTTTAGGATGATTTTTTTTTAAATCGTCCTATTGCAACCACTTCGTTTATCTATATATTTATCTGTCTATTTATAATGAAATTTGTCATTTTCCGATGTGTTCGGTAGAGGTTTTCCCTTTCGCAACGTGAGAAGTCCGGGTCCACACTGCCTTCGGCAGCGACTTACCCACTTCTTATCGCTTCCCCAGCGGGTAAGTTCGAAATTATGTGAAATCCCACCAAAGTAAATAATGCGTACACTTGATCCACATCCATACACCAAAATTCGCCAATCTAAGATAATTTAAAGCAAATTCAAAAGGAAAAACGAGATTTTACACGTGTTTCTTGTCCCCCCCCCCCGGGTGGTAGGGTAAAGGAGGAATTTTATAAAATCCCGTTACAATATGTGTCGGATACATATAAAAAATTTACGCGCCAAATTTAGCGACCATTAATCCCGTGGATTTCCCAAGACAAATTTAGCGCTAAAAGGGAGGGTCTCGAATAAGCTCCGTCGTAACGCCCCCCCCCCCCCCCCGAAAAAAAAAAAAAAAAAAAAAAAAAATCGAAAATTTTACACACACACACACACAAAGAAAGAAAATGTGTTTTTGGAAATATCCTAAATAAGACACATAGCTTTTTTCAATACATTTGTACCATTTCAAAAATCCGGAATTTCTGAAAATTTCCCCCAAAAAACGATTTCTTTCCTCCCTCCTGTCAAGAATTACAAAATCGTACATAATGTTTTATTTATACTCAAATCTTGTTTCCTCATGTGCAATTTCTTCAACGTGAAGTAATTTGGGGCCGAGTTATGCTTACAAACTTTCTTTTTTTTTGCTTCCTACCCCCCAGGGTGAAAGGGGGGGAGATTTCGATAAATTCCGTTACTTTAGGGGTCGGATACATATATAAGCAATCCAAGCATCAAACTTTCTGACCCTGACCACAGCTCTCATAAATTTCGCAGGACAAATTTAGCGCTAAAAGTGGTGACTCGAATTTGCCCTCTGTAACACATACCTATCCCCCCACCCCCCACCCCCCACCCTTAAAAAAAAAAAAAAAAAAAAAAAAAAAAAAAAAAAAAAAAAATGTGTTTTGAAAATGTCTTAAAGAAGACCCATGGCTGTTTTCAACATCTTTTTTCCATTTTTGTTAAAATTTTACTAAAAATCTGGAATTTGAACAATTTTCCGCCAAAAGTTGATTTCCCTCTTCCTTTCCCTTAAAAATCGAAATTTCCTAAATCGCAATGTTTTATTTATTCCAATAAATCCCATTACTTTAGGTGTCGGATAGATACATATAATCCGAGCACCGAAATTCGTGACCGCAGCTTCCATAGATTTCTCAGGAAAAATTTAGCGCTAAAAGGGTTGTCTCGATTTTGACCCTTCGTAACCCCCTCCTCACAAAAACATCGGAAATTAGGAAAAAAAAAATGTGTTTTTGGAAATTTTCTAAGGAAGTCTCGTAGCTTTTTTTAACATCTTTGTTCCATTTTTTTGTAGAGTTCTTTAAAAAATTCGGAAATTGCGAAATTTCTCGCCACCGGAATTTACGAACAAAATTTAAATAAAAGAAATTTTAAATTTTCAGGTTAAAAAAAAAGGGCCTTTTCTAATATGTTATAAACGTAAATTTTTGCTAAAAAATTTACGGGATGAGTTTTTGCACTTGAGAATTAAAATTAGGTGTTCCATCAGCGGGAACACTGCGGCTGAAAGGATTAATAATCGAAAATTTCTAAATTGCAGATAACGTTTTATTTATACTCATGTCTATTCTTTATATGTTCAATTTCTTTACAGTGAAGTAATTTGGAGCGGTGTTATGCTTACAAACATGTTTTTGACTTTTGTTCCCCCATCCCGGCGATAACTGGGGAGGGAATTTCGAAAAAGTTGGCAGATTTTAGTTGCGTAAAGGCCTAAATTTCTGCCAAGCGCCGTTGAATTCCATCCAGCCATTCTCACGTGATACCCGGACAATAATAGCGTTACAGACATACAGACACGATGACACACACACAGACAAAATTTTCTGAAGTAATTTTCGAATTTTATGGTGTGTGGAAAGTGAAGATATGGCTTTTTTTTTTTTTTTTTCCTGATAAATTTACAGAGAAAAGTCTGATTTTATTAATATCGATACACAGCTTGATATCCAGTTACTGTAATTCTAAAAGAACGCATAGAAACAGCGTTCATGTTCAGGTACCATACTTAAAATTTCAGCTGTGCTTTTATGTTAGGCGCGAAAATAAGAGCGCAAAATCTTTGAAAATAATAGTGTGATTTCGTCGTTTATAAATAATTTCATAAACACTTGACTCCCATTTCTTGCAAACTTTAATTAGTTTTAGTTTCTTCAGTTATAAAATCAACTTGCTTATGTCCTTAAAAATATTTGTTTCATTCAATTCCTAGACTTCAATATTAATACAACTTATTTTGCTCAGGAATGTAAATTATTCTTCATACCTAAGAGTAAATAAAATATTTAGTTTAATTTGAAGTCTTGTTTTTTTTTTTTTTTTTTTTTTTTTTACTTTCTCTTACCCATAAGGTAGAGAAAGTATTGTTTTTGGGTCAAATTTTCGAACGCGAGATTTTGTTATATTTACACGTTTTGAGGTCCCCTGAATACGAAAATCATGTTTTTAGAAAATGGTCTGTGTGTCTGTCTGTTATCAGCATATCTCAAAAACAAATTATGGCAGAAAGTTCAAACTTGGTATTCTAAATGTGTATCATATAGGGATGCTACACTAAGCTTTTCGTTAATATCAAGCAAATGGTTCGTGTACAGGGACAATCAAGATAATTCTAATACATTACGTCTATGGGGGAAATTGCAGGAAACTAGAGTTTAACGTCTATAGACTGCACTAAACCAAATGAAACAAATATATATATTTTGTAATAGAGACAGTTAACTGGGGAAAAAAATTGTGTATGTAGGAGCCTCGCCTCCCCCCCTGGGGGGGAAGTGCCCCCTCGAGGGGAGTAAATTTTCATGATGGGTATTTTTCAAAAGAGCTTGCCAATACCTTTAAAACGAATGGTTGAACCATCGGTCTGCGATAATTTAAAACAAAGTTATCGATTTTTTTACTTTTAACGAAAAAAAAAAAGCTTTTTTTTTTTTTTTTTTTTTTTTTTGAGAATAAAATGGACTTTTTTGGATATTTGGTGTTATACTACTTCTCTAATATGGAAATCGTCTGCCTTATCATAAAAGACAATTTTTTTAAATATTAATTTTAATAAATTATTTTTTAATAATCAAATAAAATTCTATATAAATGTAGGTGCATTAATGAAACGGAGGGTTGAGGGGGGCTACCGCCCCTCTCACACAGAACTAATTATCATATAAAACTCTTCAGAAGCTTAATATGAATTGTTTAACATAGGTTTACATAACAGTACTCGTTATCTTACCTATTAATCTGCAACCTGTATTTATAGTATTAAATTTCAGGGTAAGAGAAAGTCGTGTGAGTGACACACCAGATTATTTTAAATAACTACGTATTTTGAGATTCCGTGAATAATTAAACAAAGTTTTTAACATTTGTTCTTTGTGAGTCTGTTATCAGTGTAACTTTAAAAACTAAATACCGGCAGGGAACTCAAGCGTTATATTTTAAAGTTCATATGAAATTCATACTTGAACAGTTTGATCAATATTGATAAGTTTCAACGAGTGATACGGATTAAAGTTGTCAATAAATGTGATTGAAAGTTATTGCTGAACATAATTTTAAATTTAATATTAGTCATGAATTCTATAGAAATGTAGATATTAGTTTCAAATGTGGGTTGAGAGCCCTTCCCACAGAAAATTATTTGTCAAATTAAATTATTCGTAAAGCTAGCTTAAATTCTTTTTACTATAGAATTTTATACAGTACTTGATATTTTATTCCTCAATCTGAATTTCTCTTTATAAAATTTAAATGTAGGGTAATAAAAAGTCGTGTGGGTGCCACACCAGATTATATACTTTAAAATAAAATTTATTATTGAAAATCTGCTTAATTTAGTAAAAAGTTTTATATAACTTGTTAAAAAAAATTTTTGTATATTGTCAATCGTGGCAATATCAGTAAAATATCAGATTTATGTACAAAGTATTCATATAATATTAGTATTACGCGCAATGAAAAACTATTTAAAATAAAATGTGATCATATATGTCCTATAAAATAAATAAGTCTCTGAACGATTGCCTTCTAAATTGTTATGTTACTCACATCCGTAATACAGGTGAAATCTATAATAATAATAATAATATATAAAAAAAAAAAAAAAATAACTGAATAAAAAACCACAACGCGTAGACGTATCTTCACCACAGAAATGTAAACATCTTTTCTTCGAAACCACGAACGAGAGGCGTAGCCAGATAAAGGGTGTGTCAAAGAGGAATATCGGCACAAATTTGTAAAATTTTTGGACTTTCTTTGCAAATTTAATTGATTTAAAATTTTATTAAAATACAGGATTTTTTTCCGCATTGAATTAAACTCTTTGAGATTGACGCAGCTTTTTAAATTCTGTTTTAAAAAATTGAAAGAGTTTTTTATAAGCCATTTAATGCATCAACCCAAATATTGCAAGAAAACAGCTTTCTTAAAAAACAACTGTTATTTTTTCATAAAATCTACAAAAGCTGCGTCAGTTTACGAAATGAGAGTAATCCAATAAAAAAAACCGCATCTCAATCAATTAATATGTCACTGTTTTAAGCGCAAAGAAAGTTTTACATAGGATAACATTGGATTTTAGAAAAGGAAATGCTGAGTGAAGAGGGCCCTTAATTGATAAATTTAATATAACTCACACTTCAAATTTATTTAAATACTGTTTTAGCTGATTTTTTGCTGAACGTGAATGATGAAAGTATGAAAGTTGAAAGTGTTGAAAGTTGAGATTCTTAAGGAGTTATATGAGTTTCGGTACATACACTAAGCGACAAAAAAAAAGCCGCACTGCAGAAAAAATGACTTATACTTTTTTTCTTTGTAATAACTTAAAATTAACGTTTGAAACAAATAAAACTGTCTTGTTTGCATAATACCAAAGGGATGAAATGATACCTATGTACATTTTCGATTTAATAATTCGTTTTATTGCACTTTACGAAGTACTTTTTAAAAATCTGCATAAAACTTTCTTTTTTAACATAATGCAATAACCATACACTTTGTATTCTATTATGATTTATTATGTGAAATAAACAAGTTATATTTTAATATATGAAATAAAACTATTTATTTGTTAGATCTAGGCTATTGTTTATTAAAAATATGTATTCTGCATTGGGTTAATTCCATCGTTATATGGAATTACTGTTTTAATGCGCAATGGCATAGTTTTATACAGTGTTTTAATATAAATCTCAGAAAGTTCAATGTGCCAAATATCACAAATAATTTTTTCTAGTTCTGGCAGAGTTATAGGCTGCGAATTTCGAATCCTCTCCCCTCTCTCCCGCCTTTTTATAGACGAAACATTTTCGAGCGGATCGCGATTAGGACTATTTCCATGTCTGGCAAAGAAGAAATTCTAGTATATCCTTTGTGGAATTAAACTTAAAGTGAAAAAAGTTATGATTATTTACAAAATTATATGTTCTCACGTGAATGGATAGGAAATTTTGACAATTTGAAGTGAATAAACTTACCACAGATGCCGTGTAGTAAGGTGCTTTATCATCTTGAAATGGTGTTTGCGAAAATGTCCAAGATACCTCCAAAATAGTCGGTCAGGCACCACTTTTATGAAGATTGGGTTTTATTTCGAGTTAATTGATCCCTTGAGCATAAAAATTTGCCCGACTGTTTGAAAAGTTATGCACCTCCGTACCATAATGTACGGAGAAAGTGTCACTGTTTTAAAAGTGCGATTTTCATTAAGCCGGTCACATTTTCGTTGTCAGATCTGCTTGTTTTCTTTAGCTCGAAATAAGTTAAACTTGACTCATCAAAGAGAACCAGTTCAGCCCAATAATTAACTAATCGTTTTTTAATTTTTTTAGCCTAAAGAGGTCTTGCATTCCTATTTCTCTTCTCTAAGAATGGATTTTTTTCAAATTTTATGTCATTTAAACCTGCTTTGTTTAATAGTTGCTGTACTGTAGTTAAATAAATTATGCTGCTAAACACTTTTTCTGAATCTCTTTTATGTTCTAAATGTACAGTCGTTAACAAAAGTGTCCGAACACTAGCAAAAATTCCTATGTAAAAAAAGTACACTTCATACAGTTTTGTTAAATAAATCCTTGTCGAATCCTGTTCTTAGTCAGTGTAAGAACATGATTCGATAAGGATTTATTTAACAAAACCGTATGAAGTGTACTTTTTTTACATAGGAATTTTCGCTAGTGTTCGGACACTTTTGTTACCGACTGTAATACAAACCGATTTTATAAGCAATGGCTTTTTAACTTACGGTCATGTCGCTTGGATGAGCAACATGGCCGCCTGAAATCAAATTTCCAGTTTAAAGGGCCAAAAAACCCCGTCTAAAAACCCGTTTACCAATATTTCGTTAACATTTAATTATTTTGCCATCTCACGTATTAAAATATTTTTTGATTTTCATTCAAAAATTTGTACTTTTCTGTGGCATTGTTAACTGCCATATTCTTACCATTTTTGAAATAATTTCTAAAATTACAATTTTACTGAACATTGAATTTTGTTTTTAACATTGGACTCAAAGCTAAAGTGTATGTGGAGGACAACATAATAAAATCTGTTCGAAAATTTGCTTTTTAAACGATAAAATTGGCAGTTGTAGAAGGCGAAAAGGAAAATATTCAAGTGCGGCTTTTTTTTTTTTTGTCGCTTAGTGTATGTATATATATACAGAGCTGCCAACCTAATCCGGCAAATTGTTAGTACCGCCCCTTTTTCTACACCACTTAATTTTTAGAGTATTTTTCTACTTAATTCATCTTAGATACATTTGAAGAGAATTGCTCTAAAAATTAAGTGGTGTAGAAAAAGGGGCGTTTTTCAATAGGCGTTAACAATTTGCCGGATTAGGTTGGCAGCTCTGTATATATATATATATATTATACTTCATAGAAATAGAATTGACTAGTGCTTGGAGGAATGATTTAATAATAATAATAATAAGATGAATTTTTTTTTTTTTTTTTTTTTGATGGAGTCCAGATCTTCATAATGAAAGCCACGCTTCTGCAAGCTCCGATGGCTGGCTAAATTTACCAGGGTAAGGGGTGAGTACCGGTTGCGTATTATGTTGTGTTGGATGGATGAACTTTTCAGCTCTTTTTAGATGTATTAATTTTGTTTCTAGCCCCACTGGTTTAAAAGATATGAGTATTTTTATAATGTTATGTTTTTCCATCATGCTTTTTCCCTCTATGGATTTCTGTAGGGGCTTTATTTATATATATAAGTTATTTAACAAATAGTAATATTGCTAATTATGTCTTCTATACCTTAATTAAACCTTTTCCGTCATTAATTTCAAATTTTTAAATTATTTTGTACACTTAAACATAAATTTTTAATTATCAATTACGTTTTCCATTGCTTTTCTTCCCTTTGTTTATCCCTTTTTAAATCATTGTAATGTGTTCGATGCTATTATTTTTCCCTTTTTTGTTTTCATGTCGGGATTTTTTCAAAATTTGAACCAAGATCTCTTAGCTGTTGCCACTGATGGTATAGTGAATGTTTTTGGGGTTTTATTTGATTGGTTAATCCTTAACGATTTGGCGGGCATGGTCTTTTACGGGCAAACCGTTGCCATGCAGGGTTTTCAAATAACCCTAGGACGTTCGCTGTATTATGGTGGCCAACCTTTATTGTTGGAAATGTTTTAATATTGTTAATTTCTCTAATAATGATAGTTAATTAAGTGATTCTTAGTGTATCAGTGGGGCTCCTTAGTATCTTTGAATCGTTCTAACCCTGCTTTACCCTGGGTTAGGTTTGTTTTGCACTTATCCCTAACCAATAGGGTTATTTCTTATGTCTGTTTCTTTATTACTGTCTATTATTTTTTATTAATTAAGGATTATTGGGTCATTGCTTTTGTTTTGGCGGAGCTCCTAAGCACCTTTTATTTGTTTTAACCTAATAGGGCTCTGGGTCGGGTTTGTTTTGTATTTTTTCCAATCAATTGTGATTTCTCCTGTATTTGATTATAATTTTATTTTTTATAATTATTTTATTTTTCTACTAATAAAGGTTATTTGAATCTATATTTTGTAATTTAGTGACCCCTCAGTATCCCTAAAGTGTCTCAACCCTATAGGGTCATGGGTTGGGTATGGTTAGCATCCCTTCTCAATCAATTGAGCTGATTCCTATGTATGGTTTTATGCTCTTTTCTTCTTTTTGAGTGGACCGGTTGTCAGAATAACTTTTGTTATGTATCGTTGGAAAGGTCTGGACTAGCCACACCTTCTAGGCTAACCCTCCTCCCTCCCCGCTAGAGGGCGCTTCTTTTTTTTTTTTTTTTTTTTTTTCATGATTACTGTAGTTAATAAGCTATTCACAATAATCCTGCAGTTTCTGTTGCCTTTTGTTTAGTTTTCTTATATCTTCTTTACCCTCAAGCGCCTTTTTAATTAACGGTTTTTTGGCGACCAGGGAACCAAAATTAAATGTTGGTTACCTCTTTTTTTTTTTTAACCTAAAGATCATTCCATTCAAAAATTTTTAACTAATTTTGTGCCCAAGGACTTAGTTTTCACTAGTTTGAAAAGTCCTTTAACCCTTTTTACTTAACCATTTATTTGGCGCCATTTTTTCTTAACTTTTCCAGTTTTTCGGTTTTTTGTCAATTTTTCAGCCTCTAATCATCCGAAGTTAACTTTCTATATATCGTTGAATAGGTTTTTGCTTGCCCCACCCTCTGAGCTTACCACATTTTCTCCCCGCCAGAGGGCGCAATCCCTATTCCTTAAAAACCGTATCTTTTTAACCAATCATTGCAATCTTGCGTTTCTTGTTGCCTCCCTTTTATTTTTGTTATTTCTCCTTAACCCATCGACTCTTTTTCTTTTTTGGCGTTTTGGTGACCAGGGAACCAAATTGCAATGGCTGTAACTTTTAGAATTTTAACTTTCCGACTACCCCAATCTAAATTTTAACCTGTTTCTCAGCCCAAGGACTTGTTTTTTACTAATTACTTAAGTCCTTTAACCCTTTTAGCTGACCATTTATTTGGCGCCATTTTTTCTTAACATTTCTAGTTTTTTGGTTTTTTGTCTATTTTTCAGCCCTTAATCATCCGATCTTAACTTTTTTATATATCGTTGAATAGGTTTTTGCATGCCCCACCCTCAGAGCTTACCACCATTTCTCCCCGCCAGAGGGCGCAATCCCTATTCCTTAAAAACCGTATCTTTTTAACCTATCATTGCAAATTTGCGTTTCTTGTTGCCTCCCTTTTATTTTTGTTATATCTCCTTAACCCATTCTCTCTTTTTCTTTTTTGGCGTTTTGGTGACCAGGGAACCAAATTGCAATGGCTGTAACTTTTAGAATTTTAACTTACGACTACCCCAATCTAAATTCTTACCTGTTTCTCAGCCCAAGGACTTGATTTTTACTAATTACTTAAGTCCTTTAACCCTTTTTAGTAGACCAATATTTTGGCGCCTTTTTTTTTTTTTTTTTTTTTTTTTTTTTTTTTTTTTTTCTTAACATTTCCAGTTTTTCGGTTTTTTGTCAACTTTTCAGCCCATAATCATCCGATCTTAACTTTCTATAAATCGTTGAATAGGTTTTTGCATGCCCCACCCTCAGAGCTTACCATCTTTTCTCCCCGCCAGAGGGCGCAATCCCTATTCCTTTATAAACTGTTCAAAAATTTATTTGTATGTATATATATATATATGTATATATATATTTTTTTTTTTTTCTCACAAGTTGTGCTCCCCGTGTATATCTATGTGTATGTGTATGTGTTTGTGTATATATATATATATATGTATGTGTATATATATATATATATATATATATTTTTTTTTTTTTTTTTTTTTCTCCCTGGCAATCGGCTAACTCTCCCCCCCCCCTTCTTTTTTTTTTTTTTTTTTCCAGGTGGGTTTTTGCGCCAAAACTTAGGCTCAATGTCCTCTATTTATTATTATTATTTTATTTATTTATTTATTTATTATTATTATTATTATTTTTTTTTTTTTTTCTCCTCCAAGGTTTCAGGAGGTAACTAAAATTTTTAAATCTACATCTATAAATATATGTATATATGTGTGTATGTATATATATATATGTATGTATATATATATATATATATATTTTATTTATTTATTATTATTATTTTTTTTTTTTTTTTTTTTTTTTTTATTTATTTTATTTTATTTTATTTTATTTTATTTTATTTATTAATTTAATTTTTTTTTTTTTTTTTTTTTTTTTGAGCTGATCGTTCTGTGTCTGATGCGCGTATGCGTGGCTGGGAAAGCCCCTCCACGGTTTGATCTGGATAATTTTGAATTAAAAATTTTTGTTAGTATCATTAATACTGAAATCTTTGCATAAAACAAAAGCTTTTCTAAAAGCTAAAATTATATTAGGATTCCAAAGTCCTTTTTAAGGCTAATAGGCCCTTTCAAAACTACATCAAATGTCTAGTCCCTACAGTTCAAGTGTAGAAGATAATAACGAAGAAGATAAGCTCGTTTCAACAAAAATGTCAAATACAACACAAGATGTCGCTGACCCCTCGCTGATTCCCATGGGAGACAAGCTAAGAAATAAAGAAAATTTTATCCAGTTTTCCTCGGCTATCGATGTCGCAAGGGCCGCAATTTCGATTATTTCAACAGTCAGAAAAAAGAGTTTAAAAGCCCCTTTGAATATCTTCGAATGCGCCTTTCATCGCATTATAGCCCTGCAAACAACACAAGACCAAGTGGCTACCTCTCCACAAGAATCTTCAGCACAACCCTTAACTCAACAAGTCGATGCAAGCACCGATCCCAGTTCTCAAGCAATTTACTCCCCACTGAGAGAATATCAGAGGGGAATACAAAAGCGACTAACAGAGATTAACCAAAATATTCAGGAAATTAAGGGTCTCCAAAATAGCTTAAATAATAACTTCAAGCAACAAGAAACTCTAATTAGGGAATACTTACCTCATCCACCCCAAAAAGAACAACAGGTACCTCACCAAGTATTGCCTCAAAGAGTTTCGCCAACTTCTCAATCATCTAATGGAAGTCTTACAATGGCTCAAACCCTAACCCTTCACCACCAGAGAAACAAAGAATTTCCTCAAGCTCCTTTAAATCCAATAAATAGCGAAATGCTTCAAGCCCTGGAAGCACACAAAAAGCTTAACTGTACTCTCTTTGTAAAGTCGACAAATCCTTCTGACAGAGGAATTGACATTATGAACTTACTGAAATCTCGAAACTTAGCTACTTTAGCCAGAATCGAAGGAAAACAAATATACAGGGCCTCGGTAGACCTTCGCTGTCCCACCCCTAGAGACGCAGAATTAGTATCGGCAGACCTTCTCGCTAATCCAGACATCAAGGAAAAACTAGTCATCAAACCCAAACCGTGCCCAAACGTTTGGTTTATTCTCTTAGGAATTCCAGCAGATTCAGACGAAATCCTTCTCCTCCAAAAGATCAAATCTTCAACCGGCCTACCAAATGAGTATCCAGATCTAAGAATCATAAAGTATCTAGATACTAAATTTAATTATCTGAAAAATGTTATCCTACAGGCCCCGCTCCCTGTAGCGGATGCCCTTATAAATTCAGAAAAGTTGTCACTAGGTATTTATACTAGTCACTTTCGACCTTACACCAGAGTGTCTCGCTGCACGAACTGCCAATCGCTCGAGCATGTCACGGCTCAATGTTCCAGCGATGCCGTGTGATCCAGATGCTCAGGAAATCACAAAAATGAGGGTAGCTGTGCAGCTAGACCCAATTGTGTAAATTGCCAAAGGTACAACAGCAAAATCCGAAAAAATGGGGGAAAGATCATCTCCTCCGAACATCCCGCATATTCTCTTGAATGTCCCCTATATGCGGACAAATATAATAAATGTAGAGAGAAATTGGACGCAAAATATTCAACTAAAAAACCACCTCCTCCACCTGAAAATCCACCAAGGTCAAGATCTAAATCCAACACAAATAATCAGCAAATTCAAAGAGACATTAACAAAGCCTCCAATCAACACTCCAGCGATTCCCGTTCAAGAAATGAACAAATTTCAACTCGATCAAAAAGGCCTAGCCAGTCTAGAGACAGATATGCAACAAAAAATAAATCACAGTCTTCTAACCAACAAAACAAATCCCGTCGATCTCCCAGCAGATCTAATCAGAAGTTCCAGAGACGACGAAATCGTTACCCTAGTTACATACAAAACAGTGACTATTACCAAGAACAATTTCAGGATCAACAACCTTACTATTCGGATTCTCTACAATATCCTTATTACTACGATTTCCCATACCCTCCACCCATGAATTACGGACAATTTATAGAACCGTCAACATACCCAAGGCAGCTTAATGAAGCTCCTTACCGCAGCTCTTCAAGGTCTTCTTACAGGTAACCAAGTTACCCCTTTTTCTTTTTTTCTAACCTTAAAATTGTTAAAATTCGAGTCTAATTTAAAAGTCTCAAAAGTTCTCTCTTCCCACTCCCAAGAGACAACGTCCTCTCTAAATCAACAAAATTTCAATAACTTAAAATTCCTGCAGATCAACCTCAATCATTGCGCGGCGGCTAACTCAACAGCTCGGGATTTCATGGAGAAAAACTCTATCGACTTCGGGCTGTTGCAGGACGCCTACTGCGCCGTTGGGGGTGATCTGTATGGCTTCCCCTCCACCTGGTCCAAATTCAGCTCAAAGAAAAATTCAGCACACATAGTAATCGCAACACAAAATCTAAATTACACACATCTTTACACTGGGGATCATTGTGTTTTTGTAACTTTGACCACGAAGGAGGGTGAGCTCATTTTGGGCAGTGCCTATGCTCCCCCGTCCGCAGACTTCGATGACTGTCTGCTGGAGTGGCAGCATTTAATTTCTCAAAAGTCTCTATTCCTTTGCTGCTGCGACCTCAACGCTAATTCCCCGCTTTGGTGCTCACCACGGGAGGACGCTAGGGGTCGCAGTCTCATTGAATTTATAACCTCTAATAATATTTGTTTGGCCAATTTCGAAAATTCGGATCCAACTTTTACCAAAGACAACGCTAAGGGCTGGCCAGATTTCACCTTGTGCAATCCTAAGACCTTTGCCAAGATTAACGACTGGTCAGTCCTAGATATCGCGAACAATTCAGACCACAACTATATTACATTTACGATAAATTCTACCCCATCTGTAACTCATTCAAAACGCTTTGCCACAAAACGTGGAAATTTCAATAAATTCAATAAACTTCTCTCCACCCATACTTCCTCCTTAGCAGAAAATATAAACTTAGTAACAGTAACAGATCAATTAGAAAATTTTACTCAAAATTTAATTAATATAATACAATCAGCTGCCACATCTGCCTTCAGACTGAAGAAGTCGGGACGGAAGTTCACTTATACCTTCTGGTCTCCCCAACTTCGTTCCATGCGAAACCACATAACTGCACTTAAAAGACAATTAAAATATATAGATCCCTCCCTCAAACAACAACATAATCAGAAAATAAAACAACACTCGGCCATTTTCAAAAAACAAGTTAATCTAGCAAAACGTAACGCATGGAAGAATTTCTGCACATCACAAACACGCACTTTTGGAACAGCTCAAAAATTTTTCAGTAACAAATTCTTCACACCCACAGAGCTGAAACTTGAGCGTCCTCCAGCTCTTTCTTCAAAGAAAAATAACCTCGAATACCTCACCGAAATTTTATTTCCACATACAATTTACCCGCGTTTCGAAGAACCTTCCTTCTCGGCTCCCTTGGATGCGCCCTTCACGGAGGCCGAGGTAAAAGCCACTCTTTTTAGCTTCAATATTAACAAGGCCCCTGGTCCAGACAACATCGATTTTAAAATTTTAAGAAATTCATATAATACAATGCCACATATATTTTTAGCCTGGACAAATAAATGTCTTGAATTACAATACTTTCCAGAATCACTGCGCAGAGGCGAAGTGGTGTATTTTCTTAAGCAAGGGAAACTTCCCTCTGAACCCACATCATACAGACCGATCTGCCTGCTCCCCACTCTAGGTAAATTACTAGAAAAACTTATAGTAACAAGACTAAATTATTTTCTCGAAACCAATCAACTCCTCCATCAAAATCAATTCGGGTTCAGAGAGGGCAGATCCTGCGAACAGGCTTTGCAATCTATTAAAAGTTCCTGTGCCTTAAGCGCAAATGCCAAGAATTACACCACTATCGTCTCCCTGGACATTAAAGGAGCCTTTGATAATATAGAATGGCCCCACATTTTCAACAGTCTCCAAGAAATTAACTGCCCGAGAAATCTTGCGGGAGTCATCCGTTCCTATCTCTCGGAGAGGAAAATCTTAGTCAACTGGGGCGAAGGAATGTCAGTCCTTCCCCAAACAAAGGGCTGTCCCCAGGGCTCATGTTTGGGTCCAATATTATGGATTATCATTGCAAACAAGATCCTCAGCAAGATGGTCTCAGAAGGCTTCGCAACTTTCGCCTATGCGGATGACTTCTCCATTATTTTCTCGGGTCCTCGGAGGAAAGATCTGGAGGACCAAGCCCAGGTGGCACTAAATCTCTTTAGTAATACCCTTAAAGATCTTGATCTACAACTTTCACCTTCTAAATCTAACGCACTAACTTTGGCATTCCCAAAAGCCCTCAAGAGAAGTCCCACGATGCGGATTGAGGGCGTCAGCGTGCATCATGTTCACCAGCTAAAACTCTTGGGCATTATCTTCGATGACCGCCTCAACTGGCTAGCCCATGTAAAATATTTAAAACTTAAGTCCCTCGCGCTATACCACAACTCCATGAAAATGGTTGGTAAAAGATGGGGGATTTCGTCTTCACTATTGAAATTCTGGTATAGCGCAATAATAGAAAAGATACTCACCTATGGTGCTGGCATTTGGGGTGGTCACCTCAGAACTGATGCTATAGCTCAATTAAACTCTGCACAAAGGCCCTTCCTCTTGCAAATCGCAAGAGGATACAAAACAATTTCTACTGACGCCCTCACCGTTATCACTGGTATTCCTCATGCCCACCTGCAGGTCTCCCAAATTTATATTAAAACTAATATTCTTCAACTTAAAGACACTGAATTAGCTTCAATAGTTTTTCCTCAGACCCCAATCCAATCTACGACCTGCAGTTGGAGTATTCATCCGGGAAAGGACGTTGCTTCCCTTCTTATCAATAGTTGTAAAAATAGTTTTACTCCCTCTGCTCAGGTGGCTGTCTACACCGATGGATCTAAGACTGTTCATGGTGTGGGTGCAGCTTTCTGCACCTTCGCATCGGGTGAAATTGTCCACCGGTGGGCGGGCCGACTTGAGGACTATAACTCGGTCTTTCAGGCCGAACTCTTGGCCATTAAGAAGGCTCTGGACTGGGCACTTTCAGCCTCCCAGTACCCTGAAATTTGTATTTTTAGTGATAGTCTCTCGGGTCTGCTCGCTATTGCCCGCCACAGGAGCAGAGATCCACAAGTTTTAGAAATCAAAAAACTTTTAACGAACCAATCCATAAAAATCTCCCTGGCGCACGTTTCTGCCCACAGGGGAGTCGCCGGCAATGAGCTTGCGGACTCTCTGGCCAAAGAGGCGACCGAATTTCCAACAATCAATATCTCCCTCCCAGCTCCTCCATCATTCGTTAAAACAAAAATTAAACAAATTCTAAATCTTAAATGGCAAAACCTGTGGAATGATTCTGAAAAAGGTAGGTATACCTTTAATCTCGTTCCACAGGTTAACCACAATTCTTGGAATCTGACCCCCCCCCATCACGGCGTTCCTCACTGGCCATGGTCCTTTTCCATCGTATCTTCATAGGTTTCATTGTCGACGATCTCCACTGTGTCCCTGCGGCGAAGAGGGGACTCCAAGTCATTATTATTTCCACTGTCCCTTAACAATTAATTATCATTTAAGAAACCCAAATCCTCGCCCCCCAAATTGGCTAGAGGATATAATCACAAGAAAGCCGCTAGTCCACAAACTAAACAAAATATTTGATCTATTAATGGAACTTTCCAATTTAACTAACTGAAATTTATCTAATTTTCTCAATTTGTAAATTCTTGTATTTTTATTTATTTTATTTTATTTTACTTTATTTTATTTTATCTTTATTATTGTTTTAATTTTTATTTTTAAAACTCAGTACTTGGTTGCCTGTACTGCTGCTGATTAGCAGAAAGATCTGATATCACTACAGCTGCCCCTTGTCGCGTGAGGGAATACCCCCTGGCAACTGAAGTCAACCTACTTTTTCTTGATGAACTTTTTTCACCAGTTCTTCATGCACAGCATTAACCGTAGTCAGCATGCCAACTGTCGCGTGGGACCGGCTGGGTTCGGCATGCTGACCAACTTTGTTTTGTAATTTTTTTTTTTTTTTTTGATCCTCCTGCGTGCAGGGGGATCTTCTCGGGACAGCCCTACGGGGACTTCGGTCCTCGTATAGCTCAACACTGCTCTGCGAGCGGTGAGCCGGGGCTGTTCCCCTGTTCAAGATGAATTTTTTGGCAGAGTTGAATGCAAAAACAGTACAATTTTCGGTACATTTGCTGCGTATAGCTTTGTAAAAGTAGTTGTAATCGAAAAAAAAAATATTTCGTTCAAACACTAGTCAAGTCTATTTTGATGAAGCATGCAAAATTTCAATAATTTTGGTGCATTAGTTTTTGAGAAATCGTGTCAGTCGCTTTTCTGAAGGATCTCTGGATGGGTTCCACCAGCTGAATTTCCCAAATTGTTTAATAAAAAAAATAATTAAATATTATTTAAATGTTCCTCTTTTATATGCTCAAAATTTTGAATAAAAAATTATATTTAATGTATGTATTAAAAAAAAAATTTTTTTTTTTAGCCTCCGAAAATCATGTAACACTTGAACAACAGAAATTTGTTCTAATTATTAGGTTAAAAGACCACATAATGTGTTAAAACAGGCTCCATGTCTCTAGCGCTATGAAAGAAAACGCAAATATAAACTCACTGCAAATTATTTCTGTACCATCAGTCTGTTGAATAAGTGTTCGACGATAAATCCATCATCCATCCCTTCGGGAAGTTTATGACCCACTTAAGCTGTTCTATCAGCCAAAGTTGAAAAAAATAACATATATACATATATATAGCATGTTTCTAATCATTAACAGTCTAATGGTGGTAAAATTTCAAAAAATGAAATTTTAAAACCGTGCTCATTAAAAAGGTGAAGGAGCAGTGCGATCCTCGGATTTTAGGTCCAACTTTCACTTTAGCCTTGAATAGGTTTTTGTGTTAAGATATCATAAGCTTGTAAATAATACGTTAATATCATCTGGAGTGATTTATTGCAAAGATGGTCTCTTTTTCAGATATAGTTTTAGTCACCCTCGCTATTATTCTATTAACTTCGATTGTTAGCTTCCCACACAGTTTTCCCAATTAACACCAGTTTTTGAAATCATTAAGACAATTTTATTAGATCCTTGCTTCTGTATTTGGGGCATTTATAGTCACTGAAATAGAATTTAGAACTTTAAGGGAGGGGGAGGACAAAATCGAATGCTATTAGCGCACAACTTAACTCATTTAATTTGTTTTCTACATTTTTTTTTTTTTTTTTTCGTTGTTGTTGTTGTTTTTTGTCCTTACGCTTCAAATTTCTTATGTGCGCGCGTCATTTTCTCTCCACCAAATCAGAATCATTCATTTATTGATGTGCATGTTTCTAGTACTACGGAACGTATCAAGGGATTTTTCCAAAATGCATTAAAAATAAAATATAATAAATGTGACAAAGGGAATTATTAAGTGGGAGTAAAACACTACATGTACACTGATTCTCATAATTATAAGGAAACCCGTTTTTCTACATTAACTAAACACTGGACACTATTATTTAAACAAATATATTTTTTTATTAATTTGAATTTCATTAATAGACGATATTTAAAAAGTTGTATCGTTTTTCTATCTTAAAAAACTTTAAATACGGTCAAAAAAAATGATTTTTCAGGTGTTCACAATTGTAAGGACAGCTCGAATCTTAAATTAATATTTTATGGGGTCTCTTTTTAGGGTGAAACAGTCAGACATTCTCTCTGGTATATATATATATATATATATATATATATATATATATATATATATATTAATATTCAGTTTCAGTACCAAATACCATTTCATACAGCATAGATGATATTCTGAACACATTTAAACCATTTAAAATTGCTTTCCACTTGCATGCACTTTTCTAATATGATAAGTTGAGGTTTTTTCAACTTTTAGGCCAAGGGAAAGACAATATACAGAAGTTTCTTTCTTCAAATTATTTTCTATTGCTCTAGAAGTAGAGCAAAAATGTAAGTCTTGTTGAACAAAAAAATTATTACCCCCCCCCCCCCCTCTAAAATCTAACAAAAATCTGAGAATTCCACGTTTAAAATTTGCGGATATTTTCTTGATGTTCATAATAATAGAAAAAATTACTAAATTCATTCTGCCTTCAGTAGAAACAGCTCCCCAGAGCACCATAGATCCATCTTTAAAATGCCCGATTCATATCTGCCTTTACAAAATCTACCCTGTCTTTCGCTATCTTCAGATCGTGCCAGTAACTGTTAAAACCATTTGTGTAATCAAGAATAAAATGTTTTTCATCCGAAAATGCAACATTTTACCATTTCATATTGCCTTTATTCAACTTTAACACAGACGTTCTTTCCTCCATTAAATGCTTATTAATTATTACAGGTTTTTTATTCATTTTAACATATT
The DNA here is from genome assembly GCA_963930645.1 of Salticus scenicus. Taxonomy (NCBI): domain Eukaryota; kingdom Metazoa; phylum Arthropoda; class Arachnida; order Araneae; family Salticidae; genus Salticus; species Salticus scenicus. The sequence continues at coordinate 114,288,067 of OZ005657.1, forward strand.
ATTAATTATTTTAAATATGCATAAATGTAGACCCCAACCTTTCGTTAAAAAATTACGAGCAAATTCAGCAGCAGTCATTTTGAGTAGAACAGTAAGAGGAATTATGAGTCTTCGATCTCTGTAAAACGACTCTGATTTTGCTAGATCTCTCTCCTATCGAACCAGCAGTTCAACGTTAGATCACATTTCCTTCAGCAACTTTAGATCTTCAAATTTCATTAAAAATACGACGGATTGAAATTATCCCTCCACGTAAAAAACACATTTATCATACTTCACTACATGAACGTCCTTTTTTTTTTTTTTTTTCCTAGGAATTATCAGTAATGTCCATCCAAGAAAAATTGAAGTCTTATATGTGAATTAATCTAGCCCAGTAGTTAACAAATTCGCACGTCAACTGTAATTTATCCGCTAGTAAGTTAAATAAAACAAAAAAATCTTGATTGTCCCTTTAATTATGAACATCTAAAAACGTGGAGAAAGAAATATTTTGCATTATTTTTTATTAATATTGTTTCATATTAAAAAAAATTACAACAGTTTTGGTTTTTAGAATACTAGATATATTAAGTGCACTTAGTATAACCTTGTTCACAATTATTTTTACATTAGTTATTTGAAAACATAAAGTGTCCTTATAAATATGAGAAGAAGTGTATATTCATCATCACCCATTCCTGAAAGATTATTTGAAATGTCAAACTGCTTTTAGTTTTTTCCACGTTGCATAGAAGCTATTTAATGCTCTGTAAAAATTCAGGGTCAAGAGCCACAGTTTTATTTTTATATAGACAATAAGACTTCTTCACACACCATAAATTTTAATCCAGCACAACCGGTTTCGAAAGGACGTAGCCTTCCTTCATCAGGTGCAAAAAACACGTGCTACTGCCTTGGAGGCAAAAGCAAGACTCTCGTGTCTTGCTTTTGCTTCCAAGGCAGTAGCACGTGTTTTTCGCTCCTGATGAAGGAAGGCTACGTGTTTTCGAAACCGGTTGTGCTGGATTAAAATTTATGGTGTGTGAAGAAGTCTTATTGTCTATATATCTATTGTACACCAGTTTTGCATTTAGTTTTAGTTTTATTTTTGTTTTTTATTTCTAGACACTTAATAGGAACTGAGCTAATAAACGATGCTAATTTTTATCTCACTGTTTACTTATTTATCTGAGATATATATGAAAAAGAGACGGGAAAGAACTTTCGAAGAAGGATAAGCTAACATCGTAGCAGCATCCGTAGACGAGATTAAATTCTTATGTTATATGATGTCCTCCATATGCAAGCAAATGAAACACTATAAGGAATTTGATTTATACCAAATAAATTAAATATCACATTGCCATGTTTTATATATATATACTTTTTATTTATTAATGTTACCTGTTAATCAATTTTATGGATATTATTTACAACTCATACATTGCAAAGATCTGTGGGGGTCTATTTATTGAAAACCACTTTTTTTTCGTTTTTTGTAATAGAAAAAATTTAGTAATCGTTTGCATTAATTATCTTCTATTGATTAATAAAGGGATTTTGCTTATAAAAAATAGTGGTATTCAATAAATAAATAAATAAATAAAAATAAAATACTACACGGACTTCTGTATATTGTCACGGAGAATTTTATAGGTATATAAAGTGTCAATTACAGCAATTTGCTTGGTCTCTATGGTATGCCACGTGATAGAGAATAGATGTTGATCTTGGTAATATTGATATTTCAATGTAAGTAAGATTTCACTTGAAATGTATACACTATGAATCTCTGTACAAACTGCCCATTTCAAACTAATGCGTGAAATAGTTGCATTGTGAACACTAAAGATCTCATAACACATAAAGTGCGTTATCTGGCAAACACCTACATTATGATTAAAACGAAACAGTTCAGAGAACCTGTTTAAGAATGCTTTAATTAATACTGACTCTTGAATTGGAATCACTTCACACTATTACAAGCATATGAGCGAATCGAATAAATTATATAGATTTTTTTTTGTACTCTGAAAATGCAGATTTATTAAATGTTACATCAACATGCTTTGTCTGAAATAGTATTTCCTCCGTCCATCGAATATAACAAACATATTTATTTGTGAGACTAATTCTAGTGTTGTGTTGGTGTTCGGGTCAAGGCCAGTTGTCTACACTACACTGAGAAAAAAATATACCGCCTTCATCTAGAACGAATAAGTGGCCATTTTCTAAATCCGTAATCTAGAAATATAGATTTCCGAGCTATGCGTATAAGGCACGCCAATAAGCTGAATAGACGAAATGATGGAGAATTTTTAGTCTATGCATTTCTAGATAGGGAAACAATAATTTGAATATTATGACTATTATGAATCCTTTGTATTTCGAGTAATTCTCGCTTGATTTTCTAGAATTAGGTCATAAACCAAGATTACACATGTCGACGACGAAATTGTTTTTTCTTTAAGATGGTGTGTTTTTCTTGTGTATTTCTGGATGCTGATTAAGGAAAAACTATTCAAAATTTTCCATCACGTACAGTTTTGACAAAAAATGGAATTGTTTGAGTTTAAAACTTCACTTTTTCAACTCCCATCTAAGCTATTTCCAGAAAAATCTGGATGGTATGAGTGAAGAACAAAGAGAGTTACTTCACCAAGACATCAATATAATGTAGAGGAGGTATCAAAGACGATGGAGTGTTAATTTAATATGTTAGATTTTTATTGGATGCTGCATAGGGAATCCCTTCCCCCCCCCCCTCCCAAAAAAAAAAGTTCATCAAGCAGTGCACAAGATAAAATGCTCTAAAATGAGCTTCAATGTAAATGAACTCGTTTAAAAGGTAATGTGTAAATAATAACCTATTTTAATGTATTTTATACATAAATTGGTCATAGCCTCTGTGTGAATTCTTCCGATCTTCATCCTTACTTTGTGATAATTCCTTACGTGATAGGAAGAAAATACAATCATTTCTGAATTCAGTATCAAAATACAGTAGAGGCACCCAACGCAGCGCAGAAAAAAATTGAAAAGTACGATTTCGCAGACCTGTGCGATAGTTGCTAAAACTCGCCGTATTCGCATTTCTTTGCAGAGATCTTTAAATAAGTTTGATCTCGATAATATAGGCAAATGCTCTAGAATTCTAATAGGTGTTTCTATAACTCGCTTTTAAAGGGGACTAGAATTTATAAGGATGACATGGAGCTATTTTTACTAAAGCCACAATTTAGATTCTAGATGTCAGTTACAGAATTTTTTCTCTGTGTACGGACCTGGGTCTAAGGAAGAATGCCCTCCGTGAAGACCTTTCTTAGCCCGCATTTACGCGAGTTTCGGAGAAAACCACGGAAAGTTGCGAACGGCTAGGTTGATGAGCGCGACCTGGGATCGAACCCGGCACTTACCTCTTCCAGCTTCGAGAGCTGAACCTCCCAACTAATGGTGGAGCGACTAACTTTGGTAACAATGTAAGAAATATTATTTGTCAAAGTATTTATTTTAAATACTTATTAAATGAAAAAAAAAATTAATGATTATTAGTAGTATATGTTTGCTTAACGTGATTAAAAAGTCCACAAAATTCTAAGAAATAGTTTATGGGGCTGTAAATTTTATATAAACACACACACATAAATATATGTATATATATAATAAATTAAGAAACAAACAATGTGTACTTTTGATAAACCAATTACATTTTTTACACCATGCAGGGCATTAACTGATTTTTTATAATTCTTTTTTTGCACTTTCGATATTCTTCCTTAATTTCATTCGAAATGTTTCACATAAGAATAGTTACTTTCTGTTTTTCGCAAACACATTGCAAGAATCATTTTCTGCTACGTGACAAACATACGGAATATTATTTTATTTATTTATTTTTTTATATGTCTAATCTCTTATGCTCTCCATATTCTTGTTTAGATACTTCCGAAATGGTTCCCGTATGAACAGATACTGACTGCTTTAACAAACATATCGCAGATGATGTTGTTATTTGTTACCTGAAAAACTTAAATAAAATCCGTAACAAATACATAGGGGACACCCGTGTACCTAGGGCCGCTTTTTTTCAATGCCCAAAAACAGAGCCCTTGACCTGTTTAAAATTATCAAACTGATATGTACATATCTTTAGGACTAATTACTTCCAAATTGGATTAATATAAATACCTAAAATAATAAATTCCGACAAATAGAAGGTTTTTAAAAAAACTTCACTCAGGGCCCTAGGTACAACACCCTCATTGTACCTGGGGCCAGACCTCATTGTACCTAGGGCCATTCTCTCAAATTTAGATTTCACTTTGTAATGAATAAAAAATAAGCATATAAACATGTATTTTATAAAAGAAACAATATCAAGTAATATATTATTTATCATATAATAGTTATCATGTTGTTGCCTTAAGTTAAAACACGAAATTTTTCACTTTTTTTTTTCCCTTGGAATATTCTAACAGAATGTTTTTTTTTTTTTTTTCTTTTTTTTCAATTTATTTATTTATTTATTTATTTATTTTTTTTTTTTTTTTTCTGGAGTGTCTCTTGAATTTCTAGATCTCTCTGGTTTTCGGTCACATCTTTTCTTTGATGTGGAAGGTTTTGCTTTAGGTAAAGGTTTTGCTTAGGTTCGTACCTGTTAAGGGCCCTCTTCACTCACCGCCGCCGGAAGCCGAAGCCAATGTTATTCTATGAGAAATTTTCCTTTACAAATAACTTATTAACTAATACATATTTTTAAATTCTGTTTTCACATTCTGAAAATTCCCAGCTGTTAGATTGACGGACCTTTTTTAAAAAATTATTTTTTAAATTTTTTATATTTTATTTTGGAAGCGGCAAATTACGAATTTTCAATAAGTGAATTTTTTTCATTTTGCAATTTCAAAATAAATTATTAAAAACTAAAAAAAATACATTTTTAAAAAAGGTCCGTCAAATTAACAGTTGGGAATTTTCTGAATGTGAAACCAGAATTTAAAAATATGTATTAGTTAATAAGTTATTTGTAAAGAAAATTTCCCCATAGAATAACATTGGCTCGGACTTCCGGCGACGGTAGGTGAAGAGGGCCGTTAAAGCATGACACACGAAAAGATGTTAGATGTTGAAGGTTTCAAAATTTCAACAGGACTCGAAACAAAGACATCCAATTCTATCACTGCTGGTTCTTCCTGGAAAATCTTTTTTTTTTTTTTTTTTTTTTTTTAATTATTATTATCATTATTAATTTATGGAGGGGTCTTGTCTTTCAGTCACATTTTAACTTAAATATTCATCCTCAGTGAATGTGTTTTGATTTATTGGCTATATGCCGGATACACGAAAGCCTGATAGAATGTTTACAGGAGTAAAGGCCGACGGATAGGACATGCCAACACTTTCAGAAACGTCATATATAGTGATTGGTTTACCAGGGTTTGCCAGCATCCAATTACTGTAGGCTATACAGTGTTTCTTAACATTTTCTCGACCGCTGATGTAGATTCACGTCATTTGAAAATATGAAACTCCACCAGTGGGCGTTTCTTTTACAATTTGTATGTTATTTGTTTCTAAAAAATATACACAATATTCATATTTGTACAGTCAGTATACTATGGATGCAAATATTTTAATTAGAGAGAGACTATGATTATAATGCATATCCATTTGTAATATAAATGCGAATACGGAAAAATTTTGTTTTGAAAAATTGTAACTTATGAGAAAAACGGCCACAGGCGGACCTCACTGTCAAAAAGACAAAAACATGCGGTCGCGAAAGTGTTAAATGGTCCAAACACACTGGCCCTAGGTACAAGGCAACTATGTGGCCCTAGGTTCAAGTTTTGGTAACTCCATTCAAAATTCCCTCCACTAAAAAATCCACATGCAGAGAGGACTAAGTAAATATCTCATTTATTACTCAATATAACAAGCAACATTATACACTAAAAATGAAAGAAAAATATTTGATTTGCCTTTGTAAAATAGCAGAGCTGCCAACCTAATCCGGCAAATCGTTAGTACCGCCCCCTTTTCTACACCACTTAATTTTTAAAGTATTTGTTTTCTTAAATCATCGCAAATTTATTTGAAGAGAATTACTCTAAAAATTAAGTGGTGTAGAAAAAGGGGTGGTACTATCAAATTGTCGGATTAGGTTGGCAGCTCTGAAATAGCAAAAGAGATGAGCTGCAAAATTTTACTTCAAACCATGTAAATTCGTTTTCTACATGTAACTTCTCAAAACTTTCTCCTCAAAAGTTCCAAAGTAGTTGTAAAAGTAGCAATTGGTGGTGTTACTCGCCTAATTGTGTATTAAAACTTAAAATTAAATATTATTCAAATAAAGTGGGGTGGCCCTAGGTACATGATGGCCCTAGGTACACGGGTTTCCCCTATATTTGTAATTTTACTAATCCCTTCGGATTTTTTATTCAGCATTTTATACACACACACATATATATATATATATTGTTAATGTTTGAAAATAAGTTTATTTTCATACAGAATCTGCTATGCGGTTTTACATAAACCTTAATTAGGTAAAAATAATTGGTTAAATCAAAATTTACACTTCTTACCTTTTTGTCCTTTTTATCCCCTGAAGAAGTATTATTGTAAGTTGGGTTTCATGGAGTGTTATTGAAAGAAATTCGTTTCTCCCCCAAAAGCATTCATGCATTTTGAGTTACTGCAGATAGATATTTCCAATGTAAAAAAATCATTTGAAGCAATTCATTTACTGTGAATGTTGCTCGAGAGCCGTAAGTGTCTTGACTGAGTGTTAATTGATCTTATTTCAATATCGAGCTTCATCACCGTTTTTTTTTTTTTTTTTTTGCACGTTTTCAAGCAAAACAGTGTTGAGATTTCTTATAAGTTACATTATCTATATTATCTATGCATATATTTTGATTATGTATTGCTTGACTATCAGTAAGTTTAAAGGTTTTTCTTATAATTAGAAACGTTATACCTATTAAAACCCGTTTCATTTTTTTCCCGTACATTAATGTACGGATTTATGTTCTCGCAGAACATTTATTTTTTTTTTTATACCCATTCACTATATAACAGATATCGTTCGAAAGTTTCGGTGTCACTCACACGACTTTCTCCTACCCTGCATTTTAATACTATAAAGATACATTGCAGATTAAATTGTAAGCTCAATAAGGTAAAATAATAAAGTTCAATCTACTTTGAAACAAATCCAAAATAGGTTTAGGAACAATTTTATTTGACATACCTATTTGGCTACCGTTCCCCTCAACACCCCGTTCAATTATAATGTCTACATTCATTAAAAAATAAATAAATAAAAATACAAATCTGTGATTAATTTTCCTTCAAACTTACCAATCTTGATCAAATTTTTCAAGTGGCAATCTAATGCGAACTTCAGAATACCACATTTGAAATTTCTGCAGTTATTTGTATTTAAGTTATACTCTTAACAGATATACATACAAATTAACCGCTAAAAATTGAATTTTTGTATTCAGTGCACCTCAAAACGTGATATTATAAAATAAATAGAGTTGAAAATAGAACTTCAAATATACTTTGTTGACAGTATGGGTACGAAAAGGGAATTTTCTTTTCTGAACAGCGTTCGTCGATTTAGTAAAATGTAGTAAAGAACTTCTATCAGTTACATTCGATTGACAAAAAAAATTAAACGTGATTTTGTATAGCCCTGTATATTGTCTATAAGCTATACGCACATCCCATTGTGTACTTAAATTTAGTCTTATATGAAACACACATAACACAAAATGAAATACACTTCCAGCAATTTTCAAGTATAGCGCCAATCCAAATACTTTGGGTAGCCCTGTAAACGAATGATGAATGATTTCCATAACACAATCTACGCAAAACTCGCTTTTATACATATCAATATATATATATATATATGTGTGTGTGTGTTCATTCCATTTTGTTTAGGGCAGCCTATAGGTGTTACCCTGTATACTTACCAGAAATTTTTCCTGTAGACGTTATGTATTTAAATTCTGTTAGACGTTCTTGTGCACGAACCAATTGCTTGATCTCAACAATTATGATATAGATATAGATATGATTATATGGTATAGACTTAGAATACCGAGTTTGGACTTCCTGCTATTATTGGTTCTTCATATATGCTGATAACAGACACACACACATACAGGGTAGACACACGGACAAATAGACACACACACGCACAGACACACACAGACCAACCACTAAAAACATGTTATTATTATTATTATTATTCAGGAGACCTTAAAGCGTGTAAATACGACAAAAACTAAATTTCGAAAATTTGGCTCAAAAACAATACTCTCTCTGCCATACATATGGTAAGAAAAAGTAATAATGGATTTGACTTTTCAACGTTAGGAATGCAAATAGCCCTCGAAGGACAATTCTCAGTAAATTTTGCTTAAGAATAACTTTAAGGGATCAAGAATAAATTGAAACAAAAAATGTATTTGCGAACAGTCAGTAAAATAAAAAGCAGGATATTATCTGAAATTTTAACATACCCTTTTCACATCTTTCTACAATATTTTTATTTATTTATTTATTTTATCTATTTTTATGTTCAAGAAGATATAAAAGTTTCTTTTAAAGAGTGCAGAGTTTTGTGCATGTTTTCCCTTTAAAATATCCCAGTTTTTTCATCAAAATTTCATGCTGCTTACAGAAGTTTGATATAATACGTTCTTTATATACTAAAATTTAAAATAAATACATCTGAAAAATAACATATACCTGTGCTTGATTGAAAGATAATTTTTAAATTCAATAATTTACCAACAAATTATGTGGAGGATCAAAATTGTGATGGCATGTCTCCGGACCACCTCTAGGGGTGAGTCCCAAACCGTCGCCAACTGCCCATTGCGCAGCACTAGTGCGACGTAAAACCCATCCAACCAACCAACCAACAAATTATATATTTTGTAGCGTAAGTAAAAATAATAACTTATATAATAGTATAAAAAATAATCAGATAGATAAGTAATAATAATAATAATAATAATAATGAAAAGATGTTTCCCAAATTAGCACATTTCATAGTGCATAACCGGATGATAGTACCGAATTACATAAAAGTCATTTACTAAAAATATTCAAAGCCTTCATTTTAAATTTATATATGATAATTTCGTGGTTTTTTTTTTTTTTTTTTTTTTTTGTATATTTCTATATAGGTTTCTTGAAATTTGGTTCAGAATTGGTAATTATAAGTGAAAAACTTGCAAAAATTCAGTATTGTTTTAACAGGAAAAATGTACATTTTCGTGAACATATATATGCGACATATCCACATGACATCGCAGTCACGACACCATGCGCTCGCAGTAGTGATTTCTGTAAACTGATTTTGTACAAACAACGTATGCCGCAGTATATTTTATTGAGTGATAAGGAATATTGTGACTTAATAAAACAAGTGATAAGATTTTACTGAAATATGTGTATTCACTTGAAATAATTGTGAGATTCCAGTGACTTGTAGGCTTTTATGTGTTCACACGTGACCGAATTCGTTGAAAACAGAAGATAATTTCAAAAATTAATATATATTACAATTAACCATACACAGAGGTTTTCTTAAAAAATATCATCCTCCTCCACTTATGTTATGAAATTTTTTATACAACTCTTATACGACTCGTTTAATTGTGAAATGCATGTAAAATTACCCATTTTCAGTAAAGGATGGCAATTTGTTTTTACAAAATAGTCGCCTTCACACCAAATATATATGTATATATAATAAAATAAAATAAAATAAAATAAAAATAAACAGTGCAGCCACTAAAATATGTGACATAGATGTACACATCCTACACTGTTCTGCAAAAAAACATACAAATATTGTACAGACGATTTCCACATTTTTACTTTACAAAGGTGTTCATAAATGATTTTTAATTTCTTAATTTGCAATAGGTTCCTTAAAACACTGATTTTTCAATCTTTACTGAAAAGTGTGTGTTTAAGCATATTCTTTATAAGACAAAATTTAAAGAATGATATGTTAAGAATCTTTCTCTCTCTCTCTCTATATATATATATATGTACGTATGTATCGTTAGTGTTCAGTAATTTTTGACTCTCTAGTGTAGATTGGAGACAATAGTCATTTTATTTCGGGCAAAGAAAAATAAATAAATAAAGCCATAAAATGTGAAATTATATCGATGAAAAAAATTTTAATTAAATTAATTTCACAAAAGTTCTTCTTTACACTAGAAACATAAAATAACTTTTCATCGCATTAAAAACAAAAGAAGAAGAATCGTATGAATACATTCTGAAGGAAATAATCTATTTAGTGCACCTGAAAAAAACTTTCACTTCAAAAAAAGAAAATAAGCTATTAACTCAGACAAATTTTACAGTGGAACTGAAGCTTATAATCCAAATTTATTTTACTTCTTATATTAATAGAAATTCGGTATTTGTTGTAGCCTTCCTTCATACTTACTCCGAACAAAAACAAAGCTAACACAAACTCATACACTCACAGAGAGAAAAATCCGAAAAATAAATTAAAATTTGCTCAAAAGTAATCTGTGTTAGAGAGAACGCTTAATAAAAACTTCAGAAGAAAGATTTCTCTAATTACTAGATTTCTGGTTTCTGGATTCGCAGCTTTAGAATATTAATCAAACCATCACTTTTAAATGTTATTTAATTTTTTGCGAAAAATGCAAAATTGGGTGAAGGTCACTGACCTCGTTTACAAAACTTAAGACATGAATGTAGGTAATCAAGAATTCAGAAACTGCTTTTTGAGAAGTAAGAATAAAATAAAATGTATAAAAATAAGAATATATGTAAGAATAAAATAATTTATTTTGGCCGTTATAGGTACATATTAAATTAGTTTTAAACGTGGAAAAATTACTCATATGTTTTTATCCAACTAATACGAATAATTTACGTAATATTTTCACTGACCTTTATTAAATTATTTTTTCTGATGCAAGTTGAAGTCGATGTGAACTAAATGTTATCATTCAATAACGAAGTTCCGTTTTCCGTTTCCGTGTTGGAGAATGTTAATTTTCTTTTCAGGGTTGTCTTTTGTTATTTTGAACATTATAAGTTGTATGTCTCCAGATAACAGCGATTTATTATTATATATATTTTATTGTACTACGAATGCAAAAATATATGCGATTAATTTTAGCTGTAGTTTCTTTTCAATTTGCGGGGTTTTCTCTCTGAAGTATTTCAATTTTGGTTAACAATAAAGCATATATCTGAGCAGAGTGGATCGAAAAATACGAAATTCGTCTCATCAAAAAGGTTTACATATCAACAGTCGTTACTTAGATTTATGAATATTTCTGCAAAATATTATTGTTTTAATACCATTTACAGGCTGTGCAAGAGGCCTAAATATTGAATTTATGGTTTTTCGGGGATTTGTTTTTCTGGAATTTACATTGGCAAAATACATTTTGTGTAGTATTAGAATAATAAAAATAAATTTGGATTTTTTTCTTTTTCTTCTCACTCATTTGATATTTTTAATTAGCGTATGTGGCTTACGTTTTAAGACATTTTGTAATTTTTAAGTTGATTTCGAGAACTTTGGATTTTCAAGTCATTTTCAAAGAAAAATTCATTATTTTTCAAATGTATTGTTAACATTTTAACCTTACAGCAAATTTATTTTGTGAATATAAACGGTGGAAAAAACTTTTCGGAAAATCGGAGGGAGAGAGAGAAAAAAAAAAAAAAAAGCAGATATTTCAAAATTTAGGCGCTTTGAGCAGCTTGAAAGTTATATCAACAAGTCCTTCCGGCTCATTCGGAAGGGTAGGATGATTTCTTTTTTCTTATCAAATAGCTGCCCTTTTAAAACAAAATGGCGGTTACAAATTATTAATGGACTTGGTAGAAATAGTGATGTGGGCTATGTACATATCGAGTTTTCAGCATATCGGTTCATAGATACCTTTTTATGTGAATTTGAAATTGTCAAGTGGCCAGAACTTGGAAACAAGATAGCGGGCCATGTTGGCGAACAAATATATCAAATGCATTTGTGAGATAAGTCTACTGTACAAATTTACTTGGAATTAATTCAGAATTAAAAAAATTATCGTGTTGACGAATTAAGTGGCCGCCACTTGGATCGAAATTGCGAGGCAAGTTTCTCAGTAAACTAATCCAAGATATTTGTAAGATAAGTCCACTGTGAAACTTTATTTCGAATGAATTCAGTATTTCAAAAGTTATCGCGAAAACAAATTCTCAGGTGGCAGCGTCCAAGAGGCCGAAACTTGGAAACAAAATTGCAGAGAAACTTGCCCACCGAAATAATAGATATTTGAATGATAAATCCATTTTTCAACTTTGGTTCGAATTAATTAAGTATTTCAAAAGTTGTCGTGATAACAAATTTTCAAGTGACCGCTACTTGGAAACAAAATGACGGAGCAAGTTGCCCAGAAAACTCATCCAAGATATTTGAAGCATAAGTTCACTGTCCAACTTTGGTTCGAATCAGTGCAGTACTTCAAAAGTTAAGATAAATTTTCAAGTTGCAGTCTAAGTGGCTGTAAGTTGGAAACAAATAAGCTGTAAGTTGGAAACAAAATGGCAGAGCCACTTGCCCAGCAAAATCTTCCAAGATATTTGTATGATAACTTAGCTGTTCAACTTTGGTTCAAATTAATTTATAATTTCAAAAATTATCGTGATAAGAAATTTTCAAGTGGCCACCACTTCGAAAATAAATGGCGAAGCAAGTTACCATGCGAGCTTATCTAAGATATTTGAATTGTAAATTCACAATCCAACTTTGGTTTGAATCAGTTTAGTATTTTAAAAGTTATCGTGATGACACATTTTCAAGTGGCAAACTGATTTCAAGTGGCCTCAACTTGGAAACAAAATGTTGGAACAAGTTGACCAGTGAACTCATCCAAGATATTTATATGATAAGTTCACTGTCCACCTTAGGTTCGAATTGAATCAGAATTTAAAAAGTTATCATGATTATACATTTTCAAGTGGTAGCCTGATTTTAAGTTGTCTCGCTTAGTTTATAACCTCCATACTTTATTAAAATTGGCGGATAAAGTTCATTAATAAGCTTGAATGAGACCCTTGTATGGTCTGTATATATCAAAATTCAAGCAAATCCAGTCTTAAATACGTTTTTTTACAATGTGAATTTGAAATTTTAAAGTGGCCTCCACTAGAAAACAAAATGGCGGAGCAACTTGGTTAGCAAACTCATTCAAGATATTTTATTTTTAAGATAAATTCGCTGTCCAAATATGGTTCGATTTGAAGTATTATTTCGGAAGTTACCGTGATTATAAATTTTGAAGTGGTAGCCTGATTTCAAGTGGATCCGCTCAGTTTAGGATATCCGCCACTTTGTTAAAAATGCCGGAAAAAGTTCGTTATTAAACTTGGTTGAAACCCTTATATCGTCTTTGTATACATCAAAATTTAAACAAATTCGGAATACACTTTATACATGTGAATTTGAAATTGCAAGTGGTCTCAACTTGAAAACGAAATGGCAGGGCAACTCGGTTAAAAAAACTCATCCAACATATTTACAAAATAAGTTCACAGTCCAAATTTGGTTCGATTTGGAGTATTACTTCGGAAGCTATCGTGATGTTAAATTTTCAAGTGGTAGCCTGATTTCAAGTGGTCCGCTTAATTTAAGATATTCGCCACTTTATTAAAAATGGTGGATAAAATTCATTAATAAACTTGGTTGAGACCCTTATGTGGTCCATATATTTACATCAAAATTCCAGCAAATCCGGCCTTAAATACGGTTTTTACAATGTGGATTTGAAATTTTCAAGTGGTCGCCATTTGAAAACAAAAAAGCGGAGCAACTTGGTTAACAAACTCGTCCAAGATATTTATAAGTTGAGTTCTTTGTCCAAATTTGGTTCAATTTGAACTTGGAGTATTATTTCGGGAGTTATCGTGATAAAAGTTTTTTCATTATATATATATATAGATAAATAGATAGATAGATAAACGAAGTGATTGCAATAGGTCGATTTCTAAAGAAATCAACCTAAAAGGGAATAATTACAAGATAAAAAGAACTTTTTACATCATGTTTTTAAATTTTCTGTTGAATCATATTTCCAGTCGATTTTTTGCTGAAATTTTTAACAGTGCATAAAGATGAAAATAACAAACATAATAGTAATTAATATATTTCTTTGTTGTACCTTAATTTCCACTCGAGTATTCTGAATTCTGTTTTATTTTTTAAAGGATCAATTTAAAAATAATTATTATATTGTTAAATAAGACAACAATATCATATCCGACTCAATTATTCTGTTAGTTTCTTTCAGAAATATAATTATTAACAACTACTATGGTTCAGAAAGATTTTCATTAATTAAGCACTAAGAATTTTTTCTTGAATTTGTAAAAAAATACTTTTAGTAAAAACATTTTTTTTTAGTTATTGATTTTTATTTCATTATTTTAAGAAGGTTTTGTACAATGAATAAATAAAAATAAACAAAAATAAACAATCTGTTGTTAATGATACGTCCCTTTATTATTTATTCTTGTTTACTTTATTTTTCATAAGAAATATCGGATATATGAAAATTATCGCTTTCTAGTTTTAGTGGATATTCGCATATTTTAAGATGCCTAGAAGATGTAATATTTTAGAAAAATAATCTTTCTTTAAACGTAATATTTGCTCTTGGTGAAATCTTATTATGCTTTTTAGTTTTATTTTATTTTATTTTATTTTATTTCTGAATAAATTATATTCAAATCCATTGATAGAGTCTTGCATGAAAATCAGCAAAATGTTTCTCTCCCTTTCTTTTTTTCAACACTTTTTCTTTCATAAGAAATATTCCTCTCTTAAAAACGCTCATTTTCAATTTTTGGTTTGCACACGTTTCATGGGTTCCTGAATAACGTTTGATAATATTTTTCAAAATGTCAATGCGTTAGATAAATTTTATGCGCTCTATAACTCAAGAAATAATCTAGTCAATTCTAAGAAATTTCATAAATAGTTAGAAATAAAGTAGAACTTGAATTTCCATTTTTATCTTAAAGAAATAATAATAATAATAATAATTATTATTATTATTATTATTATTATTAATATTATTATTTGTATTAATTCATACTAGCTCTTTGGTTATCTTTAGCTTCTCTAAGTAGTATTGAAACATATAATAATTATTTTTGCTGTGATTAGTAAACAATAATCTAGGAAAATAAAGTCAAAATAATTTACAGCATTATGAGAAACAGGTTAAAATGAGTGTTGTCGATTTTATTAATGAACTGCTTCAAAAGACACCGTTTCGTCGGCTTCAAATAGTTGACAGGCTTCGAATTGTAAGAATAGGTAGAATTCAATCATCTCTCTCACGTCTTAAGCGAAAGTTTTATGAAAACATCGTATTGATATTTATCCAGAATAAAAGGAGAATAGAGTTCGTATTCAAATAAAATTGTGGGTTATTATTCACTGCTGCACAAAAGTTTAGGAAGATGTACAAACAAACGGTATTTTCCAATTTGCAAATTGCTCTCTTTATGAAATGTTTTGAAAATTTGGCGCTATAAAGAATATGATGGCGTCATTTTTTTTTTCAGGGAAAAGTGGGTTTCCTCATTAATTAGGGGGTCGAAAACAATGTGATTAATAAATACAGTGTTTGAAATCACCCTGTATCATTAGAAGAGTGAAATAATAAAATGATCTGTAAAACTACAACAAATGTTAATAGAAACGCTGTACAATTTTACGAGGCATTTGTGTAGTCATCCGATATCAATTTAAAAAAAAAATGTACATATAAGCATATATTCAAGAACTTAAAAAAAAAAAAAAAAAAAAAAAAAACAGCAGGTCTTTTATTTATAATATGCAGAATTTTCAACGGATTTAAAAGTCACTTTCACAGAAATTAAAAAAGCGCTTCAGAAATTAAAATACTGCATTCGGCAAACAAAAAAATAAAATAAAATAAAATAAACATCTAGTTAAATATGAACATTTTTATTAAATGTGTTTTAACTGTGCATGCGCTAAGGATTACAGAAGTCTGCGATGAATTTCTTTTCTTCAAAATGACGTGTTTGTGTTTTTCTGGTACATTTTTGAATGTTGATTAAAGAAAAATTATTCTAACTCTTCCATCACGTACAGTTTTGTCAAAAAATAGGATTTTTTCAGCTTAAAGCTCTAATTTTTCAACTTTCATCTAAGTTATTTCCCAGAAAATCTGGGTGATGTGAGTTAAGAACATGGATAATTATTTTATTAGGATATTAAAGGAATGTAGAAGAGGTATCAGGGACGATGGAGTGTTAACATGCTAGCAGATTATTATTGGATGCTGCATAAAGATTTTCCTCCCTGCACAAGGCTTTCAAGCCGTGAATAAGAAAAAAAGCTCTAAAGGGAGCTTTGTTGTAAAGAAATGTAAAAGATTGTATAAATAATAGCCTGTTTTAATGAATTTTATACATAAATAGTTTCGAATTTTTTATAGCATCTGTGTGAATTCTTCCTATCTTTATACTTACTTTGTGAAAAATCCTTGCGTGGTAGGAAGAAAAGACAAGCATTTCTGCTTTCAGCGTATCAAAACACATTAAGACACCCAGCTTAGTTAAAAATAAATAAATAAAAATAAAGAGTACGATTTCGCATATCTGTGTTATTTATTTATTTACTTTTCATTATTTGATAGCCAAATAAATAGGTCATTTGATACTAAAAGACTTGTTAAATATGGTCATCTTGTTAAATGGGTCATCTTATACTAAGACTTGAAAAATCAGTGATAAGGTAAGTGCTCCAGTGATTGGCATGCTCCAGTAATTGACATCTATCCCGAAATAATTAATAAATAAGAAAAATAATAAAATCATATATTTTACATATAAGAATTTTAACATTTTATGTCAAACACTGGACCATAGGAAGCTAATAACTGGTAAAATGAATAATTAGCAGTCTCAAACACTGGAACATAAGGGGCCAATTACTGATAAAATGAAAAACTGGCAGTGTCAATTACTGGAACATTGAGTGGGTGTCAAATAAAAATCCATAAAAAAAAATATAATAATAATTGTTATCCTAATGTATATATTTTAACATATATGTGGTTCTGAATGTCTTTCATGCCATATGAACTAACTTAAGATTTCTAAAAATATTTTCTGATGACTAGAACATTAAAAACATCAGAGATTGCTCTAAAAGTGTCAATCACTGGTGCACTTACCCTATATAGAAAAAAAAATTAAAATTAAAAGCTATTAGTAAAAACAAAAAGTAGCCTAGCCCTTTCCTCTTACCAACAGAAGAAAACCTATCCACTGCAGCCCAGAATTCAAAAATGAGAAGGAAAAACTTTCAAAATTCATGAAATAATTTGTACAAATATATAACTTATAAAAAAAATTGTAAAAAAACTTATCATATTTGTACAAAACAAACGCTACAATTAAAAATTATTGGTGATTATTGAATAAAAAATCCGCCAGACCTGGCAACACTGGTTGCCAACATTTTAATTTATTCCGGAGCATTTTAGCCCCGCCTTTATTTCATACCACTTTTTTTTTTTTTTAAGATTTTCTTTTGTTATTTTATCATAGTTATATATATGAAATATTGGAGAAAATTATTCTATAAATAAAGTGGTGTGAAATAAAGATGGGGCTAAAAAAGCTCCCGAATAAATTAAAATGTTGGCAACACTGCTAATATATTATTATTACTATCATCTACATAATATAATTATAATGACTATGTAATGACATGATGCTGTTTTTGTTTGACATAAAAATAAAATGCTACGTTGAATTGAAATAAGGAAAAAAATAAACCGAAAATGATATAAAATGTATATCAAATCTAAACATGAAATTTTAAATTAAATTGGTTATAAGAATTAAATTCATAAATGTATGTAAACGGCAAATTTTTCTCTGAAATAGTATAGGTAGATAGGAAATATTTCAATTGAAGCGCTCAAATTATAACGCATTTAGTAAATTCAGAAATCTTATGGCTGTTTTAACTTAAAAACGAGTTACAATAAAACTTTAAATTTTTAGTAACCCGTAATTAAAGCATTTGACATAATTTATAAACGTAAATAATTTAAATAAGATTTTCTTTTTAACTATCGTTAAATTACAAAACGTAGTTATCCACATAATGATTATTAATTATAATAGAAAGTGAATTTTGTCTATCAGATCAAAGTAATTTATCTATTACACATATTTTCAAAATGACATAATTCAAAAAATGCAATTTCAGATGCGATGATGAGTGAATGAAAAAAGTAGAAAGGCACTTGTCATTAAGGGTTTTCAAATTGATCGATTTACAACATTTTTATCATTTTTGAAAGCTGTCGTCCTTTTACCTAACAATAAATCTTTAACTAAATAGCTTTCCGGAAAATAAATATATTACTTTTAACTTAACTATGTACGTTTTCAATAAATATTCGCTGTATTTTAAATGAAAAGGTAATTTTACTTCAATCTTGTAAATGTTTTTTACTTTTTCTAATTTTTTTTCTAAAAAATATCTTTTTTTATTATCTTTTTAAGTAGAATTATTAATAAATAATATCAGTAATTCTAATTATGTATATTTAGTAATATACTTCTAATTATGTATATTAATAATTACTAATATACATAATAAGTACGCGATTTGATGTCATACACCTAAGGCAAGTTTAACCAAAACTAGAAAAAGATTAAATATGTCATCAGAAAACTATTCAAAAAATGCTAAATCTAGAAATAAATTCTTTATTTTAATTAAATCCTTTTACGTAAAATAATAAAATTCCGCTAAAATAAAAATGCGCTAACACATTGCATCTGCCTTCTTTAAAATAAAACGGAGTCGATAGACAGAAATCTCTCTTCTTAATTGATGCACTCAAATTACCCCATTTTTCACTTTACTCCAAATTTATCGAGCTGAATTATCCTCAAAGCGAACGAAGACCTCATATTCCTTTAACTAATTCTTACTGAGCGCCAATTCTTATTTGATTTTTACAAAATAGTGTACATGTTTGAAAAGCACTTAAATCATATTTCTCTTTTTATTTGTTTCAAAGCAGAAAAATATATTTATGCACATAATAATTCTAGGAAGGAAAGTTTTTCTTTCGTGAAAGAAGGCTAAAATGTGGTAACGCCCATATATGAGAAAGGATTTCTGCTGTGAGAGACTATGTTCTGTCCACCTTCTACTGCACCTGCTTGGCATTATTGATTATCTGTTTTGGAGCCCTGTCTCAGTGAAGGAAGAAAGTGTGTCTAAGGGTCAGCGCGGAATCTCTAATAAACTTAAACATGTCGGTATTATTCTGGCTAACGAAATTATTCACTGCAACGCAAATGCTGGATTAAAAGAATTCGGGCAAAGGAATTAAAGATAAAATTAATCTTAGTTTGGGGTTAAACATTAGGAATTACAGAAGCGATTAGTTTATTATTGTACTGGAATAGAAAAACATCAGTTCGCTTTTTTTTTTTCTCCAAGAGGTAGAAAGAAAAAGAAGGCAAAAGAGAGAGGAAGAAAATAGTTCAATGATAACGCAATGCCGCTGTTAGAAAATTATCTGATCACCATAATAAATATACGGAGTTATTTATATTAAAATTACTCGCATTATGTGCTAATAAATGTAAGTATGTATGTATAACGTACATTATAAAGTATAAAATTTGGGCTAATATATTTTTCAAAATCTTTCGATATTTTTTGCTCTGTGAAAACTGTACCTTCCCGGAAAGAGAATTCTTCAGTTTTTGAGCATTTTCCCCATTGTATTAAATTTTTAATGCCTTTTTATTTATTTTATTATTTATTTATTTATTTATTGGTCAAATTTCGGTATGGATGAACACATTTTTCTGTTGTCAATATAAAATTTTTAATTTGTTTCATTAATAGCTTGTGTGGGTATTCCTGTTTATTAAAACGGGAGTATTGTGGATTAATTCATATTTCTTTTAACTATTCCTAGATATATACAGGGAGATTGTAATTAAACTTGGGCTATTCAGAGCACTCTGTAGCTATAACTAAAGAGAGGATTGAGTCGAAAAATTGTATATAGTCAATTCAAAGGATGTTCTCGAAGATTCTTCAAAATAATAACAGTAATAATGAAAATAATAATAATAATAATAATAATAAATTAAATTAAACTAAATTTTAAAAATGTCCGCGAGGAGGCGCATTACAGTCACAATGCTTGAAATTATATGCAATAAATAACTCTGGTCTATTTTAAAATTTTCGATCCTTACGGCATTTAAAATTATTATTCTCAAATTTTGCAAATATTTTTGCGGAAAAATTTTATAGATGAGAGTGATTAGCTGTTCATTTTTCACTCCTTCGCTGGCCCGTTTTTCCGATCTTAATCGGCGTGATTTTTGGTTATGTATGGGGCCATTTAAAAAGTTTGGCTTATGGAAATGTTGTAACTTTGGCTGACTTGAAGGACAGCATAACATTGCATGCGCGGCAGATCACTGTCGATCAGCTGCAATCAGCTGTTGAGCACACTGTTCATCGGCTGCAGATTTTACAACTTAATGATGGGGCTCACACTGAACAATAGGCTAAACAGTCTTTAAAAAAAATAACAAAAATATGTGTAATAATAAATAAAGATATTTATATTGAAATTTGTAGCTTGTTTGAATTTTGATATATGCCCTCCCCATACCCCACTAGAAGATTTTATTAATTTATTTAATTACATGTTAGCAGGCTCTGCCCGCTTCACTGGTCACTATATTTAAATGAAAATAATAATAATAATAACAGTTAAATTTTTGTCGATCGAGGGCGCTGCACGTGAGCAAATCACACATTTTTATGAAAAACTATGTTTATGATGTAAATGTTTACAAGCATACACTGTAAAAAAATAACTATTACCAGCTGCAAGAAACTCTCTGTGATTGGAGAAAATAATTATTTTCTCCTATCACAGAGAGTTTCTTACAGCTGGTAATAGTTATTTTTTTACAGTGTAAGACTCCTACTCTATGTGTCCGCCATCACTACACATTATCACTACAAACCTCTGCAAGATGATAAGAAAGAAAAAATTAAGATGAATTTTTTTTTATATTATTAGGTCAAAAAAAGTTATTTTATAATTATTAACATTTATCAACCTACTGTATACGAACAAAATAAATCATATATATTATGAGTTAAAATAATTATTAATATTTATAATTCAGTTTCATTTAAACTAAATCAAACATTTATATATTTTTTTAAAAATATTATCCACTCTGTACAGCTACACTTACTGATGATAAAAACATAAAAAGACATAAATAATAAGACATAAAATGCTGGAAAGATATTTGAAATAAGTATAGGATCATCCACAACCAAGCAGCATAGTAATAGAGTAGGGGAAAAAAGCAGAGTAATGATACACACAAAGCAAATGCAATTTTCCTTCTCGGTTTCCTTTTTTTTTTCCTTTCTTTTATTTTTAATACACTTTCGGCAACCCATCCAACCAACCAATTCAAACAACACCATCCATTCTCCGTAATCATTCAACTGTCCACCCATTCTCCACGTTTTTTATTTAATTTTAATTTTTTATGTATGTATTTATATCCATGCACATACACACAAAAAATATACTCTCTTTTTTTTTTTTAATATGCATAAAGGAGAAGGTGTAAAAATGGGCACAGGTGTAAATATGGGCACTCCTCCACAAGTGGTTATGGGAGGTGCTAAAGGTTGGCAGCAAGGGCCTTTTGTTGATATAAGGTAGTCGAAAACAGTTGGAACCATTCTTTCAAGTAGTGCGAATGCAGTGTGAATTATCTACGAATTAGTGTTTATTTTGGATTTCAAACTTTTGAGAAGCATCTGAAATCATTTTGTTTTCATGTTCATACGATTACCTAGCTCAAAATAATTTGGAAAGCAGAGATCCTAAGCTACTTTTAGAAGCACGCCATTAGTCATGCCCGCATTTAGATTATATATGATAGTGGTAATATTTTTCAAGTGAGATTGGTGTAAATATGGACATCCTTTCTTGGTGTAAATATGGGCACCCTTCATTGGTATAAATATGAGTCCCGGGAACTTTAAATACAGTTTCTCTGTTCTATATATCTCTTCAACATTGAGAAGAGACCTACTACTCGTGGACACAGAGCAGCAAGGTCTAGCCTCATCATTTGTTGACAATACAAAGGCCAGTAATCAGTTGAAGTCATTTGACAAAAGTTCCCACAAGAAGACATCCTTGAGTTTTCCCGTGGTAAGATACCAGCCAGGATCCGGTAAAGTTAAAGACCAGCCAAGGATGCAAAGACCAAAGGCGTAGAAAGAAAGAAAATTCGACCCACGAAATGCTGATTCATCACCGGACTTTTCAGACTACCGTGACCCTCCTCTTATCGACAGCCGGATGAGGATATCAACCTGGATAACAACGACATGGATAAACTAAATTCGAGCGATGCAACTTGCACCTTTTGTGATTTATTTTATTTTATTTTTTTTTTTGTTTTGGGAGTAAGGCCGATTGACTACTATAGGGTCCTAGGCCTGAGGGGGGGTGTCCACCGTGAGGGTCTTTCTAAGGAATCCTAGCCCGTATTTGCGCAACTTTCGGAGAAAACCACGGAAAACTCCGAATGGTTAGGCCGACGAGCGCGATCTGAATCGAATCCGGCACCTCACGTCTACCAGCTTTGAGCGCAGTACCGCTCGGCCACTGCTGGGCCCTTTTGTGATGGAATGTTCTCTGAACAAACTGGCGGAGAAGAGTGGTATAAAGTGTTAAGGGCTAAATGTGGGCACACTTAGATTGTACCGGGTTTGAAACCGGGATTGTACCGGGTTACGTCAGAGATTTCTGTAAATATTTTTTTCCCGTAATAAATGAAATCTCTACCTTTTTGTATTGTTTTAGTGTTTTTTAAAACTTTTAAAAGTATTTTTTGCGACTTTTCTGGAAAAGCCCATATTTGCACCTCCTTTTTTCTGATGTTTTTTTAAAAGCTTTTTGTAAATCTTTATTTTCAAAATGAAATAATTGATAGTAAACATTTTTTTTTTTTGCCTCCTCTCATTTATTAAACTTGTTATAGATGCTATTGAAAGTCAAAAATGTAGAATTTTTCACAATTAAAGTAACTTAAAGGCAAAAACAAAAGAGGATGCCTATATTTACACCTTTTTTTCCGTAATATGATGTGAACATACCATAGAAAATTAAAAATAGGTTAGGAAATGAACAATTCTTTTGGGAAAACCACTATGAGTATATATCATATACACGTTTATTAATATTTTTTTCTCAGAAATTTGTTGAACATAAATTACACTGCGCTGCAAAAAAAAAAAAAAAAAAAAAAAAAAAAATTAGAGCTTTGATACCATTCTTGCTGAGTCTTATGTTAAATGACCTCCTGAATCCGAATATGACTTCCATTTTGCCCTGTCACCCACCGTTTTCTATGGACACCACCCCCTACCTCAATTTTTTATCACTATACTGCAATTTTATGACCATGAATTTGATTTGGAGAATGAAAAAGTATTAACTTAACACCTAAAAGCAAAAACATATAATGTTTAATAAATAACATTAATAATAGATTAAAAAAATACAGTAAAGCACCGTTTATACGTCTCTCGTTTATGCGTCTTTTACATTTATACGTCTTTTTAGTGAAGTTCCGATTTATTCCTATTCATTTTAATGCGAAAATTCTTCGTTTATACGCCGCAGATATCGGCTATACGTCTTTCCCACTTTACTAAATTCAACAAAATTTCTCGACCTGTCATTATTTTCCATTCTAAATAAGACGGATTTTTCCTAGAAGGCATCTTAAATGGAGGAACACAGGAAAGATCGAAGAATACTGATCAAAGAATCGATTGAATTCACAGTAGAATTTTTAATACTCATAAACAAGCAGCAAATCAGACGAATATTAAAGATTTTTAATGTTATTAAATAACTATCTGTATGGACATGAATCGTATGCTTATGATTAAAGATACGCAATATATATAATTAATATTCAAAATGTGTTCATGTAGTTCTTAAGAAATGTAATATAATACTCAACATATGATATATATAATTAGTACCCAGTCATGAATTAATAGTATGATTTTTTCTCACTTTTTATAATAAATCTTTTTTTTAAATTAATTATTATCTTTAAAAAAGTATAATATACATTTACTAACTTAAGAAACATTGTTAATTAGTATTTTCATATAAATTTTGCTTAGGTGTCATTAAATTTGTAGTAATCAAAGTGTTATTATTAAAATTTCGATTATACGTCTTTTCATTTATACGTCCTTTTACGTCAGTCCCTTGAAAGACGTATAAATGGTGCTTAATTGTGTAAGAAATGTAATACATAGTTTCAGTGGCAAATCCCCCCCCCCCCTAAATTTTCCCCTTGCCGCAAATGTTCATGATTTAGAATTTTTCAACTCTGTAGCCTCTCAAAAGATAATTAACAGTTAAAACAATCCTCCCCCCCCCCCTAAAATCAAATTTATAGCCATAAAATCACCGAAAAGAGACTTAAATAGGGGGCCGTCTCTAAAAAACGGTGGGTGATAGGGCAAAATGGGTGTCATATTCGGAATCAGGAGGTCATTTTACGTAAGAATTTGCAAAAATGATGTTGGGGGGCAATTGTCATGCCGAGCAGTGTTTATATATGATTTAATCGCTAATTACGCCAACCTATGTGTTAAAAGTCTATATGTTTATATAAATTAAGAAATAAGCTACTATTTCGACAGTAACTTCATATTGAAATGGTATTACACGCCATTTTTATCTATTGGTTAAAACAAATTCCACGCAAGAGCAGTCAGATACGATCTAGCTTTTGTCTCAGCAGCTGAGCAGCACAGCATGATTAATATTTTCATTTTATGCTCCAGTGTAGTTAAAATTAGTCTTTTTAAACGTTATTAATGATTTAATCGTTAATTAAATAAGGAATCCTACATAATAAATGTGAATAAGCAGAGAGATTATCTTAGTGGTTATAAATCAGTCTAACCCCTCACTTCCTACTCTGTAAAATTAATAATAATAATAATAATAACTATTATTATTATTATTATCTTACAAAAAATAGTTTGCAGCAAAGTTATCAGAAAATTTCCATATGCTATGGAAAAAACAGATCAATAAAGAAAATAATTGAACACAACAGGTTTTTTTTCGTAGAGCACGATGAGGGGGGATGGGGGTTAGCCCTGTCGGTAAAGCGCCAAGCTCGTAATTGGAAGATTATGAGTTCGATACTCAAGGCAGCCAAAGACCGTTATGTACACTAACGGTGGCTGATGCGCGTAAATTCCGTCGTGGCCGCAATTTCCTCCATGTTCCCATCCAAATTATACCTGTGGGGTCACCGAAGCGGGGGAGCCATCCCATCCATGGAGGATCAAAATTGTCATGGCATGCCTCTGGACCATCCTTAGAGGTGCATCCCAGACTGTCGCCAATTACATATTGCGCAGTACTAGTGCGATGTTAAACCCAACCAACCAACCAACCGTAGAGTCCAGTGTAAAAAACACTCGCAATAATAGAATTTCCCGGTCTGACCGGCCAGGATCGAACTAGTGCCCGCCTTATAGGAGGCAAATGTTACTTCTTAGTCACAGAACTACACTTTACGCTTTTCGTTAGCACTTCCCAATCGTTCTTGAAGTACGTTAGTCATATTCCTTTTCAGTATTTTCTTCATTCATAGACAATATCAATGTGCAGAACTCCACCGAGCTGTAACATATTAACATTATTTGAAAATCAAGAAAGAGGCTTAAAAAAATCATGTACAAGATTTTAAATTATCTATACACAAATTAACGTGTTTAAAAAAAATTAAATTCTTGATCATGAAACTGTATAATTTCTTGAATAATTCTCAGAAGTAAAAGCAGTATTGGCTAATTGGTCTAAAGCCATGATTCAAGATCGTAATTTTATTTATTAATAAAATTCTACTAAAAACTTTTTCAAACTTTAAGTTTAAAAGAATAATTAATTTTCTTATTTGTAAAAATTGCATTCCTTAAAACTTAATGTGCTATACCAATTCACTTTACATTAATTTTAAAAATATATAAAGTTTTTTTTTTTTTTTTAATCATTTATTCTTTATGTAATTCTAAAAAACAAAAGAAAGAAAAGGGTTTTCAGTACATTTTTAAATTTGATGCTTCGGAAGTTCTAAAAATATATTCTTTCAGTTGTACCTAAAGAATTTGTTACATTTATCAAAAAATTTTACATTTCTCAAAGCTAAAGAACGTACGATTAAGTATGTAGAAAAGAAAAGCTTCATCATAATTAATGAACTAAATGTTATGATGCCAAACAGAAAAATGTGTATATATATACCCACCAGATAAAACCTGTATCAATGGTTTCAGATTTTATCTGTTTACAAAAAAAAAAAAAAAAGGTGTCTTTTGATAAACTGAGATGCAATTTCGTAATAAACTTTTATAGTTTTATTAAAAAAAAAAAAAAAAAAACAGAAATTTTCAGTAAGAAAGTTAGAGAAAGTTTTTGTTTTTTACCAGAATTTTTTTATAGTGTACAGAGAAAATGGAATCTATGAACTACATCTTTCATACTGTGAATAAGTTTACTTAAAGGAAAAAAAAAGTACTTTTCTGAATGAATCTGTTTTAAAAAAATTGATTCAAAAATTCGATTTTTTTGCAGTGTTGTGACGAAAGTCAGACTTTTTAATTAAATATTTAATAATTATTAATATGCATATGCTAATTTTGTGGTTTATTATTACTATTTTTTTTTTTTTTTTAACTCGACTGGTGTTTTTTAATATTTTCTTTTTCTATAGTCCTGGGCTGTACATTAGCTGCACTACTTAACAAGTAGAACAGAAGAAGTTCGTTGTAAAAAGACTCCGTCAGATAACAATTCAGAAATCTTATACAAATTACGAGTGAAAGCAATGGCAATTTAATTAAATAAACACATTAACATTTTAGTTTGCGACTAATTCTTGAACAATTTTGTTTAAGAAATATCTTCAGTATATTTTATGATACGATGTTGAGACTTTGCACATGACCTTATTAAAGTGTGAAGCACATTTTACGCATGAATATTTTGTATGGCAGGAGAGCATAAAAAATTAAATCATGTAATTATTAAAATCGTTTCCTATTTGATTGTTGATCGATTTTATGAAATTCTGTAGCCTTTTTTAATTTTATTTCTTTTAACACAAATTTTCTAATCTGAGATGAATATTTAAAGAATTCAAGTCCAGATCAAAGTTTCTCGAACAGACTGATAACATATTTCAAACAAAACGTTTTCGACGATTTTTACCTTTATAAGGTTCCCAGTAGTCCCCAATTTTTATAACCAGTATTTTCTAGTAGTAATCTTCGACTTACTTTAATCCAAAATAATAATAATAATAATAATAGTAATTCAAAATAAAACTATTTGAAAAAGAAAAGTGATTAAAATTTACGGTATATTTGTAAAATAACGGTCAAATATGTGTGCCCCAGATTTACACTAAGGGAGACAAATAAAAAGCCGCACTTGGATATTTTCGTTTTCCCTTTCAAAAACCGTCACTTTTATCATTTAAAAAAAGGGATGAAACGGATTGTGATTTTGTCGGATATCGGATATATATGAAACTCTTTTGTCTGATGGATACGGATATCCGATATCCAGCAAAATCACTTTCCGTTTCAGCCTTATTTTTTAAATGATAAATTTGGCGACTTCTGAAAAACAATATATCCAATTATTGCGATTTTTTCTTTGTCCCTTAGTTCAGGGCATAGTCAATTTGTCCACATACCAACACCAACACCATTTTGTGCGCTGAACAAGATTTAAAGCTCTAGCGTATTTTCCTGAACACTTCTTTATATTTTCCCTATGTACATTCATTATTATTATTGTTATTATCATTTTTATGTGAATAAAAGATAACAATTTTTTCGAACGCTCTGATAACGATTTTTTCCCTTTTTTAATTTCGCATTTCATTTTATTTCCGCATAAAAAAGATGCAGTTAAAGTAGTCAGACATTCGATCTAATATAATCTATTGTAGTTATATACAGGGTACAAAGCAAAGTCGCAAGGAAACCTTTATCTCCTCAACCATTGGTCTCAGACATATACTTTCAATTACAAAATGTCTTTAAAAATGTAAGCATTTATGATATGACATGTTTAAATTAAAAAATTACTTTTTTAAAAATTACAAAAACTACCTTTTTACACAGTCCGCAGGTCCCTATAGCCATATTTAGGAAAAGTTGACACTCATCCTAACAAATATATGTAGTTTCAAAGTTTGGGATTTTTTTTTTTTTTGCATTTTCTCGGGCTTTATTAAGAATTTTTTAACCGACCCCTTAATGAAGGCCGGAAAAAATGTGGAAATATCCCAAACTTTGAAACTAAATATCTCGGTCAAATTTGGGGGCACAGAAGTGAAACTTTTTTGTGTTATATTTGTTAGGATGAGTGACAACTTTTACTAATTATAACTATAAGGACTTGGGGACTGTAAAAAGTTAGTTTTTGTAATTAAAAATAATTATTTAAACATGTTATATCATAAATACTTGCATTTCTTAAAACGTTTTGTAATTGGAAGACTGTGTCTGCGACAAATGGTTGTGGATATTTAAGTCTCCTTGCGCCTTTGCTTATTACTCTGTATATAATACGTTATATTGCAAATTAAATATATGATAACAATTATTAAACGAAAAGAAAATTTCTATATGTCTTGTGAATATCGTCTTGTAAATCCTAGCAAAATTAACTAACATTAACTTTTCCTTTTTTCATTTAATACATATATATTTATATAAGAAATGGGTATATTAAAATGACCCTTAATATACATATTATATTAACACATGTATTGCGAAAGCCCACTAGAAACATATTTTATCAACGCTTACATGAAATACTACAAAGTTTGTACACTTTTAAGACTAGAGATAAATATGGTGCCTGAACTAATATATGTAATACGCATTTCAAAATTAAAAATTTATTTAAATTTCAGAAAAGTAAATAAAGTAAATAAATAAAATATGTTATTTATTTGGACAATTTCTTCTTAAGTCAAGTTTATTTATTTATTTATTTATTTTTTTTTTTTTTTAATAAATAATATAAAAATTTTTTGTAAACTTCCTGATGTTATTACTTAGCCATTTTCACTCTCTCTCTCTCTCTTTTCTTTTTCTCTCTCTCTCTTCTGTTTAAAATAAATAAATAAACAATGTGGCCAAACATTTTTTCTAAGTCTTTCTTGATAAATTATATATTTTTCTTCTGAGCTGATGACTTTACAAATCTTCTTATATGTACATGAATTACTGTTTGTAAAGAATGTTTTAATTTCCAACATTTAATTCAAAGAATATTCCAAATTATATCCTAAAACTTTGATAAGATATTTTATTTATTTTTATTTCGTTTCATTTCATTTTATTTATTTATTTATTGACTATTATTTTTGTATTTTCTTACTTTATTTGCTAACTCTTCTTTGACCTTTTTCAGAAATGAAAAAAGTAAAAGAAAGAAAGTAGATAACAAAAAATCACTTTCATTCTATTCACCACACCCTATTTACATATCTAATAAAAACATTACTGAAAACCAGTTTAAAGTTACGTATTGTTTATTTAAAGTTGTTTTACAAATTCGTATTTCTTTTATTTTTATTTTCATTACGATAAGCTAAACCGGATTAATTTCCATTTTTGGAAACACCTTCCTATTGAATAATTCTTATAAAAGGTGTTATTTTAGAGGTCTGAAACACGACATTTTTTTTTTTTTTTTTTTTCCAAACAATTCTCCCAGACTTTCCCAAAAAGAATAACTGCAAGTCTTGAAGGTAAGCTCATTAGATTTCAATTTCTGAAAGATTGTGTCGTAGACGCCTACTTTAAATAGGAAAATAAAGAACCTATTAAAAAAGCGAAATAAAATGAGAATAGGTATAAAATTTTGCAGATTTATTGAACTAGTTTCGATTCAAATCATATTTGGTGATAATACAAGCTTATCTCAAGTATTGACATTATAACGCAAAAATTTATACCAGATAAGCATAATTTTTTCATTAAGTTTCATTGCATTTTACTGCTGCTCAGTATGCCCGCGTTTGGTGTTATTAGACAGTAATTACTTTTCTTAGAACAGAATAACATGACCTGAATGAGGAATAACAACTTTAGCGAGAATTACTCAACAAATTTTGTAATCTCAACAGAAAAAAAAAAAAAAAAAAAAAAAAAAAAAAGAACCAGTTTCATTAAGAACTTGGTGATTAGAATAAGCTAATTTAAGGGAAAAAAAAAAAAAAAAAAAAAAAAAACCTTATAAAAATAAAGTAAGAAAAAACAAAATTTTAAAACTTCTTAAATGCAGTAAAAAACAGAAAGGTAAAAAAATATATAATACAGTCGGTAACAAAAGTGTCCGAACACTAGCAAAAATTCCTATGTAAAAAAAGTAGAGTTAATACTGTTTTGTTAAATAAATCCTTGTCGAATCATGTTCTTATTCAGTCTAAGAACAAGATTCGACAAGGATTTATTTAACAAAACAGTATTAACTCTACTTTTTTTTACATAGGAATTTTTGCTAGTGTTCGGATACTTTTGTTACCGACTGTACATAATTTACTTTAAATGATTCATCTCTCCTTGTCCTACTTTTACTTTTGTAGCAATATGCACATTTTATAATTTCATTTAAAATGTCCTATAATTTATTAAATTACTTAGTTTAATTTTAATTGCATTAAATTAAAT
Organism: Salticus scenicus; assembly: GCA_963930645.1. Classification (NCBI taxonomy): domain Eukaryota; kingdom Metazoa; phylum Arthropoda; class Arachnida; order Araneae; family Salticidae; genus Salticus; species Salticus scenicus. Next base: position 114,319,007 of record OZ005657.1, read on the forward strand.
ATTAGTTCATAGGATTTTTTTCTTTTCTTTCTTTTCTTTTTCTCTTTTCTTTCTTTCTTTCTTTCTTTCTTTTTTTTTTTTTTTTTTTACAGTATTCGTTATAAAGTTGCATCTTCAGTAGACACAGTAACCCATATATTTGGAATTAAGCAAAGCTAAGCAACGAAAACAAATCACTGTAAAATCTTGACAGGAAAAAAGTTTAGATTAGCCTCTTTCAGGAACAAGGTTACGATCAACGTTAGACGAAAAGAAATAAATGATTTTTTCACATTTTTCTGCTAAGTTATAAAAGTTTTTTTTTTTTTTTTTTTTTTTTTCTTTCTTTGAAATTCCCGGTTGAATCTTCGTAAAACTTGATGGTTAAACAATAAACACTTGATCGTTTTAAACCGCATTATTGTTACTAATACCTTAAATGTAATGAATACTGAATTTAGTAATATCTAGCTTATTTAATCACGGAAAATTACAAAACACTATTTTTCTGACTTAATGGTACAAAATCTCCCCAGTAATAATAATAATAAAAGTAATAATAATAAAATAATCTATGCATTATACTCCTTAGTTAAATTGGTATCTGAAATAAAAATTGCAGTTTTAGTTTAGAGCGAATAAAAATGTTCAAGCTATAAACAAGCAAATTTTTGAACTCATCTTATACCACGATTTATGTTAAACGATGTTCTCTTTTGCATAACATTAATATTATATTATTCTATGACCCGTGAAATTATGTTATCGACATTTCATAATTTTGCTGTTAAAAAGTGTTTATGATTTTTTTTTTTCTTTTTATCAGATTTGCTGCATTTCAGTAATTTTTAAATTTAAAATACAGATAATTCAAAAAACAAATAACTATAAAGAAATGAAAATGAGGACCAGGGATGAACCTTATCTTACAATTCCTCATCCTTTTAAAAAGAATTCATTAAACGTTCTGGCCTTTTAATTATTCTCTAAATGTTCTTAAATTATAAATACCGTAATTTCTGGTAGATAACCCGCAGGTAAGATGTGTCATTTCTCCACCAGAAATTTTATTTAATGGAGAAATCTATACTTTTTCGAATGAAGAGCTCGTAAAAATATAAATTTATTTATCAATTGAAATTTCTGGTTCAAAACTAGATTATATAACCTGCGGGGTATCTACCAGAAATTACGGTAAATAAACTAATAAATAAATAGGGCATTGAAAAATATACTCTTTTTAGTTTTTCCAAAGTTTAAAATCATCATTTGCATGAAAAATAAATAAATAAAAATAAAGGCACGAATTTAAAATTAAATAAGTGCATCAAAGAACGAACGCGTGCGTGGATTGGCGCATTTAAAACGTCGGTTTCTTCTACGGATTCTCACCTACTATAGTATGTGACTATAAATTCTACTTTAAATAAACCATACTTTGATTGTTATAAATTTCCAACAGTTAATCACACAAATCTAACATTTTATGCCCTGAAGAAAAAATCGGGATCGTGTATTTGTATTCCAGTTTTTCACTTTTTTCCATACTCTAATGATATTCAAATCAGTCTCAGACAGGGTGCTTCTGGAACATACATGGAATGTACAGTCGGTAACAAAAGTCTCCAAACACTAGCAAAAATTCCTATGTAAAATAAAGTACACTTAATACAGTTTTGTTAAATAAATCCTCGTCGAATCCTGTTTTTAGACTCACTAAGGACAGGATTCGACAAGGATTTATTTAATACAACTGTATTAAGTGTACTTTTATTACATAGGAATTTTTGCTAGTGTTCGGAGACTTTTGTTTCCGACTGTAGCATATAAACTACAATGCATTATTAATATAAAAAGGACATATATAAATATATTTAAAAAATATACTCGTGTATTAGCTCTTTTGTGAGCTAAAACGTGTTTTCTTCAAAGGATAATTGTAGTAAATACATCCAGCTAACTTCAGACCTGGAAGCAAATATAACACACTAACTAGCAAAAACGTGCGAAATTTTCGTACTTTATTTCTTTTTTTTTATATCCTTTTACAATTTGAAACTCATAAATATTAAACTAACTTCCCCATCCAATTTAAACCTTAATTCATCAGAAGCCAAATTCAGTGTTTTCAAATTTAGAAACCTTTTTATTGAATAATTATCAATAGTTATTTAGCAAAGCAGTATTAAGTGTATTTTTTTTATATAGGAATTATTCGATCTCTAGCAATAATTCCTATGCAAAAAAGTACACTTAATACTGCTTTGTTAAATAAATCCTTGTCGAATCATGTTCTTAGACTGACTAAGAACATGATTCGACAAGGATTTATTTAACAAAAACAGTATTAAGCGTACTTTTTTTTTTGGATAGGAATTATAGCTAGTGCTTGAATAATTTTGCTGCCGACTGTACATTTAGTAGCTTTTCCTTTTACTATAGGAACATTATTAACTATTAAACCTCACATGGCGCTCGCTTAAAATTTTCTGGCAGATTCAGTTGTCATTCTCCGCCATACAATACAAATATAATGCTGATTTCTTTACCATGTACGTTAACGTTTTATCAGGGTTGCCAACTGTAGAGATTTGTCTTACGCACAGGGATTTTTGGTAGACTTCTTCAGCATATAGGGACAGAGTAGGGATATTTTGAAGATACCCTTTCTCCCAGGACATTCTCAGGATATCCTAAGGATGAAACTGTACAACCGAAATCATACGGATATCCTTAGCACTAAAGTAGGAATTTTTATGATCAATGACTTTGCGCTTATTTTCAAATTATGTTACAAGATTTTGAGTGATTAAAATTTTTTCAAGACCACTGACGCATAATTATTTTATTTGAGTACCACGAATTCTACCCATGAGCATTTCTTTTGTATTTCACACACTACGTAATTTCTAGAAAAAAAAAATGTAACAATTAGTAAACATTTTTGTTGAATAAATGATGTAGGTGCATAAAAAAGTCTATAAAACATTACTTTTATCATATGCTTATTTATGAAAGTAGAGGGAATAAAATATTTTTTTTTTCTTTCTTCTGATACTATATGCAAGTGAAGTGCAAAAAATGCTCGTAGATTCTATCGAATATAAAGACGATAGAATACATAATCAAAAATATTTCACAGGAGAAAACTTGTTTCTAAATTATTAATAAATGAGGTTGATTTTCTCAATATGATTGTAATATCATGTTTTATGTCAAGGGAGAAAAAGGTAAAGTGTAGTCATTCTTTATGTTTAATATGCTGATAAGTAAATGACAAAAATTAATCAAAATATCACTAAATCACTTTTAAATGATAAGTTAGGATAGAAAAAGAAAAAGAAAAAATTAAATGACGCAAGTTGATATCTGAAATAAAAGAAAAAAGAACGAAAAGCAATTATAAAAAAAATCGTGAGATTAGTTCGAAAATGATTACTAGAGTTTTTTTTTAGAAAAAAAAAAAAAAAAAAAAAAAAAGCTTTTGAACGAATTAAAAATAAATTAATCATTGATTGGAAAGAAAAGGGATTTTATTACGTAGCAGTTGTAGTGAATTTCTCATATTTCTTCTGCCTCAAGAAATTTAATTAATTACGAAAAAGGTTTAAGAGTTGAATTAAGTTGTTGTATAAAGATTGTTTTATACTCAGAGAGAAAAAAATTGCGAAGAAAATTTCTTTCTAAAATGGCGTAAAAAGTCTTTGCATTTCTTTATACTGAGGAGAAAAAAAAAAACATGTACGGCTCGAATTTATTTCTCGTTTTTTATTCGCATGAAAATTGATTTATACGTAAAAAAGCTTGTTAAAATAAATTATTTAAACTAGGATTTTTTTTTATGTACTTGTGTTCTCTCATGGTGATGTGAAAAAACGAAAAAAAAAAAAAAAAAGAAAAAGAAAGAAATAGCTCCAGGTTTATTTTATGCGGTACAGATAAGGGATCTATTAAGAGATTCAGGATAAAATATATTGATCGAAAGGAATGTGTTATTGATACTAAGTCCCTTCAACGCCATATAGAATGAAAATGATAAAAGTTACTATATTTATTTTGGATTTAGATCTAAATAATTTGAAATGTTTCTTTTCTGCCTTCCCCCCCCCCTCTTCCTTTTCTTTTTTTTAAAGTAATATGCATATAAATTGATTCATCTGATTTATAAAATGTACAATATGCGAAGCAATGCAAGGGTCATTAAAAGATCGATTATGGAAAAAGAAAGAAAAATAAAAAGCCCCTCGTAAGAATATATTCAATAAGTATATGGTTATCGTATATGCAGAATTATATATACTTTTAAAAAATTCTAAATAAAGGAAATAAAACCCGGATTGATTTGTAAGATAACTCTTTAGGACAGTTCCGAATAGGCAAAATATCATTTTGACTACAAATGGATGCAGAAAAGTGTCCACTCTGCAATTTTCTTCTCTTTCTTTCTCTCTCTCTCTCTCTCTCTCTCCCCAACTTTTTCCCATTTCTATTTGTAACATTTTTAGATACTTGCCATGTTTAAAGTTTATAAATAAATAAATAAATAAACAATAATAATAATAAAACAGGTAAGTAACAGAACCGCAATAGAGACACTTTATGGACATTATTTCTGGCTTTATCTGTGTGCGTACGTGTGTACTGTTCTTAATTCAAGAGGCTGTAAGTATATCCTGTATCGGATACTTTAATAAACTCTTCCTGTACATGGCTGTATTGTCAAAAGTAGTAATTAAAGCCTTTTTATTTTCAGAGAGCTTAAAACGCGCATGTAGTGGATACTTAAAAATACTGTTGTGGACACTTTTTGTTTCCAGTATAGTAGATACCTTCGAATTTTTTCATAAAAGGCAATATGACATGCGAACTCAGTGGATGTATATATTTTATTTAAGAAGGATATTTTCTGTTTTATTAATGCGTTAAAAAACAAAAATTTCTATATATAAATATGTATCACAAATAAATTGCCTTTAAAAAAATCAACGACTTCAATAACGCATTGTTTTATTTAAAACAAAACTTAATTAAAAAATAATGTTTTACTCTTCCCTTTGTGTGAAATTTTTATGTACTTTTTTTTTTTTTTTTTTTTAGAATACTTTTAGGAATGAGAAATTTCCATCTTTTATGCTACCACTATTTTTATACAACAATTTCTATCCTATTTAATCACGACACATTTTTATAAAAATACCACGAAGATTTGTGTATGAAAATAGTGATAGGAAAAAAAGAGGAAATTTCGCATCCCTATAAGAATCCCGAAAAAAAGGCGGGAGTTCGAATACAAAGGTTCAGTGTCGCCAGATCTGGCGGATTTTTTACTCAATAGTCACCAATAATTTTTATTTGTAACGTTTGCCTAATCACTTCGAAGATTAATAGGCTATTATGTACGGGTGTTGGACAAAATAATGCAAACACTTTCGCTTTTTTACGTTTTGTCAAATATCTTGAAAAGTTCTTTAGTAATCATCTTAAAACTTTGGTAGTGTAAAGAACATGTTATACTTCATATTTTTCAGTAAATGTTGTGTCATAAAAAGGAAAAGAGGACCAGTAAAAAATTAAATTAAAATAAAAATCTTTCTGATCACTCTGTAAAAGATAATGCTTTAAATTCATTTTGACTGTAGCATGTGATTATGAAGACTTTTCTTATTATCTGTATAAAATTTTATGAGGATACCACATATATTCATGGAGATATAATGGTTTCTTAAAAAAAATTGTAAAATCAATTTTCACTTTTTAAATTATAACACGTAAGATATTAGAGCCAGTGCAAAGCCATTTTAAGAAAATATGGCATACTACATTAGACACAGCATACAGCAATCAGAATGAAAAAAAGTTAAATATCTTAGGAAATACGAGCACTTTTACTAAATAGTCTTTAACTACGCATGCGCAAGCTTTATAAAATTTTCATTTGCATAATTTAAAAGCCAAGGTATTGAGCAACTTATATGAACAATTTTTGGGGTCTATTTTCGTGAAAAACAAAATATTTTTGTGATATTTTTATTTAATTTTGCGAAAAAAGTATTTTATGCAAAACCTTCTATTTTAGAAATATCTCCATTTAATGTTTAATATAAAGTTAATAGTGTTTCATTGAACCAGATGTATAAGCGTTCATTTGAAATAGTACTTAAAACATGAAAAACATTGTAAAAGGATCATTTTTATAAAACAAAAAGTTTTGTAAGTGGCCCATTTTATGGATTTGAATTTTGAGAAGGGATCCATTTTATGAAATGGATTGTGTCGTGTGTATTATGCCCGATTGATTACGCTAGGGTCCTAGGCCAGTGGGTGGAATGTCCTACGTGAGTACCTTTCTAAGGGGTCCTTGCCCATATTTACCCGAGTTTCAGTGAAAACCACGGAAAACTGTGAACGGCTAGGTCGACGAGCGTGACCTTTGATCGAACCCAGCACTTTCCGTCTACCAGGTTTTGAGCGCAGGACCGCTCGGCTACTGGTTGGGGCCGGAACTTTTGAAACGTAGCATAAATGCCCCAGTTTTCGCTTGGATCGGCCCCTGTTTATGCATTTTTATTGTATACGAAAGCTTAAATTGCGTTTGCTTTTACTAAACGTTTTTATTTCAAAATAGCTATAAGTAATATGATGATACTTGTTTTAAAAAATAGAGAGTCACAATTTAATGACTTTTATAGAATTAGTTGTGTATGGAATAGTCTGCTAAAAGCGTAGCTTCTAACCGTTCCAATTTTCGATAATCGGTATTTTTGTATAAAAATTTTCGCCTTTTTAGAAAACTGCTACGAACGCTTCTAAAAAATTATATTAAAAAAAAAAAAACTCTATCCAAAAATGGAAATAATTGGCAGCTGTTGCTAAAAGTCACATGTTAAATTAATAAGCAAGCAGATAAACTAACAATTTCTTTTTCTTTTTTTTTCCCCTAATCGCAAAGTTTTTTTTTTTTTAATGGAACTAATGGTAAATGAACTCTTTCAAACACACACATTTATAAAAATTAAATAAATGGTAGTAATGATAGTAATTAATTAATGCAAAATGTTTAATAATTGTACTTCTAAAAAGATTGATGCACAGAAAAAAATTTCTAAAATTTCTTTTACTTTAGATATAATAAATGAAGCTTTATCGAAAGTGAAACAGTGATAATTGTTTGTTAGACTTATCACGTTTTGAAAAACAATATATATATATTTTTTTACCAGATCTATTGGTTATGTATATAGTTTTATTATTATTATTATTATTGTTGTTATTAAAGGTGGATTACTTGACTCTGTAAACTAAACAGAATTTTGCATTAAATATATCACATATCCAAGTATTAGGGTTATTACATATTTTAGATCATTTGCCTTTTTTATGAAATTCTTCAAAAACAGTAATTTTCATTTTAACGTTTGTAATATATAGTACATATTTTTAAGTTAAAAAGTATTACATTTTTAAATTATTTTAATTTAGGGATATTTTAGTTTGAAAACTAAATAGTATATCTGCATGTTTTTATAATGTGTGTATTTTTATAGTACTTAGTTTTGGAAAACCAAATTAAGATTTTAAAGAAACTTTCATTAATAGGATCCAGGGTCTTAGTCTAAGCAATCGCGAAATCTCAAAATCGGTTGTTGTTGTTGTTGTGGAGATTAAGGCCGATTGGCAGCACTAGGGTCCTAGGTTTGAGGGGGAGTGTCCTCCGTGGGGGTCTTTCTAAGGGGTCCTAGCCCGTATTTACGCAAGTTTCGGAGAAAACCACGAAAAACTCCGAACGGCTAGGCCGACGAGCACGACCTGGGATCGAACCCAGCTCCTCATATCTACCAGCTTTGAGCGCAGAAGTCTCAAAATCGGATATTTTTTTTTTCAGTATCCTACTCTTAATGTAATTCTTCATTCTCTTCTTTTTAAATTTGTAGTTAGCAAATCATATTAGTTATTTCATTTTTCCTCTTCTAAACTTATATCGTTAATATATATTTATTAATAAACGCGATGAAATTGCTTGTATAGTAACAACGCTTAGGTTCGATGTTTTCAAACTAAACTGGCCGTGAAGAAACACTTCTGAAAGACAATTCTAAAATCCTTTTTATATAGCAGTCAAAAGAGCTGAACAACAGGATATACGACAGTACCCTAAAAAGTACAGTGGCATCATAGTCAAATTTAAAGGAAAACAGTACATTCTGTTTGGGGACTGCAAGGAATGAGAGAGAGAGAGAGAGAGAGAGAGCGACGAAGATTAAATACTCTTAATCCAGCATATAGAGAACTTTTCTCCGCTGCGGTCGGTAAGAAAGTAATCTAAATTTTAGCAAAATTCAAAAATCCCGATCATGTTGGCATAGAATTTTTTGCAGCAAAGAACACCTAAATAACGGCTTCTTTATATCCGTTGTACATTCATTAAGTTAATAATTTGGATTACTGCGAGCATGTTTGCCATGTTATATTAATCCCAGTATATCGCCAAACTTTAGATATGAAAAACCACAAACGGCAGATGTTTAAGAAAGTAATTTAATAAATTCTTTTTCAAGGATTTTGAGAAACTGATCAAAAGTAAGTTAGCTATTAGACTTTGATTTACGCAGAAATAAGAAGCCATGTGGTATTATTTTAAAACTGAAATTGTATAATGGGATTTTGTTTACAGCAAGACTTTCTTTTCCACTTTCTTTTTATTTTATTTTATTAGTGGAGAACGAATTCAGCGGTTAATTAAAGACTATTATTGAATACACGAGTACATTATTATATAAAACGTTAAAATAAATATGAATTTAATTAAATAGGAAAAATTTTTAAGTGATTTCTACATCACACTCCTTAAGTCGTAATTTTCTCTAATATCATTTTTAAAACGATTTCTCAGCATTAACCCACTAACCAATATAAATCAATAAATAAAGGAGAGGGAGGAGGAGAGAGAAAAATGAAAATATATATATAAAATAATAATAATTAAAGATTTTGTGCTGTCTTTCTGAAATAGAGATAGCTTTTTCTACAACTTGTTTTACTCTAGAAATAGAACATCAAGTTGAAAAAATGTATACAATAAACACACACGCAACTTTTAAATTGATCTATATACTTAATAATGTTTTATTCATTGAAAGTATTTTATAAATTTTCCGGAGTGAATTTCATTAAGATTAAAAATTGGCTAGTTCTTTGCTTCTTTCCTTATTTATTCTTCTGATATCGAACTTTCATAAATACACCGGTTATCCTGTAGTCTTAATATATTTCTGAAAGAGACATCGAGATTTTCCTCTATGAAAATATTCATCTCTTCTACAAAACTTTCATTATAGGATCATTTTAAGAAGGCAGATTTAATTTTACCTATTGCCTTTAATATTGATTCTCAAGCAGCTACGAAAATTAAAATTGTGGTATAAAATAGAGCAATTTTTTAGAGAAACTTTTCTCACTTGAGAAGGGCAGCTCTACCTTTTGTATATATATATATATTTAATTGTTAATTCGCATCTCTAACTAATATGAATACATTTCTATTCAATACTATCATTGATCTTATGAAATTGTTGTTTCCACTGCATGTAAATTGTTTGACATTGCATCACGTTTAAATGTGAAAATTAAACACATGCATGTGCCATATCCCGCAATGTTAAAAATTATTGCGAATTCTAAGATCACTAAAGGGATAAAAGTTAACGTATTAAAAAATGTGTATAAATAATTCTTGGTATTAATGTAATCGTTTTTGATGCAATATAACTTTTTTTTTTTTTTTTTTTTTTTTTTTTTAATGTAGTTAAAGATAAACCTCTTACTATAAATATAATCATTATTTGCACAGACTGATAAAAATATTAAAAGATGCATTATCACCAAAAGATTATTATTATTATTATTTTGCAAGCATCTAAAAATTGTATTTCGAGAAAATCCAAATAACGAAAATAGGAAAACCGAATTTACCAGAATCAATTGTCTGCCGATAATTCTGTAAAGAAACTTTAGTGCTTTATTATATTCTATATTTTAACAAATATGATTTATTATTTATAAAAAAAAAAAAAAAAAAAAAAAAAAATAGTCTTAAAAATCTAGTGTTTAAGAGTTTCAAATAATGTTATTTAAGTAAAAATCAACTGGAATTTTAGAATTTTGTTTACCGGGTTTATAAACCCTGAAGTAAAGTCCTAGTTACTTATGGACAGGATCAAATTCATACACTTCTAGGTACCTTATTCCATGTCCAGAGCTGCCAACCTAATCCGGCAAATTGTTAGTACCGCGCATTTTTCTACACCACTTAATTTTTAGAATATTTGTTTTCTTAATTCATCGCAAATATATTTGAAGAGAATTACTCTAAAAATTAAGTGGTGTAGAAAAATGGGCGGTATTAACAATTTGCTGGATTAGGTTGGCAGCTCTGCATGTCCACTCCTAGCAAACAATTTTAAGCATTGTCGTAAGCAAAAGTTGGTTGGTCAGATAAAATAACTTCAGATCACAGTAAATGTAAATTTTTAAACTTTATTTCAAACTTATCACCAAGAAACCTGAGCGAATTTATTTATTCGCAGACTTTTTGAAGTTGCTACTTTTCCGTAAAAAATGCATATTTCATATTTGTTCTAATTATTTTCTGAAAAAGAATGTACACTGCCGATTTAAAAAAAAAAAAAAAAAAACGCAATATTTTAATTTATTTTGCACGAAGAAAAAGTTATAGTTTTGAACATGAGAACGTAACCTTGAGATATACAATCTTAGATACCTACAACTAACATTTCATTTCAGAATACCTGTATTTGACATCATTATTATTTATAACAATGAATTATGTGCCTTTAGGTATGTAGCGAAATTCCACGCAACGTAGCGGAACAGATCGTAGCAAATACATTTTGAACGGGTTCTTTCTAATTGATACATTTTATCAAATGATCTTTAATGGCAAAACCACTGCAGCATTTCCATCTTTCATACTGAATGTAAAAGATGCAGCAGTAATTTTTAGTGCTAATCATTTTGTTTAAACCACTTTGAACATGAATTCGCCAACTTATAATGAGCTGGGGGAAAATTGCAAGAAATATCGAGAGAGAAAGAGAGAAAAAGATTATATTACAAAATTTTTTTCGTAAATAATAACATTATATATCCGTTCGTATGATGACTTAAAAATATTATGCTGGATAATTATTAACATGGTAATTATTTTTCTTTGCTTGGTATTATAATCTACAGGCTATGATATATTCTATCAATGATTCCTCATATATTACCAAAAACATACCAAATTATTAAAACATACCAAAATTCAAAATTTAAGAACTTTTGCTCTTATTTGGATAAGAAATGAATGATTGCAGACACACTTTCTTTTAGGAGAAATAAAAGTTAGCAAAACATTATATCTACTGTTTCTTATTCATGAATTGTGTAATTAATTTATCAATCGATCGTGAGGAATATGCTAACCAATCTGGACTATGTCATTTTACCATTTGGAGATCAAATGCTATCGCCTCGTATCACCTATGTCTCGTATACTTCATATCTGAGCCTCCGAGCGCAAAACGTGCTTTTACTGATCACTTCACTAATGGGTAAAAAAGGTGACTGATTCTGTTTCTAATTATTGAAACCTAAAGAAGAAAATTGAAGCTTTGCTAATTGTATGGTACATGGATGACCGATTTCACTCGATCTCATTGTAAAAATTATCCGTATAGTATAGATTTAGTGATTTGTTTTCTTCATATAATTATATGTCTTATTTATTTGCCTGGCAGTGTGCGCGTTACCACTGAAAGTTAATTTTCATGAAGAAAGAAAAATTCAAATCCAGTTATCATATCGAATCTCTAATTACAATTTTCTTACCAGAATCGTTCAAGAAATTTCCTAGAAAACCATATTTCTAGGCAAAGACCAGCGACGGCTTATATTTTTTTGAAGAAGAAGATAAGTGAAACCGATATTTATCTAATAATAATAATAATAAATAAATGAAATAAAAATAAAAATAACCCTCTGATTTTTTTTTCTTTTTAATCAAAATCATTTCAGCGATTTCCAAGAAAACGAAATGTATGCTGTATTTCTCGTGGGTGCTTATACTGAAGATGAGGGTATTTCAGATGTAAATGTCAGCTCAAAAACTTACTAACTGTAAATAGTTATAAAAATCATTCAAGTTCGACAAAAAAAAAAAAAAAAAAAAACGTTTTCTACAATTTTTCCTGGTGGAAACGCGGTTTACCGGTAACAGCTAAATGCTGTAAAGTGAATGTTGGATTTTTATGTTTATAATCCAATTGTAAACTCAAAAATTCCCCCAAATCTAAATTTTTATCAAGTCAATCAAATAGTTTCTAAGAAAACCATGCTTTTGCCATATTTTGCCGTGTGTAAATTGAGGGTTAAAAGTGAACGCTAATTTTCGTGAAGATGAGGAAAAATCAGATAGGTTTCTCATTTCAAAAAAACCTTATTGCAAAGTTTTTATCAAAATCGTTAGAGCCATTTCCTTGAAAACAAAGTTTCTGCCGTAGATTTGCAACGGGCAGAGTGAAGGTTGAGAACGTATAACTTTACTGAATATCAAGAAAATCCAATTTGAATTGTCATCTAAGAAAACCCTAAGCATTAAAATATTTATGAAAATGGTTTGAGCAGTTTACAAGTAAACCAAATTACAGCCATATTTTGCCCCGGTGGAGTGAAAGTTAACACAGCAGTGAACGCTAACTTTCCTGAAAAAGAGAATATGTCAGATACGTTTCTCATTAAAAGAAAAATAAATAAATAAGTAAATAAATAAATAAATAAAACTCAGTTCTATGTTTTTATTAAAATCGTTCGATTTCTTTCCGAGAAAACCAAGTTTCTGCCATATTTTGCAACGAACGGAAAAGACTAAACATTGAATGCTAATTTTCGTGATGAAGGGGATAAGTAAAATGGGTATTCTCAAAAAAATCTTTAACCCTAAGTTTTTATTATAATCATCATATCTATTTCCTAATAAACTTAAATTCGCCTATATTTTTCAACCGGCAGCTGATGGAATATGAATTTTCCTGAAAATAAGGATAAGTCCAGTCGTTTTTTCACCCAAAAAAACCCCTTAACCTTTCCTCAAAATCATTATATTTATTTCCGAGAAAACCCAATTTCTGCCATATTTTGCAACAGAAGGATTAAGGGTTAACAGCAAACGATAATTTTTGTAATATGAGATTGAATCTAATCGAATTTTCACTTCAAAACATCCTTAGCCCAAACTTTCATGAAAATTTTTATATTTATTTCCGAGAAATTCCAATATCTGACATAATTTGCAACCGGTGGATAAAGGGTTAACAGCGAACGCAAGATTTCCTGAAAATGAGCTTAAATCTAAGTAATTTTCATCCCAAACAACTCTTAACCCCAAACGTTTATCAAAATTGTTATATCCATTTCAAAGTAAACTCAAATTCTGCCATATTTTGTATCCAACAGATAAACTGTTGACAGTGAACCCCAATTTGTATGAAGATGAGAATATGTCTAATCGATTTTTTACTCCAAAAAACACTTAACCCTAAACATTCATCAAAGTCGTTACATCCATTTTCGAGAAAACCCAATTTCTGCTATATTTTGCAAACGACAATTAAAGGATTTATAGTAAACACGAATTTTCCTGAATATGAGGCTTAGTCTAATGTATACACTTCCCCCCCCCAAAAAAAAAAAAATAAAAAAAAAAATAAATAAAATAAAATAAATAAATAAATAGTAATAATAAATAAATAAATAGTAATAATAAATAAATAAATAAATAAATAAAAAACTTAAACACTATCTTTCATCAAACTCGTTAGACGCAATTCCGAGTAAACCCAATTTCTGCCACATGGTACAACCGGCGAATATAGAGTTACATCGAACGCGAACTTTCCTGAAGATGAGGATATGTCCAGACAATTTAGCATCACAAAAAACACTTAACCCCAAACTTTCATCTGAATCGTTATATTCATTTTCAGGTAAACCCAATTTCTGCCATATGCTGCAAGTGGCTGATAAAGGGTTAAAAGCTAACGCAAATTTTCATAAAGATGAGGATAAGCCCAACCATTTTTTACCCCCCAAAAACCCCTATCCCCAAACTTTCATCAAAATTGTTATATCAATTTCCGATTAAATCCAATTTCTGCCGTATGTTGCAAGTGGCTAATAAAGGGTTAAAAGTGAACGCGAATTTCCATAAAGATAAAGATAAGCCCGACCTTTTTCTCACCCCGAAAAACCCCTAATCACAAACTTTCATCAAAAATCCCTATATCCATTTCCGAATCAATACAATTTCTGCAATATGATGCAACCGACGAAAAAGGTTACATCGAACAAGAATTTTCCTGAAGATGAGGATAAGCCCAACCATTTTTTTACCCCAAGAAAACACTTAACCCTAAACTTTCATCCGAATTGTTATATTAGTTTCCGGGTGAACCTAATTTCTGACATATGTTGCAAGTGGCTGATAAAGGGTTAAATGTTAACGCGAATTTTCATAAAGATGAGGATAAGCCCATTTTTTTTTTTTTTTTTTTTTACCCCAAAAACCTCTAACCACAGACTTTCATCAAAATCCTTATATTCATTTCCGAGTAAACCCAATTTCTGCAATATGTTGCAAGTGCCAATAAAGAGTTATCAGTGAACGTGATTTTCCTGAAGATGAGGATAAGCCCAATCTTTTTTTATCCTTAAAAGCCCTCAACCCCAAACAGTCATCAAAATTGTGATATCCATTTTCAAGTAAACCGAATTTCTGCCATATGTTGCAAGTGCTCGATAAAGGGTTAATTACGAACACGAATTTTCTTGAAGATAGGATAAGACGAATCTTTTATTTTTAACCCCAAAAGCCCCTAGCCCCAAACTTTCATCAAAATTTTTATATACATTTTCCAGTAAACGTAATTTCTACCATGTGTTGCAAGTGGTCGAAAAAGGGTTAACAGCGAACGCGAATTTTTCTGAAGATGAGGATAAGTTCAATCGTTTTTTACCCGCAAAAGCTCCTAACCCCAAACTTTCATCAAAATTATTATAACCATTTCCGAGTAAACCCAATTTCTGCCATATGTTGCAAATGGTCGATAAAGTGTAAGAGCAAACGCAAATTTTCCTGAAGATGAGGATAAGTCCAATCATTTTTTTACTCCAAAAAGCCCCTAACTTCAAACTATCATCAAGATATGTTACGTTATATGCATATATGCATACGTTATATATCACGTTATATGCATTTCTTAGTAAACCCAATTTCTACCATATGTTGCAAGTGACCGATAAAGAGTTAAAGGCGAATGTGAGTTTTTCCAAAAAATGAGGATAAGCTGTTTATTTTTTACTTCAAAACACCCCCAACCCCAAATTTTCTTGAAAATCGTTTGAGCTGTTTCCGAGATCCCCAAAACTATGTACTGGGTGGCTATTAAATATCCAGAAAAAGTATTTGATAATAAACAAATTGTGAAATGGCAAACAAAGTTAAATCTTTTATTTTTGCAACAAATAGTGTCTAAAATTATTTTTTGCAGGTCTTCGAAATGGTCAACATCGGCTTTGATGCAACCTCGATATTCTTCGGAAATAAGGTGATGGTGCGGCGCAAGTAGTCTGGATCTAAATCATCCCATTCTTTGCGCAGACTTATCTTGAGGCCATCCAAATTTATGATTTTCCGTGTTCATAATCTTTCTTCTGAGTACCGTCATACTGAAAAATCTATTGGTTTCAAATAAGGGCTGTTAGAAAGCCACAGATCTTTTGCCAGATAGATTTCCACTTTGACATCCAGGAAGGCAAGCGTTGATTTGGTTCCATGGCCCGTAGTCCAATCTTGCTGAAAGCCGGATGATTTTGCTTCCGTGGAAGTACGACTTTCTTCAAAACCTCTTTTTTATAAACATTTTCATTAATTTTTACTGTTTATTTCGATAAAAACCAGTTGAATCTTCCAATTTTCGCTGATCCCAGCCCAAACCATCAAACTTTTTGGAAACAAACGCGACAAAGACTTTGTTGCAAAATTTCGTTTTCTTGTGTTCTTGAGAGCTGGACTCAAAAGTTGGCGATGATTTTGAGAGTTTTTAGCGACTTCAACAGTAAAAACTTTCTCATCAGACCACAAAACATTTTTGATGCGCCACACTCGAAAAAAATCACGAAGCTTTCTGCATTTATCTAACAGATTTTGCTTTCCTTGATCGCTGAAAAGCTGCCTGTTGAGAAAACGACAGCTTTTGAATCCCCTTTCATTGAGAACAATCTTTTGAACTGATCGGCGCACAATGTTGAGGTCTTTTGCAATCGTTTTCATACTCACTCCATCGTTGCGGTCGATATTTTTCTTGATGATTCCACGAACTCTTCGAGTATTCACAGTTGGTTTTCGCCCCGATTTTGTTTTCTTCTTCACTGTGCCATTCAGTTTCCATAGCTTAAGCACATCATATACCGTCTGTTTTTAGGAACGGTAAGCTTTTTTGCAATAGCCAATGTTTATATTTTCATCCCGTACTCATGAAGGCAAAAATAGCTACTCAGTGCACGGACTCCTTCCTCTTCCTAAAATGCAAGACAAATTACTTTAATAAATAATATCTAAAGATAAAAGTAACACAAAAGCAACAAAAAAGTGGTTATAATGAAATAGGTAGTCCATAAAAGCTCCTCAAAAATTTTTCGAATACTTAGTAGTCACCCCGTATATGCAGTGGACTCCCGTACAACGCGGAGGCAGGGTTGCCAAATAAATGTAACAGTTTTATTTTTTAACACCACTAAGTTTTTAGAATATCTATCTATTAGTTTATTTTTATATACATAGTACATGATCAAGATTAGTTAACAATGATTTATTAGTAAACCGTGGCCATCACAAATTTTTTTCTATATGATTCTAATATATTAATTAATCGGAAGATTGTATAGTGGATATGGTAACAGCAGGAACATTTAGGTTTTTCGTAAGAATCCACATGATCCAGGTGTAGATAGTTTTCTATATGTTCTTATGGTACAAAATTATCATTTCACTTTTCTGTAGTTGATATGCCACAACAAAAATAAAAGTATCCCGATTTTTCATGCTAGAATTCCGTACGATTTTTCATGAGATACAAAACCTGCAAAATTTTGGCTAAAAGATATTAAGGGACAAAATATTTTTTTTTTCGACTTGCTGGAAACTTTCAGTGTACTAACAATGTAATGAAAACAAAAACAGATAGAAAGGAAATGGCTTTCGATTGACCAAAATGATGATAATAGGTAAATTGAACTTTTACAAACAAGAAATGCGAAGATTCAGAGTCCGCATGAGTGTGTGTCTTAAGTGCTTCTGTGCTTGTAAAAGTCATAGCTTTAAAACAAAGTGAAAATAGAATACATGCAATAAACTTTATCACTGTGAGGAATAACTAAAAAAAACAGTCTCAGTTTCTTTAAAAATGGGTTGACCAATACTTTAGAGAAGAGATTATCTCTTCTCTAAGAAAGACACACCTCGATTACCCTTTTTGAAATAGCACGGCTGTCGTGAGA
This sequence comes from Salticus scenicus, assembly GCA_963930645.1. Taxonomy (NCBI): domain Eukaryota; kingdom Metazoa; phylum Arthropoda; class Arachnida; order Araneae; family Salticidae; genus Salticus; species Salticus scenicus. Next base: position 114,336,599 of record OZ005657.1, read on the forward strand.
GTTTGAGAACAGCTAGTTAGTTCGATTTGCCATGTGACGTAAGGGACTGTAGTCTCGAGCAGCCTGAGGATCAAAAACGATTTAGAATTACATAGCAATCTAGTGGTAGAGATGCATTAATAATGCACTAAAAGACATTCTTGTGGAAGAGGTAAAATCTCAACATACTGGATTTGGCAGTCGACTGTCATCTGCAGAGGAAGTACGATGGTAGGTTTCAGTAATTATGTAGTAACTGATATGCATCTAACATACGGATCGGCCGATTCTGATGAGCGAACCTTTCTGCTACGCCTGTACAGAGACCTATACCCCAATAGATGGACTTCGAAACACCCCATGCACGGCTGATTTTTCAGGATAAGTCAAATGCAAACGATATGAATACTTGAAGAAAAGATATGAAGAAAGGAATCCGCATATCAGCACACGAGCCATCGCTGCAAATGTCGTTTTTTCCCATACTATGGCCTGGAGAATTCTACTCTCGAATTACTTGTATCCATATCATAATAAGCCCGTATAGCTACTTCTTCCTGCTGGTTACGCGAGTTGCATTCATTAAATGGTACACGCAGAAAAGTGCGGTAAAACTCTTTTTTTCCAGTCTCTATCCTTTTTTTAACCCTTTCAGTCGCAGTGTTCCCGCTGATGGAACACCTAATTTTAATTCTCAAGTGCAAAAACTCATCCCGGAAATTTTTTAGCAAAAATTTACGTTTATAACATATTAGAAAAGGCCCTTTTTTTTTACCTGAAAATTTAAAATTTCTTTTATTTAAATTTTGTTCGTAAATTCCGGTGGGAGTGTAATTTAAATGATCCGAATTACCCTGCGCCGCAAAGGGTTAAAGAGGCATACTCCTTAGAAGCACAGAATGCTGCTTCAATGCACGATGACACACATATCTGGGCAGAGAACAACCCAAAGAATAGAATACCCAAGCAAGTGCAGCACAGCACCGATTTTCGTTAAATATTTAGATGTCCATTTATGGCGACTATATAGGTCCATATCTCATGTCTGTTCGTCTAGACGGACAATTTTAAAGGATATTGGAGGAAGTCTTTCCCGGGTTGTTAGATCGAACAGCCGCAACGACACGATATGTGGTTCTAACGTAATTGTACCCCAACCCATTTTAGTCTATGCGTTCGACAATATTTAAATTAAACGCTTTGTCAAAAGTGGATTGGTCGTGGTGTTTCTATTCATTGGTCCGCACGATCTTGGAACTGTCCGGCCTAAATTTCCTTCTCTGGTGTCACTTGAAAAGTCTAGTGTACGAAACAAATGAAGAGAATCGTGTCGCATACTAACTAGCGCGATCATCTTAGAAACGTCTGATGTTCCAAAATATACGTGATACAACGCTGATATCACGCAGTCAAGCTTGTATCGTAGCTGGCGACCGTAATTTCAAATACTTTTACTTTGATCTCAAAAGATCACAAATGTAATGATTATCTGAAAAAAAAAAAAAGCATTTTTTGATTCACTCTCTTTTTATTTCTCGTGTTTTCTCTAGACTTCAGCTCATGAGGATGGCGTTTCAACCACTACTCTGCAATGTCATTCCGAATCGCCTTTGAGTAGCCTACCCTTCCGTGAATTTTATAAATTTGTTTATTTTATTATTAAATGAATCACCCTGTGTAGTGGAAAATGCGATTAAAATAGATTTTTTTTTTAACCTTTTGCAAATCTCTCTAAATAAATAAGAATGAATTAAAATGTGTAAAATGTAGCAAATTTTCTCTGACAAAAATTGAATTTTGATCTCGATGGGGAGCGCAGGTATGACCGAAGAGGATACACTCACTCTCCCTTCCCCCTTCCTCACCCACATACAGTAGCAACGCCCCAACAGAATTTCTCGACCACTGGTGAAGATGCTTTAATTTATTTTGTTAAAGATCGAAATCAATTTCATTTTAGGGGCAATTTAAGGGAATCAAAACCTTCAAATACTTTTTTATTTTACTTTAATGTTTATAAATTGTATTTTAACCATTTTTATCGCATATTTCTTTCAAAATTTCGTCAATTTTATTTATTGTATAATTACGGGAGATCCGGAGAAAACTAGAAAAAACTCCGAACGACTAGTTCGATGATCGAATAAACTTCCCCGTCTATAATGCTTCGAAAGAATAATCTCTTGGCCACTGGTGGGGCAGCCATCAATTGCAGTTCAGTATACATTCAAAGATTATTAACCAAACGTAACGTAGTATACGTTCATACATAATCATGTAATATATATGTTCTTTGATACATCTAAACACTTCTTGATTGCTGAGTCGTTTAGTATTGATTCGTACTCCTATTTTACTTATGTTTTTAAGCAATAAAAATTGCTTAAAAACAATATTTCTTAAATATTGCTACTTTTCCGCTATATTATAAGATTAAGAGCGGACAATACCCAGAGCTTAATTTGCATGGGAACGCAGTTCCCATGTTTCTTTATTTTAGTGAATTTTTGCGTATCAACTTAGGACGCATGGAACTCATTAATAAACTGGAACTCATTAATAGTGCGTACTGAAACAAACTCACCTGCATCGTTTCCGAAAAATCAAAGACACCGAAATGCTTTTTCCCCCCTTTTACTTTTCCTGTCTTATAAAGACATTTACATTTGTAATGTAACTTCGGGCAAAAGCTTTTGCTTCTATGTAACATCACCAGCAAGAGAATAATGTTTTTTCTCTGTCACTTTTCACACAGCGGCTAGAAATTATTCAAACTATAACCTTAAATGAATTTAGTTTTTTTTTTTTTTTTTTTTTTTTTTTTTTTTTCTTTTACTGAGCAACAAATTGAAATCACGATTTAATCAAAATATCAATAGCAGAAAAGTAAACAGAAATTTGTCCCCCCCCCCCCCCAAAAAAAAAAAAAAAAAAAAAAAAAAAAAAAAAAAATCGGTTTTACTGAAAATAGCAAAGGAAAAATCAGAAAATGTCCTGTTGATTTTTTGTAAGATTTCATTTAAGACTTGTCAAAAAAGAGTAAAATTTCTCAAAATTTCTCGATAGACATGAAAATGAGAGGCACATGCGAATGTGAGTTCTGAAGGTTGGCGTTTCCATACTTTTTTTCGTTAGAAATTAAATGCTGGCAATACCCAATCTCGCCGACAGCCATGACTCATGCATTCTATGGAAAAGTTTGTTTCCGTAATTACTTTTTAACTTTTTTTTTTTTTTTTTTTTTATTCCGTTTTTCAATTCAGAAAAATCACAATCGTTAAATTGGTACTAATTTACCAAAAGCCGAATTTTTAAATTTTATTGCTCAATTTTACTAAAAGTCATAGTAATTTTATCAAATATTTCCGTAGACAGTAATAATATTTTCAATTCCTTAATTGTAAATTATTATAACAGATAAATATTAAACTAGTTTTAACTAAATGTGAGATTTTGTATTTAGAATATTTTACGCTCATTAACCTTTCACAAGTCATTAATAATTCCAATAATTAGTGTCGCGTACAGTCGGTAACAAAAATATCCGAACACTAGCAAAAATTTCTTTTTTCAAAAAAGTAGAGTTAATACTATTTTGTTAAATAAATTCTTGTCGAATCATGTTCTTAGACTGACTAAGAACAGGATTCGACAAGGATTTATTTAACAAAACAGTATTAACTCTACTTTTTTTTTAACATAGGAATTTTTGCTAGTGTTCGGATACTTTTGTTACCGACTATAAATACGGGCTAGAATCCCTTAGAAAGACCTCACGGAGGGCATTCCACCCATAGGCCTAGGACCCTAGCGTAGTCAATCGGCCTCAAACTCTACAACCAACCAACCAACCTATAATTAGTAAAAAATAAACAAGCACTTCTATTTAAGGCCGTACAAAACTTCCTATACATTTTAAAGCTTTTTATTTAAATGTAATTTTCTTTTAGGCAGAACGGTAAAATAAATAAATAATAAAATAATAAATTATGCAATAAAAAAAACCGAGAGTGTAATTAAAATCTTATATATTCTTGCTTTTTTTTTTTTTCCCTTAATAAATTGCTTTTATTTTCATATTCAGTTACACTACTAGATGGCGCTACATCTCTAGGCTTGTAAGTATTTTGAGGATATATTAAGGGCAAAGAAATCAATAGCAGTTATCATCTCTCTTGTATTAAGAAAAGAAAGTGTCTTTCATTATTCGATGATTATCGATAAATCTTAAACTTCCAGAGAGACCAGTGGTTCAAATTTAAATTTTAACTTTTTATATATTCTCGTTTAAACATCTTGTATACTTCCATAAATTCAAGGAATATCGCATTATACTTGCAGCTTGCAACGATTAAATCAATTTCACCTTTAAAAAATGTAGTGGCGACATCTAGTGAAAATAAAGAAGCTTAATATGTATTGAAAATTTTTTGAAATAAAACTAATAAATCATTTTCTCATCCACAATTATCACTTTTTTCTTTATTTATTTTTTTAAGTGCTAAAAAAAAAGATAATATTTTGAAAGCGCTATAGAATTAATTAATTGTATCCAATAAAAAATCTTTTACTACTGTTAATGGTGATAATAGTAATTTTAAATATTTAGAACTTAGAAAATTATCATAATGCATTACTCATTTTAGCATAAATTTACTTCTACAATATACGGAATCACATTCAGTGTAGAATTTCTGCACTTAGGGACTATCGTGGATATATATATATATATATATATATACTTACTCATTATTATTATTATTATTAATATTACTTTACAGAAAGAATAATATTAAAATGTATTTTATTGTTATTATTATTATTTTAATTTTAAATATAGTTTATATTTTATAGATAGGTTTTTATATTTATTTTATTGATTACTAAACGTATAATTAACCCTTTTAGGGGCAATATAATTAGGCTCATTTAAAATCAAGAGCCACCAGAATCCGAGAAACAAGATTAGAAGAAAATAAATAAAGGAATTTTTTTGACTAACTTAAAAAAATAAAATTTCATTAACAATTTCCAGGATGAATTTTAGCAGTTTGAAATTAAATTTAAGTGGTATCAAACATATCTCACCGCCCCTGAAGGGGTTAACATTTATTGATGAATATATTATACACACATACATACATATATATATGTGTGTGTGTGTATATTGTAGCAAAAAATGTAGAATAGAATAATAATAATAATAATGAATGATAAAATTCCACCATAATCCACAAGAGCCCAACAAATATAGCATTAACAGGGATGGAATATGGGCGCTGAATTCATTTAAGAAGTAAAAAATTTTGTTACATTGATAGTGGTATGAATTCTGCGCCAGTGTTCCATCCCTGCAATAAGAAACGGTAATGCATATTTCAAACATAAATCACAAAGATTGTTATTGTGGGAAATTGAAAAATAGAAGATGAAACGCGGCAAAATTCCGAATATTTATTTTTCTTTTTTGTTTGTTCAAGGGGGGGAAATGATAAGGAATTAATTCTAGGAATTAATTATAAGGCAATTAAATAAATAAGACGTTTTCAATCATTGTAGAGGATAAAATGGTAAATAACACATAAATTCGATTTTTTTTCTTTTTATTTTTTGAGGAAATAAAAAGAGAGAGGGAATAATTTAAACGACGAAAGCATACAAGATAGGGGATTTTGATTCAATATTGTATGCTAAATATACACACACTGGCCAATGAACCTTTGGGGAATGTTCTGCTTGTATGGAAGTGGTCCCCTGGTGTTACTTGAGGATAATCAAAAAGCCATGCAACATCTGAACATATTAATAGATTACGTGCATCCCTCGATGTTACATTTTTACTCCTAAGTTAACAGATACTTTGCGCTCGATAATGCAACCATATATCGCGGCAGAATCGTTCGAGATTGGTTCAGTAAACATCAATCTGACTTCTAACAGTTTCCATAGATGCCGCATAGCCCGGATCTTAGTCCAATAGAAAATGTTTGGGACATGTTGGAAAGGAATATCCGTCAGCAACCTCTTCTTCCATCCACTTTACATGATCTTAAAGTCTGTGTAGCCAATGTATGGTAATCTCTGGACATAAATGCACCCCAGAAGCTTGTAGAATCGCTGCCCACACGAATACTGGCTGTTATTCATGCAAAAGGAGGTCCAACTTGCAAAAGAAAGTCCAATAAAATATTAATTTAAAGGTTTCTAATTCATTGGCCAGTGTGTGTATATATACAGGTGTTGGCCAAAATAATGGAAACACTTTCTCTTTTTTACGTTTGTCGAATATCTTGAAAAAAACTTAATGTGTTGTTCCTGAATTTTGGGAATAAGGAAAACATGCCTTTTCTCATATTTTCAGAAAAGGTTTTGTCACGAAGGCCCTTAGGGGATGAACAACAAATCCAATTAAATAAAAAGTATTTATGATTACCCTATACGCCTATACCTGGAAAAGAGTCGATTCATCTGCAAATTTTAGATATAGTTATAAATGCTATATTTTATACTTGTGTAGAGTTTTGCGAGAATAGCTCGAATATTTAAAAAACTATTAATATTTTATTCAAAAGTTTTTCGCAAGTGTTTACTTTATAACTATAAAGGTTTTTCTTCAAATTTCATGAAACTTTTGTAAAACATGACAAAATAGGCCTAAATCGTTATACTGTAGTTTAAAACAAATATATTTAATATTCAAAGAGATATGGACTAGTTGAAGTAAATAATTTATTACTGCGCATGCGCGGACTGTAGCAAAAAACTGACATAGTTTAATACTCAACTGTTTAGAGCACCTTATAAAAAAAATCTACTTGAATACCATAAAAATTCATACAGATTTATGTGATTAAATGAGCTGTTCTTCAGCTGTTTCTTAAAAAGGTCTTTACGATAAGATTCACACATGAAAATTTGTACCAGAAAAAAAATTTCTTTCTTTTTTTGTTTTCAAACAATTCGTTTTTCTTTATATATAAATATATATATATATATAAAGGTATGTAGTACATTAATTTAAAAAAAGAAAAATGAATCACAAATATTCCATTAAGTAACATAGTTTTTTCTGAAACAAATTTTCAATTGAGAATGACCCCTTATCGGAAAGACCGTTTTTGAAAACAGCTGAAAAACAGCTCATTTAATCACCGATATCTGTTTGAATTTTCATTATATTCAGCTGGATTTTTTTTTTTTTTTTTTTTTTTGTAAGGTGCTCTAGACAGTTGAATATTAAACTATGTCAAAAAATTTTTTGCTACCGTCCGCGCATTCGCAGTAATAAATTATTTACTACAACTGTCCAAATCTCTTTGAAAATTAAATATATTTGCCTTAAACTATAGTATAATGATTTAGGCATATGTTGTCATGTTTTCCGAAAGCTTCATGAAATTTGGAGTAAAACCTTTTAAGTTATAAAGTAAAAACTTACGAAAATGTTTTGCATTTTTAATAAAATATTAATAACTCTTTAAATATTCGAACTATTTTTACAAAACTCTGCACAAGTATAAAATACAACATTTATAACCCTAGCTAAAATTTTCAGCTCAATCGATGCTTTTCCAGATACATGGTAATTACAAATACTTTTTATTTTATTGGATTTGTTGTTCGTCCCCTAAGGGCCGTCGTGTCAAAATCTTTGCTGAAAAATATGAGGAAAGACATGTTTTCCTTATTTCTAAAATTCAAGAACAACACAGTAAGTATTTTTCACGATATTCGACAGAACGTAAAAATGTGAAAGTGTTTCCATTATTTTGTCCAACGCCTGTATAATTATATATATATATATATATATATATATATACACATATAGTGTAACGACGTTTCCTACGCCTAGCAGTGAGGACGAGTCGAAAATCTTGGAGGGTTTCCAAGTTGACCAACAGGTTTGAATTTAGTAAGCATCCAGTCATTCGGTATTCCCTTATCGCTTATATTTTCTCAACGAAAAGCTTGTCTCCCCTATTTTACTAGTGGACTCGTTGAATCCGCACTTGCGCAGAGGCTTCCATGGTCGCAAGAAATGTAGTTAAAGAGTATCACGATATTATACAACTGACAACAATATACCCATAGTGTTGAAGGGTTGTATCTCAAATAATGAGTCTAGTTTTCACAGTCATTTATTGAGTGCTCTTGGACAGATTACAGTTTATTTCACATGATCAGGTGTAAACACGTTGAACATTCAGCTGACAGCTAAGTAATATCCGTCCATTTTACGATTTCATCCCAGAACCGCAATCCAACCTCCGCTTCCGGAGGGATATTAGAGGTGAGTTCGGGCTCTATTTTGGCAATCCGAGCCCGCCCGGGCCCGAAACATTTTTTAATTGAGCCCGCCCGAGCCCGAAATATTTTGTGTGGTCAGAGCCCGAGCCCGATATTGAAAGTGATACGCTACGCAACGCATAAGCATTAGTAAAATTAAATACTTTTTTCTTTTTCAAATTAATTTTTTTATTATCTGTCCTCTTTTTAACTAACTATACATGTTATTATAACACTTTATAATGTCTGTGTCTTTGTATACATGTATATATTTCTCTGTATAATATATATTTATAGTGCAACCCATTGTTCACAACGCGCCTGTCGGGGGACAAAAAAAGCCTGATTTATCCGAATGAGTGATGTAATAAAGCCCAATAAAACGAATAAGGAAGGATTACTGTATAACATTATGACATTCTGATAATATGGATCCCGTTGAAAAAAAGTTCTATTTAGTAAATGGAAAATCAGAGCAACTAAGGTTTGCAAAATTAATTTGCGACTTATAACAATATCCCTTATCTATTTAAAACTAACTTTACAAGGAACTGCATAATTTCCCATAAAGCAACTGCCAGGTTTTTAACATTTTTGAGTTAGTGAAGTATAAAATAAACGGGACTTTTAGCTTGAATCCGAGCCCGCCCGGAGCCCGAAGACTTGCGTGAGATTTGAGCTCGATCGGGCTCGGGCTCGGGCCCGGGCTCGGACTTACGGGCTCGGGCTGAGCCCGTCTCATCTCTAAGGGATATTTGATTTGGGTTTATTTAAACTGGAACAACATGGAGAAAAAAAAAAGGGCGCTGATTTTCGTGTGCGTCTGCTTAAATAGTCCTTATTTTGCATGAATTAAATCTCCTCCTATACTTTTTCATTGGTTATTAACTTAATGTTTGACAATTTAGTAGTTCAGACACAGTCATCCAGGTTTGTTAATATGCATTATTTAACCGCAAGAAGAGGAAAATTCCATGCGATTCAGCACCTTTTAATTTAAAAGTTGTCCAGTTTTCTGCCTTTTGCGTTATGAACGGGCTTTACCGCGAAACTAACTTTACAGTGAAAACTACAGAATTAGTTTCAAGTTATGAATTTTGAATTGGGTTCTCCTTAAATTACCCCACAATATTAATTTAAAATAATAAAATGATAATTTAAAATCTTAATTTTTCTATCCTTAAATATCACCCACTCCAAGACAACGTTCCCCCTGGCTTGCCTGCGAGTCTGTGGAAACTCTTCTGGAGGTAGAAGATATTCCAGGGATAATTTTGTATATTTTAACATTTACAAGGAAAAATTCTGTAGAGTATTTTTAGCATTTTTAGCTATTAATGTTCAACATGCTTAGCTTGTTTAGACACACAATTATATTAGCGGCAACAGTATAGAAGCGTATGAAAAAAAAAAGTATAAGATGATGTAGCAATAGTACATAAAACCTTTTGCAACATAAAGATTTTTTTTTTTTGTTAAGAGTTTTTTACTGTCTTTGTTTAATGACAACATACCTTCTGTAAAATGTCTCTAAGTAGTCCAGATTAGCGATAAAAAGTCTATAACATTGTTCTGAAAAGTGTATGTTGTATTTTGTAAACAGATAAAAAAGGAACAGAGAGAATATTTTGTTAATATAAAAACAACTGTAACACTGCAGTGAATCTTTTAAAAGCACACTTCAACCATATTGAGTTTTTTCGCGAAATCTTATATACAGATTAAACAATGTAAACAATTTCCAATACTAAAAAAAAAAAAAAAAAAAAAAAAAAATGTATGAAAATGAACACCACATCTTTGCATATGTACGCAATCTTTTTTTCTTTTCTTTTTTTTTTTTTTTTTTTTTACATAAAGAAATTTTAATAGAATGCACTATCTATTCAAAACAATTATATCATAACCTATTAATAAATAATTATAGTAAAAATACTTAATAAAAATACAAACACTAATAACACTACAATGAATTTTTACAACCTATTTGCAGAAAAGGAGATTAATCACTCTTTATTATGAATTATTGATTTCAAAATACTGCATTGGTACAAAATAAAAGTTTAGTAAACCAAAAAAAAAAAAAAGTATACCTTGGGTGTAATGACCCTTGAAAGTCTGTACATTCAAGTTTTTCCAAAAAGAGGATGGTGGAAACTGGCAAGCTTCTACAGAGGGCAAAAACAAATCAGTTTTATCGGGTTCTCCGAACACTTTACAATGGTGAAGGCAAGAGATAACGAGCAAAAACACAAAATAGGGCTTAGGAGCGGAGGACCCTCGTTTATCAAATTAGTGTACATGAGATTTGTAAGTAAAGGAATCTAAAAGGTTTGTTTGTAAAACGAGTCATGAGCACGTATATGCTACTGAATTGAAGAAAGGAAGTGATGTCCCCGATGATATTGATTTAGAATTTCGTCAAGTAATTTAGTCCATGGTATTTTAGTTGAAGAAGAATTAACTTTACACTTCACACGTGTAACAGTAGTCTGATTTAGGCGCTCGATCTTCTCGTCGGTCTCCGGATAGTGACTACTTGTTAATAAATGTTTTACATCACAATTTCGAAGACAGTTTTTGAAATGTGAGGAACTGAATGCAGCATTTCCACCTATCAACAACCTTTTAGACTCTTGAATTTGAAATATTTGTTTTAAAAAGTGAGTATAAGCTTCAGTGGTAACGCTTTTTTGATGGAAATCCCAACACATAACGAGTTGCATAGTCCATGACAAAATGCAAATATTTTTTTAAATAGAATTATACAAATATTTAAAAAGTTTATCTATTGGCGTTAACTGTTGTAACCAATTTTATTTGTACTTTATATTTAATTGACATTGCTTTACAAATTTTCAATACCTCCGCTACTAACAACATCCCGTTGGCCTGTGTTCCAGCAGCAGTGTTGTGCAAGTTCACGAAAAAAACGAGCAAGTTCAAACTGAAGTTCATCGTGTAAAAAACGAGCTAGTTCGCGCTCAAACTCGTGTCTGAAAAAAATGAACGCGCTCAACTCAAGTTCGTTTTCAAAAAGGAGCGAAACTCATTAAAAGCTCATTTTTAAGTGTTTTTTTTTTCTTTTCTACACTGCTGTTTGTAAAAAATGCAACATCAAGAAGGAATGAGAATATCATAATGATATTTATTGGGCACATACATTATAGTAAAAAGAACAATTGATTAAAATTTCAGAAAATTTGGAGTAACATGTACTGAGAAAACAGTACATAAAGCAGCGACCTCTGTGAGCAATAACAGCCCTTATCTGTCTAGGCATTGAATCAAACAGCGATTGGAATACATGTACGGGTAAAGCACTTCATGAAGCTTCAACACGATGCCACAATTCATCGATCGTAGTTACTGGTGAGTGGTGGGGACCAGTCGCTTTTCAACGATTAAACAGTAATTTTCATTGGTGCGATATCAGGAGAATGCGCTGACCAGGGCAACGGTTGAACACATTATGTATTAAGGAAGGTCCGGACTATACTGACAACTTGCGGTTGTGCATTATCCTGCTTAAATGTGGCGCTGCGGAGGCCTTGAATATAGAGAGGAGGTGCGGGCATTAACTCACCAGAAATTTAATGACCGCATTTCAGAGTTCGGGGATGCGAAGAAGAAGTAACCGAGACGTGTATCCAGAGCCTGATTAAGGGGGAAGCACATATTATTTATACTTACACCGTTATTTTTTAACAAATACTTTCCTCCTATAATAAACAGAAAATTCTCATTAAACTTATTTAAAAAGAATTCTGGTGTCTAATAACGGTGAGTAAATTGGATTCTTTTACACCGTTCATTTTTTATAAAAATATTTCCTCGTCAAAGCGTGGAATTTCTATGACATGAAGTAAAAAATAATTGCAAAAATATTCCGGTGAGAGCGGAAATAATGTGTGCTTCCCCCTTAATCAGGCTCTGCGTGTATCCAATGGGACCCCATACCATCACTGCATGTGGTGGACAGTGTGACGATGTCGAATCCCAGCTGGCATTGTGCATTATTGACAATGCCCTTAAATACGGATAAGGCAATCTTGATGCTGTAAACAGGGTTGTGATTTGTCTGAAAGGCGACTTCACTCCATCCCTGCGTCCAGGTTCGTCATTAATCGCGCATTAAAGGCGACCGTATCAGTGATGCAGTTTTGAGGATAATCAAAATTTTGGTAGCCGCATACTGGGTTACCACCTGGAGTAATGGTATGTGGTACCATTGGATACACGTCTCGATCACCTCTTGTTTTTATTCCCGCAACTCTGAATACCAGCCATTACATTTCTGACGAGTTAAGGCCCTTCACTGTGCCCTAAATTCAAGGCCTACGAAACGCAATACTTAAGCAGGACAATGCACGACCGCAAGTTGTAAATATTGACCGGATCATCCTTGATGCAGGATATGTTCGGCTGTTGCTCTGGCCTGTGCGTTTTCCTGATCTTGCACCAATGAAAATGACTGTTTAATCGTTGAAAAGCGACTGGCACACAGCATTCACCAGTAACTACGATCGATGAATTATGGAAAAAATTTCCGGGGTGAATTTTTGCAGCTGGATCTTAAATTTTGCGTCCTCGCAGCGAGGACAATGAGCGTTAAGGGGGTAAGTCAATTAACTCATAATATAATTTTAACCCCTTCCTTCTCGCTCAAGTGATATTTACGGGCAGTGACCACGCCCCACGTGTATTTTTCCTTTAACATTTTAGGGTACATGAAAGCACTAGCCAGTACCAAACTATATATAATGTATTTTATAATATGTACAGAATAAATTTATACATTATTCATATATTTTACTTCATATTTATTCATATATCTCTTTTTTTTTTTTGTAATTAGACAAAAATGTTGATTTTAATGGATGTTTCTTTAAAAAGTATGTGACCGTTAAAGGGTTAACTAAACGCTTTTACATATTAATCTGTACATAAAAAGAAGGTTATTAAAACATCACAGTATACTTTTAAGAGAAACAGAAAACAAAACAGAATCACATAGAAATGAATAACTGAAAACACCAACCTGAATAGCTAGAGGATAAACGAAGATTTATAAATAATAAACGAAAATAATGGGGAAAAAACACTTTACTATCGATGTCTTGCCCTAGGACAGTAGGCAGGTGTCGTACTCTCCACCCTTTTTTACAACACTCTCAGATATAAGAAATTTTCATCTTTTTTGCCACCACCTATTTCATGCAGAAGTACTTCTAGTATAATAGTCCAGGCAACGAAGGCCAAAATTTGACGAATAGAGGAAAAAAATCGTGTAGTTTTGAAATTTTACATACTCATAGCCGAGAGGGTCCTGAACAACGTACTAAAAGTCCCCGCCCGTGGGGGGTGAGCGGGGGGCAGGGGGGGCATTTAAGGGGGGTACTTTTCCGTTTTTATTAAATATCTTGAAAACTATCGCATTTAGAGAAAAAATGTCAATTACAAAATTAATCTACGTAAAATTTCCTATAAAAATGTATATTACATTTTGTTTGTACGATCATTAGTTTAGAAGATATAGGGAGATGAAAAAACACATTTTCTTGAAAAATTCTTTTTTGCAATAGTAAAATCAACTAAAGTGTGCAATTAAAAGGGTTCTTGTCAAGTATTTTCTAATGTAAAAAACAAATACATACATAGGGAATATGCAAGGATAATACAGCATGTTTTGTACGTTTTAAATAATTTTAAGTCTAGTAGGCGTAAGTGGTGGTGTTCAGAATTCTAATAACTCTGAATTTTGACAATAGATGGCAGCACTATGCAATTTTATGACTCTTTAGAATATAAAGCATTGATTAAATTCATTCTTTTTATTGATATTTTAATGTGTTTTAAACGCTAAATTAATTCTTTTTTCTTTTATTATTATTTATTTTATTCATGTTTTCAATCGATTGTTAGTTATACTTTAAATAATTCTTTTCAATTTGCTGTGAACCGTTTTACTCTTCTGCGGTTCTATTCTAGTTTGGTTCTTTTTGTTGTGTTCTAGCGGTCAGCTGGAAAAATTCTATTCTAACGTATGAGCTGAAATAAAGTCAATAATTCACGTTTATATTCTATTTTGTGTATGTATTCAAGCTTTTATTCATTGTTTCTTAAATATGATGTTATTAATTCAATTGAAAGGAAGGTGAGTCCTTCAAATTCATTTTAAACTGATTTATCATTTAATATAATTTAAACCAGCGATTTTTAAAACCATACAGTCCACAATTCTATTCAAAATCCCTCCATAATTTTTGGTCCGTCGAGCCGGAGATATATTAAATTATGAAATCTTTAAGTAAAAATTAAATTTTGCAAACTTGAAAAAAAAAATGTTCTAATGGCTTCGAAAATTGAAAAACTAAAAGTAAAAAGAACTATTATTCGGTCGTCAGTGACTAAATTTGAAAACAAAGCGACAAAAGCTTTGGAAGCGGATCCTTTAGACATTCAAGAAATAAAAATTTTGAAAGGTCATTTGCATGAAAGGCAAACTCAATTAGAACAAATTAATAATGAAGTTGAGGAAGTTATTTCTGATTTAGATGAATTAAAAAAGGAAATTGAAGATAATGAAAAATGGACAGAGAAACTTATTCGTATAAAATATCAGATAGAGTCAAGATTAGAACTTTCTTGTTTTCAGAACACTAAAGTTGTAACACAGGTTAATGAAAATTCTTGTTCTGTTTCGAAGCAATCTATTCACCTTCCAAAATTTGATTTGCCACATTTTTCTGGCAATTTGGAAGACTGGTTAAGCTTCAAGCAAATATTCGTAACCACTATTCATGAGAACACTCAGCTTTCCGATTTGCAAAAATTACAATATTTAAAAGCGTCTGTTATTGGATCTGCCAATAAGTTAATAAAAGGCTTTCCAATAACTGAAGCAAGTTATAAGGAAGCTTGGGCAACACTAATTTCTAGATTCGATAATAAAAAAAATCTAATTTATGCCCAGTTAAACAAATTCTTTAATTCGAAATCTTTGAAACCAAATTGTCGGAAATCTATGCTAGATTTATTAGATAGCTGTAATGAAGCAATACGTAACTTGAAATGTTTAGGATTTGAATTTAATTTATTTGTGGATTTAATTCTTGTTTATAATTTGCAAACAAAATTGGATGATAATTTAAAGAAGCAATGGGAATTATCTTTAGATAGTGATTCTTTTCCCACCTATGATGAATTTATTTTGTTTCTTGAAAAACAAGCGAGAAGCTTGCAAGATATTACTGATAGTACTTATTCTAAATCTGAAAGTAAACAAAAAGTAGTATTTAAAAAATCTGTGTCTAATGCTGTAATATCTAATTCAGATATAAAATCCAATAATTCTATCTGTTCAGAATGCTCGGAATCTCATGCACTTTTCAAGTGCCCACACTTTCTTAAAAAATCTGTTGAAGATAGATGGAATATTGTGAAGGGTAAAAAACTATGCATAAATTGTTTACGTGGTAATCATTTCGTTAATAAATGTTTGATTTCGACAAAATGTCGACAGTGTAATGCTAAGCACCATACACTTCTCCATTTCGAGAAAAATAAAGTTAATTATCCACCTGTTATTGAAAATACTAATCTCAACATTGAAAGTCCATCCTTTGTCAACACTAGTTGTTTAACCAGTACCCAAGAGAGTTGTCAAACTTTGTTATCGACAGCTATGGTTCTTGTAAAATCAAATACTGGAAGGTTTGTGCCATGTAGAGTCATGGTGGATTCAGGAAGTCAAAAATCATTAATTTCCAGCTCTTGTGCTAAAAAATTAGGGTTACCTATGAAAACCACAAATCATAGAATCTCGGGTGTAAATAATATTGTTGCAGAAACTGCTCTTTTTGAAGTTAATATTATTTTAAAGTCTTATTATAGCAATGAAATCTTTGATGTGAATGCTTTAATAGTAAATAATGTTACGGTAGATCTTCCTAATTTTGTTGTTCGAAAATTTTCATGGCCTCATTTGGAAGGTTTATCTTTAGCAGATCCTAAATTTTATGTTTCGAGTCAAGTTGAAATTTTGCTTGGTGCAGATTTATTTCCCTTAATAATTTTAGGGCAATCTATTCTGGGTCCTAAAGGTACTCCATGTGCTTTAAATTCCAAATTGGGATGGTTACTCTCGGGTGTCATACATTCAAACAATTTTCAGCATTCAAAAACTGTCCTTAGTTGCCATGCTACAGTTCAGTTAACTTATGATCTTCAGAAATTTTGGGAAATTGAGTCCCTTCCTGATGCAACACCAATTCACAGTTCTGAAGAAAAATACACTAAAACTGTTAGACGATTTCAGTCTGGAAGGTACATGGTGGATCTTCCCTTTAAAAGCGCTCCAAATTTAGGTGACTCACAATCAAATGCTTTAAAACGGTTTTATTTGTTAGAATCCAAACTTAATAAAAATCATGAGATTAAGGAGCAATACCATGCCTTTATGCAAGAATATATTGACTTACATCATATGGAACCAGTCCCAAATTCTGAAATTAATTCTAAAGATTATTTTTACATGCCTCATCATGGGGTTTTGAAAGAAGATAGTACAACTACTAAATTGAGGGTGGTATTTGATGCCTCGGCTAAAGGAACATCAGGCCACTCTTTAAACGACTTTCTTGAAATAGGTCCAAAGTTGCAACCAGATTTGTTTAAACTTCTTCTTAAGTTTAGAACATATTCCATAGCCTTAACCGGAGACATCGCCAAAATGTACAGACAGATATTGGTAAACCCCAAACATGTTGACTTTCAGCGAATCTTTTGGCGATTCCAGCCACATGAATCTATTGCGAGTTTCAGATTATTGACTGTAACATATGGCACAGCCTGTGCCCCATTCCTGGCTATAAGGACATTGCACGAACTAGCCAAAGATTATAGTTCAGAATTTCCTATTGCTGCGCAGTCAATTTTCGAGAACTTTTATGTGGATGATTATCTTGGTGGGTCGCATTCAATTGATGCAGCAAAACAATTGGTCAAAAACCTAAATCACGTTTTAAATCAAGGAGGCTTTACACTTAGAAAATGGGCTTCCAATGTACCCGCAGTCATTGAAAATCTACCAGAAGATCTTAAATCCACTAGGCAAAATGTAAAATTTTCCGAAGATTCCTCCAAAAAAATCTTAGGCTTAGTTTGGAATTCGGCAGAAGACTTATTGAAAATTCATTTGAATGGCGTCAAATCGGTGCATACCAAGCGAGAATTGCTATCGATGATAGCTCAAATCTTTGATCCTTTTGGGATTCTAGCTCCAACCACGATCATGTTAAAAATCATGATGCAAGAGCTTTGGAAAGATAAGTGTGCTTGGGATGATCAAATCCCAGATTCCATTTTGAAAACTTGGCAAGAATTTAATTCTCAAATTGAACTCTTAAAGTCCATTGGCATACAAAGATATCTGAACTGTGAAACATCTCCAGAGAACCACATAGAGATCCATGGGTTTTGTGATGGATCTGGCAAGGCCTACGCTGCAGTGGTATACCTTCGGACACTATCTTCTCTAGGTGAGATTTCAGTTAACTTTGTCGCTGCAAAAACTAGAGTTAATCCTTTAAAACATGTCACGCTTCCCAGAATTGAGTTATGTGCTGCACTCTTGCTTGCACAATTAAGTTCCATAATATTAGAATCTTTAACCTTTAATGTAAATAAACTTTATTTGTGGTCCGATTCACAAATTGCTTTAAATTGGATTGAATCTCCTCCAACCAAAGGAAATCAGTTCGTAACAAATCGAGCAAACAAAATCAAATCACTTGTCCCACAAGCAGTGTGGACTTATGTTGAGAGTTCATCGAATCCGGCAGACTGTGCCTCAAGAGGCATTCTACCGAAGAGTCTTTTGCATCACAAATTGTGGTGGCTTGGGCCTGAATGGCTTAGTGCTAGTGTCAAGTTACCATTATTCCTAGTCAAATCTTCAAAGGTTAAGTCAAAAAATTCTGAAGAAAATTTAAGTCATGTTGCAACATCTAGTCATAAAACCTTTCCTGATTTTCTACTCAAATTCTCTTCTTTTTCAAAACTTTGCAGAATCCTTGCATTGTGTTTGAGATTCATTTATAACATTCGTAGTTGTAATCGTAATTCTAGACGCATTGGACTTGTCAGTACGCCTGAAGTTTCAAGTGCTATTACACATATTCTTAAATTGATTCAGGAACAAGAGTTTTCGGTAGAACTGAATTTGCTCAGGAAAAATCAACCTTTACCAACCAACAACAAATATTTATCCTTAAATATATTTCTAGATGACCAAGGTTTAATCAGAGTTGGCGGACGGTTGTCCAGACATCAGTCATTTAATCAAGATCAAAAATATCCGGTGCTTTTATCGAGAAATCACTTAATTACAAAATTAATTGTTGAGCAATATCATAAAAAACACTTTCATGCTGGTGCACAACTGATTCTTTCCCTAATTAGACAAAAGTATTGGATACTAAATGGTCGCTCTTACATTCGTCGAATTCTAAATGAATGTATTTTGTGCAAACGTTTGAAGAAACAAACTTGCCAACAAATTATGGGTGAGTTGCCAGTCGAACGTATAACTCCAACTCGACCTTTTTCAAAGGTGGGACTAGATTTTGCTGGCCCACTCATCACTAAACCAAATGTGCCTAGATCTAAAGTTAAATTGAAGTCATATATTTGTGTTTTTGTCTGCATGTGCACAAAAGCGGTGCACCTAGAAGCTGTTTCAGATTTATTTTCATCAGCTTTCTTAGCATCCCTAAAACGATTTGTTTCTAGAAGAGGACTGCCATCAGACATATTCAGTGACAACGGAAAAAATTTCAGGGGAGTTGCTAACTATCTTAAGTAACTATTTCGAATCATTCGTTCTGAAAATGTTCAAAATTTTGCTACCAGCAACTTCATCAATTGGCATTTTATCCCACCATATTCCCCCCATTTCGGTGGACTGTGGGAAGCTGCTGTTAAATTGACGAAAAGTCATCTAATTAAAGCTTGTAAGGCTACCATTCTAAATTTTGAAGAGCTTACTACTCTTTTATGTCAAATAGAAGCCTGCTTAAATTCCAGACCATTAACACCACTTTCTTCAGATCCATCTGATGTTAGAGCCCTCACTCCCGGACATTTCCTGATAGGAGTTCCACTCCTTGAGATTTCTGAAAGTGGGAATTCACCAAATCTCACTTTATCTTCTCGTTGGACTCTAATCCAGCGAATGAAGCAAGACTTCTGGAAGAGATGGTCTAGAGACTATCTACATCACCTGCAGAATCGACCTAAATGGTTCACTTCACGAACTGATCTTCAAGTTGGGGACTTGGTTGCTATTCATGATTCACAATCTATTCCTCTCCAGTGGAAGCTGGGTAGAATTATTCGTACCTATCCAGGACCTGATAATAGAGTTCGTGTAGTCAGCATTTGGACTCAGAGTGGTGAAATTCAACGCCCTATTACTAAAGTGACACTCCTTCTCCCGGTGGGGGAGAATGTTCAGAATTCTAATAACTCTGAATTTTGACAATAGATGGCAGCACTATGCAATTTTATGACTCTTTAGAATATAAAGCATTGATTAAATTCATTCTTTTTATTGATATTTTAATGTGTTTTAAACGCTAAATTAATTCTTTTTTCTTTTATTATTATTTATTTTATTCATATTTTCAATTGATTGTTAGTTATACTTTAAATAATTCTTTTCAATTTGCTGTGAACCGTTTTACTCTTCTGCGGTTCTATTCTAGTTTGGTTCTTTTTGTTGTGTTCTAGCGGTCAGCTGGAAAAATTCTATTCTAACGTATGAGCTGAAATAAAGTCAATAATTCACGTTTATATTCTATTTTGTGTATGTATTCAAGCTTTTATTCATTGTTTCTTAAATATGATGTTATTAATTCAATTGAAAGGAAGGTGAGTCCTTCAAATTCATTTTAAACTGATTTATCATTTAATATAATTTAAACCAGCGATTTTTAAAACCATACAGTCCACAATTCTATTCAAAATCCCTCCAGGTGGTTTGAGTAAAAATCCAGATAACGAAGACCCAAAATCGATCAACATTAAAAAATATAGTGTAGCTTTGAAATTGAGCACAGTTATAAGGTTAAGTTTCCTGAAAAACAAACTAAAAGTCCCCGACCGTTGTGGGTGAGCGGGGGGCAGAGGGGGGCTTTTAAAGGGGGCAATTTTCAGTTTTTATTAAATATCTTGAAAACTATCGCATTTAGAGAAAAAATGTCAATTACAAAATGAATCTACGTAAAATTTCCTACAAAAATGTATAGTACATTTTGTTTGTACGATCAAAAGTTTAGAAGATATAGGGGGATGATATAACACATTTTCTTGAAAAATACTTTTTTGCAATAGTAAAATTAACTAAAGTGTGTAATTAAAAGGGTTCTGCTCAAATATTTTCTAATATACAAAATAAATATATACATAGGGAATATGTAAGGATAATACAGCACGTTTTGTACGTTTTAAATAATTTTAAGGCTAGTAGGCGTAAGTGGTGGTTTGAGTAAAAATCCAGATAACGAAGACCCAAAATCGATCAACATTAAAAAATATCGTGTAGCTTTGAAATTGAGCACAGTTATAAGGTTAAGTTTACTGAACAACATACTAAAAGTCCCCAACCCTATTCTGTGTGTGTGTTTTTTTTTTTTAATTTTTTATGTTATTTGCAATAGTAATAAAAACTATACTTCGTAATTAAAAAGGTTCAGGTTAAATATTTTTTACTCATACAAATAAATATTTGTATATAAATATTTGTATGTGTGTGCGCGCGCAATGCACCAAGTTTAAAGAATGGAAGTCAAAATATACAAATCGAAAAATTCCACTTTTCTGTAAGATATCCGTAAAATACAATGTATGTATATGTTTAGCAGTACAGTATGTATATGTTTAGCGGGAATTATTATATGCATATTACAGATAAATGTAAATTTTTTATACTTTAAAATAAATAGAGAGTAATCTAAATATTTATGCTAAAATATTGTTAATTTTTTTAATGCATGCTTGCCATAAGTAATTTTAAAGTATTTTAATGTATCATAACATTCACATTTTATGTATTTTTTATCTACTATCACTTACAGAGGATTAAAGAAAATGCAACTTTAGTATGTTGTTCAAGACATTTAACCTTATAACTGTGCTCAGTATCAAAGCTATAAGATTTTTTTTAATGTTGATCGGTTTTGGGTCTTCGTTATCTGGATTTTTACCTGAACACCACTTGCGCCTACTAACCTTAAAATTATTTAAAACGTACAAAACATGCTGTATTTTCCTTACATATTCCCTATGCATATATTTGTTTTGTACATTAGAAAATACTTTATCCAGGGTTCGTACGCACCTTATTTTTTCCCTGAGTCTCACACCAGAATTCTGAAACAATAAAATTCAGCTTAATCATATAGACTTATTTTATAATGGAAATCATTCTACAAAATTACTGGTATGAGACTCAGGGAAAAAATAAGGCCCGTACGAACCCTGTTATCAGAACCCTTTTAATTCCACAATTTAGTTGATTTTACTACTGCAAAAAAAAAAAAAAAAAAAAAAAAAGAATTTTTCAAGAAAATGTGTTATTTTGTTCCCCTATATCTTCTAAACTATTGATCATACAAACAAAATAGAATAAACAATTTTTTTAGGAAATTTCACGTAGATTAATTTTGCAATTGAGATTTTTTTTTTTCTCTAAATGCGATAGTTTTCAAGATACTTAATAAAAACTGAAATGTGCCCCCTTTAAATGCCCCCCCCCCCATGGTTAGGGACTTTTAGTATGTTATTCAGAGCACTTAACTTTATAACTGTGCTCAATTTCTAAGCTACACGATTTTTTTTTTTTATGTTGATCGGTTTTGGGTCTTTGTTATCTAGATTTTTACTCAAACCGCCACTTGCGCCTGCTAGCCTTAAAATTATTTAAAGCTTACAAAACATGCTGTATTATCCTTGCATATTCCCTATGTATATATTTGTTTTTTACATTAGAAAATATTTGACAAGAACCCTTTTAATTGCACACTTTAGTTGATTTTACTATTGCAAAAAAGAATGTTTCAAGAAAATGTGTTATTTCATTCCCCTATATCTTCTGAACTATTGATCATAGAAACAAAATGTAATACACATTTTTGTAGGAAATTTTCCATAAATTAATTTTGTAATTGACATTTTTTCTCTAAATGCGATAGTTTTTAAGATATGTAATAAAAACTGAAAATTGCCCCCCTTAAATGCCCCCCTGCCCCCCGCTCACCCCCCACGGGCGGGGACTTTTAGTATGTTGTTCAGGACATTCTCGGCTATGAGTGAGCAAAACTTCAAAACTACACGATTTTTTTTTTTCTATTTTTCCTATTTTGACTGGACTTATCCAGATTTTTACTCAAACCGCCACTTGCGCCTACTATCCTTAAAATTATTTAAAACTTACAAAACATGCTGTATTATCCTTGCATATTCCCTATGTATATTTGATTTTTTACATTAGAAAATATTTGACAGAACCCTTTTAATTGCACACTTTAGTTGATTTTACTATTGCAAAAAAGAATTTTTCAAGAAAATGTGTTATTTCATCTCCCTATATCGTCTAAACTAATGATCGTACAAACAAAATGTAATATACATTTTTATAGGAAATTTTACGTAGATTAATTTTGTAATTGACATTTTTTCTCTAAATGCGATAGTTTTCAAGATATTTAATAAAAACTGAAAATTGCCCCCCTTAAATGCCCCCCCTGCCCCCCGCTCACCCCCCACGGGCGGGGACTTTTAGTATGTTGTTCAGGACCCCCTCGGCTATGAGTATGCAAAATTTCAAAACTACACGATTTTTTTCCTCTATTTTTCCTATTTTGACTGGACTAGTCCAGGCAACGAAGGCCAAAATTTGACGAATAGAGGAAAAAAATCGTGTAGTTTTGAAATTTTACATACTCATAGCCGAGAGGGTCCTGAACAACGTACTAAAAGTCCCCGCCCGTGGGGGGTGAGCGGGGGGCAGGGGGGGCATTTAAGGGGGGTACTTTTCCGTTTTTATTAAATATCTTGAAAACTATCGCATTTAGAGAAAAAATGTCAATTACAAAATTAATCTACGTAAAATTTCCTACAAAAATGTATATTACATTTTGTTTGTACGATCATTAGTTTAGAAGATATAGGGAGATGAAAAAACACATTTTCTTGAAAAATTCTTTTTTGCAATAGTAAAATCAACTAAAGTGTGCAATTAAAAGGGTTCTTGTCAAATATTTTCTAATGTAAAAAACAAATACATACATAGGGAATATGCAAGGATAATACAGCATGTTTTGTACGTTTTAAATAATTTTAAGTCTAGTAGGCGTAAGTGGTGGTTTGAGTAAAAATCCAGATAACGAAGACCCAAAATCGATCAACATTAAAAAATATAGTGTAGCTTTGAAATTGAGCACAGTTATAAGGTTAAGTTTCCTGAAAAACAAACTAAAAGTCCCCGACCGTTGTGGGTGAGCGGGGGGCAGAGGGGAGGCTTTTAAAGGGGGCAATTTTCAGTTTTTATTAAATATCTTGAAAACTATCGCATTTAGAGAAAAAATGTCAATTACAAAATTAATCTACGTAAAATTTCCTACAAAAATGTATAGTACATTTTGTTTGTACGATCAAAAGTTTAGAAGATATAGGGGGATGATATAACACATTTTCTTGAAAAATACTTTTTTGCAATAGTAAAATTAACTAAAGTGTGTAATTAAAAGGGTTCTGCTCAAATATTTTCTAATATACAAAATAAATATATACATAGGGAATATGTAAGGATAATACAGCACGTTTTGTACGTTTTAAATAATTTTAAGGCTAGTAGGCGTAAGTGGTGGTTTGAGTAAAAATCCAGATAACGAAGACCCAAAATCGATCAACATTAAAAAATATCGTGTAGCTTTGAAATTGAGCACAGTTATAAGGTTAAGTTTACTGAACAACATACTAAAAGTCCCCAACCCTATTCTGTGTGTTTTTTTTTTTTTTTAATTTTTTATGTTATTTGCAATAGTAATAAAAACTATACTTCGTAATTAAAAAGGTTCAGGTTAAATATTTTTTACTCATACAAATAAATATTTGTATATAAATATTTGTATGTGTGTGCGCGCGCAATGCACCAAGTTTAAAGAATGGAAGTCAAAATATACAAATCGAAAAATTCCACTTTTCTGTAAGATATCCGTAAAATACAATGTATGTATATGTTTAGCAGTACAGTATGTATATGTTTAGCGGGAATTATTATATGCATATTACAGATAAATGTAAATTTTTTATACTTTAAAATAAATAGAGAGTAATCTAAATATTTATGCTAAAATATTGTTAATTTTTTTAATGCATGCTTGCCATAAGTAATTTTAAAGTATTTTAATGTATCATAACATTCACATTTTATGTATTTTTTATCTACTATCACTTACAGAGGATTAAAGAAAATGCAACTTTAGTATGTTGTTCAAGACATTTAACCTTATAACTGTGCTCAGTATCAAAGCTATAAGATTTTTTTTAATGTTGATCGGTTTTGGGTCTTCGTTATCTGGATTTTTACCTAAACACCACTTGCGCCTACTAACCTTAAAATTATTTAAAACGTACAAAACATGCTGTATTTTCCTTACATATTCCCTATGCATATATTTGTTTTGTACATTAGAAAATACTTTATCCAGGGTTCGTACGCACCTTATTTTTTCCCTGAGTCTCACACCAGAATTCTGAAACAATAAAATTCAGCTTAATCATATAGACTTATTTTATAACGGAAATCATTCTACAAAATTACTGGTATGAGACTCAGGGAAAAAATAAGGCCCGTACGAACCCTGTTATCAGAACCCTTTTGATTCCACAATTTAGTTGATTTTACTACTGCAAAAAAAAAAAAAAAAAAAAAAAAAAAAGAATTTTTCAAGAAAATGTGTTATTTTGTTCCCCTATATCTTCTAAACTATTGATCATACAAACAAAATAGAATAAACAATTTTTTTAGGAAATTTCACGTAGATTAATTTTGCAATTGAGATTTTTTTTTTTTTCTCTAAATGCGATAGTTTTCAAGATACTTAATAAAAACTGAAATGTGCCCCCTTTAAATGCCCCCCCCCCATGGTTAGGGACTTTTAGTATGTTATTCAGAGCACTTAACTTTATAACTGTGCTCAATTTCTAAGCTACACGATTTTTTTTTTTTTATGTTGATCGGTTTTGGGTCTTCGTTATCTAGATTTTTACTCAAACCGCCACTTGCGCCTGCTAGCCTTAAAATTATTTAAAGCTTACAAAACATGCTGTATTATCCTTGCATATTCCCTATGTATATATTTGTTTTTTACATTAGAAAATATTTGACAAGAACCCTTTTAATTGCACACTTTAGTTGATTTTACTATTGCAAAAAAGAATGTTTCAAGAAAATGTGTTATTTCATTCCCCTATATCTTCTGAACTATTGATCATAGAAACAAAATGTAATACACATTTTTGTAGGAAATTTTCCATAAATTAATTTTGTAATTGACATTTTTTCTCTAAATGCGATAGTTTTTAAGATATGTAATAAAAACTGAAAATTGCCCCCCTTAAATGCCCCCCTGCCCCCCGCTCACCCCCACGGGCGGGGACTTTTAGTATGTTGTTCAGGACCCTCTCGGCTATGAGTGAGCAAAACTTCAAAACTACACGATTTTTTTTTTCTATTTTTCCTATTTTGACTGGACTTATCCAGATTTTTACTCAAACCGCCACTTGCGCCTACTATCCTTAAAATTATTTAAAACTTACAAAACATGCTGTATTATCCTTGCATATTCCCTATGTATATTTGATTTTTTACATTAGAAAATATTTGACAGAACCCTTTTAATTGCACACTTTAGTTGATTTTACTATTGCAAAAAAGAATTTTTCAAGAAAATGTGTTATTTCATCTCCCTATATCGTCTAAACTAATGATCGTACAAACAAAATGTAATATACATTTTTATAGGAAATTTTACGTAGATTAATTTTGTAATTGACATTTTTTCTTTAAATGCGATAGTTTTTAAGATATTTAATAAAAACTGAAAATTACCCCCCTTAAATGCCCCCCTGCCCCCCGCTCACCCCCCACGGGCGGGGACTTTTAGTATGTTGTTCAGGACCCCCTCGGCTATGAGTATGCAAAATTTCAAAACTACACGATTTTTTTCCTTCTATTTTTCCTATTTTGACTGGACTATAATAGTAATGTACAGTCGGGGGAAAAAAACGCAACACTCAACGTAACTTCGTTGCTAATCGATGTAAAAAAATGTAATAGGTATCATTCGACGGGGAATTGTGAGTAGTTTCAGAAAATGAACTGAAATTTTCAATTAGGGGTCGTCTACATAATAAAACGCGCACCAACGTTGATTTTTTCAATGGTAATGCCCTATTTTTATTTTATATTTGAATTCCTCGGATCGCGACAACGCGAAAAAGTATATTGGTTGTATATTTTACTTATTTTTTCACAGAGTTATAAGCGTTCAAAGTTTCAAGGTGCTAATGTTAAATTCATATTTCAAACTTTTATTAATATCTTCACAAAAAGTAACTTGATCGATATAATTTTTTTTTTTTTTTTTTTTTTTTTTTTGTACGAGATACAGTGAAGAAACCCAAACATAATCCATCATTACTTTTGATTCTGAAAAATATTTTTAACTCTGAAAAATATTAATAAATTCATATTCATAAAAATTATGAATTATGACCTATATTAATTTTTACATAAAATGAATCCTAATGCTGAAAAATATGGGTGTGCAAATTTAAAGATCATTCCAGTTATTAGTTTTCGGGATATAAATAAATCTTTATTTTGGAGTGGTTTAGGGGGCCGTCTCTTATGAAGTTTTGCATGAGATAACGAATCAAATCTTTAAAAATAACAAAGAAAATTAAACAAAATATTTTTATTTTTTATTTACGGGTCAAATTATATAACAACAACGTCAAACGCAAAGAAATGAAACAAAAATGATGATTTTTAGACATTAGTGTTAGCATCAAGAATTCCTGTTTTCTAAAGAAGACCAGCCCCGCCTACATCGTTCTTCAAAACAAAACAATGCAGAAAAAAAAGTAAATGTGACATTGAGTATTCGTGTTAAACACCTTATTTTATGTTGCAAAAATACGCACAAGTGGTATTTACTTCATCGAGTAACTGGTGATAAATTTTGAATCTTTTAAACGAACACTAGAAGAAAAAAAAAATTAACTAAATAGGCGGGGTTTACTGTTTTAAATAGAAAAAAAGGTTTAATGTGAAATTGTCAAATATAAATAACGAATGGAATTGGAATGCAAGACAGACTCGTAAACTCGTTCTCATAGTTAAAAAAAGCTTAATCATTTACTTCATATATTGCTTTATTTTATTTTATTTATTTACTTATTTATTTATTTTATAAGGGGGAGGAATAATATTTTAAGGGCACTTTAGTCTTTAAAATTTTATTAAAATATTTTAACTTTATACATTTTTAAAAACATACTTTAAATTTATAAATATATTTTAACACTTTTTGCGACCGCAGGATTTGTTCTAAAATATTATCTCAAAATATAATATTTTAGAACAAATTTTCTGTATTCACGATTATATTACAAATGTATATACATTATAATTATATTCTTTCTAATCAATATATTTCTATCCATAGTATATTTTATTGCAAAAATATGAATACTGGGTATACACTTAAGAAATATTTAACACACAAATTACGAAAGAAACGCCCACTGACAGAGTTACAGATTTTCAAATGGTGTGAATCTACGTCAGCAGTCGCGAAAGGGTTAATTAAGAAAATATATTTTCATAGAAATTATAAAACAAATCGTACAGTTTCAAAGAGTTCAACTGACCAAAACTGGTAAGTGCGATTAAAATTGTTTCATATTTACTTCATGAACCCTTACAATAATTTATTTGAAAAGGTTTAGTTTATGCGTTGTTGTATATATATATATTATTTCATTTCGTCTATTATGTTACCTACGAAAGAAAATTTAAGCTTTATTGGTGATCAGTACAGCTATAATAGACACTTTTACTTGAAAAATATTGCACTTTTTTTTTCAAAGAGTACTGTATGGACTAATCGCAAGTATAATGTATTTAAATAGACCTAAAATTATCTAAAAATGTACTGAAGTATATACAAATTTAAAAAGTTGAATTCAGGATAATTAAAGAACTGGAAAAGGCTCAAAGTTTTATTAATTTTTATAATTATTTCTTTTCCTGAAATATTTCGGTGTGAAAATTTAAAATTTTGACTATTTTTTATAGGATCTTAATTTTATTTTTCTACATTTACAGATAACCCCCTAACACATTTTTGATTATAACTCTATAAATACTAAAGATAAAGTATACAAACAGTATACTTTTTCGCACTGCCAGACTCTCAGAAATTCGAAAAGGAAGTCAAAATTGGGTGTTGCCATTGAAAAAATCAAAGTTGGCACTCATTTCAATATGTAGATTACCCCTAATTCAAAATTTGACGACATATTCAGAGAGTGCTTTTAATTTCTTGTTGAATTATGTCTATTAGATGTTTCTGAGTGAATTAATAACGAAATTACAGTGAGTGTTGCGTTTTTTTTCCCACGACTGTACCATGATTACACAGGGTAGAGATTATTTTATAAAAATAGTGGTAGCAGTAAATTTCAAAATTTCTCATTCATGAGAGTGTCCTAAAAAGAGGGCGAAGAGTACGATCCCTGCAGTAAGTGTAGACGTTAAGTCTTACAACAGATGTTCAAATAACTTTCTGTCCTCAATTATGCACTCTCATGGGCCGTACTCTCCGCCTTTTTTTCAGGCATTCTTCCAGATGAGAAATTTTCGCCTTTATTGGTACCACGATTTTTATACAATAAAATCTGTCTTATTTAATCAGGACATATTACTATAAAAAATACTATAAAGATTTCTGCATCAAATTAGTGGCAAAAAGAGTATGAAAATTATTTATTTCTGAAAGTGTCCTGAAGAAAGGGCGGAGAGTACGACACCTGTTCTCTTGGTGGTCCTATCGTTTGAGGACGCAAATACCTGCTAGAAGACGCTATCGTTTGAATGAGACATTAGTTATTTAAAGGTCCAATGTTGTACGGAGAGCAGGCTAAATCTTACGAACGCTGAAATGGCGGACATGCACCTTGTGTATGGAGCAGTCGACGGCAACTGAAGAACTGCTGTGCAGTTATAAGTTGAATTCACTATTTCAGTAAGGCGTGGTCTTATTGGTTTATGCATAGTTTCACTGATCATTAGCGAACTTTGAGAATTTATATTTCTACAACTAGATGACGAGGGCAACTGTGTTATGCGTCAAAAAACATGTTTGTATATGCTCTTTCGACTGATGCTTATTTGGATTTTTTTTTTTTTTTTTTTTTTTTTGTTACAGTAAGGGGATGTTTCTTGGTTAGTAAAATAGCTTCTTTAAATTAATTTACAATTAAAGAACCATCCTCAATAGGGTGCAAAATTGGTCACTATCGATAGATAAAATTCATATAAGTTCGAAAGCCTGGGTGAGAAGTCTGCTGTCCTTCATTAATTAGTTGGTGGGCACCGTTTTTATTTATTTATTTATATTTATATTTATTATTATTAATATTATTTTGTGATATGGAAAAATGCCATGGCAGAGTTGCAACATTTTATTTTATTCCGGAGCATTTTTAGCCCCGGTTTTATCCATACCACTTTTATTTTAAGTGTAATTTTTTTTTTCTTTCTTTTCTTTCTTTCTTTCTTTTCTTTTCTTTTTTTTTTGGTAGTTATATATTGGAGACAATTATTTTAAAGTAAAGTGATGCGAAATAAAAGCGGGGCTAAAAATGCTCCAGAATAAATTAAAATGATAGCTACAATGGCCCTTCCAATTTATTTAATTATTTTTAAGTTTAACTTAAATTTCCCCTTTTATGTTTTCTTTTGAATATATTTCTTTTTTTTTTTTTTTTTTTTACTCTTACTTATTTATTTTTTTTTTTTCATTTCCTTAAACTCTCTTTAAGCTCTCTTCCTAGTTAAGGTTTCCTTTTATATTTTATTAGATATGGGATTCCTGCGCTTGGCTTCAGACCAGTAACTGCTTTTCTTTTTCTTTTATTTTCTTTCTTTCATTTTTTTTTTTTTTTTTCAGGACCAATGTCTTATTTGCTCGTACGTCGAGATGTCTGGATATCCTAACGAGGGTTCTCACAAAGGGCAATTTAAAAGCCACTATTTTTGTAGAGTAATTTTAGACTTAGTTAATCACAGATATCTTAAAAAAAAAAAAAAAAAAAAAAAAAAACTTTATCAAAATTCTTGTATGCCAATTTCTCTTTATGGGAACTCTGATCCTATCCATCTAAATTTTGTTTATTTGTTTATTTTTGAAGTACCAATTCTGTTTTCCATCCAATATCAGTTTTATTTCGGGAATACCTTGAGTACAGGCGCTACCCAGAAACAACCTTCAGTCGTCGGGGTAATTTCTTGTTCTAAATGACTAATTTAATTCATACATTTCCTGCGTTGTTTTTCAGATAATAATTAAACCATACATGCCAATATTTTAATTTATTCTGGAGTATTTTCAGCCCCATCTTTATTTCGCACCACTTTATTTATAGAAAAAATTTCTTCAATATATAACTTCGATAAGATAAGAAAAAATTACCTTTAAAAGATAAGTGGTATGAAAAAAAGGCGGGGTTAAAAATACTCCGGAATAAATTGAAATGTTTGCATCTATCATTAAACTTAATTGAAATAGAGTTGAAAAACGTCACAATAACATTTTTAATTATATACTACCTACGTATTTTTACATTAATTTAGCGATAAAAATATTCACAGTTTTAAGTTTGGTATAAGAAGATTATTTCCAAGCATTCATATTATATATTGGGAGTGATCGCTATGTGTGATGTAGAAACGAACAATTTTTAGGCTGTTTTTTATTTATTTACATAGCTGCAAACATTATAACCAGTGTTGTGCACGAACGCGTTCATTTGAACGCGTTCATGAGCGTAGCTCAAAATTTTTGAGTTTTGAGTTGAACTTCGCTCGTTTTTTAAATTATGAACTTGAGTTGAGCGTAGTTCGTTTTTTACACGAACTTGAACGTGAAAAAACAATTCAAGCTCAAACTCATTTTAAATATTTCTGTCTGAAATAGGAAAAGGAAAGTGGAAGAAGAAAAGAACAGAAAAGAGAATAATTGCGCAAAATGGATTCCGGAAAAAAAGGGAGCTTGGAAGAAAAGGGCACTTGGGAAAAAAGGCACTGGTAAAACTGACACCAAAAAAAAAAAAAAAAAAAAAAGAAAAGGGCACCCGAGAAAAAAGGGCATTTTTGAAATTTGCAATTTTCAAATACAATAAACATCAAATAATGAATTTAAAGAATGATTTTTCTTAACACATTTTTAGAAATTTAAATCAATTAAATTGGTACCACTTTCTCTTACTATATACCTGGAGGATGGGGAGTCTAGGAGCAGATTGAAAGACAATAATTGTTTTTATATCACTTTCTTTTTGATTTTAATGAAACTGAAACTGTGTCTAATATTCACTTGCTCTTTATGAAAAAAAAAAAAAAAAAAAAATTACAGTGTCACACATACTTCGGGGACTGAAGTCGGGGGGGGGGGAGGAAATTTTTTTAATAACATAGATCTGAGATCGGAACCCAGCACCTCAGCGCTTCCTGCCTAGCAGCTTTGAAGGTATTTGTGCATATATTAATTTGCAATTTGAATGTAATATTACAGTGATATTTAATTAGATTAAAAGTTTTTATGGAAATTATGTTATGAAAGAATGGCAAAGTCTCGTTAATTGTATATTTTATGAAATATTCATAAATTGTCTGTATTTTACGGAATGAATTTTTTTTTTTTTTTTTTTTTTTTTTTTTTTTTTTTTAAATAAATATTTACGATTTTAAAAATGTTTTATATAGATTCAGTAAACTTTTAGTTACGAGAAACGATAACTATATAATATAAATAAATTTTGAAATATTTAAGGCAGCGTTTAGTGGAATAATCATCATTTTTGTAAAATTCTAATTTTAGTTTTAGGAGTTTTCCAAGATGAAAATGGTGATAAAAATTTCCAGCTTTCATACATTTCAATAGTTATTTCTTAAGACAAATAAAGAAATAAGTCAGAGACGCACCCACGGGGGGGGGGGCTTGAGGGGCTGAAGCCCACCCCAGAACCGGCTAACTTGGTAAAAATTTTAGTCCTAAATGAAGAAAATATCGTTAAAAATATTTATAATATTTATATACTATATATAAATAATTATATAAATCTTTGAAATTCTTACTGTGAATAACAAATAAAATAAATTGATTGAAATAAATTGATTTAAAATATTTGATCTTTCATCTACATCCACAGATAGAACTTTGTACAATTACTCTTATCCCCTTAGGGCTCACACACAGATCTCCCAGCCCACCCTACAAGCGAAGCAAATGGCTTTTGGGAATAGCGGAAGTACCATTATTTTAAAGAAAAAGATGGACTATGGGCAGTTTCAGTGGGGCTTTCAGTTTTCTCACTTCATCCTTTTATCAATGAAAGGAAATGCTCGGAGTTTTATGAGGGTGGTTCAATTCGTCGCGGGTGTATGTTTTTTTTTTTTTTGTTGTTGTTGTTGTTGTTGTTCTCCTATATTTGGAGAAAACGGTTTCGGTAACAAAATCTCTGCAATCTGCTGCCCTTAGGCTGCACCACCCCCTTGTGTATACATTTCATCCTTTTAAGGCGGCCTTGGAAAAAAAGAAGCTTTTAGATTTGGACAAACAGGCCAACAAAGTCTTTCCAGAATTAATGAGAAAAAAAAAAACACACACACACAAAACAGGATGAAATCATTATATTATTTATAATCAGTTTCACTGCATGCGAAAGACGCACCACATCTCATTTTCTGAAATTCGAATATTGATGTACACTTTAACAAGACTAAGAGGTAAATACTAATTTTATATTTGAATTATATTATACCTTGTTTTAAAACTCACTCATGTTTGAAAAGATTTTTAATTTTTTTTATTATTGTAATAATAAATATTTGCATATTCAATATATTCGGAGAATTAATGCGAATTCTATCACTTTTATTTGTCTTTGCACCCGAGATTTAACTTCAGTATATATGCTTGAAATCAAATGTCCTGTCATTTTAATGCTTTCATTAAGGTGCAATAGAAAATGACAGTCCCTTTAGTTAAATTTTTAAAAATTAAAAATATATATATATATTTAATATTTCAAATATAAATTATCAAAGCTGATAAACAGAAGTGTTGGGTTCGAACCCAGGCCGCGCTCGTCGACCTAACTGTTCGGAGCTTTTTGTGGTTTTCTCCAAAACTCGCGTAAATACGGACTAAAACCCTTAGAAAGACGCCCATTGAGGGCAATTCACCTATAAGCTAGGACCTGGTATAGTCAATCGGTCTTATGCTATACAACCAACCTAATATATAAATTTCAAAACTATCTGAAATAATCGTAATAATAAAAAATAAATTTTGTGCGTGATAACCATAAACATATATATATACTTACATTAATATCATTATTGCTGTTATTATACTTACAAAGTTTAAAATCCAAACTTCCGAATAGAAATATTGTATTCATGATTTTGTGATTCTAGCTAATCTAAAAATGTCCAGCAAAAAGGAAAATTGAGAATGATTTTTTCAAAATTGTTTTTCAATATAAATACACTTTAACACTTGTTTCTTTTTAGCTTATTCATTTTCATTTAAGAATTTTTCTTAGTCTGATTTGATTTCTTGTTAACTTATAATATAGTTTAGTTGGAAGATTTAAGGCCGATTGACTCCGCATGTGTCCTAGGCCTATAGGGGAAATGCCCTCCGTGAGAGTCTTTCTAAGTGGTCCTAGCCCATATTTATGCGAGTTTCGGAGGAAACCACGGAAAATTCCGAACGGCTAGGCCGATGAGCGCGACCTGGAATCGAACCCGTCACCTTCCATCTACTAGTATTGAGCGCAGAACCGTTCAGCCGCTTGTGGGCCCTTATAATATTATAAGAAAATGCATATTTATTAAAAAATATTAAGTTGTTTATCATTAATTTTTAAGAGGGAAAAAGTTGATTATTTTTGATGAATATAGTATTAAAAAATTATCTAATTCTGTAATTCAAATAAGTAGTAGTTAAGAGAAAAATTAATTCGTATTCGGATTAATATGTCCCGTACAGATTTAGCTTACAGAATACCAAAAATCTGTATTTAGAAAATTAAACTTATTTCTCAATCAAGAATATGTTCATCCAACGTTGACAATGATTCTCTGTCTTACGGCTTTTTCCGAACATAGAATTTTTTTCCTATTTAATCGTAAAAAAAATTATTCAAAATCTTGTTAAACAACGTTATATAAAAATTACTGAAGATTAAGATAGGAACCATTCACAGTTTGAACAGCGAGATTTTAGAAGAATTGGACAGAAAAATGTTCTTTTTTTCTAAGCAATACTAATAAAGGGAAGAGGGGGCTCTTCAACTGTTGTCGCTGATAGCGAAACCCCGTGATATTATATGGGGAAACCTGTAATGCAAATTACCCATCACCTAATGTATTTTTTAAAATAATGTTTAGATATTTCACAATCGTTAAAATAATTCATCCTTTCAACACATTGATTTTTTTTTTTTTTTTTTTTTTTTTTATGTTTTGTTTTAAAGCTTTAAAATGCGCATAATTAACTAAAAGTATTTTTCGCCCTTTACAGCTTCAAAACAAAATGTTAAAAATTTAAAAAATCCGTTTTCGGAAAACAAAAATCAGTTTAATGATATTACAAGTTTGGCTGTCAGCGACGATTGGTAAAGCATCCCCTTAAAATTAAAAACTGAGCAAAAT
Organism: Salticus scenicus; assembly: GCA_963930645.1. Classification (NCBI taxonomy): domain Eukaryota; kingdom Metazoa; phylum Arthropoda; class Arachnida; order Araneae; family Salticidae; genus Salticus; species Salticus scenicus. The sequence continues at coordinate 114,371,943 of OZ005657.1, forward strand.
AATAACTCACGCTAAGACATTGATTGATTTAATGTAATGATGATGTATGTAAATTTAGAAGATAATAAATAAAGCTATGTCGGAATCTCCCCCCCCCCCCCCACAAAAAAAAAAAAAAAAAAAAAGAAACTTTAAAAATGCTTTGTGTTTATCACTAGCTATATTCATAATATTCGAAATTTTAAAATAAGTATTTTGCCAAAAAAATATATATATTTATTCTGTCGAAAAATTATTCTATGGAAGTCAGTTAAGATCTCATCTTTTATTTATTTATTTATTTATTTATTGGATATAATTGAGGAAATTGCCAAAATTTACCTTGTGAAAGGAAATTGCTTGAGAATGATAATTATTTTCGCTTACTTTTATGTTACACAAAACTTTGTTTAGAGTTCTATACTTCACGTTATCTTTATAGGATAATTTCGCATTTTGAGTTGCCTTGAATATAGAAATAAAACTTTTAACAGCTCCTGTATGGTTCTATTATCGCAATAAATGAAAAGAAATAAATGGAAGAAATTTAAATTTAGAATGCTAAAGATTATCTGGAAATGTTACTTGAAATTTTTGTCTAAGATCAGTAAGTTACTGATACAAGTTCTCTGAAGAACTTGAAATGCATATTTTAAAATTTCCTTACAACTTTAAATTTTTTTTTATGAATATGTAAATAATTGAATGGGGCATTGGGGGGAAGAGGGGAAATCCCGTCACTCAGAAATATAATATACAGAAAACAATTTATACGAATTCAGATTTCTATTTTTAATTTCATTAAACTTATATACTAAAGAAAGTATTGCTATTTGCTGAATTTTCGAAAATAAGATGTCACTACCTTTTCAAGTTTTAAGTCATAAATGTATAAATGATATTTTTTAAAACTGGATTGACCTCTGAGATAATTTGTTCTTGAGACAATTTGTACGCAAACTAACAAGTTGACACACATGCTTATTCCTGCATAGTAAGCTAAATAGCAAGCGAAACTTTCTAATGATTTATCCAAGAACTCAAAACCGACATTGACTGTGGCGCAATCAAACAAAGATTAATTAAATCAAACCATTACACTATTTTTAAAATAGTGTAATTTGAAGTATTACACTATTTTTAAAATAGTGTAATACTTCAAAACAACGGAACCTGAACCTGCAAATGATGGAATTTGTCTCCTATTAATAAGTTTTCTCATGTGAATAATGAAACGTATTGGAAATTTGAGAATAAAAACCACGCAAAAACAGTGGGTCCACTATTCAGAAGTGCCCGCTAAATAATTTTTACTACACTTAAATTAATAATTTATAATTAAGAACTATAAGTTTATAAATTTAATTAAGCATTAAATTAAAAATAATCTTCATGGTAATTGGTAATTAAAAAAAAAAAAAAATGTAAATTACCTATGAAAGTGTTCACAGAGGAGATCTATTTAGAAAAGAAAAGATAAAGAAAAAAAAAAAAAAGCACCTAAAAATGAACTTCTAATGAGTTTCGCTCCTTTTTAAAAATGAACTTGAGTTGAGCGCGTTCATTTTTTCAGACATGAGTTTGAACGCGAACTAACTCGTTTTTTGCACGATGAACTTGAGTTTGAACTAGTTCGTTTTTTTCGTGAACTTGCACAACACTGATTATAACTCATTCGCCACCGCTGGCGTAAATTCAAATCATTTCAAAAGCTGAAACTGTACCAGTGGGCGTTTCTTTTGCAATTGGTATATTATTTCTTTCTTAAAAATATACACAATATTCATATTTGTATACTATGGATACAAATACTTTGATTAGAGAGAGTATGATTATAATGCATATCCATTTGTAATACAAATGTGAATACAGAAAATTTTGTTCTGAAAAATTGTAACTTATGAGAATAACGCCCACAGCTGGACCTTACTTTTAAAAAGACAAAAACATGCCGTCGCGAAAGTGTTAATTTATTCCTGAGTATTTTTAGCCCCGCCTTTATTTCACATCACTCATTTTTTAAGAGTTTTTTTTTTTTTTTTTTCAAATTTTATCGAAATTATATATATTTGAGAAAATTTTTTTGTAAATAAACTGGTGCCAAATAAAAGCGGGGAAAAAATTACTCCAGAATAAATTAAAATTTTGGCAGCTACGCATCTATACCATGGTTATATCAAGACACATGTCATACCTGCCAACATACTAAACTGTATCGCTTGTCCCGCCTTTTTTTCACACCAGTATTTTTATTTATTTATTTATATATTTATTTTTCCTTATTAAATTGTAATTGCATTTGTAGAAAATTACTCTGGAAATTTACTAGTGGGACAAAAACGGCGGGACTAACAACAATACGGAATGTTAATTAGGATGTTGGCAGGATTGCATTGTAGTACTAAGCTACTACTATATTGTTTCCTGAAATACGTGCACGCTATAACTCGACTTTTAAATAAAAAATGGGCAGCAAATTTCAAATTCTTAAAGTAAGTAAGCACGGCATTGAGAGTGATGATAGCACAAAAATTATAATTTATTCTTGTAACATATCTTACCTAATGTAAAGAGCACGGAAGATCATCAACAAAGTAACGCATTTATCTAAATATTAGTAAAAGAAGCATCTATGTCGTACTAGAAAAAGAAAATTATTTCCACCAGAAATACATAATACGTAAACATTTATAGTAAAAAATACTACAATCGACTCATTACTCAGTTTCGTGTGGAATATATCTTTATATAAAGAAGCTCGGTAAGAGCTTTGAAATCTTAAGGCAAATTAAATCTTAAGACAATGCGCGTTAGGATTTTTTTTTTTCTTTTTTGTTAATGCAAAACCTCGGACACCGATGTGTTCAACGGGAAATTTTTTCTGAAAGCTGTCCTTTGGCAGTCGCTAATATTCATTCGCTGCTAGGGGTTGTGAGTGTTCTCTGGTAGTCCAAATACGCCGTTCAACAGCACTGTGTGCAAACGAAATTTTAGATTTACTTTCGGTTTTATTTTTATTTCAGGTTTCTTTTCCTTGTCTGTGTGCAAAGCTGTTGGACACATAATTAGAAATAAAGTTATTTCATTAAAATGAGAAAAAAAAAATCGATTTTTAATATCTTATCCAAGAAAAATTTAAATATATAATTTCTTGAATGCATGTTGAGAACATAAAATATATTTTTAATTTAGCATCTTGTGTAAAATTAATTTGGAACTTTTTAGTTACTGTTATCTGATAATGAAAATTAAATTTAGATCTCTTAAAACAAATAAAATCTTCAAATTGTCTCGAAATTAATTCATTCGATTGTTTGTTTCTTTTATTTATTATCTTTTTCTTTTCTTCATCTTCTTTTTTTTTCTTTGAGGGAGGGGGGGGGGGGAAGTATGATAAATTTGAAAATAAATTACATGCTAGCTTACGTTCATTGTTTTAAATTATTTCAAATAAAGAATGGCAGTCATAATATTTAACAAAATGAAATGAAATGAAAATACTAGATTGCGAATGTACCGTAAAGATGAAAAAAGGATTTAAATGCAAATTTTATAATATAATTTATTGCTTCACAAAATGTAACAAATTTACATTTCTATTTTAGTACAACGTCTCTAAGCAAAAGCATTAAATTATCAATTAAGTTATTTAACTCATATAATTTTAACCCCTTCCTTCTCGCTCAAGTGATATTCGTGGGCAGTGACCACGCCCCACGTGTATTTTTCCTTTAACCCGTTAGTAGTCGCTATAGACAGCGCCACCTATTACAGATTGCGCACTTTTTATTTAACTCGCACCAATAATTTTAAAAACTCATGTGATCAACGTTTCTTCGATTTTATTCGCGTTTTATGTATGTCAAATGCCTCTTCTAAAAATTTTTGGTGGCTATTGAATAAAAAAATCTGGTAAAACTGAAGGATGGGCGGCAAATCGACCAACTAGCGACTACTAACGGGTTAACATTTTAGGGTGCATGAAAGCACTAGCGAGCACAAAACTATATATAATGTATTTGATAATATGTATAGAATAAATTTATGTATTATTCATGTATTTATTTTCAATCATTTTTTTTTTTTCTTTTTAAATTAGACAAAAATGTGGACTTTATGGGCGTGTCTTTGAAAAATATGCGACCGTTAAGGGGTTAATCGCAATTACATAATAGAGAAAATTGTTATATAGGATAATTCAAAACTCAACGTACAAATTTTTACAGAAAGTAACCCATATCAAGAGGACTGACAATCGCAAGTCACCCATGACCGAAAACCTGATTTTGACCCTTTAACATACCTGCAAATATCTTAATTATAAAACGGAAGATTTTTAGTACACGCCTCTTTTCCCAATCACTCCATTTTTAGGGCAATTATCTCCAAATGTAGTTACGATTAAATAGGGTTAAAATTACTCTAAAAATGACTGATTTGAAAAAAGAAGGGTACTAAAAATCTTCCGTTTATTAATGAGATGGTTGATAAGTCGAACTGGATGATTTTGGTTAACGTTTAACAGTAAAAAACGCATATGGGCTTTGCTTTTGTATATTGCATTTTAACCCCTTCCTCCTCGCTCCCGTCATATTCATGGGCAGTGACCACGCCCCACGTGTATTTTTCCTTTAACATTTCAGGGTACATGAAAGAACTAGCCAGTACGAAACTATATGCAATGTATTTGATAATATGTACAGAATAAAACTCATATATTTATTTTCAATCTATATATTTTTCTTGATTACACAAAAACATGGACTTTATGGACGTATCTTTGAAAAATATGCGACCGTTAAGGGGTTAACTAAACGTTTTTACATGTTAATCTTTGCATAAAAAGAAGGTTATTAAAACATCAACGTATACTTCTAAGAGAAACTGAAAACACAAAACAAAACAGAATCACATAGAAATGAATAGCTGAAAACCCTAATCTGATTAGCTAGAGGATAAACGAAGATGTATAAATAATAAAATAAAATAATGGGAAAAAACACTTTATTATCTATATCTTGCACCAGGACAGCAGGCAGGGGTTATACTCTCCACCCTTTTTTAGAACACTGTAAGAGATACGAAATTTCCGTCTTTTTTGCCTGCACCTATTTCATGCAAAACTACTTCTAGTATAATATTAATGTGCAGTCGGGGGAAAAAAACGCAGCACTCGACGTAATTTTGTAGCTAATAGATGTAGAAAAATGTAATAGGTATCATTCGACGGGGAATTGTGAGTAGTTTCCGAAATTGAGCTGAAATTTTGAATTGGGGATCGTCTACATATTAAAACGCGCACCAACTTTGATTTTTTCAATGGTAATGCCCCATTTTTATTTTATATTTCAATTCCTGGGATCGCGAGAGCGCGAAATGTATATTGGTTGTATATTTTACTTATTTTTTCACAGAGTTATAAGTGTTCAAAGTTTGAAGGGGTTAATGTTAATTCATATTTCAAAGTTTTATTCATATCTTCACAAAAAATAACTTGATATATATATATATATATATTTTTTTTTTTTTTTTTTTTTTTTTTTTTACGAGATACAGTGAAGAAACCCAAACATAATTCATCATTACTTTTAATTCTGAAAAATATTTTTAATTTTGAAAAATATTTATAAATTCATGTTCATAAAAATTATGAATTATGACCTATATTAATTTTTACATAATATGAATCCTAATGCTGAAAAATATGGGTGTGCAAATTTGCACCTCATTCCAGTTATTAGTTTTCGAGATATAAATAAATATTTCCTTTGGAGTGGTTTAGGGGGCCGTCTCTTATAGAGTTTTCATGAGATAACGAATCAAATCTTAAGAAATAACAAGGAAAATTAAAAAAAAAATATGTTTAATTTTTATTTACGGGTCAAATTATATAACAACAACGTCAAACGCAAAGAAATGAAACAAAAATGATGATCTTTAGACATTAGTGTTAGCATCAAGAATTCCTATTTTCTAAAGAAGACAAGCCCCGCCTTCATCATTCTTCAAAACAAAACAATACAGAAAAGAAAAATAAATGAGACATTGAGTATTCGTGTTAAACCCCTTATTTTATTTTGACAAAAATGTGCACAGGTGATATTTACTTCATCAATTACTGGTGATAAATTTTGAATCTTTTAAACGAACACTAGAAGAAAAAAATAATAATAAATATGCGGGGTTTACTGTTTTAAATAGAAAAATTGGTAAATGTAAAAATTGTCAATAAAAAAAAAAAAAAATAAAAAAAAAAAATAAAAAATAAATTAAAAAAAAACGAATGGAATTGGAATGCAAGACAGACTTGTAAAATCGTTTCTTAATTACCGTCATAATTAAAGGTTTAATCATTTGCTTCATATATTGCTTTATTTTTATTTATTATTTTGTAGGGTGGAGGATTATTATAGTTCACCTATCACGAGATGGCCCTTCGTCCCTCCTCTTTTTAGAAGAGTTTACTTTAAGGAAGGGGCGCGCGATTTGAAAAGAATGAATGGGTGGGGAAAAAATAAGGTTGCTATGAGAATAGCATCAAGCCAATAGTTTTTACTTGTCGCCAGCTGAAATCCCGTTTTGCCCGTTAAAAAGAACATGTGTTAACATTTAAAAATTAAGGACCTAATAAATAATAACAACAACAAACCTTCACTTATGCTTGCATTTTCGATAGGCACTAATACCTTATTTAGATAAAGATGTTGTTAGCAATGCATTTAAACAAGAAAGAAAAATCATGCTGCTAATATAGATTATAAATTATTGCCGGTCTACTCACTTTCATTTCTATTTCAGAGAAAGAGACTTTAATAGTCTTACTTTTAAAGATAAAGTACAAATTAGGCTGCATTTCTGCAATTCCGTTGTTCCGTATAGTGTCTAAGAAAATATATGCATCATGTATAGCGCGTTAAATATTAAAGATATAGGTTAATAATAATAATAAATTAGAGCTGAAAATGTTTCGAGCAATTTTCACTTTCATCGCATAATGTATTTGAATTTATTCACTCCCCACTAGCTGCTGGGAAGTTCAGTATTCAGAGTTGGAGGTACTGAGATCAAATCCATTGTCAGTCAACAGATATTCTCTTATAACAGTTACAAATTTCGAGGTGTTTACGCTAAAGTAGTTGTTAAAATGCACTTAAAAGTTTTTTTTTTTTTTTTTTTTTCATTAGGTATAATTTAATGCCCTGTACTAATGTATCTAATTTATGATTACCCAAGCATATTTAGGAAGGTTATCTTTAGGACTCATAGACAGACGACACAAAGTCATTAACACTTCTTAATTTTGTTTGAAAATATTTAAAAAATAAAAATTGGAAAAAAAAAATAATAATACATTTTTTTTTTTTTAATTAAGAAAAACTTTTTTAAAAATATTGAATGAACAAATGGGGAAATTTATTAAAATAAATTGCGCTGTACACATAATTTACAGTATTATGTACAATAGCTCTCAAAATATTTGCAATTATGTACAATAGCTCTAAGAATATTTGCATTCACATCAGTTATAAATAAATGAGATAATTTCTTATATTATTGTTATGATGGCTTTAAATTTTTATGTATTCGGTCTAAATATATATTTAAAAAAAAAAAAAAAAAAAAAAAAAAATCAAATTTTCTAGAAATCTAATTATTGGAGTGTAATTCTTCATTCGATTTTTAAAATAATCAATCATTTTTCTTTTTTTTTTCTTTTCTTTTTTTCTTTTTTCTTTTCTTTTCTTTTTTTTTTTTTTAAATAATGATTTAAAAAAGAGAAAAAGAAAAATAAAGAATTATTACTTTTAATGTAACATACTAGAAAGCCGAGAAGTTCTCTTAATTTGGAAATAAATAGATAAATAATAATTTTAAAAAAAATCGCCAAAATGTCGCAAAACTTGTAAATATAGCAGACGACCTCCCTTTTCCCCCTCAACCGATTTCAAGGTAATAGAATCGTCTCTGCCTACGTCACGCATGATTGACAGGTGCCAACTCATGAAAGTCGAACTATATTTTAAGTATACTTTAGTCTTTAAAATTTTAATAATATGTTTTAACTTTATATATTTTTTTAAATATACGTTTACTTTTATAAACATATTTAACACTTTTTGTGACCGCAGGATTTTGTAATTTTGACAGTAAGATCGGCCTAAGGGCGTTATTCTCTCAAAATAAAGTATTTCAGAACAAATTTTCTGTATTCACAATTATATTACAAATGGATATACATTATAATTATATTCTTTCTAATCAATACATTTCTAACCATAGTATATTTTATTGCAAAAATATGAACACTGGCTACACACTTAAGAAATAAGTAACACACAAATTACGAAAGAAACGCCCACTAAGCGATTTACAGATTTTCAAATGACGTGAATCTACGTCAGCAGTCGCGAAAGGGTTAATTAAGATATTATATTTTCACAGAAATTATAAAACGAATCGTACAGTTCCAAAGAGTTCAACTGATCCAAAACTGGTAATTGCGATTAAAATTATTTAATATTTACTTCATGAACTCTTACAATAATTTATCCGAAAATATTTAGTTTATGCGTTGTTGTTTATATATATCCATATTATTTCATTTCGTATTTTATGTTACATCTACGAAAGAAAATTTAAGCTTTATGGTGATCAGTACATCCATAATAGACGCTTTTACTTGAAAAATATTGCACTTTTTTCAAAGAGTACAGTCTGCACAAATCGCAAGTGTAATGTATTTAAATAGACCTAAAATTATTTTAAAAAGTACTGAAGTATATACAAATCTAAGAAACTGAATTCAGGAAAATTGGTCCTTCCAATTTATTTATTTATTTTTAAATTTAACTTAAATTTCCCCTTTTATGTTTTCTATTGAATATACAATTTAATTTTTTTTTTCATTATGTACTCTTACTTATTTATTTATATTTTTTTAGTTCATTTCCTTAAACTCTCTTTAAGCTCTCTTCCTAGTTAAGGTTTCCTTTTATATATTATTAGATATGGGATTCCTGCACCTGGCTTCAGGCCAGTAAGTGCTTTTCTTTTTCTTTTCTTTCTTTTCCTGTTTTCTTTTTTCTTTTCTTTTTTTTTTTTTTTTCTTCAGGACCAATGTCTGATTTGCTCGTACGTCGAGATATCTGGATATCCTAACTAAGGTTCTCACAAAGGGCAATTTAAAAGCCACTATTTTTATAAAGTAATTTTAGACTTAGTTAATCGCAGATATCTTAAAAAAAAAAAAAAAAAAAAAATCTTTATCAAAATTCTGGTATGCCAATTTCTCTTTATGGGAACTCTGATCCTATCCCTCTAAATTTTGTTTATTTATTTATTTTTGAAGTACCAATTCTGTTTTCCATCCAATATCAGTTTCATTTCGGGAATACCTTGAGTACAGGCGCTACCCATAAACAACCTTCAGTCGTCGGGGTAATTTCTTGTTCTAAATGACTAATTTAATTCATACATTTCCTGCGTTTTTTTTCAGATAAAAATTAAACCATACATGCCAATATTTTAAATTATTCTGGATCATTTTCAGCCCCGTCTTTATTTCGCACCACTTTATTTATAGAAAATTTTTCTCCAATATATAACATCGATAAAATAAGAAAAAATTACCTTTAAAAGATAAGTGGTATGAAAAAAAGGCGGGGTTAAAAATACTCCGGAATAAATTGAAATGTTTGCATCTATCATTAAACTTAATTGAAATAGAGTTGAAAAACGTTACAATAAATTTTTAATTATATACTACCTATATATTTTTACATTAATTTAGCGATAAAAATATTCATAGTTTTAAGTTTGGTATAAGAAGATTATTTCCAAGCATTCATATTATATATTGGGAGTAATCGCTGTGTGTGATGTAGAAACGAACAATTTTTAGACTGTTTTTTATTTATTTACATAGCTGCAAACATTATAACTCATTCGCCACCGCTGGCGTAAATTCAAATCATTTGAAAATCTGAAACTGTACCAGTGGGCGTTTCTTTTGCAATTGGTATATTATTTCTTTCTTAAAAATATACACAATATTCATATTTGTATACTATGGATACAAATACTTTGATTAGAGAGAGTATGATTATAATGCATATCCATTTGTAATAGAAATGTGAATATAGAAAATTTTGTTCTGAAAAATTGTAACTTATGAGAATAACGCCCACAGCTGGACCTTACTTTTAACCGCTTAACGCGCGGTGTCCTCGCCACGAGGACGCAAAATTTAAGATCCAGCTGCAAAAATTCATCCCGGAAATATTTTAGCAAAAATTCACGTTTATAACATATCAGAAAAGGCCGGTTTTTTAAGCCTTAAAATTTAAAATTTCTTTTAGTTTAATTTAATTCATGAATTCCGGTGGCAGTATAATTTAAATGTTTCAAATTGTCTTGCGCCGCAAAGGGTTAAAAAGACAAAAACATGCCATCGCGAAAGTGTTAATTTATTCCTGAGTATTTTTAGCCCCGCCTTTTTTTCACATCACTTATTTTTTAGGAGTTTTTTTTTTTTTTTTTTTTTTTTTTTTCAAATTTTATCGAAATTATATGTATTTGAGAAAAAATTTCTGTAAATAAACTGGTGCCAAATAAAAGCGGGAAAAATTACTCCATAATAAATTAAAATTTTGGCAGCAACGCATCTATATCATGGTTATATCAAAGAATATCTACTACGAGAAGAAGAAAAGCTTTAGTAGAAATAATGTAAAAGCAAACTGGGAGCGTCTGAGCAAGCGCGCGAAGCAAGTATTGTTGCATAGCAAACTTTACAGGGAAGTGACGATGCAATTGATGCTGGATTTTCTATCCCCTCATTTTATTGCTTTCTGATCCAGTTACGGGATTTTTGATTTACTGATCATACAGAAACTGGAAAGTTCTTCATAGGCGTTTTCTTTTAAAATAAAAGGATTTTTAAATTTTTCATCAGATTTGTAAGAAAGTTAATATTTTTGTCAAAATAATTCTTTTAAAAGGGGTTATTTTATATTTTATTTGAAAAAAAATCGACGATAAAATATTAAATTAAAAATATTTCTAAGCACGCACTTTAATCTGTTTTAAAAGTAATGTTTTGAATAAATAAATAAATAAAATAATAATAATAATAATAAACAATGTATATATATATATATATATATATATATATATATATATATATAATATTTAAAAATCTTTTATCTTTTAATATTCTTTGGACGTAGCACCAGTTTATAAGGATACAATTTTCGCAATAAAAAAAAAAAATAATAAATGATATTTTTTTTAAATTCCCTTTGATAATCACATTATTATTTAATTGTAGTAAATAATGCACCTATTCTATATATATATATATATATATATATAGATAGATAGATATTTGAATTTTAAATTAAAGTAATTAATGCAAATGTATGTTAATTTTTAAATATGTAAACTGATATGATATTCGACGATAAAATATTAAATAAAAAATATGAGGAAACACATACTTTAACCTTTTTTAAAAGTAATAGCTTAAGAAACAAAATATCTTTCAATAAGTGTATTTATAATATATATATATTTTTAATTCTTTTATATCTTAAATTTTTTTTTGACGTAACACCAATTTATACGGAAGAGAAACTTTTCGCGATCTAAAATAACAAAATCATAAACTTTTTTTTTCTATTTCCTTTGATAATCACATTCCTATTTAATTATAGTACATAATGTACCTATTCTATATATATATATATATGGATTTTAAGTTAAAATAATTAATACAAAACCTAAGTTATTTTTTAAATATGCTAATAGATATGTGAATAATAAAAATAAAATAATAATTCAGAACATGTGGACATACTTTTATAATTAATTACCGAATTTAAAGGTGCAGAATACATACCTTTATTAGATCTTCAAAAACCATCACCACCATTAATTTTTAAATATTCTTTAGTCTGAAGCCAGCAAATAGTCATCTTGGAAGGCATAAAAGCAATAATATTTAATGCCTTCCAAAATTATATCAACTAGCGTAAATGACCATCTTGATTGTTGAAAAATATCTTCTTCTTCTTTCTTATTCATAAAAATAGTTGTGAGATCCTCAATACATAGTTATTACAGAAATTTAAAAATAAAGTATTCTATGCATGTAGGTTAACAAAACACAAGTTATAACATATAATCATGCAGTTCAAACTCCATCCTATTATTATTTTAATTATCCATTCTTTTAAAACAGTAAGGAATCGATCTGGTAGGAAAATGTGCGTACAAAATATTATACATACTTTAAAATTAAATTAAAAAGTGAATTCATTTCATAGACTGAAGAAAAAAGCTTAAAAATTAAATAAAGCAAAAGTGATCCTAAATTAACTATAGCATTTAATAGAACGATACACATAAATATTCTCTTCCGATTATAAAGATTGAATTATTTAACAAATATTGTTATAAATACAAACAAAAACCTTACCTTTTATAAGCTTCTGAAATGCATTACATACAGTAAGTAATCCGATTTAGCATATCAATCCAATTGATAAATTTGGCTTGAGAAGCAAATTAAATGATGATCGAAAACCAACAATACACGATAAAATAATGCAGCTTAAAAGAAAAATGTATTTATAGAAAAAGTGAGTAATAAAAGATTAAATACCCATGAATATTTAATGTACGTGAAATACATACTGTGCACATACTATGCACAAACTTTTGAATAAATTACGAAGCAAATACTTATGCAAGAAAAAGATTTGAAATCCGAATTCGAAAATGGCGGCGAAAACACGTTATCAAGGAATTAGGAATTACCACTTGCCTGTTGCCTCTCGCCTGGTTGTTTACGATTAGAGAGCGCATGCGCGCGGAAATAACAGCATCTCGGGCAGATCATCCTGTATCCTGTATGTTTTCTTTTCCTTCGTACTCACCCGGCGCCGTTAGATGGCAATACTTACGCTTTATTGAAGCTTTCCTTCTTCTCGTAGTAGATATTCTTTGGTTATATCAAGACACATGTCATACCTGCCACCATCCTAAACTGTATCGCTTGTCCCGCCTTTTTTTCACACGAGTATTTTTATTTATTTATTTATATATTTATTTTTCCTTATTTTCAAAAAATCGCAGTAACATGCTGCATAGCCGCGACAGCATTACCATCTGGCTTTTCATTAGTGTTGCCTGAAAATGAAAAACTAAAGAATGTTCAGTATTAAAGTTCGATTTGTCACGAGTCCATGGTTCACCACAATGTCATACAAACACAGAGGATGTTGAAGATTACAAGAAAAAAATGTTACAAATTACAAAAAACCTATAAAAAAATTACAAAAAACATTGACATGTTTATACTAAATAATAACCTAACTTATGCTCTCCTAACCTTACCTCATTGTTGTATGTGTCAATTAAAAATTAGTTGCTCTCAAAAACTCGTAACACAAAATAATATATCATCCTACCATTACTAAAAAACATACTAAATTGTACAGAAACCTTACACTTGACTCCAGAAAGTGAAAATACAAATAATGGAAGTTAATGTTATTATTCAATCAAATAATTCATGTAAAAAGGTGTAGGAGATCCAGTACTTTCAAGTCACTGAGGAAATCAACATAGATCCCCAGTCTACTACAGAAGGAAAACTTCCTGCCTTATTATCAAATATGTCAAAATTTTGCAAAATATAAACATGATGTTGAAAGAACTCGAATGGAACCCCAGAGATTTTATTTAACGTGTAATTTGCCTACTTCTCTCAGCGATTATAGAACTTCCCCTAAAGAAGAAAATGAAATTAAAGAACAAATTCAAAATTTATTGCAAGCAGGTAGTTGCTTCCCTTATTCTGCATCTGTAACTTTGGTGTATAAGCGCGAAGAAGGAAAAAAATCCGATTATATGTAAATTTCCGTAAACATAATGCAATAACTAAAACAGAGGCTGAACCATTTCCCTGAATAGATACATTATTAGACAAATCAGCTAAAGCAAAAGTTTTTTCCATCCTCGATTGACAAGATCGGCACATTCCTGTCGACCGAAAGATACTGAAAAATTAGCCTTTGCTACAATTTTTGTATTATATGAATGGAAATATCTTCCTTTTATCTTTTTTTACCTTCCTTTGGCTTCAAAAATGTTACTGCTATCTAATAGAATAAGAAGAATTTTAAATAAATACAAAATAGACATTGCCTGTAAGTATTTTGATGATATTATTGTATTTTCACAATCAGAAGAAGAACATTTCCAAGACCTAGAACAAATTTTTTAAATATGTGTTAGAGAATACATTAATTTAAAATTATCAAAAGCAATTTTGTCAAAACAAAAATTAATTTCTTAGACTATGAAGTAAATAATGATCTGATCTCAGGTAGCACATAACGTTGTTATAGCGTTGTAAATAAGTCTGAACAGTGAAATTTAGTTATAACAAAATTAAAACAACGTTATGTGTCACTTGGGATTACACCTGATAAACCAAACATTGAAGTAATAAAAAACTTGAAACAGCCAAAAAATGTCAAGGAATTACAGAGAGTTTTCAGATCAGTTAACGTCTACGCTAGATTTATTCCAGACTACGCCAAAACTAGAGCTCCTTTAAATAATTTTTTAAAGAAAAATGTCCCCTATGTTTGGGGCGAAAAATGTGAAAACTCATTTCAAAAATTAAAAAATACTCTCATTAAAAGCAAACCCATTTTAAGATTTTATGATCTCAAGAGTAAGAGTACCTTTCATTTAATTGCTGTTGCCTCTAGTCGTGGTGTGGGATGTGCTGTTAAGCAGGCAGATGAGAATGACACTTTACATTCAGTAGCATATCATTCTAGAAATTTACGAGATTACGAAAAAAACTATGCAGTTACTGAATTAGAATGTTTGGCGATTATTGATGGCTTAGATAAATTTTATCATTATTTGCACGGTAAAAAAATTGTCATACATATGGATCATGCAGCTCTCATTTGGCTGAAAAATGTTAAAAATTTAAGCGGGCGATCATACTGCTGGTCCCTTAAACTTGGCATGCTCGATTACCAAATTCAATATGAAAAAGTTTCACCAAATATTGAAGCCAATATGCTATCTAGATTACCTGTTTTGGAAAATGTGCCACACCACGTACACTTCCTTGACTTAAATGAAATTAAAGAAAACCAGAAAAAAGAAAATATAATTCTTAATGATAAGAAAATTATTGAAATTGAAGATGTAATTGTAACTAAAAAGAAAGATTTCTGTAAGATAATAGTCGCTATGTCATTAAGATTGTCCTTACTAGAGAAAACCCACACTCAGTTGGACATCCAGGAATTTGTAAAAAGGTAAATTTAATTATACCCCAATATTATTGGCCGCATATTAACAATGATATTGAAAATTTTGTAAAACATTATCATACTTGTCAATTAAATAAAAAGTGTGAACAAAAACGATTCGGTTTGTTGCAACATGTACTGCCAACAGATAAACCTTTTGAATGTTTGTCTTTCGACACTGTTGGTAGGTTTAATTATTACAATTCTACAAAAACGTATTTGCATTTGATCGTGAACCCTGCAACTCGTTATGTGTGGGGATTTCCATCAAAAAGCGTTACCATTGAAGCTTATACAAACTTTTAAAAACAAATATTTCAAATTCAAGTGCCAGAAAAATTGTTGACAGATAGAAATGCGGCATTCACTTCATCACGTTTCAAAAAATTCTTCGAAATTATGATGTAAAACACTTATTACATCCGGAGACCAATGGGAAAGTCGAGCGTCTAAATCAGACTATTATTACAAGTCTTAAATGTAAAGTTAATTCTTCTTCAGGTAAAATTCTATGGACTAAATTACTTGACGAACTTCTAAATCAATATAATTTAACCCCTTATTTTGTAACTCTATTTCCACCTAGTTATTTGTTATTAGGAGTATTACCATGTGACCCATTATTGTTAAATAATAATTACTATCCATCAGCTGATGAAGCCAGAAAAATAGGAAAAGAAAAAACAATACAATATCGTAATAAAAACAAAGTCCGATATGATGCTCGATTTCTCCATGTTAAATTTAAGGTTGTGATGAAGTAATTTATGAAAAATTCCAATATCCAAACAAACGTAAATTAAGTTCACCATATTTCAGCCCCTATAAAATTTTAAGACAAGTAGCTGAAGTTAAAACTGACAAACCCAGTTCCCATTTTAAAAGAAATTCAGGAATTGTCCATTCACCTTTGTTAAGATTAGGGATGTACCGGATCGTCAAAAACTGTGATCTGCGGATACGGATATGAATACGGATATCAGTTTTTCTGTATCGCGGATACGGATACGGATCTTTGAAAAATGTATAATAATAAAGAACAAAAGTAACGATTTTTGTTTACACTACCAGATTACCGTAGGTAATGGAAGTAATGTATTCGGTGAAAAATTTCGATATCGATTTTTTGCTTGACTTACAAGTTTTAAGGTCCAAAAAAGTTGTTTTTAGAGATTATTCATTGTGTATATATATATATGTATATGTGTGTATATATGTGTGTGTGTGGGGGGGGGAGGGAATTGGAGGAGAAGGGTGTATCTGCTGTATCTTCTGACGGCGACTCATAAAACTTCTGAATCTAAAGATACGACGAAACTTCATATTTAAAGACTTCATATTTTAATTTTCGGTAAAAATTATTTTAAAAAAAAAGAAAGAAAGAAAAGAAAACGAAAATGGGACATGGAAAACTGAATAAATACAAATTCGCATCTTAAAAAAGACTCTAATATACAGTGTGCGACAATAAAAAAATAATAAAAAAGGCCGCATTGCAGAAAAAATTACTTATATCTATCTCTTTTATTTGTAATAACATCTCACAACGTGGCCGCCTAAAGCCAAATTTCCAAACTAAACAGCCAAACATTTTATATCTGGCTAAAAAAATAACTTACCAATAATTTCTTAACATTTAATTATTTTGCCATCTCCCACATTAAAATACATTTTGCTTTACATTCTAAAATTAATACTTTTTGTGATATCGTTAATTGCCTTATTCTTGCCATTTTTGAAATACTTTTCAAAAATGAACTTCTTCACTTTTCAACTTCTTCACTTTTACACCTTTCTTGACAACTGTTTTTTGTTTTGAATACTCGGCTCAATCTTAAATTTTACGTGGAGAACCTTGTAGTAAAATCTGTTCGAAAATTTACTTTTTAAATCATAAAACTGGCGGTTCCAGAAAGAGAAAAAATATTCAAGAACGTTTTTTCCCCCATAGTATATGGGTAAAAAAAATGGGAAAGGGTATGGGAAAGTAAAAAATCTGCAACCTAAAATTTCATTTAAATACATTTTCCAAGGAAATAATAACATTTTATTTAATAAAACTCATATATTCTATGTGAATTTCGTAAAAAAAATATGTGAAAAACGTAAATTCCGAGAATGTAAAAGCAAGGCTACACTGCATTTCTTTTATTTATTCATTAAAGATGATGATGAGTTATAATAGTTTCTTCCTGATATTTTGGAAATTTCTACAAAAGATCCGTATTAGATCCGTTGAATGAAAAAAAAAAAAAACGGATCCGGATATTTTTTCCTCGCTGATACGGATACGGATACGAATACGGATCTTTTTTTTTCTCGCGGATATCCGCGGATACGGATACGGAGCTCCGGCACATGTCTAGTTAAGATACTATAATAATCCTCAAAATTTTAGATTAAGTCATAAATAATTTAGTTAGGGATCAACTCCATAAGCCCTTGTAATTTTTTTTTCGCTTTCCTATCTCCCAGTATGCGTCGGAAGAGAAATTGGAAGGATGTCAGGAAAAACAGCTTCCTTTCTTCGACTCAGTAGCACAGACGTGCCCATGACTCTTTTTTAAAAATATACCTTTTAGATTTATTATTTTACTTACAAATCTCATGTAGACAAAGTCGATAAACGAGGGTTCTCCACTTCTATATCCCCTTTTCTATAAGCAATCTGTTTGCTCGTGGTCTCCTGATCTTCATCACTGTAAAGCAATCGGAGACCACGAGAAAACTGGTTTGTTTTTGCCCTCTGTTGAAGCTTCCCACTTTCTACCTTTTCCCAGAATCACTTTTTTGGGAAGGCTTGACTTTAGAGAGTTTCAAGGGTAGTGTATCCCACAGATTATTATACAGATAGGACACTACCGTATATTCTTCGGTAACCAAAATTTCACTGCTACGACCCTATTGTCAACGGCTGTAAGTTTCTCGAGCTCTCCAGCTTATGCAATCGCTCGTCTCATTTTTATTGTAGTATCTATGTTCATATCGTAATATTAGTGCAACGTTAAACCCTACATTCAATCAACTAACCATTGTATTTGTGGAGAATACTTCCGCTTTCCAAAAGAACAGCTGCTAATGTGCGAGACGAGCATGCACTGGTTACGAGAGAAGAGAATAAGTTTAGTGTTTTACTTGCTAACTTCAGCGGAAAGATGTACGCTGATTACTGTAAGATGTTACGAATGAGGAGATGTTTTTTCTTCATTATATTTTATTTATTGCTACGTAATATAAAAGCATATGTAAATAGATTGTTCTGTTTATAAACTAGTCTGTAAATAGAAATGCATATAAAGGATTCGTTAATGTAAGATAGAGCCCTGTTTATTCGAGTTCCTGGCTCCTTTGATTTAAGTATTAAGAATTATTTTATTATATACGTAACATTTTTGGCGAGCCAGCCAGGATTCGTAAAATATACGATTTTAAAAGGGCTCTTAAGTTATCTTTACGACAAAAGAAAAAAGAATTACGTTTACATCAACAGTTAAGATTATAAGTATTTAAGCCAAGTTTTGGAATCAAGTTTTGTTTTAGAATCGGAGCTGAATACGATTATCAGGTAAGCTCTCTCTCCCCTTTAATAAAACATTGAATAAAATATATATATATTTCATTTATTTACGAATAAAGTATTATTTTGAATCATTTGAGAATAAATAAGAATTAGTATTGTAACAATAATACGTAGCACCCAAATGTAGGGTGCCAAGTCATGTTCTTATTAAGAAAATTTAATATATTAACGTGATTTATTGAGTGAATTATATTATAAGATAATAATATGATTATTATTGTGAATATTATGTGAAGGTAATCAAAAAAAAAAAAAAAAAAGGTTAATTTGAATTGAAGATTTCAGAACAATAAGAATAAGTGTGATAAAACAATATAAAATTTTGTATTTTATTAAAAATTGTTAATAAGAGTTTTAAACATGGCAGAGTTAGAAAAATTAAAAAGAAAACGAACAGTAATTAGAAGTTCAACTACGAAATTAATTACTAATTGCGAGCAGTACATAGAAGCAGATGAAATCGAAACATCTGTTCTGAAAGAACATTTAGATCAATTAGCAGTAAAATACGAAAATTTAAGGAATCTCGATGAAGAGATTCAAAATCTTATGAAAAAGGAAGACGATTTAGAGTCCGAATTTGAAACAGCAGAAACCTATGCAGAAAAAATTATTTCTGTTAAATCTAAAACCACTTCAGTTTTAAAAAGTAAGGAAAAGTTCGAAAACACAAATACTAAAAAGGATGATATCATAAGTGAACAGTCATCTTTAATTTCTTGTTCACATTCTGGAATAAAACTCCCTCGTCTTGTGATTGAAGAATTTGGCGGGAATCCCGCTAACTGGCTCTCATTTTGGAGTCAATACGAGAATGCAATTCATAATAATACTGATTTAACAGATATCGATAAATTCAATTATTTGCATTCTCTGTTAATAGGATCTGCGGCTGATGCCATTAGAGGCTTTTCGTTATCCAGTGAGAACTATCAATCTGCAGTTAAAGTGTTAAAAAATCGATTTGGTCGTAATGACCTGATAATTAATGCACACATTGGAAAGTTATTGAATTTAGAACCTGTTAAAAATTCAAATAACACAGATGCGCTGCGCAAGCTCTACGATAACATTACGATCCAAATCAGAAACTTAAAATGTTTAAACGTAACACAAGGAACATACGGCACTTTACTTACACCAATTTTACTTAAATTGATTCCCACCGATTTAAATTTGAATTATCAAAGAAAAAAACAGAGTCTTGAAAATTTTGACATTGAAGAATTGTTAGACTTTTTAAAGGCTGAAATTGAGTGTCGTGAAACGGCGATACAAATACAAGAACTGTCTACACAAAATCCAAATGTCGTAAAAGAAAAACAGAAAAAAATTCCCGAGTCTAAAGTACTCCCTACAGCGTGTAAATTGATGAACACTAATGAAAATAATAAGGAAATTAATTCAAAATTTAGAAAGGTTGATATAGTGTGTGTTTTTTGCAATAAATCACATGCATCGGAGAGTTGTGATGAGGTCTCTAAGTTAAATTTAGAAGCTAAAAGAAATATACTAAAAGAAAAAAGGGTTTGTTTTGTTTGTCTGAAGAAAAATCACCGAGCAAACCAATGTAGATCAGGGCATAGATGTCTTATTTGTAAAAGAAGACACTACGCTATAATATGCCCGGATTTACCCTCAAACAAATCAGATATTTCAAATAAGATTAATGAAGAAATAAAAATAAGTACATTAAATAATCATGTACAGCTCTCTGATGTATTTCTGCAAACTTTAATTGTTAGACTGCACAATAATAATAAAGAAATGCTCGTAAGGGCAGTCTTGGATTCCGCTAGTATGAAATCCTATATATGTACCGATATTATTGAAGAAATGAAGTATAGCCCTAGCAATGAAATAAACTTACGTCAATCACTTTTTGGAGGTATTGAAACGAATGAAAATGTTTATAAAAATTATGTAATTGAATTAAGTAGTATGGACAGAAGTTATAAATGTAAATTTGATACATTGGCGGAAAGACGTATTTGTTCTGAACTTGGCCAAATCCCATCTGGTCCGTGGTTAAATGAACTTAAGAAGCATCGTATACATCTTACGGACTTAGAAAATAAATACAAAGTGGATAAGGAAATAAAATTGTTAATAGAGGCTGATATTATGGGTAAATTGTTAACGGGAAAAATAGTACCCCTTAAATCAAATTTAACCGCTATACAGACTAAATTGGGATGGACTCTTCTAGGAAAATTTTTTGGCACCAAGAGCAATACACCTAGTAATCATTCTCTCGTTATCTCTTCTCTTTTGGTTAAAAACCAGTGTGTGAGCGATCTGTGGAAATTAGACGTATTGGGAATTAAAGATCCTGCACACCGTAAAACTAAGCAGGAGTTAGAAGAAGAGACTAACAAGTATTTTAAGGAGACTCTTCGGGTAAATTCCGACGGCAGATACGAGGTAGCTTTACCATGGGTAACGGATAATTCTGCCTTACCTGACAATAAAAAACTTGCTGAAAAAAGACTATTTAGTACGAAAAGAAAATTAGTTATTTCCGGTAAATTAGAGGATTACTATGGGGTTTTTGATAATTGGTTATCACTTGGCATAATAGAAAAAGTAACAAAGACTAAATCAGAACAGATGCATTATTTACCGCATAGACCCATAATAAAAGAGGGTAGTACTACGAGTTTACGGCCAGTGTTTAATGCGAGTTCACATTCTCAGGGTTTTCCTTCATTGAATGATTGTTTATCTACGGGACCTAATTTAATAGAAATTATTCCAAGAATACTAAATCGATTTCGTAAAAGCTACGTGGGTGTTACGTCAGATATAGAAAAAGCGTTCCTGAAGATTTCAATAAGAGAAAAGGATCGCGACTTTTTACATTTTCTGTGGTTTGGTAGAGATAATTCGGAACAAATTGAGGAGTATCGGCATCAAAGGGTTGTTTTTGGTTTAACATGTAGTCCCTATTTATTAGCCGCTACCTTACAGTATCATTTAAGTAAAGTACCCGAAAATTTAAGCAATGCAGCAGAAATTCTTAAGACATCATTTTATGTCGATAATTGTGTAACTAGTTTGAATTCTGAGTTAGAAATGAAAAAGTTTATCTTGGAGTCACAAATAATAATGTCTACAGGCAATTTTAATTTACGAGGGTGGATATCTAATTTGCATAGTGTCACTCCAGACAAAGAATCGATCACTGAAGAAAACATCTCCGTCTTGGGTCTTACGTGGTATACAGACAGTGATACTTTATCCTGCAAAGTGCCGTCAATTGATGAGCCCGATAAACTAATTACGAAAAGGTTAATTTTAGCCATTGCTCATCAAGTCTTTGATCCAATTGGATTTACGGCACCTGTGACGTTAATTCCGAAATTAATTTTGCAGGAAACATGGAATTTAAAACTTAAGTGGGATGAAATTCTTCCGGATCATTTAATACGAAAATTTACAGCATGGATCCAACAACTAAATTTAATATCAAAAATAAGGATACCAAGATGGCTTAATATTTCCCCAGACGATTCATGAAGTTTGCATGTATTTTGTGACGCGAGTCAAAAGTCTTACGCGGCGTGTGTGTTTTTAAGAGTCTGTCGAGGTGATCACGTGACCGTCAATTTAATACATGCTAGAAGTAGGGTAGCGCCTCTAAAGGTTCTAACTATACCGCGGTTAGAACTCCTTGCTTGCTTGATCGGCGCTCGGTTGCTTTCGTCTGTGGTAGAAGATATGCAATTTCCCAGTATTGATATTCATTGTTGGACGGATTCTACTACTTCGTTATGTTGGATTCAAAGAAATCAAAATTGGGGGACTTTTGTCCAAAATCGTGTACGTGAAATAGTTTCCTTGACATCTCCCACCGTGTGGCGCCACGTTCCGGGTGCTCTTAACCCTGCCGATATAGCTTCTAGAGGATGTTCAGCCGAAAAATTGTCACAACTAAGATGGTGGGAGGGACCTGAGTGGTTACGCAATAACGAGGAGAGTTGGCCAAATTCAGAGGAATCTCCGGATGAGGATTTGGTTGGCTCAGAAATACGAAAAACTGTAATTATTGCCTTAAGCCAAACCGACCATAACAGCGACTGGTATTACAAGTATTTTTCATCTATAAGAAAAATTTTTCGGATGATAGCGTTTATCTACAGATTTTATTTTAAGTTAAGAAAATTTCCCAGTGAATCCTCAAAAACTTTGTCAACTTCCGAACTTGAAAGAGCTGAAATCGCTCTTCTGAAATTGGTGCAAAAGGATTCATTTAATAACACAAATTACGACAAACTTCAAAACCTTAGACCGACGATTGACAGTGATGGTTTAATTAGAGCAAAAACAAATATTTCTTGTAGAAATGACACTAACAGTTTTAAATTTCCTGTGATTTTACCGTCCGATCATCCAGTGGTTCGACTGTTAATAATGAATACGCACAACGAATTACTACACGCTGGTGTTAATTTGATGATGTCATACTTGAGAGAAAAATACTGGATTATTAGAGCTCGTAAGACTATACGAAACTGTATACGAAAATGCGTTAAATGCCAAAGATTTAAAGTCAAACATTCTGATGTTCTACCAGGTCCTTTGCCAAAGGAACGAGTAAACGATGCAGCTATTTTTGAAATCGTAGGCATCGATCTAGCTGGACCACTTTATTTGAAAGGAGGTCAAAAATCTTATATTGTACTGTTTACCTGTGCCGTCTATAGAGCAATTCATTTAGAGTTGATCACATCTTTAACAACCGAGGTTTTTTTGCAATCATTAAGGCGTTTCATTTCACGACGTGGAAGACCAACAATTATATATTCAGATAACGGTACGAACTTTAGGGGAGCAGAGAAGCTTTTACATGAACTAGACTGGGAGAGTATTACCTCCAAAGTTGCTGAACAAAAAATTCAGTGGAAATTTAACCCTCCGACCGCCCCGTGGTGGGGAGGCTGGTGGGAGCGCCTTATTCAAATGGTTAAACAAATCTTAAGAAAAATTTTGGGGCGTGCTGCACTTGGTTATGAAGAACTGCAAACCATTTTGTGCGATTGTGAAAAAATAATTAATAGCTGACCACTTACTTATGTATCCGAAGATGTGAACGATTTATCTCCTTTAACTCCCGAGATATTTCTGCACGAAATTCCCCATTCTGGTGTGTCTGACATTGACATTTTGGACAAAAAGAAGCTCAGTAAACGAGCTAAGTACCTACAGAAAATGAGAGAGAACCTCAGACTACGATTTCGCACGGAATATTTAGGATCCGAAGATGTGAACGATTTATCTCCTTTAACTCCCGAGATATTTCTGCACGAAATTCCCCATTCTGGTGTGTCTGACATTGACATTTTGGACAAAAAGAAGCTCAGTAAACGAGCTAAGTACCTATAGAAAATGAGAGAGAACCTCAGACTACGATTTCGCACGGAATATTTAGGATATCTACGTCAACAGTCCATAAGAAACTACAAGGATAAGCCACTGGAAGTGGGCGAAGTTGTGTTATTAGAGGATGACAACAAAAAACGTGCCTTCTGGAATATGGCCAGAGTGTTGAAATTGATCCCTGAAAGATGGCATAACAAGACTTGCTGTGGTGAAAACTGAAAAAACCGAATTTTTATGTCCTATACAACGCTTATATAGACTTGAACTGGACCATTCTACCAAAAGTGATAATGAAAGTGATGACAATGTTCCTGTAACAACGAGCAGTGGAAGAACTGTAAAAATTCCGCTAAGACTCTAAAATTTTCAAGTGACTTTAATTTAATTTTTTATTTTTTTTTATTCATTTTGTTTATATAACTATTTTGCTTTTCATCTAAGTTCATATTTTAGTATCATGTATTTAAGTATGTTTTGAGTATATTTTCAGATCATCCACTCAAAAGGTGGGAGAAAATGTGGAAAACAGTTTCGATTCTCAAGCGAAACACCTGCCAGTATTGTGCGAGAGGCGCATGCGCTAGTTACGAGAAAAAAGAATAAGTTCGTGTTTACTCTGATTTCGGCGGGAAGAGCGGAACTACGCTGGTATCTGGAATAATATTACGAAAAGAAGATGCCTTCAATTAATTATATTTTATTGTTACTACGTAATAATGTATATATGTACATAGAATATGTGTATATAGAATATGTATATAAAGGATTCGTTAAAGTAAGATAGAGCCCTGTTTATTCGAGTTCCTGGCTTCTAGATTATTAGTTATTTTTATTTTATTTAAGTACATTAAGAATTATTTTATATTTGAAGGTAATAGCTTGTCAGATACAATGGAATTCACTATTGATAAGTTACAAAACTGCAAATCAGAATTTTTGAAAAAGATCTTGAATACAGATTTTAAGTTTGCATTGTATGATTACAAAAAAGAAAAACAAAATATAAATCTTTTATATTTTGCAGTATTTTAAATTGAGATATGCCATTGAAATTTAGTAATATTTGGTTTTAGCGCCCGATAATTTGATTGTGAATATTTACAGTTACAGTGTTTGAAATTGGTATTATATTACAGCGTTTGAAATTGGTATTTTAAGGCAAGATAAATCAATTGCGGATATTTTCGACTGTAAAATTCTTAGGAGGGATGGAAAGGAAAGGGGGCGAAGGAGCAAAAATGTAGTAAAGGAATGGGAATTTCAGAGAAAACAACAGAAAACCCAGAATGCTTTTATTCTTTTATATTTTGCAGAGTTCCGAATTCCAATTTCCGCTCACATTTCATACTAAGGATTTTTAATGTTATATAGCCCGGAATTATGCAAGTTTTGGAGAAAACAATGGATAAGTGACACACAAATATTTTTATTATCTTTGTGTCTCAACTTCTAATTAACATAATTTCATAAGTAATACATCATTTAAAAAGTTATTTCAATTGGAATTGAAGAGTATTTGTTACAAATCTCTGTTGCCAGATGGTGCTTTGATATTTTAATAATTTAATATCTAGAATTCTAATTATGATTAAACTAGCAAAGCCCTGGTTCGGGAACGAACCAAATTCCAAATGTGGGAAAGATTTCAAAATCAAACTCGAAATGTACAAAACTCGGCCTGATGCTGCCTGTGTGCCAATAGATCAAAGTTTGTTAACAAAACCATTTTTTAATTCATGAAATCAATGAAGGTAGTGAATCAACGAAGGCTTTTCTCGCTTCGCTGGTCACTATATTTAATGAAAACTCTTTTCTATATCGCTTTACAAACAAAAATAAAATTTAAAAAAATCATGAAATTGCTTTAAAGCCCGCTTTGGTTTCTTGCTGCCTTCGGCAGTGACCCACTCATTCACAGACTCTTGGGTGTCTGTCCCTATTGCCTGTGACAATAGCTTACCAGTGGGCTTCCATTTGGGTGCATATCAGATGACAGTTTCGAAATGGACAGTATCGAAAAAATTGAAGTAGCCATTTTATATTTGAATCCCAGTTACATATGGACATGGTGTACATAATATTTATTTTCACGTTATTTTCTATATTTATTTGATTTATTCAATCAACCATAAAATGACAACAATTTCACACCAAATATAATATTACATAGTGCTATGATCGGGTATGTCTATCGCATGAGACAATTAATTTTTGTGGTTATAATAGTAGTTGAGTTAGTTAATATTAGTTGGTATATAGAAAATTAAATAATGAAATATGTAAACCTGAACATGGTACAGCCTTAATGTAGCTCCCCTTGACGACTTTTGAATTTTTATCATCACTTTAGACAAAAATATATAATTTATGTTATTAATTTTTTTGTTTCTTTCTTTTCTTTTCGTTTTACTTTCCATATTTACTGAATTCAATTCTTCTTTCCTATATCATGTGATTGAGCAGACGACTATTTATTTATTTAACATTCATTAATATTTCCATTAATTTTTAGAACTCTCGCAACTTTATCTAAATTGTTTTTTTTACTCCATTTTCAATTTTCATTTTTTCATGTGCATGAATAAAATATTTTTTTTTTTTTTTTTTTTTTTTTTTTTTTTTGCGTGAAAGCATATTTCATTTTAAGTTTGAAAAAAAAAAAAAAAATTCTTTTTAGCAACAATTAAAATTTTAAATGTCCACATTTAAAGCTTTTACCAGGTTATTATTTTCACATTTTAATTAATTTAAAAAAATCTAATCAAAATTTCATTACAAATAAGGTACCAAATGAAAGGGGCATTTTTTCTGAATGTGTCGGTTTAATTAACTTATCGATCGGACAATTAGATTTTTAAAAATTAACTAAAGTATGAAAAGCTGGTGGCAACAACACACAGACAAACAGAAGAAAATCTCTCTTAGGCAATCAACTTGCGTCCAGTCACTGACTTACAGGAAAAAAACTCTTAGCCATTTATATATAAAGAGATTACTTATAACACATCATTTGAAATATTACATACTTTTAAAGTGATATAAGCTGTTAAATTCCGTATGGGACTTTCAGAGGAAACCACAGAAAAGCCGTAACACCTTTATTACAATATCTCCAATTCTAATTAGGATGCAGGCTTTTGAATTCCAATACTCCGCTCACATTTTGTATTGAGGATTTTTAACACTATATAGCCCGCAGTTATGCAAGTTTCGGAGAAAAACCACGAAAAAAAATCACACCTTTTTTTTTTATGTTTATATTACCTTTGTATCTCAGCTTCTAATTAACATAATTTTATAGGTAAAACCATCATTTTAAAAGTCATTGAAATTGAAGAGTACATATTGCAAATCTCGGTCGTCAGAGGGCGCTTTTTTGATAATTCAATATATCCAATTCTGATTATGAGTAAATTACTTATAAGGAGAAGATTGGGATACCGTAGGCCACACCAAGTTGCGGGTTTGCCACAATCAGAATCTTCAAAGGTTCTTTACTCGGTGAGCGAACAGGCTATTTCAAATCATGAAACGTAAAGCAGTGCCTTAGTTGCCACAGAGCAGAAATTTGCTACAGTTAAATTTTTCAAAGTTATTTGCACTATGAGTGAGTAAGCTGTTATAAGTTCTAAAACTGGGAAAAGGTGCCCCCCCCCCCCAAAAAAAAAAAAAAAAAAAAAAAAAAATCTTTTCTGGCGATGCCAGTGCTGACGTGTAATTCACTTATTTGACCTGTGCGTTATGCGCCGGAAAATACGGTAACTTAATTTCATAAGTAATATATCATTTTTAAAGTTATTGGAATTGAAGAGTACATGTTGCAAAACTCTGTTGCCAGATCAGGGCTTGAAAAATCTCAAATTTTTTACATGCCTAATTGGGCATGTTAGTCTGGAGAATACATGCCCAAATTAAATTTTTACATGCGTAAATATTTTAATCAAATGCATATTAATAAAAACATTCACATATTCAGTGAAAAGAACTTAACAACATTATACTTATATTGACATTTTTTATTTCAATTTAATTTATGTAAAAGTTTTAGACAAGATATGCTATATTTTAAAATTACTTTTGATTAAATATTTGCGTGCCCAGCTGGTCATGTAAGGAGAAAAAAGTACATGGCCAATTTGAATTTTTTACATGCTCCGGGCATGTCAGGCAATATAATTTTTGAGCCCTGTGCCAGATAGTGCTTTTATATTTTAATAATTCAATATCTCCAATTACAATTAAATTATTTGGGAGTAGATTAGGAGACAGTAGACCCCACTGGGTTGGGGATTTGCCACAATCAGGATTTTTAATGTTCCTGTACATGATGGGTGAACAAGCTGTTTCAAATCAGGAAATGTAAAGGGGCGCCGTAGTCACCACAGAGCAGAAATTTGCTACAAAATTTCAAAGCTATTTGCACTATGAGCGAGCAAGCTGTTCTAAGTTCTAAAATGGGGATAAGGCGCCGCAGGCACCACCGAGTGGGACTTTGCTGTGTTTAGAATTTCCAGCGATCATAATATAGTGAGCGAACAGGCTGTTTTCAGATACTGAAATGGGAAGGAGGCGCCACAGTTGATACCAAGCAGGAATTTACTACAATTAAAATTTTCAATAAAGTTTATTGCACTATATGTCGATAAGCTTTCCCTATAAACACATCTTCTTTCCAAGACATCTTGAGGATGAAATAGACATCTTTAGTATGTAATGTGGATGAAAGGGATGTCTTTAGGATGAACTGTGGATAAGTGTGTTTGTAAGGTATTGTAGATCCTGAAATGGGAAAAAGGCGCCACATAGCGGGAATTTCATATGGTCCGATTTTTCAAGGATCATGAACGAGCTGGTCGCCAAAGGTGACTAGTATGTGTGTGTGTATATATATATATTATGATTTACAAATTGCTTTTTTTTTTATTATCTTTTAAAAATTCTTATATTGTCAGTTTAGACTAAAATGCACAAATGCTGTTTAAAAAAAAAAAAAAAAAAAGACAATTTTTTTTTTCTTTAACCTATTGCAGTCACTTAGTTTATCTATATATAATAAAAAATTTTTTATCATGATAACTTTTTTAAATACTGAATCGATTTAAACTAAATTTCGATTTGTAAAAGCTGAAAGTATAAATTAATAATTAAAAAAAAAAAAAAAAAAAGTTTACATGAATATTTTCTGGTAGTTCTCTTTTTACTTGAAGATGTAAATACTTGAAATTCAATTGAATTTAAAAATGAATTGATCAGCAGATACTTAAAAAAATGTTTCTACTTTTTATTGTGTTTTAAGTAAGATTTTTTTTTTTTTTTTAAGTATATAAGTAAGTGTATTTATATTTTAACTTTTGTGTTTGTATTTATTATTTAAATAAATAGTATTAATAATAACTTAAATTTTGTCCCAATATGATCCCAATAAAAAGTTTTTAAATTATGCCTGTGTAAACCGTTTTGGCAACTAAGAAAAAATAATTAGGTGCCATTGATGTCTGACTTTCATATTCTAATTTCTAACCCTGAACTGTGCATATAATTATAATACGTATGGCTGTTATGGCTATTATTTATAATCTTTAATCTCGCAAAACTGATCAAAAATTCATAGTTAAATAATTTTAAATTATACATGTATTGTGGGGAAAAGAATAGCTCAGTGACCAGATATATCTGTTAGCATGGGCATCTGCTCAAAGGAAGGGGGGGGGGGGGGCACTTGCCCATTCTTAAAAAATTCTAATCGTCAATTATTATTTTTTTTTTATATAATTTTTTTTAATTTAAGCTTAAAACTATATGATTAGTTTCCATGATTATCTCAATTATCAAATAAAATTTATACCAGAACCAATTAAAACCGAACCAGTATGATGCATGGATCAAGTTGCAGAGATTAATCCACAACAAATTTAGTGCTGCATTAAGGCACTTTCACAAGATCAACTTTTTGCTAAGAGGCATTTTCACAAAATCAATTTTCAACAAAGAGGCACCTTCACAAAGTCAATTCTCAGTAATGTAGCTGCAGACTAAAAATATTTATAAACTTCGCTACATCGAACACATAATAAATTGACTTATTTTGGATATTTACTGGAGACAATGGTGAATATCTTAGTGAACACGTTATATGTTAGAAATTATTCACCCCACATATATATTTATTTTACAGCTATTCCATTTTATTTTTTAAATGTACTTTAAAATCCCATAAACTACTTTGCACATTTCAGTGAATTGTTTGGAAGCATCATTAATTTTCACAAACTTGTTTAATTTTTTTTACAAGTCATTTTATAAATTCACAAATGGGGTACACAAGAGAAACGGACTTCTCGATCTTTCCTGTGCATTCAAAACCAGAAATAAATTTGTTTAGTGAAAGGCTAAAGTAGTTCCGACTGGATTTCGTTTAGCTTTTTAGAAAGGGAAAAGATTTTTTGCAAGGCTCCCACTAGATCCGTTATTGGAGAATTGTTCCGTAAATGTCCGTTTTTTTGCTAGGTGGTCCTAGTTTGGCTAGTCCGTTTTTACAGGCAATTAACCAATCGTAAAATTTTAATCAATGCTCAGCTAAATGCCGAAAATTGTTAAAATTTTAACAGCGAGAGCCAACTGTTTTAAGCTGATTATTTTATATAGAAACATAATTTAAATATTTTTAAGACAATAATGTACTAATATCTTATACTATACAGGGGTCAGGACATTCTGCCTGTCTTTTTAAAAGTTTTCTCCAAATCTGTGAGTTTTACTCTTTTGCCCCTTCCTTTCTCTCTTTCGATAATTTCTATCTCTGCCCTTCCCCCCCCCCCCCCCTAAAAAAAAAGAGAAAAAGGACAATAAATTATAATAAGCAGTGCAAAACTGTTTCGTACTTAAAGGTTTATATATATATATTTTTTTCAAATACGGTAGAAGTTTAGACTGATGGAACAAATGAAATAATTGCAAGGATCAAATTAGGAAAAATTAGTTTTGGAAACGTATGAGTAGCTACGATCGACGATCTTAAAATGAGCTTTCACAAAAATCGGTGAAATTAATATAAATTTCTTACATATACATTTTAAAATTGTTTATTTAAAAAATTTGCGTATAAAAGAATTAAGTAATATTGGCTGGAAAAAAAAATAAATAAATAAAAGATTGTAATTTCTGTGGTTAGTGGCTAATTAGTTGTTTGTTTTTGGATCATGATTTAAAGGAAAAAAAATAAATCTGGGGATAAAACAAAAAAAAAAAAAAAAAAAAAAAAAAAAAGAAAGAAAGAAAGAAAGAAACAGCGAAATAATTGCTTATTTCAGCAATAGACATAGAAAAATGCAAATTTTCACCATTAGCAATGAAATGGTCCTTTATTGCGGAAATTTGCTTAAATATAAATAAAAAGCGTGGATTTTATCAGTAAACAGTGAGATGATCGTGTATGGAGTCGGTCGTAAATTTTTTGTATTTTTCGGGAATCTGCTTTGTAAAAACCGTGAATTTTATCAATTGTGAAATGATCGCGTATTTTAGCAGTCTCGGCTGCACAATTATGTATGTATATATATAATTTCAATCTGGTTAGATTTTAATGTAATCTAGTAGTATTTTAAATTCAGTATGTTTTATTTATTTATTTTTTTCTCTCTCATATTATTTGCAATAAGAAGAAAGCCTCTAGATAATGCAAAAATTTCCTTTTATTTGCTCCTTCTCTTTCCAACAATTACTATGTTATCAATATTCTATTTACGGCATAAATTATATCGTATACAAAGTCTCTGTAATTTTGATTCTCTAAGGAGGGAATCTCCCTAATTTTGATTCTCAAAGGTTGGCAGCTATGTGATGTGAACATGAGCAAACGCATATCCATGGGGACATTAATTTTTGTTGGAAATAATCAAAAGTATGTTATTAAAAAACTGGATATTTTTCATCACAAAATATAGTTTTGCTGTTCCAAACTAAGAAATCTGCTCTTAAACAGCAATTTGATGCTCCAAAATGAGGTTTTTATTCTCTTACACCAAAATTGCTCCAAGAATTTTCACAATTGAAACCTTGCTTTTGTCTATCATTGGCATAATGATCCCGCATTTCAGCAATCAGCTGCCAGAATATGGAACATTCAATCAGTTAGGCACACACAAAAAGAAATTTTGAGGATTTGTAGTGAAGTGATCACATGTATCAAAAAACAGCTTTGAAAAAAAAAAAAAAAAAAAAATAAGATAGGTAATGAAATAATTGCTAATTAGTTGCAATCAAAATTACAGCATGTGCTTCTTCTATTGATCTTTAAAAAAGAAAAAAAAAAAAAGTTATTTTAGCAATTTGATAAAGAGTTTGCACGTAGGTAATTTATCAATTAACCCTTTGAGTGCTGAATACTCGCAGCCTATGCAGTCCATACGGACGGCGTGCGGTTGGTGCTGACGAGTTGTCTCATTCTTATCGCGGACGCGCTTTATGCAAGTGTTGCATAGTACACTGATCATTTTTGCCGGGCGCGTATTTGCGTCCATAGTCCATACTGATAACATCTGCTAAGCGCGTATTTGTGTCCATAGTCTATATTAATGACTTTCGCTGGATGCATATGTGCGTCCATAGCACTCTCAAAGGGTTAAAAAAAAATTTTATTATTTTTTTGTTCTCTTTTTGGCAATGACATACAAAAAGTATTTTTTCTTTGTGTATATTGTATATATTTAGGGATTCAGCTTAAAATAATAATATAAACTGAAACTTTGCCAGAGGCAAAAAAGATCTCATGTTTCAACAATCATTTGTAAAGTATCGTGTAATTAAATTTTTTAAATGCCTAGAAGTTATTGAAATAAAAATTTCAGTTTTTTAGAATTGAAATATGCCATATTGAATATGCCATATTTTTAACTAATCAGTTTTATTGTAGTATTCTGACAATGTTTCAGCCTCAAATTATTAAACATGGCTTGGCTTAAACATTTAGCAAAAAACGATTTTTAATGTTTAAGTCACGAATCTGAAGATAAAAATGATGGTATGTCGATAAAGTAGCCTGCAAAATGTCTCAGGCTTTTTCATTTTGGAAACTTGGCAAGTCTAAATGATTGTAGATCATATTTAAATAAAGATCATATTTGCATGAGTTTTGTAGAAAACCATGAAAAACCTAAAACGTTAGATGGATAAGTTTGTTCAGGGTTTGAACCTAGTAACCAACTGTAATCTTTTTGGACCTAAATTTAAAAGAATTTTCAAAGGGATTCTAGCTCACCTTTATATGATATTTTTAAGAAAACCCCGAATAGCTCTGAATAATTATCCAACAAGAGTTTGATAACCAATTATCAACTCTATGGACCTAAATTTAAAAAGAGTTCTAGTTCAGATTCATGCAAAGGTCGTATTCAGTGACAGTTAGAGAAAACAATGTAAAATTCTGAAAGTGTAGCCGCTAACTTCGACCATGCTTTGAACTTGATAACTGGTTTAAATATCTGTGGGACATGTGGACAAATATGTGAAAAGTTTTTCAAAAAAGATTTTAACTAATTTTTAATTTAAAGTCATATTCACACAAGTTTTAGAAAAATCCCATAGAAAACTCTGAAAGGTTAGACCTATAACCCCCCAGAGTTTGTACCCAGTGTTTTTTTTTTTTTTTTTTTTTTTTTTTTTTTTTTTTAAATATGCTTATAAAAAAAATTTTATAACATGTGCTACCTCAAAATTTTTTAATTACTAAAATTTGAGTATAAATTTTAAGTTAATCACATTATACTTCAAGTTAGTGAAATTTCAATACCCATAATAACTCAGCATTATCTAAATTATGATTTTCAGTCATTGATTCAAATGATCCATCATCTATAATAATAAAAGAAGATGTCTGTCTGTCTCAGTATCTGTATGTTCAGCCCTTACTGAACGCAGAAATACAAAATTTGACATACGGGTGCTCAGAAGCCTTCCCGAGGGGATATAGTGAAAAAAGAATTTAAAAATTTTAATTGGTTGTGGAGATATTGATTGAAATGTCGACCTATGTCTAATCGAAAAGTGATCTCAATTTCTCAATGACTGAGAATTCACTGCGATTGCATAAAAATAGATATTTTAATGGAGTTAAAAGCAGAAAAATTGGAGAATAAATTAGAAATAATAGTCCGATCGTTACAAATTTGGTACCAAATGAAAGGGGAAATTTTTCCGAATCTAAGAGTGCAAGCAGCTTATCGATACAACAATTAGTCGACCATGGTTTGAAGTTGATAACTGGTTTAAATATCTGTGGGACATGTGGACAAATATGTGAAAAGTTTTTCAAAAAAGATTTTAACTAATTTTTAATTTAAAGTCATATTCACACAAGTTTTAGAAAAATCCCATAGAAAACTCTGAAAGGTTAGACCTATAACCCCCCAGAGTTTGTACCCAGTGTTTTTTTTTTTTTTTTTTTTTTTTTTTTTATATGCTTATAAAAAAATTTTTATAACATGTGCTACCTCAAAATTTTTTAATTACTAAAATTTGAGTATAAATTTTAAGTTAATCACATTATACTTCAAGTTAGTGAAATTTCAATACCCATAATAACTCAGCATTATCTAAATTATGATTTTCAGTCATTGATTCAAATGATCCATCATCTATAATAATAAAAGAAGATGTCTGTCTGTCTGAGCATCTGTATGTTCAGCCCTTACTGAACGCAGAAATACAAAATTTGACATACGGGTGCTCAGAAGCCTTCCCGAGGGGATATAGTGAAAAATGAATTTAAAAATTTTAATTGGTTGTGGAGATATTAATTGAAATGTCGACCTATGTCTAATCGAAAAGCGATCTCAATTTTTCAATGACTGAGAATTCACTGCGATTGCATAAAAATAGATATTTTAATGGAGTTAAAAGCAGAAAAATTGGAGAATAAATTAGAAATAATAGTCCGATCGTTACAAATTTGGTACCAAATGAAAGGGGAAAGCAGCTTATCGATACAACAATTAGATTTTTTAAAATTAACTAAAGTATGAAATTTAGTTGGCAACATCATTTCAACTGGCAGACGACTGCCTGCGATGAAAAAGGAAATGATTGTAACCAATTAAGATATCACGTGTTGCATAGTGGGAGGAAAAATTACAATTTTCAAACTTTTTCAAATTTTCATTCACGTTACATTTAAATTAATATTCGGCCTAGACAGCATATTATAAAGCTACAGTTCAATTTTCATGAAAATATGTGAATATACAAAAATATTACATTTTTATTGGGAATTATATTTATCACGACTCACGTGACCAAAAGACAAGGTAGTATTAAGTTTTCTTTTATATTTTGCAGTATTTTAAAGTGAGATATGCCGTTGAAAATTCGTAGTATTTGGTTTTAATGCCTGATAATTCGATTGTGAATGTTTTTGAAAGTATAGAATTATTAGGAAGGGCTCAAGGAGGAGGGGAAGAGGCAAAAAATAAATAAATAAAAAGAGTTACAGCGTTTGAAATTGGTATTATTAGATTTTAAGGCAAGATAAATTGATTGTGGATGTTTTCGAGTGTAAAATTATTAGGAGCAAAGGAAAGGGGGGGGAGGGGGTGGCAAAGTGGCAAAAATGTAGAAAAGGAAAGGGAGTTTCGGAGAAAACAACGGAAAACCTAAAACGTCTTTATTCTTTTATATTTTGCAGAGTTTCGAATTCCAATTTCCTCTCACATTTAAACTAAGGCTTTTTAACGTTATATAGTCTGGAATTACGCATGTTTTGGAGAAAATCATGGATAAGTCAGACACAAATCTTTTTATAAAAAAGTTTATATTACCTTTGTATCTCAGCTTCTAATTAACATAATTTCATAGGTAAAATATCCTTTCAAAAGTCATTGAAATTGAAGAGTACATATTGCAAATCTGTTGCCAGAGGGCACTTTGATATTTTAATAATTCAATGTCTCCAATTCTGATTATGAGTAAATTACTTATAGGGAGAAGATTAGGAGACCATAGGACCCACCGAGTTGCGGATTTGCCATGATCAGAATTTTCAAAGGTCCTTTACATGGTGAGCGAAACAGGCTGTTTCAAATCATGAAGCGTAAAGCAGCGCCTTAGTCGCCACAGAGTAGAAATTTGCTACAGTTAAAATTTTCAAAGCTATTTGCACTATGAGTGAGTAAGCAGTTGTAAGTTCTAAAAATGGGATAAGGTGGTGCATATTTCATTTTAAGTTTGAAAAAAAAAAAAAAAAAAAAAAAATTCTTTTTAGCAACAATTAAAATTTTAAATGTCCACATTTAAAGCTTTTACCAGGTTATTATTTTCACATTTTAATTAATTTAAAAAAATCTAATCAAAATTTTGATGGGAACATGGAGGATATGGCGGCCAAGTCATATTTTACGTGCACCAGACACCATTAGTGTACACGATGGTCTTTGGCCGGCTCGAGGACAGAACCCGCAATCTTCCAATTACGAGCTCGGCGCTCTACAGACTGGGATACCACGGTCCGGATCCTAGGTTGTAAAAAAGACAAAGGGTCATATACTACAGCTGTAATGCAAAATGGTCTAGCTATTACGAATTTCTTTCTATTAAAAAAATATATAAATATTGTTTATCTCAATTTGACATTGAATATGAAGATTTCTATAATAATTTTCTACTTTCGTCTTGTAATTTGCACTATTAATATTCCTTTTCAGCGAAAGAAAGCAGCGACTAGGCGGGCAGAGCTTTGCATTTGTTAATAAGTAAAATGAGTCGGGGGGAGGCGAAGCCTCCCCCGGGGGTTGGCGAGCGGAGCGAGCAGGGGGCAGAGCCCCCTAGTTAAATACATTTGGGACAAAGTCAATCAGTGCAACAACGTTATATACTTTTGTTCTAGAAAGAATAACTTCTTTAATAATTCGGATAGTAGCTTCACAATTTGTGTTGTTATTTCTGGTTAAAATATTTAATCTGTCTAATGACAACCATTTAAGTCGTCTACCAAAAAACTTCTTAAATCTGTCTACAAATTTTGGATATTTCTCCTGGAGATCATACACAGCATAGACGCTATTTTCTTGCTGGCCTACATGCCCTAAATTGAAAACAAAAATTATTTTATAAAACAGAATAAACTTTGCAACAAACAAGTTGTAATATTGTATTTAAATAATGTTTGGATTCGAGGTAAGTTCTAAAGGATCAACTTTACTCTTTAGTGAGATTTAACTGGGGAAAAAATATAATAATAATTCAGAAAAATCCCAAATCAGTTTAACAAATTCATATACATCAGGAGTCTATTCAGGTTTTTCTTTTTTGGGGCCCATTTTTATGATATATATTTTTTAATAACTAATGTGAAACCTCCCATTTTAGCAGTCACCCTGCTTAGATAATGCTTAATTTGTAGTTTATAGTGTTTCACTGAACTAAGTATAGGTAATCATTTGAGATAATACTGAAAACAGATTTATAAAAAGAAATTTGGTGAAAGAACAATTTAAAAAAAAATGGAATTTTGTGAAGTAGCCACAAAAGAGCCCCAATTTTTGCCATGATCGGCCCCTGTATGTTATATACAGGGTGATTATAATTAAAGTTTCGATTTCAAAATGCTATAATTTTAAAACTACTTATCAGAGCGATTTAATATTTTACCAGAGCAATCGTGATGCAATAAAATGCTTTCTCTTTTCACTATGACTGTTTCTGCTGTAAATATGTATTATTGTCTTTTGGCTAAAAAAGTTATAGTAAACCCTTGAAGTCTGTTGTTTCCTGTTATTCCATTGTGTTGCTAACAACATTCCTGTGTATTTAGATGTTTCCCCTGAGATTACCCTGAAAGCGCCATCTATAGGAACATGTCGGTCTTTAAGGAAAGAAAATTAAAGCATGAAAGCATCAGAAAAAAAAAAAATTTTTGTCCCAGGGATTCCATAAGAATCATGATCGCAAATTTTCGTGTGTGGGTTAGTTATGTAAATCAAACACTCACTATGATTTAGTAAAATTCTTCTTTTCCCCTTTAGGAACAGAGTGTAAACAAAAGCATAACTCTACCCTAGAGTGTCTCAAGAAGGTGATTTTTGGTATGTGGATTTCATTATCTGTATAGAACACACATTATTATGAGAATTTCTGAAATCTAAACCAGTGTGCCATCTCCTAGATTTTTATCACGTATTGCAGGGCTCAAAGTTTCAACTCAGATTGCACTCCCCCCCCCCCCCAAAAAAATAAATAAATAAATAGGGTTGCCATATTGTTTATATTATTATTATTTTATTTTACATATTTTGGGAATTTTTTCCAAAGTTATTTGAAATGTTTTTACAAATATGTATAATTTTTTTGTAATAAAATGGCCCCATATCACTTATGTCATAATCATCTATAATTAAAGATCATTTTAATGTACTGCATTTAAGATTTCAAAAAGATTAAAATATCTAAAGGCATAAATGTTAAGAATCAGTGCAAGAAACACTTTGTCAAATAATGTCCAATCAAAATTTTTTTCCTCATAAAAATTTAAACGTCCATTTTTTATTTTATTTATTTATTTATTTTATTATTATTATTATTATTAATTTTTTTTTTATTTTTTTTTTTTTGGGGGGGGGGGGTTCTTATTGGGGGACCTTTTTTTTTTTAGGGAAGGGGTGTGAGGGTCATTTTATGGTCACACAGTTTAGTTTGTGGTTTGCAGAACCAGTAATTTTCAGACTTCACTGGTTCGTACATACCTTGACTAGTCCGTTCTTCCATTCTATTATACTTTTAAAATTATTTAAAAATTTGTAAACTGTTTGTTTTACTAAAACTTTGTTTATATATTTACAAATATAATACATTTTTGTAAATTAATTAACAAATACAAATGAAGTCTTATATAAATAAAAAATGTGTGCTTTAATGTCACGCATTTACTATTAAGAATTAAAAGTAAAAAAAATCTGATGTGGACACCACATGACTTCCTTATACACCCATTGGAATATACATATTGTTATGAAAACATTGACATTTTTGTGTGAGGTAACTGATTCGTAAATAAACAGACTGGTACCAACCACGTAAAAAAAAAAAAAAAAAAAAAAAAAAAAACCTGAAAAACTGCTACTTCAATCACAAAAGTCATGATAATAGGATTATATATACCGTCAAACAAATATACTAGTTTTTTCAGGAATGACTTATTACAGAATCTCTCATTGGCGAATTCATAGTGTAGAGTTTAATGAAAATAATTCGAATATAGATGGCCTATTTTTGTTCTCATTGACGAAAATTAGAGATGAAAAACGATACATTTTATCTAAACAATTAATTCAGCTAAAATTGAGAAAGAATTTACTAATTCTGGCTATCCTTAAACAATATTTGCCGCCAAATTTGATCGCTAATCTTGCGAAGTCGCCAAGTTTGTAGCCAACGCTGATTTTGGTCTTGGCATCAATTTTGGCGATTTTGCGTCGAATTTGGCGACTTGGCGACCGA
This sequence comes from Salticus scenicus, assembly GCA_963930645.1. Classification (NCBI taxonomy): domain Eukaryota; kingdom Metazoa; phylum Arthropoda; class Arachnida; order Araneae; family Salticidae; genus Salticus; species Salticus scenicus. The sequence goes on from OZ005657.1 coordinate 114,411,711, forward strand.
ATTTGGCGAAAATTTATAGTTTAGAGTTGCCAAAGTTTGGAAGCTCTAACTTCAATAAGAACAGAATTCTGGAATTTTCCGAAAACATTCATTGGTTTATAGCGCTGAACTAAATTCTTCGAAAAATCTTTAAATGACAAATAAGACTAAAACAAAATAAAGTTTATTCATCGACTAGAACCTGCTTATATATTAAGAATTACTTTCTACACTCAAAAATGTCGGCAACTTTCATAACACAGGGGTCGTACTCTCCGCCCTTTTTTCAGGACACTCTCAAACATGACAAATTTCCGCCTCTGTTCCTACCACTATTTTTTTACGATGATCTCTAACCAGGTTAATCTGGAGACATTTCTATAAAAAGTACCATAAAAATTTCTGCATGAAATTACTGGTGGCAAAATAGGAGAAAATTTCTTATTCTTAAGTATGTCCTGAAAAAGGGGCGGAGAGTACGACCCCTGCATAACATTATCATTACGTGTCCTGTTAACATTATCTACGTGCTGAATGTTCATTAAAATGCATCCGTCGACTAGAACCTGTTTATGTCTTTAAGAATTACTTTCTACACACAAAAATGCCGGCAATTTTCATAGAAATATCATTACGGGCTGAATATTCATTAAATAAAATGCATTCGTCGACTAGAACCTGCTTATATCTTTACAAATTACTTTCTACATGCAAAAATGTCTGTAACTGTCATAATGATAGCATTATGGGCTCTATCATTAGCTTCTTTTGAAATCTCTATGATGGCAGGTCATATATGATGGCTAAAACCTTTGTATACAGTGCCCGCCGCTTATTAAAATCACATTCGTTCTTAGCCAGAGTGATTTTATAAAGCGGCTGATTTTTATATGCGGCGAACGTTGCTGCATTCAAGAAAAAGGTATTACTTTTCGGAATTTGGACAGAAATTTCAAAAAGGTATTAAATAATGGAATTAATAAACAATATTAACTTTTGTCAGATAATTGATTGCTACTACAAAATAATTAAATTAAACACATCCCAAATTCCTAATATATACTTTTCTTTAAGAAAATCATCATTACTTTTTCACCACAAGTTCGCACTTTTCTTCTAAATTTAAAATCTTTCCGTTTAAAACTTTTGCTTCTTAGTTACCTCAGAATAATAACAAGAAATTCTTTTTTAATAATTAACAATTTAAATATATATATAGCAGATGCGAACCAAATCAAATTTGTAACTTATTACCGCGCTTTGAAGAATACATTCCTTGAAATTGTTACTAAAACAAGTGATGGGGCGTGTTTAATTTACAAGGTATGCTTTAAATGTAAACTTTTCGAGAAAGATTGATAACAGACAGATTGCTGGATTTTCTTTTCTTTTTTATTTCAAAAATAAAAAGTCACCGTGTAAATAAAAATTTGCTTAGCGTGCATAAACGGCATTTTTTGCTGCTGAAGAGATTTTTTTTTTTTTTTTTTTGAGTTTATTAACCGGCGATGTTGATTTTATTAAGCGGCGGTTTAAAAATTGGTTTGTATTGATTTGATTCCGTTCCTGGCAATTTGATCAGATTAAGCGGCTGATTTTATTAACCAGTGAATTTATTAAGCGGCGGTTACTGTATTTGGTCATTATGAATAAAAGTTCTAATAAATATCTCTTAAACGGAAAGTCACAGAAAGGCCAAAAAGAGAGGTGCACAACTAGATGCTACAACAAACGTATATACCAATTTGCAACGTTCTACGTCCAACCGTTTTTGAGTTAGGTGAGATACATACACATACACGTACAGACGCCACGAAAAATCGTGTAAAGTCGCTGATATCTCTAAATCGAGATCTCGTATTAAGACGAAACTTGCAGGTGTAGAACTGGACATCATGACAATCACACATATAAATTTCTAACATTCTACGATGATTTGTTTTTTGAGCTATGCAAAATATAAAATCCCTTTCGAAAATCTGGATTACAAATATTTCCTTATACTTTATATAAAGAAGTAAAAAGGTTATGAAAGTGAAATTAACTGAAAAATCACAGAGAATAGATTATATTGACAATTATAAAGAAATACGCTTACTATTGTTATAATATACTATTCTGTGAGAGATTTATGGGCAAGTTTAGAGAAAAGTAAAAAAAAAAAAAAAAAAAAAAAAATGAAAAGTTTCATTGGTTTGGTGGTCTACTAGAATTTATATTTTGCTGGTCCGTTGAATATTTTTGTGGTCTCGGACCACCAAGGAACGAACCCCTGTTAATTTCTAGCCCTGTTGAGAGTCAGGAGAGAAACTCATTTGAAAATAAAATAACTACAACCTAATGAACTACATGAAATGTAATATAAAAACTTATTCTTAGCTTACCGACTGAAAAAGTTTCATAACATGTTACCTCTCTTGTTGACAGATGCCGCTGGAACTAGACATCAGACATCGCCATTCTGCTTGGGCAACATGAAAATGACATAATAAATGCCTTGCAGTCGACCATACTGCAAGAAGGGCGTTTTTCTTTGCCGCAGAGTGATCAGTCATAAAAATTGCTAGTGCCTAGGCATAAAACATTAAAATGTGTTAAGAGTAGAAAAAGAAAAACATGCATAATATTTTTACAATTGGTTACACATCTAATGGTGTAACGGTGTAACTTTTTTCTTAAGTTGTATATATAAATCGTAGTTTAAAAACTAAAAATAATTCACTTAGTTGCATTACATTATATATCATTTTTGAATAGCAATAGAATGTACGGAAATGCCAGTGTTCAATGATGAGTAAAACTTGGTAGGCACATGCCATGGATTCCAAAAACCCTTAACGTGTTTCAGATTGAAATAAAGTGCAACTTATTGTCAAATGGAGGGGGAAAAGTAATAATCTGGTACTGGTGTACCGACATAAATAGAGAAGTAGAAATGAAATAATATTATTAAAACATGTAAATCAAGTAAAAATTCGATAACACATTTTTGGACCGAATACAATGCTACCATTACCTAAGGTAGTCGGGTAATGGAAATAAATATGAATTCAGGAGATCTGAAAACATATAAGTACATAAAATTTTTACCTAATAGCATACTTGCCAACATACTAATTAATATTCCGTAGTATTGTTAGCCCCGCCTTCTTTTTGACACCAGTATCTTTTTAAAGTAGTTGATTATTTGATCGTTGTCTTATTTGATCGTAATTGCATTTGAAGAATATTACTCTAAAAATTTACTGGTGTGGAAATAAGGGCGGGGCTAACAATACTACGGAATATTAATTAGGATGTTGGCAAGTATGTAATAGTATGTTTGTAAAGTTAAAAAAAAAAAAAAAAAAAAAAAAAAAAAGACGCAGGAAATTGCATAGATCATTATATATATATAATTATAATAATGTCACACTTTAAAATATATTTATGGAATATTTTAAATATATTTATGGAATATATTTTAGACTCTAGAAGTGAATTGCTTCTAAAATTTAATGGTTAACACATTCGATGCTACGCCCGCCTTTAGGCAGGCTGAGCGCCTGTGTCCAGTATCATGGGGAAAATAGCCCGATGCGATTGTGTCAAATAAAAATGAAACAATAAATAAATCAGGATCCAGGAAAACTGCTCTGTAAACTTACGAATTTCCTACATTTTGTAATATTAAAGAAATACATTTCTAAGTTCTATGTAGGGTAGGTGCTCCAGTAATTGACATCTATCCCGAAATAATTAATAAATGAGAAAAATAATAAAATCATATATTTTACATATAAGAATTTTAACATTTTATGTAAAACACTGGAGCATAAGGTGCTAATAACTGGTAAAATGAATAACTAGCAGTGTCAAACACTGGAACATATGGGGCCAATTACTGATAAAATGAAAAACTGGCAGTGTCAATTACTGGAACATTGAGTGGGTGTCAAATAAAAATTCACAAAAAAAAAAAAAAAAGTTATCAAATGTATATATTTTAACATATATGTGGTTCTGAATGTCTTTCATACCATATGTACTAACTTAAGATTTCTAAAAATATTTTCTGATCACTAGAACATTAAAAACATCAGAGATTGCTCTAAAAGTGTCAGTCACTGGTGCACTTACCTTATTCAAAAAATGTCAGAGATGTGGCTATACCAATGGTGTTCCCACTCTAGCCCATAACTTGACTGTGATTGACATGACGTGCCCTTTCCTTATTGAAGACGAATGGTTTAAAATTGATCGTGCTTTATGCGAGAGATTGTTGTAAAATTTGTACCCTTTCCGTGTTGATTCTCAAATTTAAATTTAAATTCATTTACTACTTAAATATAATTTAAATGATTTATTTTATAACCTTTAAAGTTTAAATTATTAATTAAATGAAATATAGCGTTTAGTGCTATTATCTATTTGATACTGCCATTGAGTTAAAGATAATTAAAATTAAAAATAAAAAGCTTAATGATAACCATTTAGTTAAAATTTATATTTCTTATTAGTATAATTTTATTTAAGTCATTTGAAATAACTTTAATGTACTTACCTCTTATTTAAAAGCATGTTTTGTTAAGATTAACTTTAAAGAAAATATGTTTTAATCCTTTCACGGATTGTTTATTGTTTTTCGCTACCTAACACGTAGACGGTATAATTTTCAACTGCAGAGTCTTTTTCCTTCGCCCATAGATGGCGGCAGACTCGTAGCATCATGTTGCTATGGTTATGGTAGGCGTTGCCGAGTGTACAGCATCGAGTGGCTGTCACTTGAATCCGTTCGCTTGCATAAAAGGGGGTAAGGAATATGTAATCGACCTCTTATGCTTTTATGTTTTAATGCAGTTGATAGTTACATCGACTAGCGTTTGCTAGCCGGTTTTTTTTTCTATTAAGTTTTCAGTTTAGCTCAAAGTCATGAACTGTTATTTTAATTTAGTTATAAAGTATTTAGTTTTATAATGTTGGTAAATTACGTTTTGTGACTTGAAATTTTTGACGATATGTTTCGAGTATCTAGTTATGTCACAAAGTAAATTCTATTTTTAATCTTCATGGCAGTATTTTAAAGGTCTTTAACCTTTCGTCAGCAAAGTTTCTATTTAACTATTGTTTTAAATTTATTTAATGTTACTCATCATGTTATTTAAAGTTTAATAAACAGTTTCCTTTAAACTTTTGTCTTCAATGAATGCCACACACGTTTATCATTTTATAATTTATTAGAGCTGAGCAACTATCGCATATTTCACTGCTAATTAACATATGTGACAATTAATTTTTCACATCAGAGATTTATGTATATCCATGAAAATGAGGATATTCGGGCTGATTAAGAATAAAAATAACTCAAAGTATTAATAATTATTTTTTGAGTCATTATTAGATTATACTTTTGGCTGATAATTATATATAATTATAATTGCCTTATAATACGCCTTATAATTTTTTTTATATATATACTGCCTGAAATGAGGTATTTTAGAATTTTATTGAAAGTTTACAATAAAATAACTCTAAATTACAGTTTTGTCTGCTAAAGTTTTTCTTCGAATTCCAGAGTAAGCATTAGAATTCGATTTTTAAAGAAGGAACCTTTTGTTAATATTCACAATAACTTATACTAGCCTTGTTTTTTCTTAAACACACACTGTATGTATGTTGTTTATGAATAATAATAATGATAAAAAATAAATAAATAAATAAAACCTGAAATACATTAAAATTTATGATAAAATGGAAAAAAAAAAAAAAATCTACATTGTTTTATTTTCAGACACAACATGCAGAGCTCAAATAATATTTATTAAACTGAAGGTTATATAATACAATTATAATGTAATATAATAACAATCAGTATATTAACTATCATTTTGCATATTTATAAAAAAATATATGAAATATTTTTAGTTATAAAAGCTTTCTTTTAACTACTAGGGGGCTCTGCCCCCTGCTCGCTCCGCTCACCAACCCCCGAGGGAGGCTTGGCCTCCCCTCCGACTCACTTTACTTATTAATATATGCAGAGCTCTGCCCGCCTATTCGCTGCTTTCTTTCACTGAAAAGGAATATTAATAGTGCATATTACAAGACAAAAGCAGAAAATTATTATAGAAATCCTCATATTCAATATCAAATTAAAAAATATAATATTTTATATATATATTTAATAAAAAGAAATTAATAATATCTAGACAATTTTGCATTACAGCTTTAGTATATGACCCTTTTTTTTCTTTTTTACTACCTTAGATCCGGACCGCAGTACCCCAGTCGGTAGAGCACCGAGCTCATAATTGGAAGATTGCGGGTTTGGTTCTCGAGCCGGCCAAAGACCGCTGTGTACACACAATGATGGCTGTTGCACGTAAAATATGTCGTGGTTGCAATATCCTCCATGTTCCCATCAAAATTATACCTCTCTGGGCCACCGAAGCGGGGGAGCTATCCCCTTCGTGTAGGACCAAAACTGTGGTGGCATGTCAATGAAACATCCGTAGTGGTGCGTCCCGGACCGTCGTCAATTATCCATAGCACAGTAATGGTGCGACGTCTAACACAACCTACCTAATTATCTACCTACCTACAACCATGGATCATATTTTAATTTTCCCGTGTAAGAAAATTAATTTTCTAAAAGTAGAGAAAAAAAAGTTCATATTTATTTTCTTTCTTTTTTACAACCATGGTTTCGGGCCGTGGTATCCTACTCGGTAAAGCGCCGAACACGTAATTGGAAGATTGACAATTCGATACTTGAGCCGGCCAAAGACTGTCGTGTACACTAATGGTGGCTGGGCACATAAAATCTGTCGTGGCTGCAAAGACCTCTATGTTCTCATCCAGACAATACATCTGGGGATCACCAAAGCAGGGGGGGGGATCCCCTCCGTGAAGGATCAAAATTGTGATGGCATGTCTCCGGAACATCTCTAGGGTGCGTCCCAGACCGTCGTCAATTACCCATAGCGCAGTAGTGATGCGACGTTAAATCCAACCTACCTACTTAGTACCTACCTACCTACGTACAACCATGGATCATATATTTTAATTTTCCCATGTGAAATGACTTCATGGCAGAAGAAGAACGTCACTGGGAGAAACTTTTTTCAAAATGGCAAATAGAGTACCTTCATAAACTTGTCGTTTTTAGTTAATAACTTCTTTAATTAAAATGATAGAAATTTGTAAGCAGCTGAAATGTCTTTCTTGGAGTATTCGGAACACATTGATACCTCTCATGACGCGAAGGACCATGCCCTCCGTTAGAAGATGCTGTCGCAGACAAAAAAGATTGACGCCAGTGAAGCTAACTTTTATTTAATATATAGAGAAAGTTTTTAATATGAAAAGTATACTTTTCTTAAAAAGGTTATAAAGAAAGTTTTGCTTGAACTTTTTGTGTCGCTAATAAACAAATTGCCATAAGTCCATTTTCACTATTTTTTTAGGGACATTATACAGAGATTAAGCATATATATATAAACATAACCTCGTAAAAAGATTTAGTTTCTTGCTTTAATTCTTTTGCAATAATCTCTATAATTCACATTCATTTTGTTCTATTCTTACATGCGAAGAGAATCTTACATTACGAGTACTTAAATGCTTATATATCCGAAGTTTTCAAAGTAGAACTTTGAAATTCAAGAAGGTTCTTGCCGATGTCACAAATGGTATTTTAAAAAAATTATTCAACATCTTTATAATCTTTTTAGAAATGTCTGTAGATATTCTCGAACTAGAATACATACATATGCAGGAGTGAGGAATATTTAGAAATTCTTACCAGCCAGCATTATAAGATACGTAGTCTTTACAGCAAAAGTTACGCAAATGTAAAAAGTTGACCATTTAGTTTTATTCTTGTAAATTCCCAAAGCATCGTTTCTTAAAATAAGGTGTTCAGTATAGAATAATGGAAACTTATAAAGACAAAATCTAAAGTAGTTGCCTATTTAAACACTTTCATGCTGTTAGTTTTTTTTTAAAACTGTTTTGCAGAATTTTTTGGTGTTTTACTAATACTGACTTGAATACTGGCATTGGAACAGACAAATTTTACTCACAGTGTCCGAAAAATTACTTAACAGTGGCAAGTAAGTAAAGTATTTCGCCACCCTTGCACATATGGACGCCACAACAATTTTCTGAATTTAGATCTCATCATATTTCTTTTTTATTTATATAGGTAGGTTGAAAACATTTTTGAATATATTTTTTAAGTAACTATAATATGATGGGGAACTAAAATCATTTGTCAAGTGTATACAGGAAAATAGGGCATTAAGTGCTTTTATAAAATTTAAGAAAAATAAAGTACTTTCAAATTAACCGCATGTCATTGTTAGCATATTTATACACATACAAGATAATAATACAATATATTTAATAGGATCACCTCTATAGTATTTATAAAGTACCCCTAAAAAAATATATATATATCCTAATAATCGCATGCCAGCAATTAATCACTGGCATGTACATAGGTGCCAACTTGTACGTTTTTTTGCTACCGGAAATTTTTTATAAAAATTTGTATAAATCTTTTTAGCAGTTTTCTTCAATTAATCAAAATGATTTCTTTTACAAAGAAATACCGGTGTTAAAAAACCGTACAAGTTGGCACCTATGCATGTAGTTAAAGTGAAAGTAAAAAATAAAAATAAAAATAAAGAAAATAAATAAAAATTATAACAAGTGCCTTACCTCTTCGCTACCGAAACAGAATGGACATGTAACTTTGAGTAATGTAAAGATCTTAGTATACACTGTAAAAAAATAACTATTACCAGCTGCAAGAAACTCTCTGTGATTGGAGAAAATAATTATTTTGTCCAATCACAGAGAGTTTCTTGCAGCTGGTAATAGTTATTTTTTTTACAGTGTAGCACTCTGTCGTCTGATATGGGTGCAATTCGAAACTGTGACTAGGACAGTGATTGTTGAAACGGTGGACTCACAGTCACTAGTAGAACCTAAAAATATCTTTTCCCTACACGCTAGTAACTGATGTGCTCGGTGTAGACTGGTTTAACTATATCAGAATCACCCATAATTCACCTTCCTCATACTTCACAATAGATTCTGTAAATAAATTGTTTATGCGCTTAGTAGACATGTTTTAAGTCAAAATACAACATAAAGAGAGTTCACGCATCATTTCTTATTTAGCAATATTATAGTTGATTTTATATTTAAAATCATCATACTTCTTTTCCGGTATTACCTGAATGGGCATAGTACTTTTCTGTGTGAGATCTTGCTTTAAGTTTTTAAATGTTGGGATGAATCCCTAATGCATTTTCATTTGTAACTCCATCAAGAATTATTAAAAGTATATAAAATATATCTCCTTTTGAACCGCCTTGATCTCAGAAATTCGAAAATGGAGTCAAAAATAGGTGTAATCATTTGAAAAAATAAAGTTGTGGTAAATTTTAATATGTAGACGATTTCCAAAGCAAAAATTAATTATTGCATTAATAACTAGATGTTATTACCAATCGATCGGCATCAGCCGCATATTTCGACTATAATTTACAAAGAAATTTGTCGGGGGTAGCTTTTTTTTTTTTTTTTTTTCTTTTTTAAACTTTACAAAGAATAAATAATTGCCAATTCAAAGAGTTCACAATGCACAACTGGGTATGTTCTAAATTCGACTGTTATAAAGTTAAATATAACACCACTGTTGTTGCTGTTGTTATTGTGGGGGATTTCTTTGAGACCTAGAGTTGCTGGGGCTGTGTCCTCTCAGTTGTTCTAAAGGTTACAGGTAGCTGCAGGGTTGGATTAACACCAGGCTCTATGCCATATCCAAAACTTTTTAAACCGATTGTAGAATGCAAAATCCCATGGGTGGAATGACGAAAAGAACACAGCTGAATCATTTCTAATCTTTATTTTGATGAGTACAAGACAAGTTTGGTTGAGTTGTAGTGAAAAGTTAATAATAAGGAGAATAATTAAGTAAACTGAAAACCGCATTTCATTATGCAGTTTTTAAAAATTATTTTAGCATTAATATTCGAAATGGCTAAGAAAAATCGTCTGTGAGTTAATTTATTAGAGCGCTGTTTTGAAAAAAAAAATGTGATATAGTATTTGAAAATAAATGACATATTTTCATATCTATTTTTATTTTTAATTTCTTTAAACAAAAAATGTAATGCTTGATATATAAAGTAATAAAAAAATAAAATGATAAAATCTTTTTGTAAAAAAAAATAGAACCGACTCCAAAAAGGAACTACTATTCAAACAACTAAAAATGACAGAAAATTGGCAGAAAATGGAACTGTAAATTGCGCCTAAAAGTATAAAATAATTTCCTTCGCCAAACAACCTCTAACACTACAATCAATCATAACTTTTGAAGTCGGCGCAAAATTAAATAAAATTTAATTAGTTTTTAAAAGTTTGTTTTTAGATCGGTAGCAACAAATGCTGTTGTCTCGAATGATCCATTTTCATGTTTCCTTTATTATTTTATCACTGTATACAATTGGTCCATTAGTAGCATCTACATCGAACAGTGAACATTCTTCACAATGCGGTATTTATGTTTCTACGAAGTTAGAGTTTCCTTTGCAAATTTGGTACAACTTTGATAACTATCATCCTTGATGGCTTTTGGATTTGGCGATCAAAACGTAAGGCAAAAATATACACGCAATATGTATATTTTCATAATATATATTGTACGATGTGTTGTTTCATATTCTTGATTACTCTCTTGATATACCTTATCGAAATAATCATGATATCCCAAAGAAATTAAATATGTTTGCCAGATAATTTTGCGATTTTCCTTTCATCAAGACGTCAGATACCAGCATCTTCGCCAACTTTTGCTGCTTACGAAATCTTATTTGTTTTCTTGAATCAAAGTAGTTTTCGGCTGCGTTTTGCAGGTAACAATGTGAGATGTGTATTTTGAATAGGATTTGATTTTTGTATTGAATAAAGGTATCAATTTTTTTTTTTTAATTTTGCGCCGACTTCAAAAGTTATGATTGATTGTAGTGTTAGAGGTTGTTTCGCGAAGGAATTTATTTTATACTTTTAGGCGCAATTTACAGTTTCATTTTCTGCCAATTTTCTGTCATTTTTAGTTGTTTGAATAGTAGTTCCTTTTTGGAGTCGGTTCTATTTTTTTTACAAAAAGTTTTTAATTTTCTCTTTTCAGTGAAAACTTATTTATATAGCAGAGCATTAGAAGACGTTCGACGGAAGTTTCACAAATCACAACTTCCAAGAAAAGTGACATTACTCAACAAATGGTTTATGTCACTGAAAAATACATGAGATGCACCCAATGTGAACAAAAAAGTTACATCTCCATCTAGAAAGTTATCCACTCGAGAGACAGTTGTGCCAGTTTTATTCTAGTCAAGTTATTTTTAAATTGATTTTTCTCAAATGCTGCATTTTTAAGTTGTGTCACTTTTCTTGCCTTTATCGGATATGAGCAAAAAACTATCTATTGAATGAACATACGCTAAATTAAAAAGTCTTTAGAAATGTAAAGAACGGATACGCTGTATTCGTAACCAAAAATTCTGTTAGGCATATATATTGAACTTTACAGTGAATACGTGTCACACGCTGCGCTGGAAATTGCGCAGCGTTAAGTTCAAACAAAGAGCAAAATATGCATTGCAGCTGACGGACAGAAGTTTCAACATCGATACTTACATACTGCTTTTACAAGTGTAGCTGCAGCGTTCAGCAGTTAGAGTGAGAACAGACTTTTGTGAGTATCCTGTAATTTGTTTATACCTTAATGAACTGATAATGAAACCTATTTCAGGCCAAGATCATTACGACAATAAAAGAAGTATTAAAATTAAATCATCTCTTACGAAGTTATAAGCTAACAAATTTCAACAACAACAACAATCAGATACATGGTTTGTATTGAGGACCTCTTCCTTTATGAAGTCGGTTTAAAACGTCTATGCGTTAATCGATGTAATCGCTTACAATAACCATACTTTGAATTTTACATAGCATAAATGTCATCCGCTACGCTACAACATATGCAATGTCGTTCAATTGTGCACAAAATAGGAAATTGCGAACAAACAAATGCACGTTTTAAGCGTTCTGTTTTCAGTATTAATGTCTAAACTATCTTTTCGTACTAAATCGATGATGCTCTGCAATTTTATAATTAACTTTTTTCCCCTGTCTTGAACCGTTTCCGAGATAGGAACGCTCGCATAAATGTCTAAACTATCTTTTTGTACTACATCAGTGATACTCTTCAACATTGTTATTCACTTTTTTCTCTAGAACCGTTTTCGAGATAGGAACACTAACTGTGCTATTTTCCAATAAGTGGCGCTGCAAGCGGTTTAGCCTTGTACTGCATAGTCACTTTGCTATACTTACATGCCATTTCTATCACAATAGCTGCAGCCGTTGATTTTTTTGGGCACCCTGTATTTTCTTTAGATCATAAAGATATTACAATGGGACCTATTTTAGACCCAGACCTTTTCAACAAAACAAAAAGTATCAAAATCGGAGCATCCGTTCAGAAGTTATGAGCTAACAAACATAAAAAAAACATACGGTTTGAATTGAGAACCTTCCTTCTTTTTTGAAGTCGGTTAATAAAAAAAGTACATAACTGGCTCACGAATCTACCTTAAACACGTCAAAATTATTTTAAAGTAAATATTATCGTACATTTTATCTTTTTATACTCTGCTACAAATTTGCTTTTCTCTTTTGGTATATGATCTCAGGCACAGCGTTCAATTTTCAATTAAGTATAATTCACTCAATTTTAAAGATACTAGTACGTAGTTTTTTGTAATGATATTGTTGCATTAAAAATAAAACTTTCTAATTGACAAAATTTGTCTAGAAGGTTCGGATAAAAATTTAAAATGTGTAACATTTTGAAAAATAGCGGGAAGAGATTTTTATTAGCATGGTCATAATTCCTATCTTATTTTTAACACCTTTAAATTTATATTACCCACTTAGCTGTAATAGGTAAAGAATTAAATCGCGTTTTATTATTATTATTATTATTATTATTATGACAATCTGTAAATGAACATATTTAACTTTATCCAAAGTGTAGATTAAAATGGACTGTTTTTAAAAAGTAAAATAATTACTGACTAGATTGAAACCAAGCATGATAAATAAATTAGGAGAAGTTTTTTTTTTTTTTTTTTTATTATTATTATTATTTTAATTCTAATCTACGTATAAGAATATGGACGCAGGGGAAGGAGAATATAAAAACATTTTGAAATATTTGGTGTTTTTTTTTTTTGTTTTTTTTTCTCCGAGAAACAACATATGGTAAATTTTGCATGTTTAAAGAAAAAAAAATGTTACAGTTTACAATGACTTTTTAGAAAATCTACAAAGATATTAAATATGTGCTTACATTTCTAACTTTGCTAGAATAACAAACAACCAGTTTTTGAAACCCCTTTTTAAGAAAGTAACCATATAATTTTATGTATAAAAATACACACGATATATTGCGTGTCCTTGCGCATTTATTACATGTAATATTGAGGCAAGAAGTGCAGTGTAGGTAAAAGTAAATATTTTACAACCATATATAACTTACATAGCTCGATTTCAATTCTTTTTAGTTTCTCAGATAAGAATTTTGGTAAGATGCATATCCATACTTTTTCAGTTTTCTTATATCTGTTATTTTTATTCTAAACTTTCTTTAATAAATTCAATTTTCCTTTCAGTTAATTCAAAATAACTAAGAATTCATAACCTTAAATTTTTAAAAATATATTTTGTTAATTGTAATATATAAAAATATACTATTCGAAATAAAAATATACGAGAAGTGTTAGACGAGCGCTAATAATTTAAAATTTTAAATTTCGAATGATAAATTTATGTAAAATTTTAAAACACGAAACAAACAAATAAGCAAACAAAACATTAAAAGCATGAGAAATTAAGATATCAGATTCAAATATAACTTTATATTATGTATTAAATACAACATACTTCATATTATGTATTATATACACATAAGTCTTAAACCAAATATTTACAAGCTCTTTATGAAATATGAGATGAAACAATACCACATTTTAGGAAATATTGTAATTTTATGTTTTAAGAGGACTCGGTACATCTTGAGCATTTTCTTTTGTTTAAAATACTTAAAATACTTAAAATACTCTTTTTGCATATTTTTAAATTATTTTATTATGGAAAATGATATCAGAAAGAATAATAAAGATAATTCTATTGATACAATTTGAAAAATTTAACCCCTTTCACACCGCATGTTTTTTTATCACATTTTCTCAGCAACTGCGATAAGCCCCGCCTTTTGGATTTCCTTTCAAATGGTATGCTATTTAGCCAAAGGATTTTATGCATGCGTATTTATATCACACAAATTTATCCTCAAAAGTCGATGCAGTAAATGTCACAGGTGCATACATACACTGATAGCATAGAGTCATAAAAACGTATACGCAAAATTCTCTTTTAAAAGCAAAGTATTGCTTTAGAGGAACTCCTAAAAGCGGGGCAAGTTTTTCTTTCGAACTATGCAATGTCTCTCTAGAGGCGACAATAGAGTGCAAAGGGTTAATTTTTAAAAGTATTTAAAAAAAATAATAATAATAAAAAAACCTATATTTTCCTACAATTTCCAAATTTTTGCAAGAGTGTTTTTTTCATAATGCTATTTGGAGTGTTCTCTATAACTGTAAGTATCAGCTTTTCAAAAATTCTCGTCCGAACAATCACACGATTTCCATTATTCACTCTATTACACACATTCTAAACTCCCATTGGAGATAGTATAGTCAGAAAACATAAAACTGACCAAGTAAATCAGAAGTTAATAATTTTCCTGTAGTAGCACACTGATACGTAAGTCGTAAAGGCATATCAAAGTGAGTTTATCTAGTGAGTTAAAAAAAAAAAAAAAAAAAAAAAAAAATCGGTCGAGCCATTTTTTGAGTCACCAGTTTCCGAGATCTAAAATTGACCTAAATAATCAAGACGCCTTTTAATTTTCCTGTAGTAATTAAGTAATTTACGTGAATGGACATCTAAAGAGAGGTTTATATAGCAAATTTTAAGAAAGTCGTTAGAGCCGTTTTTGAGATATCGACTTTCGGCTCCACTTCAGATTTTCACCAAAACTTGGCAAATACATGTGTTCACCGGAAAACAACAACTACATGCAAAAGGACATTTTAAAAGAAATTAATATGGCTTGTGAGGAAAACCAATTGCGCCTTTTTTTAAAAGACCCATTTGTGAAACAAAAAATTGACCTACTTATTTCCAAGGACTATGAATTTTCTTGAAGTAACCGACTAATACACACGAAAATACATTTAAAAGGGGGTTTATATTGCAATTTTGAAGAAAATAGTTCGAGTCGTTTTTGAGATACGGACCAACGATTCCACTTTCGGGCTTACTTGCACCACTTCCGGTTTTCCAAGTTTCACCAAAAGCTGGCAAAATTATCTGTATAACGCACATGTCATAATTATGCTCTACCATTGATCCTTTTGGAGATGTGATAGTAAGAAAGTTCTCCCCTCCCCTCCCACAGATACACACTGACCAATTAAAAAAAAAAAAAAAAAAAAAAAAAAAAAACTCATATTTGCACTTAGAACACTTAAAAACTGTAAATTAGAGGAAAAGTCAATATTGAAATTTTTGATCTAATACAATACTTCTTTACCGTGGGTTGTCGGGTAATGGAAGTAAAAAGTTAATTATTTTAGGGGGGGGGGGAATTAAATCGTTGAAACAATGTAAAAGTTTAACAAAAGTTTCACTTTTTTTTTACATATCTATTAAAATATTTGATTTAATTTTGAATCTTATATTTCGTTTCCTAAAATGATGCAATATAATGAATAGAATATATGCTAGAATGACGACATCGCGACAATCGACTTCAAAATTCCAAAAAAAGTGACAATTTTTTCGAATATAATATACACTAAACTAATATTTATTTTTAAAAACATTGAATTTAATAACTTGATATGTATAAAATTTTGGGAAAAAAATTAACTGGGAAATGGAAATCTGTGCGTTTGAATTAAATAAACAAATTTACAACTTCAGTATTCATTGTTCGTTTGATCGTCTTTGATAGCTCTCATGTAATTTTATTTTCATCTTTTCTTTGTTCTTTTTGCTTTGCGATAATATAACAAATGCAAAAAATAAAACTCTAACTTAATAATCTTAACTATTATATAAAGAAGAAAATTTTGTTTGTATGTGGAGGATAATTTCTGGAATTACTGAACCGATTTATTTATTTTATTACTTTTTTTCCACTAATCAAAAGCTACACTATCCCTGAGGGCTATTGGCTATAATTAATTTATATATTTTTAAAATTCGAAATTTCACTATTTTAATTAAAACTTATATAAGAGCAAAGTGAAAAAAAAATGAAATATTGTAACAAAAGCTTTATCATCGGTAAACGCCGGGGCTTTACGGTAAATCATCGGGTTACGAATAAAGTGATTGTGAGTTCGATCCCCGTCAATAGAAATTGTTTAAAAAATAGTTTTTGTTTGAATCTAAACTGTTTATTTCTCATTCATTCATTATGTCATTATGTTAATTATGTTTATGTTAATTATTCGGTTAATGTTATGTAAATTTTTAGACTTTTCAAATTCTAGAATATTCTGTTCTAGAAAATTTTTCAATCTGTATATATACTAAGGTATAAAGAGGAAACGTAAGTTTGTATGTGGAGGGTAATCTCTGGTAAAACCTTGTTTCGTGTCCCCGTCCTTCGGCAGCTTCTTCCCCATTCTCTAAATCGGATCCGTGTTCTAATCTCGGATCCGTGTCCTAATCTCGGATCCGTGTCCTTATTACGTTTTACTCGTGGACTTAGATGTTTATCAGATGACAGTTTCGAAACAAACAGTGTCGGAAAATTCGAAGCAGCACTATTGCACTTTTATATTTAAATCGCAATTGTATATGAATAATACTTTAAGTACTACAGATAATATTTACTGTTGCGTTATTTCATGTATTTTATTTTATTTATCCTGTAGACAGTAAAATAATAGCAGTTACACACCAAAAAGAGTATTACAATAGTCTAATGAGCGATATTTCATCCAAATGAGACAAGTAATTTTTTTGTTGTTACGAATATTTCCTGTTTTAAATGTTTTATTTTGATTGATTTATTTGAATATTAATTTGAATTAATAGAATATTCGTGCCCACCAGCGTGCAAGTCCACGGATATCTCGAAGTTACATATAACAGCCCATTTATTTGAATGATCAATTAGCTTAGTGGTTGTTAAATATATATATATATATATATATATATATATAAACATGTAAACCTGACCTCTGTAAAGTTTTGTTATTGCTCTCCCTTGGCGATTTTTGAATTTTTGTCACCAATTTTTCTATGGACTTTTTTTTTTTTTCCCTTTAAAAAAAGGGGAATTTTTTAAATATCTTTTTTGCTAATACTTTTAATGATTGCCCCTTTTCGTTAATTTAAAATAATACCCCATATTCTGTTTTTATTTTTTATATATGGCTAGGTTAAAAATAGTGCTTGTAGAAATAAATTTTGTATTTTTAAATGCGCATTTTTTCTATAAATTTATTTAGTCAGTTAAAAATAGATAACTTATGTGATTATTGTTGTTGCTTCATTAATTTTCTACAATATTTTATTATTTATTTATATTTTTTATACACTACTTGGCTTAAAATGGCTGCCGTTTCCATGGCGATTAATATCCGTTCTATACTTCCGTGCCAAAATTTAAAGGTTTGCCCAGGAAGACGTATATGTAAAGCCGTCTCGGTACAGCTTTAGTATAGGATTCTTTTGACGACTTTTAGATTATTCTTGCCATTTTGGCAATGAATTAAGACAGCTATCACTAATGCGTAAGTAAAGATCTTGGCAAGAAACATCCGAGGTACTTTGATACAAAATTTCAATTTTCTTGAAGAGGGACTTACATTAGAAATGTTTCGCTGTTTCTAATATAATGCTTTATTATCTTTCATGCCAAGCATGCTATTCGTACCAAAAACATATTATTTAAAAAAAATAATAATAAATTTGAGGTACGTGGTAGGTTAAAAAATCTTATGAAGCAAAATTCGGAAGAAACGTTCTAAGGTTTTTTTTTTTTTTAATTGTACTATTTTATTTGAGGCGAGGTTTTTTCATTTAAAATTTCCGTTTAAATTTCCAGCATTAGTAGCTTTCAATCACATCATTATTACGCCCAACAAAGTGCTCGCTTAAAATTTTCTGGCTGATATCGTCGCCATTCTCCATCCTATAAATAACGCTGAAATCTGTGTCACGTACATTAGACTATTATATAATACAGGTTTACACGTGACAAAAAACTTTATCAATATGTATAAAAATTTTAAAGCTATAATGACATCAATTTTATCAGATGCAAAAGCAAATTTAATTTTTGATAAATTTGTATTATTTACGTGTAAATAAATATATTTATTTTTATGTCGAAAAAAAAAAAATGAACGCTTAAAGTTTTTTAATATCATCATAATATGCTTTAAAGCTAATATAAGGTTTTGTTTCAGATTTTAATTAATTAAAAAAAAATCGAAAATCAGGCTTTTAGGCGCATCAGAAGCGGTTCGAACGGACCTCCGTGCAAAATTCTGCAGCTATGTAGTCAGACGTTTGACTACAAAGTGACTGACACACACACATACACAAAGAAACATACAGGCATATTATTTTATTATGAGTAAATATTCCGTATTTATTTCTTAATTACAAACAAAAAATAAATATGCACGTCATGTGTGTGAATCGCCAAATTCGCCAAATAACACGACAATCACCTAATCGGAAATAAGTGGCGAGAGAACAAAAAATCATGCCTTTTAGCAATTGGTCTGTTTTAAAAAATATGTTAAAAATAATATACAAGAAATTAGATTTAAAATAATTACGTTCTCAGAAACCTTTGGACAGTCCTTGCCTACCTGGTCAAGGCCAAGCGTAACGGGTTTGAAGTGCTGGATGATTACGTACTCATCTGAAGCACTAAACGTTTCTTAATATTCAATACTAACTAACAAATATAATTTATATTAATGTTTAAACGTTAATACTTAGAATATCCACAAATATTCTTTAAATAAATTATATCATCAGAAAAAGGAATACTTTTAGAGCTATAATGACGTCAATTTTAGCGTGCAAGTTTAAATTTTCACAAATCTTTATATCAATTTTATTATTTACGCGAACATATATTTCTTTCACGTCAAATAGATAAATAAATAAAAAGAAAATACACCTGTAAGTGGCATCAGCTAGATTTTAATTATTTTTTCATGGCTTTCATGAGGATTTTAATTGAAATGTTGAAATTTCGAAGTAAAATATTTATTTTATCAAAATTAAATTTAGCCTATAGCACTCAGGATAGTGTAGCTTTTGATTAGTAAAAGAAGTTTTTTAATGGATTCATTAGTACCAGAGATTACCCTCCACCTACAAGCAAATTTTCCCTCTTTTTATATTAGTATAGATGTAGATATGTAAAGAACATATATTTATTTCTTAATTAAAAACAAAAAATAAGCTGATATGCACATTATGTGTGTTAATCGACAAATGCGCCAAACTGCATGACTATCACCTGATTGGAAATTAGCCACGAGAAAACAAAACAGAACAATAAATAAATAATATAAAACAAAAGAAATTAAAAGAAATAGACAAAATTAAAATAAATGATGCATTTTAGCGATTAGTATACTTTAAAAAATATATTAAGAATAATGCAAAATAAAATAAAATAAAATAATAGTAATAATAATAAAACAAATAAATAAATAAAATTAATATATATATATATATATTAAGAAAAAATATATATATATACATATTTATCTAAAGCATTAGATGTTTTTTTCAAAATTAAATACTAAGTATCAAATATAATAATGTTTAAAAGCTAATATTTAGAATATCCACGAATATTTTTTTTAAATAAATCATATCATTAGGAAAAGAAATACTTTTAGAGTTATAATAACGTCAAGTTTACCGTACAAGTTTAATTTTTCACAAAGCTTTTTATCAATTTTATTGTTTACGCGTAAATATATTTCTTTTCATGTCAGAAAAAAAAAAAAAAAAAAAAAAAAAAAAAAAGAAGAAGAAGAAGAAGAAAGAAAAAGAAAGAGAGAAATTGAATGCGTAAATATTAGTTTTCTTGTGGCCTCAGCTAGATTTTTAATATTGTCACATGGATTAGACTTAGATAATAGTTTGTGGAGAAACATTAAAGAGAATAACACAGAGAACTTTAAGCTCAGCTCGTGACTTTATTTTTCAACTCAACTGAATTTTACATCGGTTTATAAACAATGCATGAATTTTCTAGAATAGAATATTCTAGAATACAAAAAGTCTAGAAATTGCATAATATTAACCGAATAGTTAACATAATGAATGAATAAGAAATAAACAATTGAAACAAAAGCTATTTTTAAACCCTTGAAGGGGATTGAACTCACAATCTCGGGATTCGTAGCTCGATGCTTTACCTCGTATCCACGGCGCTCACACGTGAAACAGCTTTCGTTACAATATTTCATTTCTTTTTTATGGCTTTTATGGGGATTTTAATTAAAATATTGAAATTTCGAATTAAAAAAAATATTTTATTAAAATTAATTATAGGCTAGAATACTCAGGGCTAGTGTAGCTTTTGATCAGTGAACAACAATAACAACAATATATATATATATATATATATATATATAATAATAATAATAAATAAATAAAATAAATCGGTTCAGTAGTTCCAGAAATTGCCCTCCACATACAAACAAACTTTTGCTCTTTATATATTAGTATAGATATAGATTGATGAATTTTCTAGAGAGGAATATTCTAGAATTAAAAAAGTTTAGAAATTACATAACGTTAACCGAATAATTAATATAAACGTAATTAACATCTCTAACAGCACATATATCCAAGTACATTCTGTGGATGTCCCTTGGATGTTTTTCCTCTACGGGATATCCTTAGGATCTCCTGGGGAGAAGAAGTGCTGTTAGGGATAATGACATAATGATTGAATAAAATTATTTTTTATTATAAATATTAATTATGCTTTATTCATAATAAAAATATTAATTATTTTTATTATGAAAAAAATTATTTTTTATTATACTTATTTATTATAAGTTAGATTTAAACAAAAACTATTTTTAAGCAATTTCCCTTGACAGGGGTCGAACTCACAATCTCTGGGTTCTTAGCCCAATGCTTTACCTCGGGGCCACGGCGTTCACAGGTGAAACATCTTTCATTACAATATATCATATTTTTCCCTCGGGTTTTATAGAGATTTTAATTAAAATATTGAAATTTCGAATAAAAAATAATATTTTATCTAAATTAATTATAACCTATAGCTCTCAGGGATAGTGTAGCTTTTGATTAGTGAAAACATTTTTAAATCGGTTCAGTAATTCCAGAAATTACCCTCCGCCAAAATTTTCCTCTTTATATATATATATATATATATATATATAAACCTAGCTATATGTAACGTAGCCCTTTCTTGTAGGCTGATGTATTCCAGTCACTCCATATTAAGAAAGTTCACTCAAAGAAATACTCCACAATTGATGATGCAGTCGTTTATTTGAAGACAGTCATATTACACTTTATTAAGTCACTTCATTTTGAGCACGCTGTACAGATCCGTAGCCGAGTCGGGCCGAAATTGTTCCATTAACGGCGGAACCGCGAATCAATTCCCATCCTGGGACCGTTAACTTAAACTTATTATTGTCGTCGACTATTTAATCAAAAGCTTTCATGGAAAGAGACCCCGATTTTCGTGTGCTCCCGTTTTTATATGGATATTTCGGCGGGAACCGAAACTATTCTTATTGGATAACCAGGTCAGCCAAAATCCAACCCACATCCTTTCATTGGCTGACCCGGATATCCAGGACTTCGTATTTCGCAATGCATTGCCGCTAATTTCAACTATTGCATAATTTTGATTATGAAACTTCTTCTAATCGCGATTCCCGCGCTACGATGTGTTTTGCTGAAAAACTAACTTTACTGGGGCGCTAAAATAGAATTCTCACAAAGTTGTTCTTAAAATTAAGATTTATTCTGAGCTAATAATATTAAGATATCATTTAATATTAATTTAAATATTAATTTAGAATCTTGCTTATTTTATCCTTTCATATCCCCCCCCCCCTCCAAGCCGACGCTCCCCCATACTTGCCTGCAAGTATGTGGGCAGTCCCTCAGAAGTAGAAGATACTCCAGGAAAAAGTTAAACTTAAAATGAAAATTTGACAAATTCTAAAACTTAAGTTTTTGAAAAATTTATTTAAAATGGAAAATTTTATTTTAAAAATGGAAAATTTTATTTTTTAGAAAATTTCTTCTTAAATATTTTGTTATGGAATCATTTTTAAGTAGGAGTTATGGCCTTTCCCTTTATTTATAAAAAAATTAATTTTTCTTTTTTAATTTATTTACTTGTATGTTGGACTGGTCAACGTGCTCGCCTGATACATATAATGGTATTTACAGCACTTGTTTACAAACATAAGAAAAGTTTAATAAAATAATGTATGAAAATGTATGACATACTGAAAAAAAAAATTATAACATAATATGTTTACCGGCATAACATTTTTGACAAGATATCTTTTCTATGTACAAACTAGTTTGTTGAGGAAAGTCTTTACAATATAAAGTTCCTTTTGGCCAATAAAGTTTTTAGATGTCTTGAATAATAACGTTGATCGTTGACAATAAATAATTGTTGTAAAAAGTCTGATCTTGGTTATTGAGTCCATATTATATAGAATATGTATAACAATAATTATAACACTGTAATTTTAACAGTACATTGTAAACAAATGTTTTGTAAATTGTAAACAAACTTGTGTTTTTTTTTTCTTTGTGTATCTTTTTAAAAATGCAAAGATATTTTAATAAAACAAAAACATAAAGTATATAAAAACAATTATATCATAGTACATTTTTAACAATTTCTAGAAATTTTATTTACATACTAACACAAATAATTGTTTCATAAATATAACATTTAACAGACCCATAAAATTATTTAATAAATACAATAGTGTTTAATACACTCTAATAATACTACTACTAATATTAAGAATACCAGTACTACTAGGTCTTTTCTTTTTACAACTTATTTACATAAAACCAACTTAATCACTTTATTTAGTAATTAATTGTTTTAAAATACCACATTGGTACCAGAGCTTGGTCAGCCATTGGCAAGCCAAAAAAAAATTTGTTTTGTGGGTAATTTGACCCACAAAGTATTATTCTCAGTTAATACTGTTAATATTTGACTCAGTTCAGGGGTCAAGTCTTTCCAAAAAGTGAGTTGGGATAAAGGTGGTAATTGGTGAATTTTTACAGAGGGCAAAAACAAATCATTTTTCCCGCACTCTCTGATCACTTTATAGTGGTGAAGATCAGAAGATCACGAGAATGATAAATAAAAAAAAAATACTTGGGGCATGGAGTTGATCCCTAACTAAAATTATTCATGACTTAATTTGAATTTTTGAGGGTTATTATAGTATCTTAACTTAGATGAATGAACAATTTCTGACTTTCTTTTAAAATGGGGACTGGGTTTGTCTATTTCAAAATTAACTTCGGATATTTGTTTTAAGATTGTGTAAGGGCCTGAATAAGGTGGACTTAACTTACGTGTGTTGGGATATTGGAATTCTTCATAAATAATTTCATCACCAACTTTGAATTTAACAGGGAGAAATCGAGCATCAAATCGGATTTTGTTTTTTTTATGACATTGTATTGTTTTTTCTTTTGCTATTTTTCTAGCTTCATCAACTGAAGGATAGTAACTATTGTTTACTAATAATGGATCATATGGTAATTCTCCTAATAATAAATAACTAGGTGGGAATTGAGTTACAGAGTGAGGTGTTAAGTTATATTGATGTAAAACTTCATCAATTAATTTAGTCCAGGGAATTTTATTTGAAGAAGAGTTAACCTTACATTTTAGACGTGTAACAATAGTCTGATTGAGGCGCTCGACTTTCCCGTTGCATTCGGGATGATGGCTACTTGTTAACAAATGTTTGGTATTATAATTTCGAATGAATTTTTTGAAACGGGATGCCGTGAATGCTGCATTCCTATCTGTTAACAATTTTTTAGGTACTTGAATTTGAAAAAGTTGTTTTAAAAATTTTGTATAAGTTTCAGTGGTAACGCTTTTTGATGGAAATCCCCACACATAACGGGTTGCATGGTCCACGACCAAATGCAAATATTTTTTTGTAGAATTATAGTAGTTAAACCCACCAACAGTGTCCAAAGACAAACATTCAAAAGGTTTATCTGTTGGCGGTACTTCCTGTAATGACCCAAACCGTTTTTGTCTGCATTTTTTATTTATTTGACAGGTATGACAATGTTTTACAAAATTTTCAATATCTTTATTAATATTAAGCCAATAATACTGTGGTGTAATTAAATTTATCATTTTATAAATTCCTGGGTGTCCAAATTGAGTGTGGGTTTTCTGTAGGAGGCGTAATCTTAATGACATCGGGACTATTACCTTATACAAACCTTTCTTTTTAATTACAATTACATCTTCAATTTCAAGAGTTTTCTTAATGTTAATACCTATGTTTTCTTTTTTTTGGTTTTCTTTAATTTCATTTAAGTCTAGAAGGTGTACATGGTGTGACACATTTTCCAAAACAGGCAATCTAGATAGCATATCAGCTTCAATATTTGTTGATCCTTTTTGATATTTAATTTCATAGTCAAACATACTAAGTTTAAGGGACCAGCGGAATAATCTTCCTCTTAAATTTTTAACATTTTTTAACCAAGTGAGAGACGCATGATCCGTATGTATGACAAACTTTTGACCGTGCAAATAATGATAAAAATTATCTAAGGCATCAATAATTGCTAAACATTCTAATTCTGTAATTGCATAATTTTTTTCATAATCTCGTAAATTTCTTGAACGATATGCCACTGGGTGTAAAGTACCATTCACATCTGCCTGTTTAACAACACATCCCACACCATGACTCGAGGCGTCAACAAATAACTGACAAGGAGTTCTGGGATCATAAAGTCTTAAAATAGGTTTACTTATAAGAGCATTTTTTAATTTTTGGAAGGATTTTTCACATTTCTGGTCCCAAACATAGGGGACATTTTTCTTTAATAAATTATTTAAAGGAGCTCTTGTTTCGGCATATTTTGGAATAAATCTAGCATAAACGTTAACTGATCCCAAAACTCTCTGCAATTCCTTGACATTTTTTGGCGGTTTCAAATTTTTGATTACTTCAATGTTTGGATTATCAGGGGTAATTAGGCCATTAGTTATTTCGTATCCTAAAAAGTTAATTTTTGTTTTGGCAAAATTGCATTTTGATAGTTTTAATTTTAAGTTTTCTTTAACACATATATCAAAAAGTTGTTGTAGGTGTTGGAAGTGTTCATCTTCTGACTGTGAAAAAACAATTATATCATCAAAATAATTACAGGCAAAGTCTATTTTGTATTTATTTAGAATCCTTCTAATGGTTCGATTGAAGATAGCAGGAGCATTTTTAAGCCCAAAGGGAAGGTATTTCCACTCATATAATCCGAAAGTTGTAGCAAAAGCCAATTTTTCAGTATCTTTTGGGTGGATAGGAATGTGCCAATATCCACTTGCCAAGTCAAGAGTGGAAAAAATTTTTGCTTTAGCTAGTTTATCTAACAAAGTATCTATTCTGGGAAGTGGTTCAGAATCTGTTTTAGTGATCGAATTGAGTTTACGGAAGTCAATACATAATCGCGTCTTTTTGCCTTCTTCCCGTTTATACACCAAAGTTACAGGTGCGGAATAAGGCGAACAACTTTCTTTTATAATACCGGCCTGTAATAAATTTTGAACTTGGATTTTAATTTCTTCTTCTTCCTTAGGGGAAGTTCTATATGCTCTGAGAGAAATAGGTAAATCTGAAGTCAAACGAATCCTTTGTGGTTCCATATGAATTCTTCCAACATCATATTTAGATTTTGCAAAAATTTGGACATATTTTGATAATAAAGTAGGAAGTTTTCCTTTTCTAGCAGACTGAGGATTTACGTGGTTCTCATTGGCTTGAGTGTACTTGAACTCCCATACTCTATTGTTTGTTGGAATATTAAAATTTTTCTTTTGACTATTGGTATTTTCACTTTACGAAGTTATATGTAAAGTTTGTGTACATTTAGGTATATTTTTTAACAATAGGAGAATGGTATTATTTTGTTTTACCAGCTTTTTAGCACAATCAATAGTCAATTGAAACAGACAACAATGTGATAAGCTAAGGAGAGCATAAGGTAAGTTATTATCTAATATAAACATTTCTATATTTTTTGTAATATTACCAATTTGTAATTTAAAGTAACATTTTTCTCGAATTGTCAACCTCCCCTGTGTTTGAATGACGTGTAATGGTGAGACCTTTTTTGTTTGAAGTTTAAATTTATGAACAAAATGTTGAGGAATAATGCTTAAGCTGCTGCCCGTATCGAAGATTAAAGGAATGGTAGAGTACGATTCTGGATTTTTAACACCTTGATTAGTTTGCTTGTTTTTTCTTTGGATATCCTTGTATATAATGCGACCGGTCGCTGCAAACTGTCAATAGGTGTTATTTGTTCCTTCTGTTGTATTATCTACCACTGTTGACTCTTCTGTGACATGAGTTGGATTTTCTTGTTTGAAAGGGCATTCACTATGCCAATGAAAAGCATTAGGAATGTTGCGTTTTGAACAATGTTTACATGGGAGAGGAGGCAAAGTGCCTTGAAAATGAATGTGTGTATTTGGGTTTGGAAAATGGGGTCTAGGCCCTCTTAGATTGGTTCGAGTATTGTTTGTGAAATTTGGTCTGTTTTGATTAGGGTATCCCATATGTGGTCTCTGCACATTAGGAAACCGGTAACTCCAGGGTTGTGGTCGGGGAGCATATTGAACTGGGTTTCTATTTTCCCTGTCTTGTGGATAGGTGAACCTTTGAAATTGACCTGGCAACTTGTTTGGAAGGGGATCAGCAGATTTTTCAGATATCTGCAGTTTATTTAATTTGTGGACAAGATCCCTCCATTCGTTTAATGTTTTTGGCGCATTAGCCACAACAAGTTGTCTTAAAGTCAGTGGCAATCCGTCGGTTAATCCTTCCATTAGGAACTTGGGCTCTAAGCCTAGTGCTCGCCCTACTCGGAGTTTTTTCTGATAATACTCCATGACATTTTCACCTGCCTTAAAGCGAATGCTCGAGAAATCTGTTAACGATGTTTCACCTGGTGTCGTGAATTCCTCTGTAAAAATTTCAACCAATTCCTCCCAATGAAGCATGTTTAAACTGTTGTTTATATACACTGTGAGGGCTTTACCCTTCAAAAATCTTTGTATATTACGGACTCGCCAAACCTCATCTTTTCCATTCTCCTCACACCAGGCTTGAAAATAAATCAGCCAGGACGTCCACATCATGCCGTTTTCAGGGCAAAAAGCAATGAGGACATCGTCCTCTCTTACAGTGGGAGATTTAGTTATATTTACAGATTTCTTTACATCATTGGCACTACTCATTGCCTTTACTAGTGTGTTTGGGGAGGGCAGTTTACTCACATTAAGTAGGTTATTTTCTAAATTGGTATCCACAAGTAAATTTTGCTCTGTACCCTTAGGGGGTGTCAATAAACATGTTGAGGTGTCACTTTCGGACATATTTAACTTTATTTCACAATTCAAAATTTTGAAAAAAAATAAGAATTTTTTTTTTTTTTTTTTTTTTTTTTTTTTTTTTTTGAAACAGGTAATTTATTTAATTTTGCTAATTTAAGTTTGGTATTTATTAATTATCACAGCTTTACCAAAGTATTCAATAAATTAAATATCACAATCAATATAAATAGTCTATTTTTTATTTTATTTTTTTTTTATCACAGTTATTATATCACCTAAATAAATCCAAATAATAAATAAACATAAAATAAACAAATAAATCACATTTATTGACGTTCAAAATAAATACTTCTGAAATTGCTTTGTCTAAATTCATCTAATAAGTCCTACTAATAAATAAATATAAACAACATATAACGAATAAATAAATCAAATTTATTATCAACATAAATACTTCTGGCTACTCTTTGTCTATAGTAATAAATGGCACACCACAAAATTCTTATTTCTGAAAACAAGGAATCAAATTTTTCAAAAAAAAAATTTAATTATTAAATATTCTTAAATATTTATGAAAATTTTATTTTTAAATCTCTTAACATAAAATATAATAACCAATTAAGAATTTATTTAATTCTTTATCTTTTTTTTTTTTTTTTTTTTTTTTATTTTATTATTATAATTAATTAATTAATTAATTTTTATTTATTTATTTTATTTTTTATTTTATTTTTTTTTTTTATCAAATTTCAAAAATTTTAATTTCCTATATAAGTATTTATGAAAAGCTCTAAATTTAACATATGAAATATAATACTTTTGCAAACTTAATAAAAATCTGGTATATTATTATTATTTTAAATCTGACAACAAGTAATTCAGCTTAAAACATTTTCAATTCAAATCATAAAATATATCGCGAAAATAAACGATGTCAAACATTATTACAATTCATTTTTATTAACAAATTAAGATAAATATAAAGTCACTAAAAAATCATCCTAAATATAAATAAAATGAAAATCACTCACCACTTTTTGTTGATTTACACTGATATGAAAACACAATAATAAATTAAAAAATAAAAAAAACCTATTTTTACTTCCTGTGGAGCAAGAAAATTTTATTCACAACTTCTGGACTAACACATAAAAAAGCAGGTGTTTCTATTGGGACTCATCTAGAAGAGGCCATCTGGTTGTTATCTCACAGCACTTGACACATGGCTCTTAAGAGAGCAATAAAAAAAATCTTGGATCAAAACTGGCGTAAGTCACACATCTTTCAGAACGTAATCGGACACATTTGAAGCAAAGTGACGCAAGTCAATTCTTTCTTTTTCCTAAAGGTGCTGTCTGGCATCTTTCACACAAAACTGGTGTAAGTCAGTATTTTTTTTTTTCTTTCTACTATCCTTTGAGTACAGATGATGTTACTAATGTTGCTTGCTCTTTAAGGGCACAATTTCTTTCTGACAGTCCGGCTTGATTTAGCAAAGACCGGTCCGTTTTTGGAAAGTTCCGGTCCCAGGAGGTCATAAATATTGCAGTTCCATTCCAATAATTAAAACTAAAATAAGGTGCTGACCACAAGTTATTTCATGCTGACTTGTTGGTTTTCCGTTACAGGACCATCCTACCGGCTTCGTTGTAACGTAGCCCTTTCTTGTAGGCTGATGTATTCCAGTCACTCCATATTAAGAAAGTTCACTCAAAGAAATACTCCACAATTGATGATGCAGTCGTTTATTTGAAGACAGTCATATTACACTTTATTAAGTCACTTCATTTTGAGCACGCTGTACAGATCCGTAGCCGAGTCGGGCCGAAATTGTTCCATTAACGGCGGAACCGCGAATCAATTCCCATCCTGGGACCGTTAACTTAAACTTATTATTGTCGTCGACTATTTAATCAAAAGCTTTCATGGAAAGAGACCCCGATTTTCGTGTGCTCCCGTTTTTATATGGATATTTCGGCGGGAACCGAAACTATTCTTATTGGATAACCAGGTCAGCCAAAATCCAACCCACATCCTTTCATTGGCTGACCCGGATATCCAGGACTTCGTATTTCGCAATGCATTGCCGCTAATTTCAACTATTGCATAATTTTGATTATGAAACTTCTTCTAATCGCGATTCCCGCGCTACGATGTGTTTTGCTGAAAAACTAACTTTACTGGGGCGCTAAAATAGAATTCTCACAAAGTTGTTCTTAAAATTAAGATTTATTCTGAGCTAATAATATTAAGATATCATTTAATATTAATTTAAATATTAATTTAGAATCTTGCTTATTTTATCCTTTCATATATATATATAAACCTTCTTAGTCGTATATTTTAGTTTAGATTTCGGGACAAAAGTATTTTGAACCTACTAACTACTTTAATTGTGAATATGTTAATATATAATTCCTTTTTGTATAAAGTAATGTTCAGATATAAGCGTTTACTAGTGTTGGGAAAATTTCAGTACTATTTAAATTATAAATTAATTACAGCAGTCGAACTAAAAATGAACTATTTACATTTCTATCATATTGTTTGCATTACCAAGAAATTTATCAATTAAGAGAGCTATTCTATGTTAGTTCATATTAACATGTGCGACGATCGGTGGTGGTTGTTAGGTAGCACCTGTGCTCTAGGCACGTATCAATCCCCAGAAGCTTGAACTGAAAACCTGAAGTGGAGTGGAGTACCCATTAACCCTTTGCGGCGCAAGACAATTCGGATCATTTAAATTATACTGCCACCGGAATTCATGAACTAAATTAAGCTAAAAGAAATTTTAAATTTTAAGGTTTAAAAAACCGGCCTTTTCTGATATGTTATAAACGTAAATTTTTGCTAAAAATTTCCGGGATGAATTTTTGCAGCTGGATCTTAAATTTTGCGTCCTCGCAGCGAGGACAGCGCGCGTTAAGGGGTTAACATCATCTGATATTTTTGGTGTATTCATTATTTTTCATTCAGTAACATTATCTTTTTCTTTTCCTCAGTAAAATAACATACTCAAGTACCTTGCACCGTTTTAGTATTCATAACACAATCGATGAATTTTTTTAATTTTTTTTTTAAACTATGAGCTAAATAGGAACAGGAATAACATCTTTTGAATCAAATTATATGATACGCATCTCACCCACCAAAAACAATGAAACAACAAATGATTTAAAGAATATTTTATTTAAAAAATAATTTAAGAAATGAGCCCAAAATGCATTTAAAAATCTTTAACATATGTATTATTCATTGAACAATTTCACAAAATTTTATTTTCATATTTTCTGTTATAAACATTATAGAAAGAAATGTAAATATCAATTTCTTTTCAGCTACAAATGACGAAATTTCCACAACTGTTACGAGTAGCTGTAATTCCACACCCTTTCTTCATTACTCTAAATGAATCTGATGATGGAAATTACAGAATTTTAGGAGGTCCAGAAGGAGAGCTAATAAAAATTGTTGCTCAAGCTCTGAAATTCTCCTATAAACTAATACTTTCGACAGATGGATGGGGAACTTTAGTGAATGGAACATGGAATGGAGGCATTGGAATAGTTCATAGAAATGAAGCAGATATAGGAATCTGCAAATTCGGAGAATCAGAGCTAAGACGAAAATATGTCGATTATTCTTTTCCGTATTCTTTGGAAGACTTCACTTTTGTAACACAGAAACCTGCTATAAGATTTACAGCAGACGCAATTCTTCATCCTTTCACAGTTAAACTTTGGTTGAGTTTAATCATTGCAGTCATTGTAATGACATTCATTTTTTCAGGTTGCGAGAGAAACAAAATTATAAAATCAATGCAACAAGTATGTGGAATTTTAATTTCACAATCTATTAAAACTAATGTGAAAAGTAAATTGCTTTTCTTAATTTGGGTATGGGCTTCTCTGTTTCTGTCTTACTGTTACGTCGCTGTGTTGCTTTCTTTTCTGACGATCCCGATATTTGAAAAAATACCTGAAAATTTCGATGAACTCTCTGAAGCTGTAACACTTGGAACCTATAAAGCAATGACTTTTAAAGGAACAATGGCACTTCCTGAATTACTCAGCAGCAAAAGACAGGAAATTGAAGTCATTGCAAGGCATATTCAACAATATAATCACTTGGTTACTCTCACTCGCGATGCAATTGGGACTGCACTAAGAAGGGAGAAAATGGCTATCATATGTCCTAAAACAGTAATAAAATTGTTTGTGAATGATGAATTTCTCATTTCAAGAGATTCTTTCAAGTTTCATCCGTCTGGGATTATAATGTCAAAGACATTTTGCTGCAAGAATGAGATCAGTAGTTTTATTCATGTACTTTTTGCTTCTGGTATATATGACAAACTGGTTGAGCATGCAATATTTAAAATCAATTTGGAATCAAAAGGGTTTGAATATTCTGATCCATCAATGATCACATTAAGATCTTTATCACTCGATGAATTATATGGTGCATTTTTTATTGTTATTTTGGGATATACATCAGCATTGATTGTTAATCTTGCAGAAATTCTTAATTTTAAAGTATGTGCTGAAAGAAGAAACAGGAAAAGTATTTCAAAATTTACAGTTTAAGACAATTTTTTTTTTTTTAAATAAATTTAATCATTTACTGTGACAGTAAGAATTTATTAAGAAGAATAAAATCAGTGTTGCTAAATTTAGGGACTTTTTTTTATTCAATAACAACCACAAAATTTTAATTGTAATGGTTGCCAAACCGCTTTGAAGATTAATCGTCTATTATGTAATCAAATATCACCCCACAAAATTATTGATGATAATTGAAAAAAAAAAGTCCCTAAATTTGGCAACACTGAATAAAATCAGAAATATTGTGATTATTATAATTAATATTATTATTTTATTTCTTGAAAATTCAGTCTAGAAGGTGATATAATTATAGATAATGAGTAAATTAAATAAAATTAAATTAAAGTCTTGTAATAAAAGATGTGGCATATTAAACCATCTGTTTTTATGAATAGTGAAATATTTTGGAGCTGTTTATATATATAAAGTAATAAGTTTATAAGTTTATATATATAAAGTAAATCTGGTGAGTAAAATTAAAATATATTCAAGTGAGCTCGAATATATATATATATATATATAAGACAGATACGAAAATTTATAGAAAATTACCAAAATAAACGATAGAGTATGATCAATCTCTAGGCTATAATGTAGTTGATTAAAACTGATCAATACGAGATAATATATATATATACAGTACCTGGCCAAATTATTAGACCAAAGAAAATATTTAAAGTTTTTTGAAATTGGAAGTTTATTATACCTGACCTGCTCAAATTATTATTATTAAATTAGTGTTACCTTAAGCTTATTTCAGTACCTTTATTACAGAAACATTTTCAAGCTGGCAACACAAGACAGTTATTATTCTGGGATACAGTGGCATAGGTGTAAACTTGCATTATAACGTAAAATTTGTTCTGCTTGTTTATTTTGGATTGAAGCGAATATTTTGCTGCAAAAAGTAAGTTTTGCATTGTTATTAATATCGTGTGGGATATTTAACATTTTTATTCATTTATTATCTTAAAAAGTTTTTGCTCCTTTATTTTAGATGGAAAGAAAGCCTGACATTTCACCAAAGTGAGTAGGGCAGATTTATGGTCTACTGAAGGCCACTAAACTGACCCAAAATCAAATTGCAGCAAAGGTAGGAGTATCCAGAAGCTCAGTAAAAAGTATTAAAAAGAAAATGGTATTAAACATAAGTTTGGATCTTTCACGGAAGAATAATAGTAGACGAGCTCGCTTTACGACGCCGAGGACGGATCGAAAAATACGCTACATTTGTATAAATAACAGAAAGAAACCGCTACGCATGTTAATGATAGAAGTTCAAAATGAAGGCAGTAATATATCAGAAAGAACTTTGAGAAGTCGCTTGGCAGAAAATAAACTCATTGCCGTGAAACCGGCTCGCAAGCCAAGGCTTACATCAGAAATGATGAAAAAACGCTTGGAGTGGGTAATAAAGTACAAAAATTGGACAATAGAAGACTGGAAAAATGTATATGGCTATTTATTTTGATCAACGATATATTGGCATTTATAATGAATGTAAAGAAATTAAATAAAAAGCAATTTTGTTTAATTTTCAGGTTTGCTTCTCTAATGAATCGGGTTTTCATGCTTTACCGAAAAAACAAATTTGTTCGGCGGCGTCCAAACGAGAAATACAAGTCAGATTGTATTGTTCCCACCATCAAACATCCTCCATCAGTCATGGTGTGGTCTGTCATATCAGGAAAAAGTTCTGGTCCTCTCAATGTGGTCAAAAATACAACGAAACAAGATCAATACTTGAAAGTCTTACAAACCAGGCTCATGCCACAAATGAAAGAATGGTCTCCTGGAAACGAGGAACCAGTCTTCATGCATGATGGTGCTCCATGCCATAAAGCTAAAAGTGTATCGAAGTATTTAGACCGAAAAAAAATCAAAGTTCTTGATTGGCCTGGCAACTCGTCTGATATGAACCCTATTGAAAATGGTTGGGAGTTGCTGAAAAAAGAAGTGTATAAGAAAACTATAACCAATAAGGTAGTTGCTGGAATCTTTAACATACCAGTGGAATCATAATAAACATCTCCAAGAAACCATCCAAACATGCATAGAAACTATGCCTCGTCGTGTTAAAGCCCTTTTAGTTGCCAAAGGTGGCCATACGAAATATTGATTTTTCTGTTAAATTTAATTTATCAATTTTTTCTTTCTTCAATAAGTATTGTATTGTAACATTTTTTTTTTTTTTTTTTTTTTTTTTTTGTCATTGTATTCCTTAATGTATATGTTTTTGAAATATGAATGAAGAAAATATCTTTTTTAATAAAATTCTTCATTAATAATGTTTTAAACATGAAAAAATGTATAATTTGCCAATGGTCTAATAATTTGGCCAGGTACTGTATACACAGTGGGTGTGGTGTTCAAATTATTAGATTTATTTTTTTACACTTTTTCGATTATCCACAGAAAAAAAAAAAAAAAAAAAAAAAAAAAAAAGCTAGATGAACTGGCCTTTAAACTTCGTTCATGCAAAGAACATCTAAAAACGCATATTTCCCATTATCGGTTTAGACCTGAGTGCAATTAGGGACCAACCACAAATGGAAGAAAGGCGAAAATACTTTGGATCACCCTGTATTACAAAAAGCTACAAATGACTTGTAACTTTAATACGTTGTTGCAAATACTATGTACAATATTTGTGTGTTTTGTTTCGAGAATTACACAATTATTTAAGCAGATATATATATATATATATATATGTATTAATAAATAAAAAAATATTAATTTTTTTCGCAAGTTTTTTGCTTATAGCTAGAACGGATTTCCATAAAGTTTTACAAAACTTGCTGAAAAATTTACAAAACATTAGAGAAACAATATTCTGAAACATAAAATTCTCACTTGTAATATTCGTTTAGATATGAGCATGTTTAGTAAATATTATTTTACTGCCCATGCGCGAAAGATAGAAAAGTTTTATTACATAGGTTGAAAGCTGAATATTTTGAGCAACTTTTGACAAAAGTTCATTTGAATAGAATAAAAATTAAGTAAATTGTCAGCAAAAGAACGACCTACATTTTAGGTATTTTCCAGAGTTGAAAATTCATAAGGGGTTTTACACATGCCGCGTATTTAATTCGAAGATCCAATTATTTCAATCACGTCGCAAAAACTCGTTTTTGTAAAAAGAACCCTTATGAACTTACAAATATTAGTAAATAAATAAAAAATATGTTAAAGTTACAAGTGTATAAGGGTTTTTTAATTTATCATACCTATGTTTTCGAGCAGGTATTTTTTATCTAACAATAAGAGGAGAATTGGACAACAGTCATTAGAGTGGTGACAGAAAAGAAATGCTTGTTGAGCGAATGTATTATGATGGATCAAAATTTTATATTATTGAAGTAAAGCATAATAATATAATAAAAAGATTTTACTTACAAAAGTTCTTATTTGTTTATTTATAATTTACAATCACATATTTTTAAAGTAAAACATAATGCATTTTTTTAGTTAACTGTGACTATTTATTTTTTAAAAAGTATATTTATTATTTTCTTCTACATACATAAGTAGAAAATACAGGATTCGTGAAATTTTTCAATTTCCGTTTTTTGACGAGTTTACACTTTTTTAGAGGTCCTGATCACAATTCAGTCATTTTTTGAAAATGTCTGTAAGTGTGTGACAGCATAACTTTGTAGTCACTGATCTCACGAATCAAGATGCAAACTTGATTTTTGGTTGGATCTTAACTTAATTTGATGCTGATTAACTGTTGGGAAATATCACTCAAAAGCCGGCGCTTCCATGCTGCAATTTCACTCGTTATTCAAAAGGAGTCCAGTTTCTCTAGTGTACAAGCTTATTGGAGCTCCGTTCACATGAGGCAACTTCAACCCGTGTCAAAACGACCCGGGAATTTGAAAAGCGGGGTTTTACAGAGTCAACATTTTAGGCTGTTCACACTATCAACCCTGGTTAAAAATCACTGTAGCAGCGTCATACGTTTTTTGAATTCTGATTGGCTGTTGTATGAGTTCGGATGAAAGAGAAAGCAAAACGATATTGTCAAAGGTAAAAATACAATAAAGGGATTATTAAAGGTGAATTTCATGTTTGACAGCAGCTGAGAATAAAAGGATTTCATACATTATTAAGTTTTAGGATTATATATTTTATATTATTCTTCATTCTTAATATTTAATTTTATATTAAGTTGTTAATACAAATTTAATATTACAAACAAATCATTTTAAATTTAGTTTTTTAAACAGGAAATTTCAGTATCTTTTTTATATGGAGTAGAAAAATGGCTATGTATTAGAAATTTAATTATTAATATTATTTTGAATATTAAGATGCAAATAAGATCGGGAAATAAAATAAGTTTTGAAACTAGTTTTATTTATATTATTGTTATTACAATTAAACTTATAAATGTCAATTGAAATACTAATATAATTAACTTTACGATACTTTGATTTTAAATTAGTTAGAACAAATTATGTATTATAATTATAATTAAATCTAAATGCATTAAATAATAAAATAAATGATTAAATTTTTAATTTAGATTTTAATACCTTAAAGGTTTAAAGTAATATTACTACATTAATGAATACTAGGTCAGATACTTATTTCATTTCTCACTATCATAACTAACAGATATTCTTACAAATATTTCATCTTAAATCTTTCATAAGTCTTTATCTTTTATTATGCATCGAAATAAGAATTCATAAAAAAAAGTATTCTTGTGCATCTGTAATAAAATCTATAAATTAAACTTTTGTGCATATATTTTATTATTAAAACTCCTTTTATAATTAAAAATATTCTGTAACCTAAAGTATCAAAACCAAAATTCAATTAAAAAAAATCACGGAACCTCTTAAATAATCCGAACCTCTTAAAATAATTTCGTGGAGGGCATTCCACCTAGGTCTAGAACCCTTGTAATATGAATCAGCCTTAATGCTCACACCACCGCTTGATTTTTTTTTCTTTCTTTTTTGTGATTAAATATGCTGATAAATTTTTTCATATATGTAAGAACAGTAGCAATGGGATGCAATTATCTATAAAAGAAAAATTTCAATGAAATTTCTAATATGGTAAAATATAAAACCGATTATGAAATATATATATTATTCAAATATATTCCCAAATAGTTTATCTATTTCTAACCCACTTCTAAAGTTAAATTTATACGTGAACTCAAGATATAGATATTATAAATTTGTTCTGTTTATATAATTAAAAATGCCTCTCTTCCTCCCACCCGGAAAAAAATATATACTTCTTATAACTCTTATTAACCACCCCCCCCCCCAAAAAAAAAAAATCAATATATTGGCCATATTATTAGGCGAATAAATATGGGTATCGGGTTCGAACCACCGTCGGTCTCATCTTAATAGTTTTCCGTCGTTTTCCCTAAAACTCCCATGAGTATGAGCTAGTATCCCTTTGAAAGTCTCCCTAAAGGGCATTCCACCCAGTTCAGGCTCTAGTGTGGACAATGGATTTTAAATATTACAGCAATTCAGCAATATTTTTTTATAAATACATTTGGTTATTACTTTGTAGATTCATTAGTAAGTTAAATCTTATATATATATATTTATATATTAAAGATTGACTGATAAATTAATTTCTTAAAAATATTTATATATATATATATATATATATATATATATATATTGTTTGAATGCTGAAAATTAAATGAAAAAATTTAATATTCAAACATAAAAACCTTTTTTTAAAAATTAATTTATCATTTAATAGCGAAAGCAATATTCAAACATGTTCAGAATATATTGTTAAATAAATTATAATAATATAAAATCAAGAGAAAAAGTTAAAAATTGTTCAACCGGATTAATATTTAAAAAATATATAAATTTTTAATTTAATTTTATTGAATTTAAATAGTTTTTGAGAAATATTTAATACTTAATATTGTTATATTCTAATGCATATGCATACAAAATTTTTATAATTCTAAAAAGTTATTTACAAAGGGAAAAAAACATGTCAACCTTTTCCTTAAATAACTTTTATACTACAATATATATATATATATATATTAATTTACTATATTTTAATTTACTAAGAATTTTTGAAAATTCAATTAAAAAGGAATAAAGAAAAGTACAAAACATCGTGTCTGTTTTATATTTTTCATTTATATAATATCCACGCATTATTTTAAATTCCTTCCGCTAGTATTATTATTCTTAAATTAACTTCAGAGAGCAATACACACGCATACAAAAATAAAATAAAATAAATAAAAAAGAACGCAGTTTATCTCTTGAACATAGCGCGCAATTCGCTGTGGTAATCTGAAACAGAAACAAGCGAAAAGAATTCTGGGTAATTCGCGGGTCAACCCCGCATTATAATGCGGGGTTGATTATGACCCTGGTCTAACCCTCCTTTTACGCGGGAAGGAAGAATGTGAACAGCTCCGCAGAGACTGACGCGGGTACGACCCGGGTTGAAACTGCTCATGTGAACGGGGCTTATGTAAAACTCTGTTTATTCACTTTGGGTGCATACCTGCCGACAGGTCGCGATGCTGCATTTTAACCCTGTTGATGGGAAAGCTATAATTCGGTTTCTATAGCGTATAAGCACACAGAACTTGGTATATGAGATTGATACTATTAAAAACTATGTTGATTTTAATTTTGAAGCATATCGGTCGACTTATGACGCTGCTATTCTGCGGGTATTTCTCGTTTATAGGAAAGTAATATCTCAGCTTCCTATATTATAAAAGTGGACTAAACTTGGTGTGCGATATATACAGTAGAACTTGGATAATTCGAAGTTGAAGGGGCCAGAGAAAAATTCGAAATATCCAAAAACTCGAATTACATATACTATTTTGTCAAAAAGAAGAAATAAATTAAAAATATAAAACTCTATGATCAAAGATTTAACACATAAACTTTATATCTAAGAATACTGCATCATTAACCCCCTCTCATTAAATCAATATTTTTTTACGATCTTAATTATTCAACACTTTTTTAAAATAATTAGATATTTTTGATTGCTTCTTTAAGTACAATCTTTGTGTTATAGCATATGACTTCAACCCATCAATTGATACAAAAACAGAATCTTCTACATTAGACATGACTTTCAATTAAAAAAGACCCTCTAAGTTCATGTATATCGACCATATCTTCTGATGCACTACACTATAAAAATTATGTTTTATTTGCTGCCAGAAATTCTCTGTAATTTGAGAAAATACGTTCTGACAACGTAACTTTTTCGTAAATAACGCGTATTTTCTCAAATCACAGAGAATTTCTAGCAGTAAATAGGACATATTTTTTACAGTGTAGGTAGGAAATACTCTTGTATTTCCTTATCCTTCTTTTGAAAGACTGTTAAAAACATAATGCACTTTAGCTGAGAAAAATCTCGGGAACAAATTTTACTGTAATATTTTAAAGGTAATCGTATGAAAATTTCGAATTACCCAAAATAGAATTCGAATTATCCATGATTTTTTTAACATTATTTTAATACAAAATTCAAGGGACTGACTAAAAAATTCGAATTATCCAGAATTTCGAATTAAACAAGTTCGAATTATTCAAGTTTCACTGTATTATGAAAAATTATGCTTACTGAAATTTTGTATATATCGCCCGACCGGTGGCACTGCTGTCACTTTCTGTGATTTCTCAGATGGCTATATTTCAGAATCTATTCGTAAAAGGGAAGAGGACATCGATTTAGCTTGATTGCCCATATTCTGGCATGAAAGAGCTTTTGTTATGATATAATTTGTAGGTATTAAGTGATATCATTGTATAGCTGTGACAGTGACGTTCGAATTTTTACCATGCTTTCATTAACTCACTTTCTTGTCTGTACGGTAGAAATTTCGAAGTCAATTTTAGACTAACTTGCTAATGAGATAGAAGCTTAAAACTTTAAACGTGCATCAGAACTGGATTACAAAGCAATATTAAATTCGCTTTCTTGATTTGAAGTGGTGGGTCTGACTATCGCGGTAGCCAGAATCTCGAAAAGTTACGGTCTGATTCTTACGATAATTTTAAACTGACGCATGATTTTGTATGAATATCATTGGAGGGTACGTTTTAGTGCTCCCCAAATAGTAGTGTGTAGAATGCCGATGAGACGTGCGACTTCACGAGCTCTGACTTCACAATGCGTAGACGAACCCGCTAAAGTTTCCATTCTCTCCTGAACTGTCCGAGCAGCACTTGTATGCCTGGTCACCAACTACGGGGACAATCGTCTAAATAAAGCGGATAATCCATTGTGATAGTACAGCTTTACCAACAGTGCCTTTTCTAGTAAAGTCAACATACCGCGATTGCTGGTGCACTTGATTCTCTCTCTCACTACCTATTATTTTATACACGTTTCTCATGCAGCGTCACTGACGTTTTGATGTCCAGCGTCATGTGTTCGCAGCTTTTTTCACCTATTTGTTTCAGTAAAACCCCATGCCATTTCAAGCTTGTGTGTCAGTTTTTACCTGTCTACCTATATTATTCCGTGAATTATTGAGTTTTTAAATATTAACGGACTAGGTTTACCCTGTAATTATTTAGGTTTACCCTGTAATTTCTGAGAATGGGAAAAACCAACACAATAACACTGAGAAGTATGAGAAACCTGAATCGGTTGAAAAACGTATCGGATAACAGATTTGGAACAAATTTTCATATGACGTGTACAAATTTACAACGAAGATCAAATAGAATTAATAAAAGCGTGAGCCAGGTTGGCTAATTTATTTGACACAATAAGTAGAAATCAATGATTTCTAGGATTATAATGATATATTTAAAAAACACAAATCTGCAAGCAGAAGATAATTAGACAAATGCGATGAACGAAGAGATGAATTCTCTAACACAGAATGAGTAAAACCCCTGCACTGTAGGAAAGTAATAGGTTCGAAGTAGACATATAAAATAAAAAATGATTCTCAAAGAAAAGTAGCCAAATACGAAATGAAATAAGTCGCAAAAGGTTTTTCACAGAAGTTTGGTAAAGGTTATTATGAAACCTGCACACCAGTGGTGCCACATAGCGCAATTTCAGATTTTTCGGCAGGTGCCGCACACAAAAAATCAGATGTATAAAAGCAGATTTTTTTTTCTGAACAATTAGACAAAACAGAATATATGCAAAAACATGTTGGTTACATATCTATCGGAAACGAAAATAAAGCGTTAAAATTAGAAAAAGGCGTATAAGTCTTAAATCAGTTTGTACAGTAAAATTAATTTATATGCATTAAAATTAGTTTTACACAGTTACGCCTTATTTACATACAGTTAAATTAGTTTTTAATTCTTCAAATGCTGCTCGAATATAGGTGAATTTTTGAAAATTAAAATTCGTGCAAAATACCGTGGATCTTTGCTTATCCAGAAAAGCTGAATCTCACAATAAAAGGAATCTTAATGAAAACCTTAAAAGAAACTTCCTTGATAACCTTAATCTCATAATGAATACAAAGGATGAACTTACGTTAAAGCGCTTTGCTAACGCCGATTTGGTTTTTAATAAGTCAGATATAAAATCAACTACCGGTAATTTATTCCTACTGAGAAGAACTCCAATCCAATAGTCATCGCGTAAACAATGTGTAGCACTCTCGGAAGAAGCCGGTTTATATCGACCGAGATTTCAACCCAGAAGATACTCCGGCTATAAAATTTTTAGAAGTCCTCTATATAACCTAAAAGCTTCTTTTCGAAGACGAGTTTCCTGAGTGAATTTCAAAAGTCAAGCAGATCGATATTTGTTTTCACGGCAACAAAAATTTAAAAGAAACTAGTGTTATTAACTTTCAGTACCGACTAAGCAAACGCATAATGGCCTTATGAAGCCCACATCCAAACTAAGACTTTCTCCGATATAGACAACCCCGTGAGTTTCCGAGATCAAAGGGTATTGTGAGAAAAATTTAACCTCGGAAAATTAATTAGCCGCTTAAATCCACTAATGTAGTTGTCGGAGCTATGACACTCCTTTTATTTAGGTGCGCGAACATAAAAAAAGAACTTGAACTTTTTTACTCAACTGATAAACATGAAATTATTGTCAATGTGCAATAAATTTTTCTGTAATATATTATTAATTATAATTTTTTGTCGTTAGTGGAGTACACAAAAATATAACATCTGTTTCAATTAAGTATTTGGAAGTAAATCATGAAAAATAATGGAAACGGTATCAAAACTGTTTCATGTTTTTGAATAGTCTAATCAAATAATCCAATTTTTTAAAAGTTTATTTCCAGATTAAAAAAAGTATGGATATAAAAATAAAGAATACAGCCACAGGAATTTGAAAGCAATAGCGAACCGAGGCAATGAAAATGTATGAATTAATATTTTTAAGCAGATAGCGGGCGCTGGTAGTTTTTAAACGTTTTATAAAATGATTTACATGCGATTTTGCCAGGAATCTACAAACATTTCTTTGAAAAACAATGAAGTTTTTTAAAATTATTAAAGAATGGCAAATAAAGAAACCTTTCCTTAAGGACAAGCACGTGTATTGGGGAAACTCTATCGAAGATATCAAAAGACAAAAATTATATTTATGTTTTAAAAG
Organism: Salticus scenicus; assembly: GCA_963930645.1. Lineage (NCBI taxonomy): Eukaryota > Metazoa > Arthropoda > Arachnida > Araneae > Salticidae > Salticus > Salticus scenicus. Next base: position 114,454,701 of record OZ005657.1, read on the forward strand.
TGGTCAGTGTTTACTGTACACGCGCACATGCCCTCCCCGCATTATTTTTATTTATTTATTTATTTTAAAAAAAAGAAGGTTTATTTTATGCAGTAAAAATCTCTTAACAACTGTTGAATGTACAGTTTATGTTTTTATTTACTTATTTTTATTTTTTATATATAACAAATCACAAACGTGTTTTAAAAGAGCTAGCATAAAAAAAAAAAAGCGCATTCAGCTTTTTACAAGAATATTAACAACATTTTAAAACTTCCATGTAGTTTTAAAAATTGTATATAGGATCGAACGTTTAGCAGATAATTTCAAATTTCCAACTACTGTCAATAAAGAGATATAGTAATTGCATACTTTAAGATTATATAATGTTCAGTCCACGACAGATTGCGTGCAATTTCTAAAGTTGCGGTGAGAATTCTAAATCAAATAACATTTTTAGACGAAGTACTTAGATTTAAACAAAAATAATATCGTTAAATTCACAAACTTTTATTACTGATTATATGTTTAAAGCCAGTTATAAAAAGAAAATTGTTTTGCCTTAATACATTTCGAATTTCGAGTTCCATTTTTTCTTTATAAAAATAAAACTGCTTTAAGCATGCAATTGTGATACAAATTATAATTTAAAGAAGTAACAATGAATTAATATTTAAAATGAGTTAATATTCAATAAATAATAATGAAAATCAAATTTAAAAACAAACGTACTACAGATCTCATAGTTGCCAAGATTTACGTTTTTTAGCTGCCATAGCATTAAATAGAAAGTTTTGTTTTATTTAATCAGTGAAAAATAATACAGAGTTATGTAAATAATTTCTACTAAAATTTTTTGGTTGCCAATAAGCGTAAAGGTTGTCAGCTAAGAGATCTTGTAAGCCATAATTATTTTTTTTGTCCTTTCATAAGAGTCAGTTATTAATCGGTAGTTATTTTCACATATATTAGAATATCTGTGTATATTTTATAGCTATATATATATATATATATATATATATATATATAAAGGAGTGGTTGTGGACTTTAAAAGTTGTGGTAACTGCCTTTAATCTTTTACAAGCGGATCACTAATTTTAAAAGAATCACTATAATGAATGAATTCTCAAAATTGCATATTATCACTCATCAACATTACTCTTATGGAAAAAAAAAAATCATTTGTGATCGGGTAAAAACTCCCACCGGGTCCCCATTGCCTTCGGCAGCGTAGACCCGTGCGCTGCGCGCGCGTATTTCTCCACCATCCTTATGATTTCTCAAAACTCCATGTTATTACTCACAAACTTTCATTCTTCAGAAAAGGAATAAAAAAAAAAATATTTATGATCGGGTAAAAACTGACACCGCTGCCTTCGGAAGCGCAGACCCATGTGCGCGCACGCGTGAGGATATACGTGCTCTGTGCGTACATATTCCTTCTCAACTGAAACTTTTATTATTAAGAAAAAAAAAATCATTTATCATCGGGTAAAATCTCGCACCGGGTCCCCACTACATTCGGCAGCGCAGACCCATGCGCACTGCGCACGCACGTGTGAAGTGCACTGCACGCACATATTCCTTCTGAACACAACCTTTTATTCTTAAGAAAAGAAAATTAAAAAAATCATTTCTCATCGGGTAAAAAGTCGGACCGGGTCCCCACTGCCTTCGGAAGCGCAGTCCCGTGCGCGCTGCGCGCGCGTTTTTCTTTCCTACCCTTCCTGCCCCTCCTAATTAACATTCATATAACAATTTTGAACGGTCTAACTCAATTTCTATGTTTTTGCCCCCCCTGCCCCCCTAATAAGTTTACACTTTCAAAAATATACTCATTTGACTTGTAATCTCCATAACCCTATACATACCAATTTTGAACTGTCTAACTCAATTTCTAATTTTTGCCCCCCTCTGCCCCCTAATAATTTTACACTTTCGAAAATATCCTCATTCGATTCGTAGACCAACAAAACCGATATACACCAATTTTGAACGGTCTAACTCAATTTTTAATCTTTTGCTCCCCTGTAGCGCCCTCTATTAGTTATATTTAATGTAGGTTATTCGATAATAAAAAAGTACTTTAAAATATCTTTCGAATAATGTATTAAAAGTAATTTAATCCTAATTAGAATTTAGAATATTGAAATTTTAAAATATTACGGCGCCATCTGGCGGTAGAAATTTCTGTAATCTACTGTTCAATTCCAAATCAACAAACCTTTCAAATGATGTATTACTTATGAAATTATTTTAATTAGTAGCTGAGATACAGAAGAAAACCTAATCAGGACACATTAGAACGTGTAAATCAGGTGAAATCTCGAATTCCACTTTGGATAATATAAAAGTATTTAAAAATATCTTTAGTAATATTGCTAATGTATTAAAAATATTTTAATCATAATTAGAATCTGAAATATTGAAATTTTAAAATATTACAGCGCCATGTAGTGGTAGAAATTTCTGTAATCTACTGTTCGATTCCAAATCAGCAAAGCTTTCATGATGTATTACTTATGAAAATATTTTAATTAGTAACTGAGACACAAAAAAAATCTAATCCGGGCATATTAAAACGTGTAAATCAGGTAAAATCTCGAATCCCATTTTCGATAATATAAAAGTACTTCAAAATGTCTTTCGAAGATGTATTAAAAATAATTTAATCATAATTAGAATTTGAAATACGCGTATTAGAATAAAATTTAATTTGCAATTAAAATGTAAATTAAAATGCAAATTTTTTGTTTATTCTCCGAAATCGATGAAATTTGAACTGCAACTTTGTCTTGTGATGTACACTCTAAGTAGTAAGTTTTGTGTGCGACAAAGGAAAATTAAAAAATTTTGAAATTTGCAATTTTTAATCACAGTCAAAAAACACGTGACCTCAATCAGTAACACAGGAAGTAAAAACATTTTATTCTTTTATCGCTGTGAATGGGAGTTGCCATGGTAACCCTACGACCAGCAAACATGGATTGCTTGCATTGAGAATTTCATTAAAATCTATGGAGTTATGCAAAAAATAAAAAATATATATAACTGATTCAGTTTTTGAAATAATGTCTCAATCTTTTGAGATCTGTTTCATCTAATCGAGGTCTATATATACATAAAAAAAATGATTTATCTCTAAAAGATTTTGAGTTATAAAATGTTTAAAAAAAAATCGATGTTTCGTAAAATCTAAAAATGTGGACCGCTAATCCGTATTTTGTTGAGATGTTTATATGGTTCAAAAGAAGATTAAATAAACTTTCAAAATATACCGGTTGTTAAGAAATGGTTACAATTACTCTTTCGTAGAGGGCAATTCAAAAAAAAAGATCGAGAAAAAGAGAAATTTGGATCCTTTTAAAAACTTTTTTTAAAATATAAAAAATCCGTATTTTTCAAAACAATTTGTGCCGTAAGAATTGGTAATAAATGCTCTTTCTCGTGGTACAGGCGTATTCCCAATATCTCTAACATTTGAGCAGCGATGGCCTTACAAAAAACCGCGAAATTTTCTCTCTCTTCTTCTTCTTCTTCTTTTTTTTTTTTTTTTTTTTTTTTTTTTGAGGAACGCGGTGGAGGGTGAAAAATCCGATCGGCTCGCTTTTTGCCTCTTTTTTTGTTTCAATTAATATCTCCGGTAATTCGGGTCGCATCACTTAACGAATTATTACGATGTCGAAATGAAGAAATTCTGCGTCTACGGGAGCTTTAGCTGCCATAATGCATTTCTCACAGAGACACACACAGATGCGCACAGATTTTAATAATACTAGCGATCATCGCCCACTAGCGGGTCAGTATTTTTAAATGAATCACTATAATGAAAGAATTTTCAAAATTGCACCTTATCACTCATTAATATTTCTCTTAAGAAAAGAAAAAAACCCAATTGTGATCGGGTAAAAACTCACAATGGGTCCCCACTGCCTTTGGCATCGTAAACCCGTGCGCTGCGCGAGCGTATTCCTTCACCATCCTTACGATTTCTCAAAATTTCATGCTATTACTCATAAACTTTCATTCTTAAGAAAGAAATTAAAAAAAAAGATCATTTAGCATCGGGTAAAATATCACACCGGGTCCCCACTGCCTTCGGCAGCGCTGACCCATACGCGCTGCGCGCACACGTGTGAAGAGATACGTGCGCTGCGCGTACATATTCCTTCTCAAATCAAACTTTTATTCTTAAGAAAAGAAAATTAAAAAATTCATTTCTCATCGGGTGAAAAGTCGGACCGGGTCCCAACTGCCTTCGTCAGTCCAGTCCCGAACGCGGAATGCTTGCATCAAGAATTTCATTAAGGTCTATGGCCTAATGCGTAAAATTAAAAAAATTATAACTCATTCAGTTTTTGAAATAATCTTTCAACCTTTTGATATCTGATTCGTCTAATCAAGGTCAGTAGTAAGCCGTGCCGTTTGACCGACGGAAGTAACGTCATAGGAGGGGGGAAAGGAGGGGGGAGGAAACCGGAAGTGACGTAACTGTTGGTTGATTGCTTGATCGTGAAAGATGACGGGGATAGAGTTTCTTTTTATCCGTTGGCAACCTGGACTTCTTGTCAAGACATGTGACGGAGGGGTGACGGGGAGGGGAAAGTTTTCTTAAAGGGACAACACAGTGAATGGTTGGTTGGTTGCTTGATCGTGAAAGATGACGGGGGTAGAATTTCTTTTTATCCGTTGGCAACCTGGACTTCTTGTCAAGACATGTGACGGTGGGGTGACGGGGAGAGTTTTCTTAAAGGGACAACACAGAATCCTGTCAGAACATGAAAGAGAATGACGTCATCAACCGAAAAGAGGACAATGTATTATATTTAGTAATTAATTTTTAATGAGTGAGTAGTTCATTAATCAATTTTAATAAGTAAATTTTATTATTTTATTGATTATTAATTAATTATTTAACTGACTATTTTAATTCGCTAGATTTTTTACAAAACGATATTGCACTGTAGGGGATTTGAACCCACCATCTATGGCATGCGAGACCAACGCGCTACCGATTAAGCTACGATGACGTTCCCTCGAACTTCCTTTTTTTATGTTTCCCCTCTTAGGAGATAGGGGGTGGGAAGACATTTCCCCCACCTGCGCCCAAGTGGACTCGTCCAAGGGGATCCAGCCAATTACAAGAAAGCACTGTGACATCATTCGTGTTTTTATCTAATCCTGATGCCTTTGCTGAGAAGATAAGACAGTAAATCTGGGTATAAAATCCTAGACATCACGAAATATCTTCACATTTTAGTCTCACTTCATTCCTGCCGTTCAATTCGCTCTCTCTTCGCTACGTAATCATGGAAGACGGGCTTAATCTTTTGATCCACGAAAATGTAGTTGCTTCTTCAGAAGAAATTTTTGAAAGACTAGAAAAAGAAATATTTTATTTACCCGGGGAGCAATGCCACATACGTATTCGAAATAAATCTTAGCCTATTTCGCGGAAGATTGCTGCTTTTGGAGACCCTGATTTATCTTATACTTTTTCAGGACTGACACTAATCAGCCAGCCTTGGCCTCCTTTGCTTCTTGAAATAAAATGTCTTATTGAAACTATGATGGGTGTCAATTTTAATTTCGTGTTGATAAATCGGTACGAGGATGGAAATGCCTGTATTGGTCAACATAAAGATGATGAAGCCGACTTAGAGGAAAACCACCCTATCTGTTCCCTAGGCTTTGGAGAAACACGTATTATGATTTTAAAAGACCCAATTACCAGGATAAAAAAGTGGAATTAAAATCAAACTCGCTTTTGGTTATGAATCCCCCAACAAATAAATTTTGGAGCCATGGAATTCCAAAAGAGAAGAAACACACTGGTGTGCGTGTTAATCTAACTTTCCGTATAATGAAAACACCTGGACATAACAAGCGGAAACATGTTCAAACAGAAGAAAGATGCAAGAAAATAAAAGAAGACCGAACTAAAGTAAGTTTTCTCTCTTTTAAAAAAAACATTTTCCCTTTGAATAAAGTAGTATACACTTTCTTTTAATACTAAAAATCTTGATTATTTATTAATGATTTCTTTTTATTGCTTTTTTCAGGAAGAGATGTTTGCAGAAAATGTGGAAGAAGAATGGACTGATTCTTTGGATATGAAATACCTAGGTGGAGAAAATTTCCTTACTGTCAATCATTATATCGGAAAAACTCTAGTGCACATCAGGAGATATGTTAAAGGTGAAAATGGCGAGTTACATGTGACGAAAGACGGAGTATCCTTATCACCCAAAGTATGGCATTCTTTGTGTAGGAAAGTAAATGCTATTTTAAATCATAAGTCTTCGGATAAGGTGTTTATTATAGACAAAGATTTATGCATTTCGAAACAAATAAAGAATAATCAAGAATTTTTTGTTTTCCAAAGATTATTTCAAAGAAAAAATTTGAGCATGCAATTTTTATCTAAATACGTTGTGCTTAGCGGTGCTGAGTTAGGAAAGCTTTGTGAAAACAAGTGTTTAATAACAGATCGCATGAAACAAGCGTTGATCACTTACACTTTATCCTATTGTATTGGAAAAGAACTTGATAATCCAAATTTACAGTTGAAACCCGTGGAGAACCCTGATGCATTTTTAGAACTTCTTGTTTCACTTCAAAACTGTCTTGCTGCAGCTATTACAATAAAAATTACAGAACTTATAAATTGTTTTGGCTGTCGAGATTCGTATGAAGCCAGTTTTATGCATGACTGTTTAACGAAAAGTCGATCTGAAAAATGGTCAGAATATTTTCACCAAGCATTGTTCTCGATAAATTGGGATGATGTAGCCAGAGATATAGTTCATAAAAATTTAAATATTGATTTCCAAGCAGTATTAGGAGTAGAAGAATTTTTCCCTTCTTTAGATGTAGAAAAATTATATGAAACTATTGAAAAAATGTATGTTGGTGAAGAAAATGAAGAACTTATTTTTAACAAATTATTGTTTTCTTGTAATTGATTCTTTATTATGTAGTAAATAAATGTTGATTATTATAGAATTTCTTGTGTGTGTGACATTTTTCATGTTTATCACTTAGAAAATATTTAAGGTTTTGTGAATATATAAATACTGGGTTATACGTTTTGTTTGAATCATTATGAATATAAGTGTTCGGCTAGATCACAACTACTGCTGTAATGGAAGCAGTATTGAATCAGACGTATCGGTATCCAGAACATCCGGCCAGTTTCGGTGGTGTCAGTGCTTTACAGCGTGCTTTATAAGGTCGCGTAAAAACCAAAGACATCAAGAAATGGCTTCAAACAAAAGATTCGTATACTTTGCACAAGCCTTTGAGACACAGGTTCCAAAGAAATCGTGTTATTGTAGGAGACATCAACGAGCAGTTTCAGTCTGATTTAGTGGACATGCAATCCTTAGCTAATTATAACGATGGTTATAAATATTTACTAACTTGCATTGATATTTTATCAAAGTACGCTTGGGCGATACCTTTGAAAAATAAAAGGTCTTTGACTATTAAACAAGCTTTTGAAAAAATATTTGCGGAAAGGTTACCCGAACGACTTCAAACAGACTCGGGTAAAGAATTTACGAACTATCTTGTACAAGATTACTTTAAAAAGAAGAAAATTCATTTTTTCACTACACATAATGCAACCAAGGCTTCGGTGGTTGAACGTTTTAATCGCACTTTGAAAACTAAGATGTAGAAATATTTTACTGAAATGAACACAAGAAGATACATCGACGTCATCGATAAATTAGTACACAGTTATAATCATACTTGGCATCGTAGTATCCAAACAGAGCCTGCATCGGTGACGTTAGAAAACCAACAGAAAATTTGGCATACGCTATATGATCAGCAAACATTGGTTCCAAAACCTAATCTTACAGATTTAAAAGTTGGAGATACTGTTCGCATCAGTCGAGAAAAAATGTTTGAAAAAGGATATGAACAAAACTGGACAAGGGAAATATTTACAATTTGTAAAATTTTACCTCGTGTACCTGTTGTCTATCAATTGAAAGATTTGGCAGGAGAAATTATAAAAGGAAGTTTTTACAAGCAAGAGTTACAAAAAATTTCGGATTCTGGATTTTATCCAGTGGAAAAAGTTTGGAAAAAAAGAAAACGTCATGGAAAAGTTGAATACTTCGTAAAATTTCAGGGTTATCCTCAAAAATTCAATACATGGGTCAGCGATGTCAAAATGATATAAATAGAGCATTTGTGTAACTTAGCTTTCATTTTAAAAACGATGTCTTTCTACGTCACACTGATCAGTAACAGCTCTTTGAGCTTTTCCCCGCATAATAAAATATCACAATTTACGACGCAGCTGCCTAGTCCAATCAATTTAAATGGCGAATGGGAAATGGCTTTAGTTGATTTCATTTATCCCCATACTTGGTATAACGTTCGAAATGATAATAATTTATTTGGTTTTGATTTGGGTGATGGAATACTCGAAGGTAGAAGAGTCCCCCCAGGTTGTTATGAAACGATACCAGATCTTATTCGAGGTATGACAATAGAATCCCATAAAAATAAGATTGAATTTCAGTATCACCCAAGAACGAAACGAGTAACTATAAAGACGGATGGAAAATCAAAAGTAATCCTCCACGAAGGTATAGCGGAACTATTGGGGTTCGAACTAGGAAAATATTCAGGATTTCAACAAAGTCCGTTTGTTGCCGATCCAAAGTGCTCTTTTCCAGTGATATATGTATACTGTGATCTAACAGAACCTCAAATCGTAGGTGATGTACAAGCTCCTTTGCTAAAAATCGTCACGGTAGATGGAAATGACGGCGAAATTGTAAATGCTCATTATCCAAGACCTTTTTACTTGCCTGTTATTCGGCAGCATTTCCAAACAATACACATTGATATAAGACTTCATTCTGGGGCCTTAGTACCTTTTGAAAGAGGCAAAGTGTTTGTCACTTTGCATTTTCGTTTACGACAAATTATATAAAAAGGGCCTTCTTTTCAAATAACTCTCATTTTCAATTTTGTTGACGTGAAAGAAGGATCAGTAAAATGTTGGTGCCTTATACGTGTTGTACGAAAAAATTTGAAGATTATTATGCCGGGCAAACAGGACAAGGTTTGTCTTATTATCAGGGAACCGTTTTGCAGAGAGGACATGGGATAGGTGGATTTTTTGCTAAACTATTCCGAAGTGCAATGCCCTTTTTAATAAGCGGTGCCAAAACAGTCGGAAAAGAAGCTTTACGAACTGGCACTATGGTAGCAAACGATGTATTGTCTGGCGAAAGTTTGAAATCTTCTCTCAAAACGCGAACGAAAGAAACCGGAAAAAAACTAGCCAGAAAGGCTGTTCAAAAAGCGGATGAGATGATCGGTCACGGAAAGCTTAAAAGGAAACGCAAACCTTCCAAACGTTTCATTTCATCGAAAGCACGGAAAGTGCAAGGACGTGATATTTTTGATTAGACATACGGATACTCTATAAAATGGCTTTTCTTTTAAAAGATTCTCCAGAATGCGCTAAATCAGAACTAGAACTATTTTCTTTACCACCCACTCAAACAGTTATTGAAAGAGGCCAATGGGTTGAGTTTCATCCCCTTGCCAATGCATCTGATGGTGGTCCTGTGGAATTTAATGTGTCTGGAAGCGGTGAAGAGTATCTTGATTTGTCGCAAAGTCAACTGTATATCAAAGTAAAAATTTTAAAAAATGATGGCAAGCCTATAACGGATAAGTGTAAAGTCGGCCCTGTGAACCTTTTCTTACATTCTATGTTTTCCCAAGTAGACATCAGCCTAAATGAAAGACTTGTTTCATCCAGTAATAATACGTATCCATATAGAGCTATGATAGAAACATTACTTAATCATGGATATGATGTGAAAACCTCTCAACTTTCCTCAGAATTATTTTACAAAGACACCGCTGGTCGAATGAATGTTTTTGACACGGCAGATCCTAACCCTAATGAAGGTTTTAATAAACGTGCTGAAATGTTTAAACTAAGTGCTTCAGTTGATATGATGGGTCGTTTGCACTTGGATATGTTTCAGCAAGAGAGACTACTACTTAACATGGTCGACGTGAAAATTAAACTTATTCGTAGTAAACCAGAATTTTGCTTCTTAGGGGGTGAAGGGGAATTCAAAGTATTCCTTGATCATGCCTCTTTATTTATTCGAAAAATAAGGGTTAGCCCAGGTGTTGTTTTGGGACATGCCAAAAGCCTAGAAAAAAACGACAGCCAAGTATCCTATTGATAGAGTTCTTTGCAAAACTTATTCCATTCCTGCCGGAAATATGAGTATTATTCAGGATAACATTTTTATTGGTCAAATGCCGAATCGTATTGTGATTGCCTGTGTAGACAACGATGCATTTAACGGTAACTATAAAAAGTCCCTCTTTGAATTTCAGCATTACAATATGAACTTCATAGGCGTCTATGTAGATGGTCAACCTATTCCTCATAATCCCATTCAGCCTAATTTTGAAAATGGTTTATTTATCCGTGCTTATCAAAATTTATTTGTGAATGCCGACAATAAAGGACTGTATTTATCTAGGTCAGAATTTTCAAAAGGATATTCTTTATTTCGTTTTGATTTGACGCCTGACTTATGTGATGGTTCTCATCTTAACCTTATTCGTCATAGCAATCTAAGATTGGAACTTAAATTTAGTACTCCTCTACTCTAATACAAACAATCTCTCTGATCGTGTATGCTGAATTTGAAAATTTAATTGAAATCAACAAAGCTCGAAATATTTTGTATGATTTTGGGAACTGATGAATTCGTCTCAAATTCATACAGTTTTATCTCGCGATCCTGTTTCTTCTAGGTATTTTGTAGGTGTTTTTCCTTCTGACAAAATACCTGTCATTCGAAAATTCCCTTGTGCATTTGTACTCAATACTGATAAACATGATGAAAAGGGATCCCATTGGCTGGCTGTTTACATTCAAGACCAAAAGACTATTGATTTTTTCGACTCTTACGGATTACCTCCCGAAACCTATGGAGAAGACATCACAAGATTTGTAAAGAAGTATTCTCAAATTCAATGGAACAAGACAACGTTTTAAAGTTTAACGTCCAATGTCTGTGGACAATATTGTATTTTTTTTATAATAAAACGATGTCAAGGACTCTGTATGAAATCTATTGTAAATGTACTGTCTAGAAAGAAGAATGATTTTCGAATGTTTCAGTTTGTCAAAAAAAGATATGGTGTAAATATGATTTTCAAAAAATAAAAATTATTTTTTAATAAATGTGTTTGTATTTTCTTTAATGTGTTTTATTAATATTTTCCTACTTTAAAAAAAATGCATGTTTTATTTTGACGGAAAGAGTATAAAAGTAGGATCATTTTGAAAAATTTATCATTTAAAAAATGGAACTTCTTAAGTTAGAACACCCATCTACTTGCCTTATTTCTGGCCCCACGCAATCTGGAAAAACATTTCTAGTTAAAAAGTTGATTGATTGTAAGATGTTTAATCCCATGCCAACGAATATTATTTATTGTTACGGTAAATACCAACCTCTTTTTAATTCAATGAAAGATGTGAATTTTGAAGAAGGACTACCGTCTAATCTTAACTCACTTCGAAATGCTTTAATTGTCATAGACGATTTAATGTCAGAATTAGCGAATGATTTTCGCTTAAGTAATCTTTTTACGAAAGGCAGTCATCACCAAAATTTATCTGTTATATTTTTAACTCAAAATATTTTTGTTCAGGGTAAAAAAATGCGAAATGTTAATCTAAATTCTCAATATATTTTCTTATTTAGAAATCCTAGGGATAAAACTCAAATTAATATCTTAGCTCGCCAAATGTATCCAGGTAAAGTTCGAGCTTTCCAAGAAATTTTTTACGATGCTACATCACTGAATTTGGTTATTTGCTTATTGATTTGCGCCCAAGGGCAGATGATCGTTTGCACCTGCGCACAGGAATATTTTCGGGTGATAAACATTACGTGCATGAACCTCGATAAATCATTTCTATTCAGTGCATCCTTCTGTGAACATGTCTTCAGCTGTAGTAGAATTTGAGGGCTTTCAGATAAATTCGCAAGATTTTGTTGTCAAAGAATTGGCCTTTTATGCCGTGGACTTTAATTATCATGCCCGCTGGAGCTTTCTCCCTCCTTATCCATGGGAACAATTAACCCTCAAAAAAAGAAAATATTTTGCATGGCTAACTCGTTATTGTCATGGTTTACGCTGGGAGAGTGGAGAATTACCTTATTCAGCTTTAGAAGTTATACTTTCATCTTTGTTTATTTCCCATAAAAAGATTTTTACCAAAGGATTAGAAAAAACAAAATTTTTAGAGAAAATGTCTAAACGAAAAATTTTTAATCTCAATGATTTTGATTGTCCCAAAATAGTCTCACTAGAGGAAGCAGATGTGAAATGCCCCAGTCATAAATCGTTTTTTAAACACTGCGCACTGGCGAAAGCATTTGCTTTCGGCGTATTTATAAAGGAGAATATCTTGCTTGAAATTTTTCAGTTGTTGTTTTATTTCTTTTCATTTAGCATTTTTAATTTTTCAAAAGAAAAAAAAGACAAACTCAATTACAATAAATAAATATGATTTATTGTTAAGAATAAATTTACAAATTTTCTCGTTACATTTTTTGTTGTTTTATTTTACATATTTTTTTCTTTCTTCATGTTCCTTTAATACCCGTAAGGTAGGGTGGTCAAATCGTGCTGAATGACACGTTTGTCATAGACCACCCTGTAAAGTTTCCTTTGTTCTCTGTTAATGACCTTTCTGCGTTTTGGATCCCGGGTAATTTTTGCTGGGTCTGTAATTGGGATCGTTTGAGTTTCACTCATTTCCGTAATTAACTTCCGAATAGATTCGAAATTTAAAGACTGGGAATTCTTAAAGTTCAAGGTGAACCCCCTTACCTTGCAACAAGTTTTACCACTTTTTGTTTCAAAACCATAGTTTTTAGAGCCACCTGTAAAAAAAGAAAAGAAATGAATTTAATAAAGTAAAAAATAGGTTTCAAATGAGATCAGAAACATAAATAAATAAAGAGAGAAATTTAAAACACTTACCAAATACAAACACGGATATCACATCACCATCCAGTTCATCGGTGAATTCCCCGAGAAAGTTGCCGAGGGGCGGATCGTTTATACCATCACTGGCATAAACGATCGAATCTGTATCGTGATACAGAACACTGCGGCCAAGTTTGTCCATTTCACTGTACAACTTGAGACGAGCCCAAGCTGTAGTGAACGCCGCTAAAAAGATGTTTGTAGCGGTGTCCTGCCCGATAAATTCCTCGTCAGCTTTCCATTGGATGGCTGCCACCTCTGGTGTAGGGAGAAAAACATCTTTGATCTGAAAAAGAGGAAATTAAAATTAAAACATGAAATGGAATAAAATAAATAATTATCGATGTATAAAATAAAAAAGGTACTTACGTTTTTAGTAGGATCAGCCATCATTTTGTTGAAATTCGGGACAGTGTTGACAAACGTCAGCCGATCCTTATTAATGTTCATCCCCCATCTGTAATGAAAAAGAAATAAAGTTATAAAAATGTATAAAAAAATATAACTGTAAATAAAACGAAAATTTTTTAATTATACTTACCGTCCCCAAAAACTATTCAGCGCTAATTTGGCTACTTGTCTGCGCCCAGGGTTTTTTGCTGATGCATGCCGGGTCTAATTTAACACCTTCGCGTTCCTCGTACTGGCGAATGTAGTGGGCTTTCTCTTCCTCAGTCACGCAGTCTGAAGGCCAACCACTGCTCTCCTGCTTGATCTTCAAAAAACAATCGATGAATGATTTAAACAGAGAGTCTGATGTTTGCTCGAAATGGTAGACCTCGTAGATCTGAAATAAAAATTATAAAAAACTATTAGATGAGCATTCAAATAAAATCATACATTTACAAAACAACGAGATTATATTTAGTACTTACTTGTGGGACTCGATATCCTTTCTTCTTCGCCAGCTTCAGCTCCTCGCTTACCCATGTTCCGACAATTGCACGTTCATCATCGGTATGGGAGCAAGGACTTTGCTGCAAGGTTTCAGCGCAGGTCCGGCATAGGGGAAACATCAGCTTCTTTTGGCATCGGTATGGCAGCACGGGTAAATAGAGCCCTCGTGGTGGGAGTACTTTGCAGTGGACCAATCCGAAATATTGGTCGATATCACCGAAATCTTCTGTTATAATGGTGGGATGACCAACGTGGTAAAGACAATATTTGTTTACCTAACAATGAAATAAAAGTGTTAAAAAAATACATATCACAATGCAGAGAACATTTTTAAGGTGAGAAAATAATTTAAAATTTAAAAACAAAACAAACAACAGACTTACCCATGGGTATAACGACGTAAAATCAACATATTTCACGTCGCCTTCGTGAAACAATTTTACTGCGTTGGTTCGTCCCCCAAAAAATGCATCCCTTGGATTTAAACGGTCCTTCAAGTCGTGTGTTTTCAGGAAAGATTTTAGTTCCGGGGACTCCTTCTTCATTTCTCTAAAAGTATGCTCCCACATCTCGACTTCCTGATATCCCTGGTCACGTAATTTCTGGACATTCTCCTCCGTCTGTTGTCTTAATGCTGCCATGGTCACGTTTTTTAAAGGATGGGTCACGTCTGAATTGTAGCACGTGCAACAGCCATGAAAGAAACAACCCTAAAAATAAATATTTTCATTTATTAAAATAGTATTTTAAAAAAATATGTATAAATAAAATGGTTCATTAATCACAGAATAATTTTTACCTGATATTGGTAGACGGTCTTGGTTTCTTCACAGAATCCATCTACCGATATTCCTCCTACTTTTCGCTATCCCTTTACATTGAGAGCGTGCTGGATACGTAGTCCCTGGGTTGAGACTACAAAATGCAACCATCGAATTGAATCAGGGTTGAAATTTGTTTTGTTGATGTAACCGTGCACGGGAACCATAGCAATCGTATCGGGCTGTATGTGGTTGCTTCGGTATGTTGCCATGCAAACAGATGCAATCGTCACATACCTAAAACATAAAAAAGAAGTTAAATATTTATAAATTAAATTTTTTTCATAGAGATATTTTAAAAGAATACAAAAAAATACTTTACCGAAACGGATCCACGTTGGCGATTTCCATAAACTGTGTTCGAAACTCGAGACAACAACGCCGAAGAATATCCACGTCCGAACTGAAAAAAAGAAAAATATATATTAGTTTAAAAATATTTTTTTTTGTTTTTTTTGTTTTATTTATTTATTTATTTTTAAAAATAGAGAATTCTTAAGCACCTACCTGCAATAAGAATACATTTCCTTTTGAAAATCAAACCCCGCGCGGAATCACTTCTGGTGTTGTACCTTGTTTTATTAACCATTCCATGATGAACTGCCCGTCGAATCTGAAAAAAGAACAAAATACGTTTAATGGATAAAGATAAGAACAAATCAAAAATAAACAGAGAGAGAAAATTTACTTATCCCTTCATATTATGGGCGATTGCTGTGTAGCCCTTGTGTCGAGGAGTAAACAGCCATGTACAGAAATCTGCACAGGCTGTATATCCTTTGAATACCTCCTCCCGGCCATCAGTATACTGCGCCACAGCAAAATTAACTTTGTGTGTTCCCGAAGATTGGTCCGTTTCAAAATAAAAAAAGATCAATTTTGCACTGGGATTCTTCGGGGCCACTTGCCGCAAGTAACACTGGTGCTCCGCCAATACAACAAAGCGATCACAAGAAGGGCATTTGGCTGTTCCACAGCAGTGCATGTCTTTGAGACAATCTCTTCTACGAATTACTTTGCAACACGTTCGACATTGATAAATCTGTGAAAGAAAAAAAGACATGAATACATATATTTACACATGCATTATTTATATATTTTTTTAACTAAGACTATTCATTTACCTGATCACAGAGGGAGAATTCCTGATTCTCTCTTAGGGCTTTATGGGCTACAAAGCAATCACTCGATTGGCAAAGACGATCACAGTCCATGCATCGTTGAGGTTTGCCCGGTCGACAGTCTGTTCTCATGCACACGTAACATGCTTCGGCACATCGATGTTCATAGGCACGCTGATAAGGCACATCGCACCGTTCACAATAAAAATCACTACCAAAGAAGGCTTTCAATGACTTCACGACGTCGTAATGTCCATCGTGAAGCCACAAATTGATCCTCTGGGGTCTATCCACACCTTTGTACGAAACCTACAAAATAAAAAAAGAATTTAAAATCAGCAAATGTCAATAAAGAAAAAATATTTTAAATATGCACATTTAGTAAAACTTACTCGATTGCGATTATCTGACGACAATATGGCAATCTGAATGTTGAGATGCTCTTCGAACTGAGCGACTTCCCGAAACGTGCAAGGACCTAGGGGAACTTGGGCTGCAGCATGCAGAGCTCGGGCACGTTTCATCAGAGCGGGACGGTCACGTCGTTCCATGGCTTTAATTGCCTTGCGGTCATTCTATAAATGGGCTTTAGCAAACACGATGGCCTTCGCACAGCAGAGTCCTTCTTCATCCTCGGGAATACTCAGAATAGATTTCTTTTGCAGGCGATCGACGGAAATATTTGAAATTCTTCGTCCTCCAGCACCGATGGGTCTGTGAACTGTCATGACATTCACCGAAAACCCCTCATCCAGTTGGATTTTATTTTTCGACTGCAGGACCTTCATGACGGCAGACATCACTTTTTCAACGGTGAGCTCAGAGACGGAAATGAGTTTCGTGGATATTGGCTTATCCAATCCCTCCACCCAAATACAAAGTCGTATCAGGTATGTGGATTCCAAATTTTCCGTGGAACGGCGAATCAAACTTGTAAATAATTGATTCACAGAGTCTATCACCGCAATCATGGGTACACATCGCACGTGGGAGGGAAGCTTGTCTGGGTCGACACGGGCCTCATAACGGATTTCTTCCGCTTGATACTTGTTGTTCCTCCGACGTAGACGTTCGGTGATAATAATAGCATCCTCCATCTGTAAAACAAAGAAAATATATACAATAAGCTCGATCGTAAAAAAAAAAAAGAAATATATGTATAAAAGTAAGTACTTACGCGGGAAGTCTCTCCACCAGTCGTGTACGTTGGTCCGGCTCCAACAGGTCGAGCAGAAGTCTAGAGTAATAATAAAGAAAATTAGACACTTATTTAAAAAAAAAAAAAAGAGATATTACACTCAAGAACACAAAAACAAACTTACTTCAAATCCTGTTCCTACTCGGTAATACAGCGGCAAAGGCATGGGATTCTCCACAAATATTTGGGAAACTTCATCGAAATCCATAGGATTTTCGATGAAAATTTGCGACGCTTCATCCATCAACTGAAAAAGTAAATACATCGTTAAAAAATATCAATATTACAAAATATTACAATATTATAAAAAAAAAATACGAGTTAAATAAAGGAACTTACTTCATCATCGGAATCATTGAAGGGTATTTCAGAATCTTGAAAAAGAACCTAAAATGAAAAAAGAACATTTTATAGAACAAAATTAAATGAATCAAAATTCAGAAAAGAAAATTGCATATACGAGTTCAAAATATTAAGGAAAGAAAAAAAAATATTCATGATTAAAAAAAAACTTTCAGAAAACATAACTTTCAGAAAACATTAGTGTTAATTTAAAAAAGAAACAAAATCTTAAAAACATTTTAAAAACTGAAAAATAAAACTTGAAATATTTTTTAATTAGATTTTTTCAAAATACTTAAAAAAATAAATAAGTAAAAAAGAAAAATTAATGAAATTTGCAAAAAAGAAAATGAAATTTTTAGTATTGTTTAAAAATCAGAAAAGAAAAATATATTAATGATAGTAAAAAATTAGAAAAAAAAAAAATATTTTCCTGATTTTCGCCTGAACCAACAGTATTGAATGAGCGTTTCATTTTTTCTGAAGAAAGAAGGTAATCCTAGGAATAGAAGTAAAAGAGCAAGCAAAGAATTTTCTTAGACTAGATCAAACAAGAACGTGAACGCGATAGCTCAGGAGGGTCCTTAAATATCCGGCGTAAGGAACGTGACATCAGTTTTCTACCTTCTTATTGGCTGGATCCCCTTGGACGAGTCCACTTGGGCGCAGGTGGGGGAAACGTCTTCCCACCCCCTATCTTCTAAGAGGGGAAACATAAAAAAAGGAAGTTCGAGGGAACGTCATCGTAGCTTAATCGGTAGCGCGTTGGTCTCACATGCCATAGATGGTGGGTTCAAATCCCCTACAGTGCAATATCGTTTTGTAAAAAATTTAGCGAATTAAAATAGTCAGTTAAATAATTAATTAATAATTAATAAAATTTACTTATTAAAATTGATTAATGAACTACTCATTAAAAACTAATTACTAAATATAATACATTGTCCTCTTTTCGGTTGATGACGTCATTCTCTTTCATGTTCTGACAGGATTCTGTGTTGTCCCTTTAAGAAAACTCTCCCCGTCACCCCACCGTCACATGTCTTGACAAGAAGTCCAGGTTGCCAACGGATAAAAAGAAATTCTACCCCCGTCATCTTTCACGATCAAGCAATCAACCAACCGTTACGTCACTTCCGGTTTCCTCCCCCCTCCTTTCCCCCGTCCTATGACGTCACTTCCGTCGGTCAAACGGCACGGCTTACTACTAAGGTCTATATACAAAAAAAAAAAAAAAAAAAAAAAAAAAAAAAAAAAATATTTATCCGCAAAAGATTTTGAGTTTTAAAATCCACGTCTTCTGGTACCGTTTAGAGCAGCGGCGACCAATAGCGCTGCAGCTTTAGCAGCCATCTAATAATATAAGGGATAAGGGATGTTCCAAACTAGGATAAAAAAGGAAATATATTTCAAGCATTTCTTTTTAGTTTTTTAAATGTTCTGTTTTTTAGGCAAAAAAAAAAAAAAAAAAAAAAAGGACTAATATCAGAAGAATTAATTCCCGAAAACACCACGCCTCGCTTAATGAAGATGTGTCATTAATATTACACATATTTTTCAATATTACACAGGTGTGTAAAAATAATGTTCGCAAAAATTTAATTTGATAATTTTAGCTGATACGTATGTTTTTAGTATGCTGAAACCGAGAATGAAGCCATTTTTTTTCTATCATGTATAAGTTTCTGTCAATGCAGTGTTTCTACCGACATAATTTCTTCATTTTTGGTAGTTCCTAGTAGTTTCGATGATTAATTATAGCTAATCATGGAAACATACTATAAAAGTTTCCATATAATTTTACTGATGGAAGAAACACGAAAAAAAAAAACTATATTGGTAGACACCCTGTATTGAAAATAATGTATACGTGATAGAGAAAAACTGGCTTCAGCTTCGGCTTCAGTACACCAAATAAATAAATAAATAAAATAAAATAAATATAAAATAAAATAAAGATCAGCAAAAATTACCAAATTAAAATTTTAGATGCAGACCTGTGTTATCAGCGCTTTCAACCAATCTTGTTATGTATATTCGTTTTTTGGCTGCATTTTAAAGCTATGATTTAAAGTATTTTTAAGGCGGGGTGCGTAAGTAATATTTTTCTACTTAACAACATTGTTATGAATTAAAACTTTTGAAACACCAAGAAAAACAAGTCTAACAGTTTACTGCCTAATTTAAGGCAACCAAGCATCCCTACTACATGGGGACAGCCCCCCCCCCCTCCTTTTAGTAGTTTGTTTTTTTATTCCCTGCATAAACATTTTTTCTATGTAAAGCTTTTGTCGCAATTTATCATTTAAAATTAATGATAGTGCATTTTTTTAAGTACTACTTTTGTCCCCATTCCTTATTTTGAAATTGGGGACATCGCACTAATTTTCCCCCACTTTTCCTTTTAGAAAATTTGGTCGCCTTTGCCTAAGATGATGAGTCCCTAGTTCCAAAGCTACCAGTGCTTCAGATTAGCAGACGTTTATCCTCTCATCTGAAGTCTTAGCCAAGTCATATTAATCAGGCGATTTTTTTCCCAATATTTTCCTTTTATTGTCAAGTTTATTATTTGTATGCTACAGCTCAACGAAACCTACAGTCTGACATATATTAAAACGACTTTAGGGCTCTACATGATCAATCTTATAATTTCGTCTTGTTCTATGTATGCATATAAATATGCATAGCTTCCAACATCTTAAACAATAATCCGAAGTATTGTTAGTACCCGCCCTTTTTTCCACATCACTAAATTCTTGGAGTAATTCTCTCCAAACGATGAAATAAGAAGAAAAATGCTCTAGAAAGAAAAGACTGGTGAGAGAGAGAGAGAGAGAGAGAAAGGCGGGTACTAACAATACTCCGGATTATTAATTAGGATGTTGGCAGCTCTGAATATGTAGGGTAACTACAGTTTGTTTCAGCCATCATCTTCAGAGTGTGGTGATTATTTTTAACCTTTTTTTATTACTATAAATTGAATTACCCTTCGTATATTGTACCAGTTACACTGTGCATCTATGTAACTGTACAATTTATTTTGTAAGTGAAAAATTTTAGTGTGCTTTACTAATGGGAGAAATTGTACTTTTTTTTTTTTTTCCTCTTAAGCTGTAAACTTAAAGCCGTGTTTAATTTACTTAATGATAACATGACTAACTTTTAAAGATTTTTACGCTTATGCTTTAGGTATAGTGAAGGGAAATTTTATTTTTTCGCATATGCACACAATTTTACTCAAATTTCATGTTAATGGAGGCAAATGTGTCACATACTTTCTTATTTTGTATGGCAATTGAACTTTAAGAAATTCTTTTTATTCTTTCAGAAAGACGATTAACTTTACAGATGAAAATATAAGTACCTAAGAAGATTTATGAAAATTATTATTTTTAAATAAATGTTCTACTCATTCTTTGTATTGTAAAGTTGATCTGTAATCCTCTGTAAGACTTTCACACGTTGTCGATTTAAAAAACTTAAAATCTTAATCACTTTAATTTCATATTTAGAGACGTTTTTTTTTTTTTTTTTTGGTGAAGTTTCAAGTTTCTAAGTTCACTAGTATTTGAAATTAAGTTTATTTTATTTTATTTTTTATTTTATTTTTTAATTTTTTAACTTTACCAAAGTTAAAAGCTTAAAGCTAATAACTAAAATTTACCCCATAGCATGAAAATTAGACTAGTGAAATCATTTTAAACGGACTTTTATGCAAGAGATATGCTTCACTTGAGATAAATTGATTATGAATATAACAGTACAAAGTGAGTTTTGGAGATGACAATTGACTTTGGGATTTTATAGTATAAAGAATTTTAACTTTAGGAGAAACTAAAATTTTGGAGTTGATATTCTTTTTTAAATAAAATAGGTGTTAAATTTCCTGTCGAATAGTTATAAAGAAAGTTTGCTGATTAGTAGACGGTAGACCTGCTAACTATGCTAGTTTATCCGTAATGGTATTAAGCCCCGCCTTTTTTTCACACCAGAATAGTTGTAGAGCAACAGTCTTCTTATTTAATTATGAGAACATATTGGTGAATATTACTCTACAACTATTCTGGTGTGAAAAAAAGGTGGGGCCTAATACCATCAAGCATAAACTAGCATAGTTGGCAGGTCTAGTAGACGGATGGAATAGTATGATAAAAGTTTTTTTTTTTTTTTTTTTTAGAAAAGATTAACGTAAGGGATGAAATTTCCTTTTGAGTTCGATGAAGAACCCTAAAGAAATTTTTTCTTTTCGTTGAAGGGGTTTGTAATAAAGTAAGGATGTGAGGCCTAACTCAGTCACTTTAGTGCTCAGTGCTCGATATCGCGCTGAGGTTGTCCATGAAGTAGTAGCGAAGTTAGTAGCGATAAGTTAAAATCTATATCTAACTGGCGATGATCTCGGGAAAAGTGTAAGATTGTCCACTAAAGAGTTGGGTTAGTGAAAGAAAAGGTTGCCCGTCGATTTAGTTTAACTTGGCTTTAGTCCCAGTGGCATACTTGCCAACCATCTCATTATGAACCGTACATTTTTAGTACCCGCCTTTTTTTTCACACCAATAACTTTTTAGAGTAATTTTAGTCTTATTTAATCGTAACAACATTTGGAGAGAATTACTCTAAAAATATAGTGGTGTGAGAAAAGTGGCGTTTTTTCAGGGGGCGTGTACAATTGTACGGTTATTAATGAGATGGTTGGCAAGTATGCAGCGGTAATGTGAGAAGTGTTAAAGGAAGTTGCAAAATTTTTGATGTTGTGTTGGATGTCGTTGTTTTTATTTTAGATGTTGTAAATTAAAAGGTGTGAAGCGTCTCTCCAAATGATACATTAAAAGAAACTTCCGAAAATACAGAAGTGTGTTTTTGGATGGAAAATTTCGCATACGTTTGAAAAGTCTTTGTAGCTCAGCCAATACTTAAAGTGAAAATAGTGCGAGCACAATACTCATGTCGAGTTTAAAATAGAAGCAATTAGATTACTACAGTTTTTATGAGTGCTTAATTTTAAATATTCTTTTAAGATAAGTTCTGCACTGTAATAAATATGTCCTATTTGCTGCCAGAAGTTCTCTGTAATTTGAGAAAATACGTTCTGACAACGTAATTTTTTCGTAAATTACGCGTATTTCTCAAATTGCAAAGAATTTCTGACAGCAGATAGGACATATTTTTTACAGTGTGGTACTGGATATAACTAAGTGAAAGTTAAATGTTAATGTGATAGTCACCCCTTCCCCTTTATTTGAAGCTTAAATAAATACGATTAGTTTTAATAAAGTTTGTGATTATTTGAAGTATATACCATTTTACAAGTACTTATGGATCAAAGAAATAAGGCTATGTTAAACTAGCCTTTACGACTTTTACGGAGGAGAAATTTCCGTCTTTTTCTTCCGCTATTTTCATACGGGAATTTTCATCGGTTTTTTATGGTAATGTACCATGATCAAATAAGAGAGAAATTATTTTAGAAAAATAGGGAAGAGTAAAAAATAGACAGAAATTCCTTATCCGTGATAGTGTCCTTTAAAAGGGACATGGAGTACAACAACCCCTGCACTGTTAAAAATTTCAACAGAAAACTCTGTGTAATCTATTATCTTAAGTCTTACTTAAAATTACAGAGAAAAGTAAATGGAGATGTTAAAAAACTTATTTTATACATTCATTTTAATAACTAATATTAATTTAAGTAATTATTGTTGAGAATATATGTCGGACTTGGAATGCTTTTTCTAAAGTAGAAACAGTCATTTTTAATTTTAATTAAAAAATTAAATAATAAAATTACGTAAAAATACAAAATAAAGATTGAGAATCTCTATTATTCACTTTTAACTAAGAACTACTGTAAATTTACAGAGACTCTGAATAAATATTTACATTAAATTTACAGATTTTTTTAACAGTGTGTATTACATTCAGCTCTGTTTGGTAGCACGATTACGTTGCTTTCAACAAATGGATGCAAACTATACGGCAAGTTCTCTTTTTGTGTCAGGATTTGCATGGTCCTTGAATTTTCATGCCACTAATTTTTAAAGGAAAATTTTGTTATAAAAAGACCTTTGAAAAGAATTTTGTGGTTAGAGAATAGTGGTGGAAGAGTACCTAAAAAGGCAGGTCCGAGCGAACTCTGCTGTGCATGAACAGGAACTAGCAAATGTTAAGTGTACTGTAAACATTTGGTGTTAGTTTGAACCAAAACTAGGTACTGAAGTAGCTGCAACCACCTGATGCGTTAAACTTTTACCATGATTTGGTAATTTTACGTTGAATTAAATATTGGTATTATGTTTAAAAGAAAAAACAAAGCAAAATTCGACCGATGGCGATCGAACTGATGGACTTTTTGTCTCAAGTCAAATACTCTGGCACTGTGCCACGCTTTCTTGAGTGCTAATTCTATTTCGTTGATTTTGATAAAGGGGCTAAATATTCCAGAGTCTTATCTTGCCCCATGGGTGAGCTGTAGCACAAAATTTGCAGTTTATCCTATGATTTTGAACATGCTCTTTAATTTAAGCTTGGTTTGGTTTCAACAGAAATTTTACTAATTCACATTTCTTTCGTGAGTGGATGTGGCCAAGCTTTGGTGCAACTTAAATTCAATCGTAAGAAGTAGAAAACTTAAAATTGAGGTTGAACCATATTATGGTATTACTTATAGCTTTACTCCATATAGTGGTTCAAGTTTGAACTTAAATTTTTAACAGTGCACTGTCAAAAAAAAAAAAAATAAATAAATAAATGAATAAAAAGTCCTGTTTGCTGCAGTTTGCAGCCAGAAATTTTCTGTAATTCAGAAAAATACGTTCTATCAACGTAATTTTTCCGTTGATAGAACGTATTTTTCTGAATTTCAGAAAATTTCTGGCAGCAAACTCCAGGACACAGGACTTTTTTTTGGCAGTGTGTAATGAAAAATCTATATAAACTGCAAAATTATAAAAATACAAATTAATGAAACAACATACATTTATACATAATATTTATATGAATATGAGATACATTAAAAGTGTGTAAATATGCATATATATATATATATATATATATATATATATATATATATATATATATATATATATATATATATATATTACAATTTCTACTGTGTATTTTTTTTTACAGTTAGTTTAAAAATGATTTAATCATTAGCTACTTGACTCATAGTACTAAGAAATATATATGATTATTTTTCTTTTTTTCAACAAGTTCACAAATTTTAAATTCGAGAATTTAAAACACTAAAGAAAATATTATATACAAAAAGAAGAAAAAGTCTTAATTATTTATAACAAGAGCAAAAAGTGATCAGTTCTGAATAAAACATCACTTTTGGCATAACTTGCAAGTCCATAAGGGAACACGAAAAAACTATGACCATTGCTATCCTTTCATGATTATTGTTTGGTTAGTTAATTAGTGGGTCAATGGAATCAATAAAGTAGGTTCAATTCCTGAACTGTTCACTTTAGGCTCTTCTTATATGAATTCATCCTATCAATCGAAAATATGTAATTTACATTTGCTCAGAATTATAAATTCTGTAAAAAACAAGATGAAAACTGTTTTAAACAACTAAAAATATTAAATAACGGCATGCATACTATACTATTTAAAATTAAATAAGAGAAAAAGAAAAAATAAACATACTTTTCTTATAAATATAAAATGTATTTTATTTGAGCTTCTAACTTTCTACTAAGAATGTTTTGGTGTAGAAAAATATCTGGAGAATAAGACACAGAGTATTTTTTTTAATCAAACTTTTAATAATTAAATTACTTGTATTGTAGAGCAACTTTTTTTTGTCAAAAATTCGTATTAATTCAGAAAATTTACAAAGTTTAACAGCAGGAGAGATTTAAATGTAATTTCTATTGCAATAACAAGTTAATAATAATTGCCTGTGAACAAGCTGTCCCTGAAAATATACTTTTCAATAACAAAATGTTTCATATTAAGAGAATATTAATAATACAATATCGCATTTAACATTTAAACGAAAAGCTAATCAATAATTAAATTTTGCATAGTTTGCTCTCCGTAATGGTGGAGACAGCCATAAAAAACAATTAGCAATAATTAATACTTTTAAAAACTCCAATAGTTGAAAAAAAATGATAAAAAACAATATATGAGAATATTGTTTTAAAAAATACACTCAATGATATATTTTTGAAAGCAAATACAGTTTTTAAAATAGTCTTTCAGCTATGTAAGCTCTTTTCCAGACATTTTACAGCTAAGAGTACCTTAATTACCATCATTTTTGTGGCGGGCCTCACATTAATCGACTTGAGCTGCAAGTTTTTTAAAATCCCAAAAATATCATGATTCGAATTTATTAATATTTTCATGGATATTTTGTTCTCCACTAATGAGTATGTCACTGTTGTCTTTAATTCGAGATTTAAACTTTTCTGGAGACATTGAATTGCCATCAGCAGGACGTTTTGAAGCATCACTGTGAATAAGATATACGTGGTGTGTGCACAAAGTGTAGAGATTAAATGTAATAGAACAGACAGTGCATTTATATAAAAACTTAACAACTTTTAGAGTTACATCATGGACTTTATTTACACGGCTCGTTTGTTAACGTGCTTATGTTCTACATGTTGTACAAAATCCAATAACTTCATTCTCAATGGCTAACGTCTGCAGGCTTTGAAGTTACTAACTGTTGAAAATTTAAATGATGATGTCCAAGACCTTGACAATTTACAGGTGAAATATTTATAAGCTTTATTGATGGAAAAAATATGTATAACATTCATATAGACACAAATATTTTCTATAACTCTTGGGTAGCCATTACACATTTCATAGACAACCAAATTATTTACCTGAAATGATGAAGAAGAGCATGATGAAGTTAGTGGTGTAGTTTCAGTACTAGGTAAGTTTGTATTACTTGGAATTGGATCTCTTCAATCTAAATCCGATAAAATAGCATAGCTGCTAACATAATCCGGAGTATTGTTAGTACCCGCCCCTTTTTTCTCAACACTTAGATTTTATAGTAATTCGTTTTAAATGTATTTACGATGAAATAAAAAGAAAAGTGCTCTAAAAAAAGACTGGTGTGAAAAAAAATGCGGTTACTAACAATCCTCCGGATTATTAATTAGGATGTTGGCAACTCTGAAATAATGTCAATTGTTTCAGTTGCATTTTTAAATGGATTTTTTGTTAGCTTGGTAGGTAGAACTGGATATGGATTTTTAAATTATGGTGATTGATAGCTAATTCATGAACGCTGTCATTCACATGTAAAGAAACAGGAATGTACTTCACATTGACCTGACGATATTACTAAAGGGCTGGTTCCAGAAGTGTTAATGATTGGATGTACAGACAAAATTTCAGTTTGTATATGCATTGGTGAAGGTGAACTTGACCAAATTTGTTCGAAATTTGGAGTGGTAGGTCGCAAGCTCATTGTTGGTATCGGCATAGGCACAGGGATACTTAATAAATTTTCGAGCGAAGGTAAAGAAGAAGGCAGTCTATCAGCAGGCACAGAATTAGGTACCATAAGCAAATTATTAAAAGAAGAAAAGTCACTTGTATTCATATTAGAATTTTCATCAATATTATCACTTTTTTCAGGCCGCCTTCTTCTCCTCTGCATTAAACTGCTGCTTGAATCTGCATCAGCTTTTACAATTTCTAAAGTAGGAGAAAAAGAAGTTAATGCAGGAAACTCAAAATCGTGTTCAGGAGATTGGTTTAGATTTGGGTCATAAGATTTCTTGCACTTGTGTAAATTGCTTTCCACTTTTTTTTTACGATTGCTTTCGAAAGTAAAAAACGAAGCAGGTTTTTCAGCTGGAACATCTATTCCATGAATATTATTCATGTGTCTTCTCCTATATCCGGGATATTTAAATACTGACTTGCACATATTGCACTTAAACTTTCCCCTCACACTGGAATGCCGTACTACCGAGTGACCTTTTATTACAATTGAAGATTCTGTCTCAAAACCGCATAACTCACATTTCTTTAATGGAAATTTAAAGATGGAGTTTTCTTTTCTGAATTCATTATAAAAAGTTTCATGTATTTCGATATCCTTTTCTAATTGCAGACATTTCCCTTCTTTTACCAAAATTTCTTTTTTTATTCTTGTCATATCTTCATGATACCATTCACTGGCACGACTGAAACCTATTCCAGAAAGCATTTCTCCAACAGCAGATTTAAAAATATCTCCGATTTCTTTCATTAAATATGGAGCATTTAGAGAAGGATTTTGGACAAAAGTTTCTCCACTACCAACGACAAAATCATCCGTCGCAAGTTTACTTCCAGCAACTAATCCTGTAACTGCAGGTGAAAAATCAAATTCTTCTAAATTCTTTGTAAAATTATTAAAATCACTTCTAGAAGATTCATAGGGTACTTCTTTCTTAAACCCGATATCCATTGTTTGTTTCAAAAGATTCAGCAGAACTTTATAACCTGAAGAAACTGAAAGAAAAGAAGAAAAACATTATTTGACTAGAATTGAACTAAAAAGCAGATTCAATATTAGTAGCAGAAATTTTTGGTATTATTTCCAAAAAGTATTTCTCCTTCTGTTATACTCATGTTTTGTGCATTTTTAACACTTTAATAAAAAATATAAAATTTTCTCAGTAACTTATAAAAATTCAAATGAAAATAATCCAAATATTTATGGAATTTCAATTGAAAAATTATACAACTTTAATAATATTTATTATTTTTTTAATTATTTGTATTTATTTATTTTATAATTATTATTTTTATTATTTGCATATTTATAGGATGAAACCTTTCCTTGAATACCAGATTCTGAATGCTGTTTTGGTTTATTTCTATTGTATTACAGAAGGCATACCCTCCAACATCCTAATTAATATTCCGTAGCATTGTTAGTCCCGCCCTTTTTCTCCCACCAATAAATTTTTAGAGTAATATTCTCCAAATGCAAGTGCGATTAAATGAGAAGAAAAATACTCTAAAAATATACTGGTGTGAAAAAGAAGGCGGGGCTAACTATACTACTGAATATTAATTAGTATGTTGTAGGGTATGCAGAAGGTCATTCGCACTTGATGGAAACGATGTAGATTATTAATTTCTATGCACAGTGTTGGCTAAATTATTAAAGACGTATCAGATTCAGCAACTTTAGAAACAACCAATTTTTGAGCCGACTTTAGCGCCGATTTTTCCTCGACGAAAACACCGTAGAGGTTATAATAGTCGGGTGAAAAGATGGATGAAAGAAGACTAACTTCTGACGCTTATCACTTTTCTTGGCGCGAATAAAATACGCAATGATTAGCGTTAAAATTCCCTTTCATTTGTGTAAAATATCGCATTATTATTTCTATTTTGATCTTTTTTACAACTATTGTCATAACGCCATACGAAAATAAAAACGATTAATTGAAAATTCTTATCATTTAACGGTAAAATAAACGTGCTTAACGATAATATTTCTTCTTCAAATCTCCACTTGAAGCGATTCCCGTGTTCCGCCATCTTGAAATATGACGTATCAAAATAGCGTATCCTGATTGGACGAATCCGAGGAGAAATTGAGTATACGGACAATTTTATCAAGGCAGCTCTGAAAAAGTTGGACAACTTCGGTCTGCGCTATCACACTGGGAGTAGAGACAATTTTTTCCGAAAAATCGGCGCTAATCAGTGGTTGGCTCTAAAATCGCCTGTAAAGTCGTCGAGTCTGATACGCCCTTTAGAGTTTTTTTTTATTCTGACATTTTTCAATTTTCTAAAAAATTACTGCACGAAATGAACTTGAACTTCAGGCATGCAAAGAACATTTATAAATTTATATTTTCCATTATCGATTTAATCGCTAGTGTCATTAAGGGCGTATCAGATTCAGCAACTTTAGAAACAACCAATTTTTGAGCCGACTTTAGCGCCGATTTTTCCTCGACGAAAACACCGTAGAGGTTACAATAGTCGGGTGAAAAGTTGGATGAAAGAAGACTAACTTCTGACGCTTATCACTTTTCTTGGCGCGAATAAAATACGCAATGATTAGCGTTAAAATTCCCTTTCATTTGTGTAAAATATTACATTATTATTTCTATTTTGATCTTTTTTACAACTATTGTCATAACGCCATACGAAAATAAAAACGATTAATTGAAAATTCTTATCATTTAACGGTAAAATAAACGTGCTTAACGATAATATTTCTTCTTCAAATCTCCACTTGAAGCGATTCCCGTGTTCCGCCATCTTGGAAATATGACGTATCAAAATAGCGCATCCTGATTGGACGAATCCGAGGAGAAATTGAGTATAAGGACAATTTTATCAAGACAGCTCTGAAAAAGTTGGGCAACTTCGGTCTGCGCTATCACACTGGGAGTAGAGACAATATTTTCCGAAAAATCGGCGCTAATCAGTGGTTGGCTCTAAAATCGCCTGTAAAGTCGTCGAGTCTGATACGCCCTTTAGGAAACTAACCACAAATTGAAGTAAAACATAAATATTATGGATTACCATCTATCAGAAAGTGCTAGAAATGGCTTGTAATTTTAATACATAATTTCATCTGTTATGTACAGCGATTGTATGCTTTTTTGTGGGAATCACACGATTATTTTGACAGATATATATATATATATATATCTTTTTCTTTTTTTTTTTCAAAAATTTATTAATTCGTTTTGGTAAGTTTTTTACTTATAACAAGAATTGATTTCAACAAAATTTTACGAAACTTGCAGAAAACTTAACAAAATATTAGTAGTAGTAGTAGTAGTAGGTTGGGTTTAACGCCGCACTGTTGCTGCGCTGTTGGGCAATAAGGAAAGGGCACGTTTACAAACAAACGTTTCGTCACTCAATCTTTGCCATTCTTGAGTTGGCAAAAGATCAACCTGTACTGGTGAAAATATCAACGTTTTGTCACTCTACATGTAACTTGACAGCGAGTGACATCACGTGCCCTTTCCTTATTAGCGACGGTCTGGGATTCACCCCTGTGGGCAGTCCGGAGATATGCCATCACAATTTTGGATAAAATAGAGAACCATTAATCTGAAATATGAAATGCACATTTGTAATTTTCGTTGAGATATGAGTTTCTGTAGAAAATATTTTGGTTTTCTTTTTTTTTTCTACTGCGCATGCGCGAAAGATAGAAATTTGTTAATGGATAGGTTTAAAATTTGATATATTGGGAAACTTATGTCAAAAGTTCATTTGAATAGAGTAAAATTAAGCAAGTTATCGACAAAAGAATGTGTTAGACTTTAGATATTTTTTCAGAGTTGAAATTTCATAAGGAGTTAGTTTCTCACATGTTAAGTATTTAATTTAGGTATTCAATTTTTAAAACCACGTTTCAAAATTTCTTTTTTGTGAAAAACCCCTTATGGGCCTATAACTCAAACATAACTTTATTTATGTACTATGATTTGTGAAGTCCAAAAAGGGTTTTTCTTAAATAAGGACTTTTGCAATTTGGGTGAAATTATTGGATTTCCAAGTTGAATACGTGGCATGTGAAAAACCCCTTATAAAATTGCAACTCTCAAAAATATCTAAACACTTGCTCATTCTTTTTCCGATGATTTGCTTATCTTTTATTGTATTCAAATGAGCTTTTGACATAGGTTTCCCAATATATCAGTTTTTTCACTTATAAAAAAAATTAGCTTTCGCGCATTAAAACAAAATTATATATTTACTACAAATACTAATATCTCAGCGAAAATTACACATATGCATTTTATGTTTCAGAATAATCATTCTCTAATATTTTGTCATGTTTTCTGTAAGTTTTGTAAAATTTTGTTGAAATCCATTCTTCTTACAAGCAAAAAACTTATCAAAAAAATTAATAATTTTTGAAAATAAAAAATAAATAAAAATAAAATTAAATTAAATAAAAAAAAAATATATATATATATATATCTTTATAAATAATCGGGCGATTTCTACAAAAAAGCATACAAATATTGCATATAGTATGTGGAATTATGCGTTACAGTTACAAGTCATTTGTCGCATTTTATGACACAGGACAATCCAAACTATTTGCATTTTTATTCAACTTGCGGTTGGTCCCCTAATTGCACTTGTGACTAAAACAATAGTGGTAATTATGAGTTTATAAATGTTCTCTATATGTCTGAAGTTCAAGGTCATTTCATTTAGTATTTTTTAGAAAATAGAAAAAATGTCAAAACTAAAGAAAATCCCAGCCAACACTGTATATATGCCATATTTTTGCGGCTATTTGTCTTTAACTCACTGCCATGGTTTTTGACAATAGGTCTAGCACGAATTTTCCATGAAAATAATTTTTTTTCTTAGTGCCGTCATGTCAAATCAAGTTCCTCTTTGGTCGTTTTCCAAATATAAATAGTCCACCAGCGGCCGAGCGGTTCTGTGCTCAAAGCTAGTAAACATGTGCTGGATTCGATCCCAGGTCGCGCTCGTCGGCCTAGCCGTTCGGAGTTTTCTGTGGTTTTATCCGAAACTTGCGAAAGTACGGGCTAGGACCCCTTAGAAAGACTCTCGCGGAGGGCACTACCCCTCAGGCCTAGGACCCTAGAGTAATCAATCGGTCTTACTCTCAAAATACTAAACACCAAATATAAATACTTTCTAAATATTTCTATTTAGTATTCTTACGCACCGTTTTGCTAAAGCTCATTTGAAGAAACCAAAATCGAAAAAGTCTATTGAAGAAGCGTCAGATGATTTTATGAAATCTCATTAGTTAATAGTTAGGATACGTTTTTTCTTTTTTTGTTTAATAAGCGGCAGTTGGCTTAGATGTGACAACCAGATAGTTTGTCTGTTTAACTTTAAAGTTTATCTTTAAAAATATCCTTTCCACATAAGAGTGGGGTTTCTTTAAAAAGTCGTTCAAAGATACTGTTGATATTATAATTAATTAATTTTTGTTTATTTAAGACTTTTTTTTTCTGTTGTTGTTATTAATCTGACGTTGTAACAAAGTTCTGCGCCCAACTTTACGTTAAAACAACATTTTTAACTTCAGATCTTTGTGAATAATTTTACTTACAAAATAACAGATTTTTATTTATTTATTTTACTTTCGTCTAGACGTTTTCTCTTTTCAAATTTTATTATAAATACCTTTATTTGAAATGCAATAGCTGCGATTTTACATCGTTTAAAAACCTGTTAATACGAATACCTTTCTTCGGTGGTGGTGGTGGTGGTGGTGATTATTTATGGGTTGTGACTGAGAGATTAACAAATCAAGGGCTAAAATAACAAATCATGTATAAAATTCTTTAAATTTACTGAAATGTTTAGCTAGAATCTTTGTAAATTTACAATAATTCTTACAAGGAAACATTCAAAAGGTGTCGTATTCAAAAAATATTGAAAAAAATATACGTGATTATACTCTTCATAGAACACCAGAAAATTAAAAAAATATCGGCTGAAATGAATTACAGCAACCACAAAAAAATTATCAAAATTAAGCATATTTGGCGATTTCACACTGTTAAGCGATTGATTTTGAGAACTTGGCGGAGAAGCAAAACACGGTTGTGTTCGTACATGGCAATCTCGGTGCTAGCAAACTTATGTCGCCTAATTGCGCTAAATCGCCAAAAATGCTTAATTTTATAATTTTTTGTGGTCGCTGTAATTCATTTCAGTCGATAATTTTTTCATTTTCTGATGTTTTATGAAGAGTAAAATCACATATATATTTTTCAATACTTTTTGAAGACGACACCTTTTGAATGTTTCCTTGTTAGTAAAAGAAAATAATCAAGATTCTCAATCTTTATTCTGTATTTTTATTTATTTTTATTATTTAATTTCTCAACAAAAAATTAAAAATGAATGCTTCAACTGTAGAAAAAGCAATCTGAGTCCTAAATATATTCTCGCCAATGATTAATTAAATTAATATTAGCCATTAAAATGCGTATACAACATAGATTTATTAACATGTGTGTTTATTTTTCTCTGTAATTTTACATAAGACTTAAAATAAAGGATTTCCAGTATTTTTTTCTGTTGAAAATTTTAACAATGTAGACCTGGGTGTAATGTCCTCCACGGGGTTTTTCTAAATGGTCCTAGACCTATTTACGTCTGATTCAGAGAAAAACATGGGAAGCTCTGAATGACAAGATCGATGGGCGTGACCTGGGTTTAAACATGGGATTTTCCGACTGCCAAATTCGAGAGCAGAAACTTTCGATCACTGATGAGGCTATTTCTTTTAAGAAAGCTCTATTATATAATTTTCGAGTCATTTATCAATTTTAGGAGCTATTTTCAAAATAATTTTTTTCATTCTGCTTTCCAATTAAAGCAAAATAATAGCAGACGATTTTTCTGAACTTGTTTCTCTCAAAGTGAGAACACTGTAAACCCATACACTGAAATACCCATTCAGATACTATAAATGTCTGAAACACGTAAGTATGTGAAATTTCAGACAACACACACTGTTAAAAATTTCTGTAAATTTAATGTAAATATTTATCCAAAGTCTCTGTAAACTTACAGTAATGCTTAGTTAAAAGTGAATAATCGAGATTCTCAGTCTTTATTCTGTATTTTTACGTAATTTTATTATTTAATTTTTTAATTAAAATTAAAAATGACTGTCTCTACTTTAGAAAAAGCATTCCAAGTCCGAAATCTATTCTCATCAATAACTATTTAAATTAATATTAGTTATTAAAATGAATGCATAAAATAAGTTTTTTAACATCTCCTTTTATTTTTCTCTCTAATTTTTCGTAAGACCTAAGATAATAGATTATACTTAGTTTTTTGTTGAAATTTTTAACAGTGCATGTGTCTAAAATTAGGACACATAAGTGTCTTTTCATAAATGAGCTGAAATAAATGTCTGAATAAGGTTGATATGTCTGAAATTAAGACATATTACAGTTTAGACAATCAAAAATTCAAGCATTTTACAATTTAGGTACTTAGAAATTCAGCCATTTCAAAGTTCCCACATTTAGAAATTCAGAAATTAATATTATTTTATATAATATGTAGTTAACTTATTTAAAATACTTAGACGCGAAACTTATTCGGTTAAAAATTAAAAAACAAAGTTAATTTTTATTTAAAGTTCTCACATTTAATAAAATAAAAAACATGAAGATAAACAAAGCATGTAACTTGTACCTAAGAAAGCAAATTTGTAACTAAACAATCTTGAACAATTTGTGCATAATTGATTTTTTTTTTTTTTTTTTTTTTTTTTTTTTTTTCGTTTTAAAAACTTTTTAGATTGATTTCTTTAGAAATCGACCTATTGCAATCACTTCGTTTATCTATCTATCTATAATGAAAATTTTGTCATCATGATATTTCCCGAAATAATACTTCAAATCGAACCAAATTTGGACAGCGAACTTATCTTATAAATATCTTGGATGAGTTCGTTAACCAAGTTGGTCCACCTTTTTGTTTTCAAGTGGAAGCCACTTGAAAATTTCAAATCCACAATATAAAAAGCGTATTTAAGGCCGGATTTGCTTGAATTTTGACGAAAACATAGACCATATAAGGGTCTCAAAGAAATTTATTAATCGAATTTATCCGCCTTTTTTAACAAAGTGACGGATATCTTAAATTAAGCGGGACCACTTGAAATAAGGCTACCACTTGAAAATTTAAAATCACGACAACTTCTGAAATAATACTCCAAATGGAACCAAATTTGTACAGTGAACTTAAGTTATAAATATCTTGGATGCGTTTGTTAATCAAGTTGCTCCGCCATTTTGTTTTCAAGTGGACACCACTTGAAAATTTCAAATACGAATATCTTAGATGATTTCGCTGGACAAGTTGCTCCGCCATTTTGTTTCTAAGTTGCAGCCACTTAGACTGCCATTTGAAAATTTGTCATAACAATAACTTTTGAAATACTGCACTGATTCGAACCAAAGTTGGACAGTGAGCTTATGCTTCAAATATCTGGGATGAGTTTGCTGGACAACTTGCCCCGTCGTATTGTTTCCAAGTGGCGGACACCTGAAAATTTGTTATCATGGTAACTTTTCAATTACTTAATTAATTCGAACGAAAGTTGAAGAAATGGATTTATTATTGAAATATCTATGATTTCGGTGGGCAAGTTTCTCAGCAATTTTGTTTCCAGGTTGCGGCCATTTGAACGCTATCACTTGAGAATTTGTTATCGCGATAACTTTTGAAATACGGAATTTTTTCGAACCAAAAATGGACAGAGGACTTATCTTACAAATATATTGGATCAGTTTACTGAACAACTTGCTCTGCGTTTTTGGTCTAAGTGGTGGACTCTTATTTGTCAACACGATAACTTTTGAAGTTCTGAATTAATTCGAACTTAATTTGTATATTAGGCTTATCTCACAAATGCATTTGATATATTTGTTTGTCAAGTTGGTCGGCCATCTTGTTTCCAAGTGCCGGCCACTTGAAAATTTCAAATTCACATAAAAAGTATTTATGAACCGATTTGCTTAAAAACCTATATGTACCTTACATAGCCCAAATCAATATTTCTACCAAGTCCATTAATAATTTGCAGTGGCCATTTTTTTTTTTTTTTTTTTTTTTTTTTTTTTTTTTACAATGGCGGCTACTTCATGAGAAAAAAGAAATCAACCTACCCTTCCAAATGAGCTGGAAAGACGGCGAACGTATCATACAAATATCTTAGATGAGTTTACTTGGCAAATTGTTCGGACATTTTGTTTTCAAGTTGAGGCCATTCGAATGAGGCTGCCACTTCAAAATGAGCCATCATAATAAATTCCGAAATACTAAACTGGTTCAAACCAAAGTTAGATAGTGAATTTATGGTTCAACTGTCTTGGATAAGTTCCCTAGGCAATTTGCTCCACAATTTTATTTACAAGTGGTAGCCACTTGAAAATTTGTCATTATGTTAACTTTTGGTAATATTGAATGAATTCGAATCAAACATATGCAGTTGACTTATCATTCCAAGTATCCTAGATAAGTTCGCTAGACATCTTTCTCCGCTGCTTTGTTTCCAAGTGGTGTCCACATGAAATCACAGTGCCACTTGAAAATTTCTTATCATGATAACTTTTAAATTACTGAATCAGTTCCAACCAAATTTGGACAGTGAATTTATCATACAAATACCTTAGATCACTTTGCTGGACAAGTTGCTCCGCCATTTTGTTTCCAAGTTGTGGCCACTTAAAATCAGTCTGCCACTGGAAAATTTCTTATCATGATAACTTTTGAAGTACTGAATTAATTTGAATCAAAGTTGGACAGTGAACTCATCATACAATATCTTGGATGATTTCGCTGGGAAAATTTTCTTTGGAAGTTGCGGGCACTTAAAATCAGACTGCCACTTGAAAATTTGTCATGGCAATAACTTGAGAAATACTAAACTATTTCGAACCAAAGTTGGAGAGTGAATATAAATATCTTGGATGAGTTCGCTGGGCTCTTGCTCCGCCATATTGTTTCCAAGTGAAACAATTGTTTGTATTGTTTCCAACAAAACACTTGAAGTTTTGTTATCACGATAACTTTTGAAATACTTAATCAGTTCGAACCAAAGTTGAACAATGGACTTATCATTCAAATATCGTAAGTGATTTTGGGAGCATATTCCTCCGCAATTTTGTTTCGATGTTGTGGACACTTGAAAGCTATCACTTGAGAATTTGTTATCACAATAACTTTTGAAATACTGAATTTATTCGAACCAAAGTTGG
Organism: Salticus scenicus; assembly: GCA_963930645.1. Taxonomy (NCBI): domain Eukaryota; kingdom Metazoa; phylum Arthropoda; class Arachnida; order Araneae; family Salticidae; genus Salticus; species Salticus scenicus. The sequence continues at coordinate 114,491,866 of OZ005657.1, forward strand.
ACAGGGGACTTATCTCTCAAATATCTTGGATTAGTTCACTAAGAAACTTCCTCCGCCATTTTGATCCAAGTGGCGGTCACTAAATTTGTCAACACGATAACTTTTGAAATACTGAATTAATTTGAACTAAATATGTAGAGTAGACTTATCTCACAAATGCATTTGATATATTTTTTTGCCAACTTATCTCACCATCTTGTTTCCAAGTGCCAGCTACTTGAAAAGTTCAAATTCCCATAAATGGTATTTATGAACCGATTGGCTTAAAAGTCTATAAGTACATAGCCCACATCAATATTTCTTCCAAGTCCATTAGTAATTGATAGCCGCCATTTTGTTTCAAAACGGCGGCTAAAGGCAGCTACTTGAAGAGAAATGTAGAAATCAACCTACCCTTTCGAATGATCCGGAAAGGCTTGTTTTCATATTCTGCTTGCAGTATGTTATATATATCTAATGTAGTATGCCAAGTTTGCTAAAATAGGGCTTAATACCCTGTGGGCATAATACCCTGTGCGTTACACTGCTAAAAATGGTTTCTTAAAAATGAGCTAAATTGTCTCAAAATAGCTCCGAAACAATATATAGGGGAGACCGGTGCGCATATTTACTTCCTTTACTCGAGTCCAAACGGGGATACAGTTCGACGTTGATGATTGGCTTTTGTTTCACGTGTCACATCTGACGTCACGCTTTCCGCGAAAATGTAATGAAAGATTCTATCCCGTAAAGTTTTAATAATAATATTTTATTGTATTTTGACTTTATTTGTAAAATGTCAGTATTTTTGGAGTCAAAGCTTCCTCCATCATCGGATTTTAGTTAATGCATGTAAACTATTATTATTTATTTATTTTTAATATATTCTAGCTAAGTATTTAGTATTACCAGATTTTATAAAACATTTTAAATTATAAATATAAGGATACAAATGAAATTTATATGCAGTTATTTTCTTTTTATGTATTAAGCATTTATTTTATTTATTTTATTTATTTATTTTTGAACTTTCCTAATTACACTGTTCAGCATGAAAGTTGCCTCTTACACCATTTCAGCATATTCTTTTGTAAAATGACCTCCTGAATCCGAATACGACGCCCATTTTGCCCTATCACACACCGTTTTTTAGGAATTACTTCTTATTTTTTATAATTTTTCGGTGATTTTAGGCTATAAATTTGATTTTTAGGAGGGGGAGGATTATTTTAACCGTTAAATATCTTCTGAGGGACTAAAGAGTTGGAAAATTCTAAAACATGGACATTTCCGACAAGGAAAAAATTTTGGTGGGGATTTGCCACTGAAATTATGCATTACATATCTTATATTTTTTTAATTGTTGTTGTAGTTGGGTTTTACGTCACACTAATGCTGCGCAGATGGGCAATTTGCGACGGTCTGGGACACACCCCTAGAGGTGGTCCGGAGACATGCCATCACAATTTTTTTTAATTTGTTATTAATGTTAGTTTTTAAACTTTATATATATATATTAGGTGTTAAATTAATTATTTTTTCATTCTTCAAATCAAATTCATGGTCATAAAATTATCGGACAGGAGAAGAAATTGAGGGAGGGGGTGGTGTATCTGGAAAACGGTGGGTGACTGGGCAAAATGGGAGTCATATTCGGATTCAGGAGGTCATTTTATAATGGGCAAAAATGGTAACGGATCTCGATTTTTTTTTTTTTTTTTTTTTTTTTTTTTTTTTTCAGCGCAGTGCTATTTTATGTTATTTTTTATTTAAAAATCTTAAAATATGATTTTTTATTTATTTATTTATTTTATTATTATTATTATTATTATTATTATTATTATTATTTTACTGCAGACTATTTAGAGTTCGTTAAAAAAAAAAAAAAAAAAAAAAAACTCCAGATTTGTTATATTTCTGTAATTTTACTTTGAAACATTTAGCCAATACTTTTTCTTTGTGATTTTTTAAAAAACATTTTATATATATATATATTGGTGCAGAGAAGTCATTTTACAATCTTGTCTCATTTTAACACGGTGCTTTTTTCATTTTACTCTTTCCTTTGTTTCTCCATGCACAAAAATGAGAAATTTATATACGAGTGTATATATTTCAATCAAATAAAAAATTATTTTAAATATATATATATTGAACTGTTTGCATTTTCCTGTTATGAAAATTTTCAATCGTTCCATTTTAGTAAATTTGACAGTATGCAGTTGCTATTTCACTTCAAACCGTTAAATAGATTAATAATAAGAATTCCTAACTCCACTCAAATGTATAAATGCACATAATTAATTTAATTATTTAAAGTACAAGAAAATTAAAATGTAATCTAATTATTTACTTCCTACACACTCAAGCGTAATGAAATTTAATTTACTTTGGTGTGTCACTCACACGACTTTTCTTTTTTTGAATGCTATATTTTATTAAAGGGTAAGATGGCAAATAATGTATATAAACGAACTTTAAAAACAGTTAAAAAATAGTTTTAGAAACAGTTTTATTACATATATATATTTATATGAAGGGGGCTACCGTAACCTCAACACATTGATTGTAATTCGTATATATATTACAAAAAATTAAAACAGTTTTTAAATTAAAAAGTTTATTCAGAGTTATTCAGACAAATTTTACCTGCATAACTCTTTTAAACTTACCAATGTTGGTCAAATTTTTCAAATAGCAACCTCCTTTAGTTTTCAAAATACCCAATTTGAATTTTTTGCTATGATACATTTTTACATTATTTTTAAAAAGATATTACAGAGATAAAAAGTTGAAAATTGAAAAAAAAAATTTTTTTTAATCTTCTCTCAAAACGCGCAATTATAGCAAAAAATTGGCAATAAAATTTTGACTCTAAACTAGTACGTTTTTTACAGTTGGATATGAGAAAGTAATTATAATCTCGCGTGAATTTTCCTGAACTTGGAAAAATTCAATAAACCAGTTCCGTTACTTATATTCCATACAGAGGAATGTATTCACTCAATTTTTATATTCCTGCTTATTGTCAATCAATTATATGCACAACACACGCTGTGCTTAAATTAAGAACAGAAAAAAAAAAAAAAAAAAAAAAAAAAAATCACATAACACAGCTTAAATGCAGTTTAAGAAAAGTATAAGAATATTTTAGTAAAGTATAAGTACTTTTCAAAGCATAGTCCCAATGTATCCGAATTCTTTTGTTTGGATCTGTAAATGAATCGTAAAGGATTATAATATATATATATATATATATATATATTATATAATTTGATTTGGTTTAGGGTCGTCTAAAGGTGTTAAACTGCACCTGCCATAATTTTCGCATATAGATGTAATGTATTTGAATTCTCTTGAATGCACTTGTATAGGATCTCAACGAAAGCTTTTTGCTTGATCTTAATGAAAAGTTTAGTAGAGAGAACAACTCTAAATAACACACATTTATAATACTGAGTTTGTACTTATTTCTACAATTTGTTATTGAGATATGGTGCCGTAGAGAAACCGCTAATTACCTAATTTTCGGATTGTGGAGGCCTCAAAACGTGCAAAGTATGCAAAAACTCATTTCAAATTTTCACCTAAAAACATAGTTTTTGTCCTACTATTTGGGAAAGAAAAAGTAATAACGTGAAATACAAAAAAATATGTTTTCCTTAAATGAATAAATAATGGAAGAGAGAGGGGAAAAAATATTAATTTTCTTAAAAAAACAACAACTTATATTACACATTTTCAAGTATACAAGAATTTAAAAAATATTATTATGACTTTTAATGGATAAGCAATTCCTTAAACGATAATAAATTGTTTATTTATTTTTCCAAAAGTATAATAAATTAATGAAGTATTTACTACTACATGTAGTTATTTACTTTCCAAATCACATTTGCAGATTTTTTTTTTTTTTTTTTTTTCATTTATTTAATATTTTTAAAATTGTTATTTCGATGTTTGTAAAAGAACGACATTAAAAAATTTTTGTTTTAGGTCAAAAGTAAATGAGTAAATTTAGAGAAATATAAAAATTATTATTATTATTAAGTTCGAAAAAAAAAAAAAAAAAATCAACTTTATTCCCCCCCCCCCCTTTTTTTTTTTCTTTTCATTTTTTTTCTTTTAATTAATAAAGCATTTAGAATACTAACAAGGTATTTAGTGTTACATGTATTTATTTAGTTTTGAAATCCGATTTCAATATATATATCGAATATTTTTAAATTTGTTATTTTGATAATTATAAAAGAACAAAAGGAAAAAATATTTTTTGGGGGTTAAAAATAGGTGCATAAATAAATAAAAATTATAATTATTTAAATGAATAATAATAATTAAAAAAAAAATGAAACATAAATAAATAAAAATTTATTTTATTTTTCCTTAAGATAAAAAATAAATAAATAAGTAAATTCCACATTTCCCTTTCTTTCTTTCTTTCTTTTTTTAAAAATAAAATTAGCGTTAAGAAATTGTTTAAAAATAAGTTTAAGGAATTTGCGTGAAAGTTATACGAACTTCTAACATAAATTAATTAGGGAAAATGAGGAGAATTAAAAAATAAAATAAAATGAAAAGGTTACATAATAGTTAAAAATTAATGAAAAATATCGATGGCGCCACTACTTTTCTTTTTCAGATTTATTTTATTAAAGTAATTTTATTTGTCACAAAAGGTAAAATAAACAATTTAAATTACTCAGAAGAAAACTTTGTTTTCAAAATACAATTAGAAATATCTTTCAAATATTCATAATCATTTATTCGCATAAAACGAGAGGAATATTGTAGATTATTACTAATTTAAGCTAAGTATTATAGTCAGTGGAGAATCATTGCATCATAAAAGGTGGTAACCAATCAGCGACGTCGAAATGCATCCCCTTTTGGACTCGAGTAAAGGAAGTAAATATGCGACCGGGGCACAGTGGACCACTTTTACACTTTTAATTTTTTTCACCAAAAATAAAAAAGCAAGGTACTTGAAAAAATTAGCAAACATTCTTTAAACCTTTCTTGACATGTCCTAATTTTTTTATAACAATACTTCTTGACAAAAAGCGTTTGTAATTACAATTAATTAAATCTTTATGAGATAATTAAATAAATAAATTCAAAACATATACTTTGAAGGTAAGACTTATAATAATAATAATTTCTTCACTTACCGTCTAAGCAGCAATCTCAGCACAAGTCTTCTGACAACAGAAGAATATCCATAGGTTTTGTGATCTGTAGATGAATCTATCTAAAATGTGTTATACCGGAACCTTTTGAAAAATCCACTCTAAATAGTAAAGGAGTGTAAGTATTAGAAATAAATCATTTGAGATTTAATTTAATCTTGGTATTTATTTTTAATTTGGGATGCATCTTATTCTGCATTCTTTCAGTATGAAATCAGAGAGAGAAGTGAAAAAGATTACAAACTGAAAAATATAATTAGATATAGAAAAAAATAATAAAAAGTTAATGAATGTTTGTATATAGCGTAGACAGTCAATATGTATTTCTAATACAAGTCCTTGAGGAACAGCGAGCAATCCTCATTAGTGTTGGTCATGAGATAATCAGAATCACGAGTGGAGAAGAAAATGCAATCCAGATTTTTATTCAGGCGTAATTGATAGCTCGTGAGTAAGTGAAGAATGATTTCAGTTTTTTGAATATGTCTTAATTAGATGAAGTGTTCATCGATGATAATATGTCATTTCCCCCCCTTCATCGGGATACACTTCTTAAACCTCTATGGTTAAGTTCAATTTCCTTCGGTGAATTTCAAAAATGGGTCTTGCTAGGGGCTTGGTGAGGACGTCGGCAGTCATTTCTTCACTTGGGCAATATTGCATATCAAGTATTTCTTTCTCTTTCAAGTCTTTTAAATAATTATACTTAATGTCTATGTGTTTTAGCTTGGCAGAAAATTCACAATTTTGCAACTTAATGCAGCTGATGTTGTCTTCGAACAGTGTGATGGGTGTATCTTGATGTAGATGCAAGTCACTTAATAATTTAATTAACAAAGTGATTTCCTTGGCAGCATTAGTTGCAGAAATGAACTCCGCTTCTGCAGAAGACAATGCCACGGAAGTTTGCTTTTTAGTTGTCCATAGAATGGGATTATTTCCTAGCATGAAAATATTTCCCGAAGTTGACTTCCTATTTGTTTTATCGCCTGCCCAATCGGCATCAGCGAAAGCTGTTAGTTTGGTGTCTTGGTTTGCGCTAATAATGAAATTTAAGTCTTTTGTGGTGTTTAGGTAACGCACAACCCTTTTAGCTGCTTCCCAATCTTTTTTCCGTGGATTTAAATTTCTCCTGCTTAAAATATTTACAGCTGCCAAAATATCTGGCCGACTAACTGTACCCAAATATAATAAACTTCCAATTACTTGTTGATATTTAATGTTATTTTCTAGCGGATTATCGTTATCATCAAACTTGAGATAATTAGGCTCCATTGGAATGTTTGTAGGTTTGGAGCACTCAAGATTTAATTTTTTTACTAACTCTGCTATTTTTAATTTTTGGTTTATTACAAAATCACCTTTTTTATTTCTGGTTATTTGTATACCTAGATAAAAGCTTACTTCTCCTAAATCCTTTATTTCAAATTGTTTGTTTAATTCTTTTGTGATTTTATTTATTTGGTTTTCGTCTCCGGCGACTAAAATGTTGTCGACATACACGATAATGAATGAAGTTATGTTTGGATCATTATGAATGTATAAACACGAGTCTGCTGAGCTTTCTTTATAATTTAAGGTTTTTAGGATGTCTCCTATTCTCATGTGCCAGGCTCTTGCGGCCTGTTTCAATCCATAGATGGACTTATTTAATTTACATACTTTGTTTTCATTGCCCTTATCTATGAACCCTTCAGGTTGTCACATATAGATATCCTCATCTAAATTTCCGTACAAGAATGCGGTCTTAATATCTATATGTTTTACATTCAGTTTGTGATAAGCTGCGAAATTTAGAAAAGCTCTGATTGTTGTGTATGAAACTACTGGTGCAAAAGTTACATCGTAATCTTCTCCAAACCTTTGGAGAAAACCTTGAGCAACTAAACGCGCTTTGTATTTTTGTAGTTTACCCGTATCATCGTATTTAGTTTTGAAAGTCCATTTAGAACCGATAACTTTTGTCCCTTCTGGAGGATCGACTAAGGTCCATGTGTTATGCTCGTTTAAAGACCGTATTTCATCTTCCGCGGCTTTAATCCAGTTATTCTTTTCAACAGGATGTGTCATATTTTGTATATCGGACCAACTTTTTGGTTCATGTACTAAATCGTGTTTAGCTAAATAGATTAAACGGTCTGGAGGAACACCTAGGTTAGATCTCGATGATCTTCTGAGTCGAATTTCTGAATCATGTGTTTGCTCAGAATCGTTCTGTGTTTGCTTAGAGGTATCGTTAAATTCAATATTTACAGTCTGCGTTTGATTATTATCGTTAGCCGGTTCCTTTTGCGATGAATGTTCACAATTTTGATTTTCTGAGAACTTTACTGTTCGCGCGATAATGATATTTTTTCCCCCTGTATAGATTCTATATCCTTTGGATCGGTAATCATAGCCAACAAAGATTCCCTCTTGAGCCTTGTTATCAAGTTTTTTTCTATTATGTTTATCAATGTAAGCGAAAGCTTTAGATCCGAATACTCTCAAATGCGAGAGGTTAGGTTTAACTTTGTTCCAAAGCTCATAGGGAGTCTTGTCATTAGATTTTGTGGGGAGCCTATTTAGTAAATAGTTCGCGGTATGGATTGCTTCCGCCCAGAATTTATGAGTTAATTTCGCTTCAGATAACATACTTTTGGACATTTCTACATGGGTTCTATTCTTTCTTTCGGCAACCCCGTTTTGTGGTGGACAATAAGGAACAGTGAGTTCATGTCTGATTCCGTTTTGTTCAAGAAAATTCTCTATGTCGTTGCCTACATATTCTCTACCATTATCTGACCTAATTCTTTTAGGTAGCCTGCCAAATTTATTCTTGACTAACGCTATGTAAGTTTGTAATTTTTGCAATACTTCACTTTTATGTGTTAAGAGGTAAATAATTGTAAACCTGCTATAGTCGTCTATAAATGTAAGGAAATAGATTTTTCCCCCTATAGAGGGTGTCTGAAACGGTCCGCAGATATCAGTATGAATTAGTTCAAGTACCCTATTTGCACGGTACTTAGATTGCTTAGGATACGGCATATCTGTTAATTTAGTTTTTATGCACGTTTCACACGTTTTATCGTGTTGACAAAAATTTATGTCAAGTCCTAAGGCTAGTTGCTTATCTATGATTTCTTTAATATCTGCGAAATTTCTATGACCTAGACGTTTGTGCCATAACGTAATACATTTCTTATTATTACAATTAGATATTAATCTAACTTGTTCATTTGCATCATATTTCGGTTGTATTACTTCATAAAGATTTCCTTTTATTTCCCCCTCAAGGAAAGTTTTCCCATGTTTTTGCAACTGACATTTATTTTTCTCGAAGATCAGTGTGCAACCACTTTTAGTGGCTTTACTAACAGAGAGTAAGTTTGTTTCAATATCTGGTACGAAAAGAACATCTAATAACTTTATTTCATTTACTTCCTCGTTTTCAGTTTCAGTTTTGATTATTATGTCACCCGAACCTTGCGAGTTTAAGACATTTCCATTAGCGATAACTACGTTTGAAACACCAGTGTCTTTAATTTTTACAAATAAATTCTTATTATTCGTGATATGTGCTGAACAGCCACTGTCGACTATCCAACTAGATTTGTGTTCTTCACTTGCATAAAACACTAAGTTTTTCAGTTGTCCCGACCTCTTCATCAGAATTATTTATACGTTGGGATTTGGTCTCAAAACATAATGAGGAATTAAATTTTCTATTTTTGAAACCCTTATCATAATTTCCTGACGCGTTGTTCGGTTTTTTATTTTTTTGATACCAACATTCACTGGTACTGTGACTTTTTGAATTACAATATGTACAAAATTTGTTAGGGCGTTTTTTGAAATTATTTTTATTTTTGTTAACCCTGTATGCCGTGGCATTATCTTCCGAATGGGAGTTTGATTTTTTATTACAGGATCTTCGATTATACTCGTCGATAATTTTATTTTAAATATATGTAGGATTAAGATCTTGTTCATCCCTGCCTTCTAACGCAGTAATTAAAGGATCATAAGAGGGAGGCAGAGAACATAAAAGCAGTGCCGACAGGTGAGCATCGTCTATATTTTCACCGATTGCAGACAGTTTTTGTTTAAGTTCCAGTATTTTAGTGATGTGAGTGTTCACATTTTCTCCCTAGGACAGTTTGCAACTGTATAATCGTTTAAGTAAATACAGTTTGTTTGAGAGATTTGAGCGTTCATGAATGCTCTTTAATTTCTCCCAAATCGCTCTAGCACTGGTTAAATCGTTAATATGGGGAATTTGAGAGTCAGTAATTGATAAATTTATGAGGGCTTTTGCCTTATTATTCTTTTTTGACCAATCAGCAGTAACTTGTTCTGGTGGATCTTCAGTAATTACTTCAAATAAATCTTCTTTGGTCAAAAGTATTTCAGCTTTAAATGACCAAGTAGAATAATTTGAACCATCGAGTTTATCGATGGTTATATTTTCTTTTAATGCCATTTTGGCTCTTTATTTATTATAATACTTAATTATAAAACTATGGATATTCGTTTTATTTTTGTTAGAGACTTTCGTCAGTCTCATAACCACTGATAAAAAGCGTTTGAAATTACCATTAATTAAATCTTTAAGAGATAATTAAATAAATAAATTCAAAACATATACTTTGAAGGTAAGACTTATAATAATAATAATTTCTTCACTTACCGTCTAAGCAGCAATCTCAGCACAAGTCTTCTGACAACAGAAGAATATCCATAGGTTTTCTGATCTGTAGATGAATCTATCTAAAATGTGTTATACCGGAACCTTTTGAAAAATCCACTCTAAATAGTAAAGGAGTGTAAGTATTAGAAATAAATCATTTGAGATTTAATTTAATCTTGGTATTTATTTTTAATTTGGGATGCATCTTATTCTGCATCCTTTCAGTATGAAATCAGAGAGAGAAGTGAAAAAGATTACAAACTGAAAAATATAATTAGATATAGAAAAAAATAATAATAAGTTAATGAATGTTTATATATAGCGTAGAGACAGTCAATATGTATTTCTAATACAAGTCCTTGAGGAACAGCGAGCAATCCTCATTAGTGTTAGTCATGAGATAATCAGAATCACGAGTGGAGAAGAAAATGCAATCCAGATTTTTATTCAGGCGTAATTGATAGCTCGTGAGTAAGTGAAGAATGATTTCAGTTTTTGGAATATGTCTTAATTAGATGAAGTGTTCATCGATGATAATATGTCACTTCTAATACATTACGAATAAAAAAAATAAATTGTGTGCATTCACAAAGTGGACCACTGTGCCCCATCACCGGGGCACAGTGGTCCACAACCCGGGGTACAGTGGACCAACCTGTGTTGTTCGTGTTCAATTAATATAAATTACTCATTTTTTTTTTCTAAAATTAGTTTCTTATGCAATTCTAGTCTAAATAACATAATTCGAATATTTTCATGAAATAAAAATACCAAAATTTAAAGGAAATCAAAATAAATAAGAAATGAAATTAGGGGAAGAATCCTATATCAGATTTCTTTTGTCTTTTACGTGCCATCACTAAAAACAATAAGATATATTTTTAATTTTTTTATTAATGTTATATAGTTATAAAAAATATGAAATATATAATTAAACATTATATTACTATTCAAACATTTTTATTAATTATTTTGAGATATTAATACGTTACATTATATTTGTGAGATAAGTTTAACTAAAATTATTCTATTTTTATCTTTTACATGTTATTTCTTAAAACAACAACAATAAATTTATATAATCTACTATTTGTTATATCACATAATCATTTTATTTATTTTTTTAATATTAAACAATTCAAATAGTTATTAAATTTAGATATTCATAATTATTATACTACTATTCAACTATTTTCCTTTTTCAGAAATTTATTTTATTATAACATCAAGATTATAATTTTTATTAATTATTTTGAGTCACATTATATTTGTATATGGAAATTTAACTAAAATAAATAAGGTATTAAATATAATTTGGACTTTTAATTACATTGGAAGGCGGTCCACTGTGCCCCCTGCAGTGGTGGTCCACTGTGTCCCATATCCAGACAAAACAAATAATAACATAAAAATTATATAGAGACTATAAATATTCGAATATTTTTTATAAATTTAAAAACAACAATATCTTACCTTTTCTTAACAACTATCCAATACTTTTACTCAATAGTTCAGTCCTGATAAAATTAGAAAAAAACTTCCAAATTGAAAAATTACTTTGAGCAGCTCAAAACATAAAAATTGTATAAAATGCCTACCTTGTATTTTCCATTTGTTTTTTTTGGATGTATACAATTAGCACCATGCTGTCATCTATGAGTCTCAATATAAACTAAAAAAGTTAAATATTAAGAGATTTAAATAGGGGTGGTCCACTGCGCCCCAGTCTCCCCTACTTAAATTTGAGAAAACATGTACTCATTTTTGAGTATATCGACATGCTCAAAAATGGGGTTGGCCAATAAGAACCCAAGTATCGCCATGTTTCACATGTACAGTATACTCAAAAATGAGTACATGGGTTTAAAAAATGTAAGTATATATTGTTTCGGAGCTATTTTAAGACAATTTAGCTCATTTTAAAGAAACCATTTTTAACAGTGTATATTCAAAAGGGAATAAATTTTTGTTTGCAATTTTAAAATAAACCTTTATCAGTTCATCAACATACGTGGTATCCTCATAAAAAATTATACACGTGTAGTTAGAAGAAGCTTCATAATCATATGCTACCACCATAATGCACTTCGAGCATTACATTTACAGGCTGATTCCAATTATTTTGATTTTTCCTTAATTTTTTACTGTTTTTTTTTTTTTTTTTTTTTTTTTGTTATGGGGCAAAACTTTCCCTCAATCTGATGAGGTATAACTTATTCTTTACACTCCTGAAATTATAAAATTATTCGTTAAATGCTTGTTAAGATATTTGACAAAACGTATGAAATCGAAATTGTGCGGTCATTTATAGAAAGTTAGTGTGTGTGTGTGTGTATATATATACATTAATAACAAAGAATAAAATAATATGATCTGTGAATAAAAATGATGGATGTAGTACGGATATAATAATTAATTTCTTTCGAAACTAAAGGTGTCTTTGTATGTGATGAATGCTAATCAGTGACTTTTACAGCAGAATTTATTGATTATAAGTTTGTCCCACAGCACCTTTTAGTGATTGAAAAAAAAAAAAAAAATCAACCGAGAAAAGATAGTAGATTTTTTTTCTTTCTGCGGTGTCCTCTTTCTTCGGTAATTATTTAACGAGTTCTTTACGTGATACATCTGTTAATATGATGAGCCAATTCTTTTACTGTAATTTCTATAAACCTTTAATTTGGGTCTTTGAGAATGTAAAATATGTAGGGAATATCAGAAACAAAGTTAATACAGTATTTCGATAAGAAAGAATCTATTTTAAGCTGGAACGGCTTTCAATAACCGTAACCATGAAGAGAATATGCATACCAAAATACATAATTTTTTTAGATATAAGTTTTCCCATGTTTATTTTAAAATTTGTCATGTTTTTCTTTTATCTTGTTTATGTTATATTGGTGGTTATGTAATAATCAATATACAACTTAAAATTGTAAATTAAATGAGACAGGGATTGTCCTAAGAAGAAGAGAGGATTATTCATTTAGCATCTTGCATTCAGAATTTTATGTTAAATTGTGTACAAAATCTTTAATATCATTTAGAAAAGTACTATTTTTTGCGTGTTGTTGTTTTTATGTTGCTCTTTTAACTACCGTTTTTTTCGCTTGACAAAGGATTGGGTTTAATTATTTCAACCCAAAACAATTGTTGCGTATTTCTGAAACTAAGAAAATTTTTATTAATCTTCTTCAGTAATTAATATTGCTTACTTAATAAGTGCTAGATAATTTTTTTGTCTGATTTGATTTCAGTGGGGATGATTATTTAAAAAGCTTTTTTTTTTTTTTTTTTTTTAAATACTGGAAAAGTGTGATAAGGCATTAATACTCCAGTTCATAATCATACTAAAATATTTTTAAATATATTTCTGCTCCTATATAAAAAAATGTTATATGAAACTTTTTTGTTCAATACATTCCAAGTTATTACACTGAGAAAAAAATTATACCGCCTTCCTCTAGAATGAATAAGTGGCCATTTTCTAAATCCCTTAACTAGAAATATAGATTTCCGAGCTATGTGCATAAGGCACGCTAATAAACTGAATAGACGAAATGATCGAGAATTTCTAGTTTACACATTTCTAGACGGTGAAACAATATTCTGAATATTCTGAATATTTTGTATTGCGAGAAATTCTTGCTTGATTTTCTAGAATTGGGTATTAAACCAAGATTATAATTGCTGAAACCCGCCTCTTGAAGTCTCATTTATTTATAGAGATTTTTAAATAACTTTGCCCTCGACAATATAGGCAAACGCTGTAGAATTCTAATAGGGGCTTCTAGAACTCGCATTTCAAGAGGACTAGAATTTATAAGGATGACATGGAACTATTTTTTCTAGATCCACAATTTAGATTCAAGATGTTAGTTACAGAATTTTTTCTCAGTGTAGTTATAGTAAGAATTAACTCTATATGCATTTCTTTTGATTTTAGTGTTTAAAATTGTCAAAAATTTACTACTGTCGAAGTACACGAACTAATTTTATGTTTTTCTCTGCAGATAACCAGTAATCTGGACTTGATGTTGGAATTAAGCCATTAATTAAACCTTTTTTCAGCAGTGACGGTACATTTCCATCCCTTAATCTAATATTTTAAGTGTAAGTTACATGCTGTTCTGGAAAAAAAAAAAAAAAAAAAAAAAAAAAAAAAAAAAAACGCTTCCTATGTTAACATCCAATTTCACCATTTAATATAATGAATTTACGTTAACAGATTTATTTAATTAGTCTGAGTTCGTTAATATGGAAAGTTGATTGAGTGGTTTTACACATTAAAATTACATAACATTAATTTTCATTTAATATTTAATAATTTTATTTTTACGAAAATAGTTTTCTTGCGTAATGCTGAAAAAGGTATTAAAATACAGCCATTTTAGTTTACAAAACTTAACATTAAAACATCAAAATATTTTTACTTTATTCTACGTTCAATAGAGGAAAGTATTGGATTCGTAATAATTTTAGACTTCCAATTTTCGATTGATTTACACGTTTTGAGAAGTCCAGAACACAATTTGGCCATTTTTTAAGAAAATGTCCGTCGGTCTGCATGTGTATGTGTGACAAAAATTTTGTGGCACATAGTTGCACATAAGTTTGTATGTAGATGCCCCTTGACATATATTAGTGCTTACCAACTTTTGGTGTCAATCGCTTAACAAGCAGGATGTAAAAAAAAAAAAAAAAAAAAAATCAGATTTTTTTTTTTTTTAAATCGGTTTTTTTTTTATTAAAATCAGATTTTTTTTGTTTTATTTACATTATTCGACTAAAAATAAATTTAAAGAAATTAAGCATGAAAATTTTTTTTTAGTTTAAATGTGAATACATATATGAAGCAATAAATATAAATAAACTAAATTAAAAAATTATGTATGATGATATTAAAAAATAAAAATAAAAGTAAATAAAAAAAATTGTAATATTAGCCAATATAGGTACATTCTACCTCCCCCTCCCCTTAAAAATTAAAAAATAAAAATAAAAATAAAATAAATAAATTATTAAGTGTAAATAGCTTAAAAACATATAAGATCAATATTTTTTTTAATGTTTTTATTATTATTATCATTAAAATGTGCATATTAAAACATCTTGAATATCACGTTATGAAATTTTTTGAAGAGAGACTTTTTGGAGAATAATTATTCAATTAAAGGAAATCCAAAGTGTATATAATATATATATATATATATATATATATATATATATATAATACACACATTAGTTTGTGCAATTTATTACCAATAAAATACATATGAATTCTAAGATTTTTTCAAAAGGTAAAATATTAAGTTTTAAAAAATTAAGAAAACCGACACAACTAGCTAGGCCATCACCATTTCATTTCTAATTTTATAAAAGCCTAAGTAAACAAGGAAAAATTGCTTAGGAATGCATTGACCAGTTAAAAAACATAGTGATCAGAATTAGAAATAAGAAAAGTTAAAAATGAAGGACAGACAAATCAAATGCTTCAGCTCAGATGATACAATATTTATTATCCTTAAGAAAAAAAAAAAAAAAAACTTAGGGCAGAGAATTTAAGGCTTTGTATAAGAAAAAATTAGGCTGCAAATGAAAGTAGTTAGCTTCAAAATAAGGATAGAAGATAAAAATAGAGTTGTGGAAAATTAAAAGAATCATTTTTAAAATTAATAAACACAGATTTTTTATTTTATTTATTTATTTATTTTTTTTTTGGGGGGGGGGAGGGGGTATTTGAATTAAATAACAAGTAAGTTCAATTTTTCCTATATTCTAAGACTATACAAAACTACATATTGCCTCAAAATTATAAAATTTTATTTCTGATTTAAATCAATGATTAAAAAAAAAAAATCAAAATGATTTTAATCACTATTTTAATCATGATTTTAATCAAGCTGATTTAAATCAGCTTACCCTGTTAACAAGTGATGCTGCTATACTGTGATTTCTACCATTTAAGTGAAGGCTATATCTCAGATTCTATTGTGTATAATAGAACAAAACTTGATATCAGTGAAATCCATTATGAAACATTATGCTGTTTTAATTTGTGTACATATAGATCGATAGGTGGCGCTGCTATATTGCAATTTTCCACGAGAACGGGAAGGCTATATTTCAGATTCTATTGTATATAATTATGAAACACTATGCTGATTTAATTTGGGTATTACCAAGCAACAGGTGGCTCTGCTTTTCTGCTATTTACCCCGTGAATAGGAAAACTTAATCTCAACTTCTATGGCATATAACTGCACGAAACTTGATTTGTGAGATAACCATTATGAAAACGAATGCTGACTTTGTTTAGGTGTACATCGGCTGAAAAGTGGAGCTGCTATTTCGTTATTTTCCACATGACTACATATCAGTATCTGTTGGTTAAAATTGCATTAAACTTTACATGTAAAATCTTTATTGTGAGAAGCTATGGTTAAACTTTTGTGCATGCTAAACAGTAAGTGGCACTGTTATATAGAATATCATAGAAGAAAGTTTGTGATGTCCACAACATACTAGTTTTTAAAGTTGTTTGTATAAATCTGCGTTTAAAGTATAAATATATGAATAATGTATCATTCATTATACGTAAGATATTTATTTAAAATTGTCAATGTGTCACAATAAAGAAAATTGATTTATTTGATTCTTACGTTTTAGACATTGATATTTTGTCAGAAATTTATATATATATATTAAATATTTCTAATTAAATTATAAACTATGTTATCTATTGTACTTCAAAAATTTGTTTTCTGAATTACAAATTATGAAGAAATATGTTTTAAAAATTTGTATACGTCTATTTTATACCAATATGTTATACGCCATCCCACAGATAATTGGAGTTAACTATTTGCCTTTTAGTTTAAGGGCAAGAATCATCCTGTACGTAATGTTTGTTACAATAAATATTAAGACTAACAAAGGACAGACACAGCAAGCTGAAAGAAGGCACAGTCTAATCAGATTTGAGTAAAATTTTGGTATACGTAAAAAAGAAAAAAAAAGCACATGTATATATATTTTAAACCAATGAGTTAAGTTAATTGCCTATGTAGGAGCATCGCTTCCCCCTTGAGAAAGGAGTACTCTCTCTCAGGAGATGTAAATTTTCAGTATGAGTGTTTTTCAAAAGGACTTATTAATACCTTTGAAACAAATGGTTGAAACACAGAACCTTAATTTACACAAAGTCTTTGTTTATTTTCATAAAAAAAGTCCCCCTGACAAAAAAAAAAAAAAAAAAAAAGAGAAAAAAGAAAAAAGAAAAAGAAAAAAAAGCATATTATTCGATGTCATCTGTAGGGCATAAAACCAATTTTCTTTCAAAATTTAGTGTAATACTTTTTTGAGATAAAAATCGTCTGCACTAATCGTGGAAAATAACTTTAATAAATAATGATATTTATAAATACATTATTATGGTTGAACTCGTATAGAAAATTATACGAGAAAACATTTTGATGGCCACAACAAATTAAGAATTTTCTTTTCGTTTTGGTGCCTAAAATCATAGTTATTACTTTCTTTTATATTCAGTTGCTGTAAGTTTTAGATTCGTATACATTTTGAACCGCCAGTTTTTAATGGACTTACACATTTAGAGATGTCCTGAACATTACCTTACCATTTTTAGAAAAAGTCCGTTTGTATGTATGTGAGAAAACTTATATGCAATTTCTAGCTCGATAACTAATGTCTATTATTTCATAAAAAGTCAGTTTCAATTGCATCTTGGCATAAAATTGTGCCTACCAAATTTTGGTTCTAATCACTTGAAATAAAGTGGCCTGAAAATAATAATAATAATAATATTTTAATTAAGCTTTAAATACTTTATAAAATCATTAATTTTTTTTACCGAAATCAGTGATTTTTGCACTGGGAAATATTACCATTGTTTAGTGCCAATTTTTTAACTTTTGTCAAAATCGGTAAAAAAAAAAAAAAAAAAAAAGGAAAGAAAAGAAAGATATACCACGAGATTTATAATCTAACATGCTAACTTGAAAGACTGTCATCTTGCAGATTTAATTTAACATGATTTGCAAATTACAAATCTTAAAATTTTAAAATATCAATGGAAAGTGATCTGAAAATACACATTTTAATTAATTGTAAAATATCTATCTCACCAATTTTCATTAAACTTAACTAAGAACCACACAATTAAATCAGCTTTCTAAAAAAAAAAAAAAAAAAAAAAAAAAGCGTATTGAAATCGGTCCGTTCGATTGGAAGCTACAATACTACAGACAGAGAACGACTTTAAATTTATAACTCCCTTCTTTTTTTTCAAGTGTTAAAATTAATAATAAATTGTCAGACATGTACCCCTGGCGTTCCTATTCAAAAGAATTTACGAAATTTACTTAATTTCAACGTGTTATTTTACATCTTAAAGTCTGAATTACAATTATTGCATAGTATATGGTAAAATACATAAATTTATACGTCATTGCCATAGCTGCCAACATTTTTGCTTTTCTAATACAACATTAATTAAATAGAAATATTTATCCAAATAATAATATTGAAACCTAAAATTTGTCGTGCGTTTTCAGGCAAATAAGAGGGAGGGTTTGAAGGGGTATCGTTCAAAATGCATGGTTAATGTGGGTTGCATAAAAAAAAAAAAAAAAAAAAAAAAAAAAAAACTCATACGAGGCTAAGATGGCACACAAAAGTACCTTTATTTTTATACCCATTTTCACTTTATACACATAATATTTTTGTATTTAAAATTACTACAGAAGAATGTTTTAAAATCTGTACGTGCAACTTTTAAAAATCAATACAACGGCTCGTGATTTAGCTTGTTTTCAGGATTTGTATTTCCTTATTTGTTAGGATTAGAGTACTAAAATTATCCAAGGACAAAATAACCCCGACAAAACAACTCCGACAAAATAGCCCTAGAACAAAACTGTCCCCCCAAAATAGCTCGGCAAAATTATCCCAGGACAAATTAGCGCTAAGACGAAATGTCCCTGACAAAACTGTCCCGATACCAACTATTAGTGTTATTTGTATATTTCTGTGCTTATAATATAAAGCATAGAATAATATATCATTATATGTAAGCTATTTATTTAAAAGTGTCACTGTGTCAATATACAAAAAATTGATTTATTTGATTCTTACTAAAATATGAGCCGATTTCATTTATCGATATATACATGTTATCATTGGTTTAATATATTTTTCCGTTTTATCATTAAACAATTTTATTCATTAACATAATATTGTAACATTAAATTATATGTAAAAGTACCTAATTTTCAAAATAAATTGAAATTTTCTTTACTAAAATATGTAAATACGAAAAAAATTAAATATTTTTTGGGGAAAAAAGTTATTTTGTTTTACAATCATATTTAACCAGTTTCTTTCCAAAATCACATTGCCGGAAGATTCTTTTATTATGAAATTATACAGTTGTCAACTTTTACGTATCTTGAATACCACATTTTTTGAAGAAAATTATTGTTTTATTAAGAAACATAAATCGTTCAATTAAATAAGACAAAGAATATTATTTTAAATTAGTGAGTCAAAATGCGTAAAATTGGAATACTATGAAACTAAGCGAATGAACCTCTTGGTGGCTCAAAAGTTTCAGTCAGAGCAGTGAAAGAAAATTTATAGGGATGGAATATTGAACAAGGTATGTACGTGAAGTGACATTTCATGGTCTTAAAAACAGAAAAAAATAATAATTATTAATTTAAAAAGCCAATATCTCAAAAATTAAATTTGCTGAATGTATCAAATGAAAAAAAAGGATATTGTATAAACAAATCACTGTCACTGTATAAATATATTGCAATACAAATTGTGAAATATATATGTATATACATACATCTTTATATATATATTTCTTTTGTGCGTGTGTATGTCACTGAACTCCTCCTAAACGGCTGGACTGAGTTTAATGAAATTTTTTGTGTGTCTTCAGGTGGATTCGAGAATGGTTTAGATTTACAAATGAAAGTTGTAACTTAATTAGTTCTTTCTTAATTAATTTTTAACCAACTCTTATAACAACTTTTCCACCTAGATGGCGTGGATTGTCGTAAACACGATGTCAGAATTTATTTAATGTTGAAATGAATAATATTATAGTTTTAAAAAATTAAAGAACACGCTTTTATAGAAATGTGAACTAAAAAGCACGAAATATCTATCTTAGTATTAAAATTCAGGGTAAGAGAAAATCGTGTGAGTGACACACCGTAATATTTACATACATTTAAATCTTTAATTAAAATAACTTAGAATTAACAAAAACCATTTTTAAAAAATCTCCCCTAACGGGGATCGAACGCTGGACCTTTAAATTCGTAGCGCGGCGCCTTACCTCGACGCCGCATCGTTCACGTAGGAAAAGTATTTTTTTTACAATATAAATTTTTTGTTTGCTCCCAGAGACGTTACAAACAAACAAACATACATACATACATACATACATACAGGTGAAGCTAATAAAAGCGTGTTGAAAATGAATTTTTAACCGTATCTTACGAAGTGTTTAAAATATTTCTTCAAGATTAATATTTTTAGAATCGTAACCGTATCTTACGAAGTGTTTAAAATATTTTTTTCAAAGTTAATATTTTAGAATCGTAAACACGATGTCAGAATTTATTTAATGTTGAAATGAAAAATAAATTTTTAACCGTAAGTGTTTAAAATATTTTTCAACGTTAATATTGTTAAAATGTTAAAATTAGTTAAAATGGTATATTCTTTTAAAAAAGTCGTCAATATCCGACGGAGTTATTTTATGTTAAAATGAAAAATGAATTTTTAGGCCATTATTATTTGTGCAGATGGAAAATGTACTAAAAGTTTTCCGAAAAATTTCACGATCACAAATGTTGACGGATATCCAATATATCGTCGAAGAATTCCCGATAATGGCGGACAATCTTATCATCTATGGCGGTCATCTATGTCAACAACATAGATATTGACATTGATAACCGATGGGTGGTCCCATATTCGCCTCTGCTGAGCAAAACATTCAATGCTCATATTAATGTTCAGTTCTGCAGTTCAGTGAAGAGCATCAAATACATTTGCATGTATGTGAATAAAGGCAGTGATATGGCTGTATTTCGAGTTGAAAATACCAATGTGAATGCTCCTCTGGTGAATAACAACGATGAAATAACACTTTACCAAACTGGCCGGTACGTGAGCTCCAATGAAGCTGTTTGGCGTATCTTTGGCTTCCCAATTCATGAACGGGATCCAGCAGTTCTTCATTTAGCCGTCCATCTTGAAAATGGCAAGCGCGTATGTTTCACGAGCGAGACAGCGATTGATCGTGCTATAAATCCACCAAAAACTACACTCACCGAATTTTTTGAATTGTGTAATCGTGCGGATGCTTTTGGTGCTTT
Source organism: Salticus scenicus (assembly GCA_963930645.1). NCBI lineage: Eukaryota > Metazoa > Arthropoda > Arachnida > Araneae > Salticidae > Salticus > Salticus scenicus. The sequence goes on from OZ005657.1 coordinate 114,513,126, forward strand.
TGCACGGACATTACTCTATTCAGAAGTACCACGCTATTTCACATGGGCTTCAACAAAAAAATGGATGCCCCGCAAGCAAGGCACGCTGATTGATGCATGTCCCAGTTTATTCAAATCAAACACCTTGGAACGAGTATTTACGGCCAATCCAAGGCAGACTGAGTGTTTTTATCTTCGACTGTTATTGGTTAATGTCATCGGCCCTTTGTCATTTCAAGATTTACGTAAAGTGAATGGACAACAGTATCCAACGTATAAAGATGCATGCCTTGCACTCGGCTTGCTGGAAGACGACAACCAGTGGGAGTGTATGCTTGCTGAAGTAGGACTGAACTGTAGAGCAAAACAAATTCGTCTACTATTCGCTATAGTGTTGACTACATGTTTCTCGGCCCGAGCAGAGACATTATGGGATAATCACAAAGATTCAATGACTAATGATATATTGCATCAATATCGTTCACGGTGCAACGATCTAACGATAGTATTCAGTGACGCTATGTACAATGAAGCATTGATTGCTATTGAAGATCTTTGCATTATCATTGCCAACTTACCACTCAGTCATTTCGGTATGCATTCAACAAATCGAAATGCACCTGATTTAATAAGCACTGAATTGAATCGTGAACTACAATACAATAATGTAGAAATGGCAGCGATTGTTGCTCGCAATGTCCCACTAATGAATGAAGAACAAAGAACCATTTACGACCGCATCATGCTCGCAGTATTGGCAGGACAAGGTGGATTCTTTTTTTTTTTTTTTGGGGTGCACCAGGTGGAACTGGCAAAACATTCCTTATTTCGCTAATTCTCGCCGAAATACGATCAAATAATGGCATCGCATGGCTGTTGCTTCATCTGGCATTGCGGCAACTTCATTGGATGGATGCAGAACAGCTCATTCATTATTTAAACTGCCACTAAATATTCAAACTAACCCAGACGCAGCGTGCAACATAAAAAAACAATCGTCCATGGCCACAGCGCTGAAATAGTGTAAAATTCTTATCTGGGATGAATGCACTATGGAACACAAACATTCGATTGAGGCGTCGAACAGGACATTGAAAGATATAAAAAACAACGACAAACTATTTGGCGGCACTCTGTTACTCTTTTCAGGTGATTTCAGACAAGCATTTCCCGTTATTCCGTGTTCAACATACGCTGATGAGATCAACGCGTGCTTAAACTCATCGTCATTGTGGCTTAATGTTGAAAAAGTACAACTGAAAGTAAAATTGTGCGTTCTAAAGCTTCAAGATCCATCCGCTGAAACATTCTCAAAACAATTGTTAGATATCGGCGATGGAAAAGTTACTACAGATGAAACTGGATGCATAAAATTACCGACCGATTTCTGCACAATCATTGATTCTCAAGATGCTCTTATTGACCAGATATTTCCCGATGTACACAGACGATACACAAATCATGAGTGGCTGGCAGAAAGAGCAATTTTAGCAGCAAAAAATGTGGACGTCAACGAATTGAATCTCAAGATACAACATTTGTTACCAGGAGACTTGGTGTCATACAAATCTAATGATACAGTTTGCGATGCCACCGAAGCTGTAAATTATCCAACAAAGTTTTTAAACTCATTGGATTTACCAGGCATGCCACCGTATATTTTACAACTGAAGGTTGGATCTCCGGTTATTTTGCTTCGTAATTTGAACCCACCACGGTTGTGCAACGGCACGCGATTAGTCATAAAAAAATTAATGAAAAATGTTATCGAAGCCATCATTTTAAATGACAAATTCCGAGGTGAAAATATATTACTACTGCGAATTCCTATTATACCCACAGATGTGCCAATTCAATTTAAACGCCCTCAATTTCCTATTAGATTGGCATTTGCAATGACTATCAATAAGTCTCAGGGCCAAACGATGTCTGTCTGTGGCTTAGATTGGAGCACATCATGTTTTTCACACGGACAATTATACGTGGCTCTCGAGTGGGCAAACCATCCAGTTTGTTTGTATTGGCGAAAGATGGGATAACAAAAAATATTGTACACTCTGGTGCATTAAGGGAATGATATTGTTTTTTAGTAATATTGTTATAAGTAGCGATATGTATAGAATTTTAAAGAATCAATTTTAATAAATTAAAAAAATAAATGATTGGTGTTTTGTTATTTTTATATTCTTTCACCGTTCACAGCACTCCATACATCTTCCACTTATATACCACATCCTAACACACTTACAATAAGTTAGTTATTTTTTTCTAGCAAAATATTCTCTAGAAATAATTTATATGACAAAACAACGTTTGTCGGGTCAGCTAGTACATATATATATATATATATATATAATCCTTTTGATAGTAGAAGCAAAGAATGAGAGCGAAGAATAGTTAGTCAAACAATTCACCAAAGAGACATACACACGCCAAACAAAGCAACAATATTTCCCAAATTGATTCAATTACATAGGCAGTGGTATGAGACGATGGCACAAATATTAACAATCTACCCCACATTATAGAGGTCTGCACGGGCCGAAATTTTGAGGCCCGGGTCCGGCCCGGCCCGTACAGAAGCTTTGCTTACCCGGCCCGGCTCGGTATGAATTAAAAAAATTCGGCCCGGTCCCGGCCCGGCCCGTTTATTTTTTAACCGTGTGTGGCCCGGCCCGGACAAAAACCGATAAAATCAGGCCCGACCCGGTCACATATATATAATTTTTACCCGAATTTGATCAGGGGCGAATTTCAGTACTCCTGATTCGTTGTTTCCTTTACAGTCGGCTCTGACGTCAGACCATATGCTGAATTGTACTTGTTATAAAGTTTTTATATATTTGAAACAAAATGTCCGCCTTTTCGGAAAGTAATATGCCATCTTCGTTTTCTAATGAAGTGGAATCAATTTCGGAGAATACCATTACGATACACAGAAATATTAAAAATTTAGAAGACTGGAATGTATGGTTTAAAGAATTCGGTAAATTAACTAATACTAAATGGAACTAGAGATGATCAAATCCTTCTGGAGAAAAAATTATTTGTTCGTAACTATTACTATTTGTAATTTTATTCTAACGTATTGTAAATTTTTATATTCTAAATTTTAAAAGATGTATATAAGAAAAAAAATCATTAAGTAATCTAGTAAAATACCAAACGATGGAAAAATGTAATATGGTGTTTGAATATTTCTTCTGAGGGAAATTAAGATATTTGAAAAATGGAAGGTAATGTAGCCTAATTTTTTGGTGCGTCCCATTAAAAGAATAACAATATCAAGCAAGCAGTTTTCAGTAACAATCATTCTCCAGTAAAATTTTCAGACGTATATCAGTTTTACTCTTTTAAGTAATTTAATGAACTTAATATAATTAGTTCCAATAGGATGTGATATATGTAAACTATTTCACACTTTCCTGTAGAAGAAATATAAATATTAAGCAGATTGTCTTTCATAATAAACTAATATTAGCAGAAAGATATTACATAAATGAGTTCATAAACCGCAACGTTTAAGAACGATATTTTACATTTCTGCAATACACGCACACACACATATATATAATGTGAAGAATTTAATAACGTTATAAAATTTAGCAATTAACAGTTTAACGTTCATTGGTTTCGCAGTGAAACCAAACATTTGACGTAATATAAGAATTTTTATGCATCAGTTTTTTTTAATATTTCCCCTCTTGTTTTAATCAGGTTTTAAACTTTTGTTCCTTTTCTGTCTGTAGATATCAGCACTATTCCAAAATTTAACAAATAATGCTTCAAAAGAAGCTGAATGCATAAGTCACTTGAAATTTCTTTGTGTGCGAGAGTGCGAATTGCTGGTTTGATGATGCACTCATGTCAAGTTTTTTTCATTTAATGAAGAGCTGGATTAATATTTTCGCCTGAAACAACTTTTACGAGTTTTTGGAGTCGATAATGTTTACTTACAAAGTGTTTCATTTATTAAATTAAATGTTATTTGAATTTAGTAAGGTTAACTTATAGATGTTTCAAACCAAAAATTTCTCAAAAAGGAACAATGCTAATTTTTTTATTTTTTATATATTTATGATCAGCTATGTGTCTAAAAGCTATTTTTAAAATTAGTTTAGTAATTTTTAAAATAAATTAAGTAGTGAACGTTAAAGGGTTAATAAATACACGATAATACCAAAAACACGCACATAGCACTTATTGCAATTCAATTTAAGTTACTGAAAATCACAGCATATATATTCTGCATTCGTGAAAATTTATATATTTCATGCATCGAGGACTTGTAACATGCCTATTTAAATTTACCTTAATCGATTACAAAGTTTAAATTTAATGTTAACACATTTCAAATAATTTGAATCTACATAGCATAATTATAAAAGTTTTTCTTTGTTTTTCTGTAAAAGAATAGAATCATATACTCGTCGTATTCTACACAGATTATGCGACGATGACCTTATAATATACCTACCAACGTTTAACTCAATTTGGTAAGGTGTTTGCATGCTAACATGTTCACTCGTACACACATAGATGCATATTGTTAAAAATTGCGAATTCATTAGGCCTCACAAAGTAGCGCCAAAATCTCACAATCGAACTTTGCATGATTACAAAGAATTGGACACAATTAGAAAATTAAAACAATCTAAAAAGCCTTCTTGAAAAACTATTGAATAAAGATGTCAAAAAATAAATAAATAAATGAATAAATGAATAATCATAGATGTTTTTATTTCAATTTAAAGGTAATTTTTTTATATATCTTTCAACACCATTTTAATAATTTACACTATTTATTTATATATTTGTTTTTTATGAGGTTGGGGGGGGGGGGGGATGAGGGAGGAGAGGATCGAAGACTAATTTATTCGGAGACATTTAATTATTATTTTAATGATGTTTAATACCAACATATGGATTTTAAATAATTTTTCTTTCTTTTCTTCTTTTTAAAAATAATTTAAAATAAAATAAAATAAATAAATAAATACTGCGAGAGGCAAAGAGAGGACTATTTCTTTCAAACAGCAAACAGGCTTTCTTACCATTTTACCACACACCATCATGAGAAATATAGTAATAAATGAAATACGTCGTAATTAAATACACCTCAAGAGAAAACTTATAATTAAGTAAATAATTACTTGAATAATGATATAGCTCATATCTTACAATCATATCCGTTACACCATACATATTTTTAAATAAATCTTTTGAAATAACTTAATGGTCTTACAGGTAAAATAATTTTTTTTATTCTACTGTTATTCATAATATTTTTAAGCTTTTAAAGAATCTTATTTTAAAAATCAAAAATGTACACAAATTTACGCCTAATTAAATTAATAGAAGGAAATATAATTTAAAATACAAATATAAATTAGGTATTCTATAGAACAAAAGATGGCGCCAGTACATATTTTTAAATGCTTTTAAATAATTATGTAATTATATCTAGCACAAAATTATTCATGATTTAAAACACATTAAAAATAAAAATTACTTGGATATTTAAACTGGAGTAATGTGGTGTATATTTATTTAACAAGTAATATATATATAAATATACTAGCTGACCCGACAAACGTTGTTTTGTCATATAAATTATTTCTAGAGAATATTTTGCTAGAAAAAAATAACTAACTTATTGTAAGTGTGTTAGGATGTGGTATATAAATGGAAGATGTATGGAGCGCTGTGAACGGTGAAAGAATATAAAAATAACAAAACACCAATCATTTATTTTTTTAATTTATTAAAATTGATTCTTTAAAATTATATACATATCGCTACTTATAACAATATTACTAAAAAACAATATCATTCCCTTAATGCAACAGAGTGTACAATATTTTTTGTTATCCCATCTTTCGCCAATACAAACAAACTGGATGGTTTGCCCACTCGAGAGCCACGTATAATTGTCCGTGTGAAAAACATGATGTGCTCCAATCTAAGCCACAGACAGACATCGTTTGGCCCTGAGACTTATTGATAGTCATTGCAAATGCCAATCTAATAGGAAATTGAGGGCGTTTAAATTGAATTGGCACATCTGTGGGTATAATAGGAATTCGCAGTAGTAATATATTTTCACCTCGGAATTTGTCATTTAAAATGATGGCTTCGATAACATTTTTCATTAATTTTTTTATGACTAATCGCGTGCCGTTGCACAACCGTGGTGGGTTCAAATTACGAAGCAAAATAACCGGAGATCCAACCTTCAGTTGTAAAATATGCGGTGGCATGCCTGGTAAATCCAATGAGTTTAAAAACTTTGTTGGATAATTCACAGCTTCGGTGGCATCGCAAACTGTATCATTAGATTTGTATGACACCAAGTCTCCTGGTAACAAATGTTGTATCTTGAGATTCAATTCGTTGACGTCCACATTTTTTGCTGCTAAAATTGCTCTTTCTGCCAGCCACTCATGATTTGTGTATCGTCTGTGTATATCGGGAAATATCTGGTCAATAAGAGCATCTTGAGAATCAATGATTGTGCAGAAATCGGTCGGTAATTTTATGCATCCAGTTTCATCTGTAGTAACTTTTCCATCGCCGATATCTAACAATTGTATTGAGAATGTTTCAGCGGATGGATCTTGAAGCTTTAGAACGCACAATTTTACTTTCAGTTGTACTTTTTCAACATTAAGCCACAATGACGATGAGTTTAAGCACGCGTTGATCTCATCAGCGTATGTTGAACACGGAATAACGGGAAATGCTTGTCTGAAATCACCTGAAAAGAGTAACAGAGTGCCGCCAAATAGTTTGTCGTTGTTTTTTATATCTTTCAATGTCCTGTTCGACGCCTCAATCGAATGTTTGTGTTCCATAGTGCATTCATCCCAGATAAGAATTTTACACTATTTCAGCGCTGTGGCCATGGACGATTGTTTTTTTATGTTGCACACTGCGTCTGGGTTAGTTTGAATATTTAGTGGCAGTTTAAATAATGAATGAGCTGTTCTGCATCCATCCAATGAAGTTGCCGCAATGCCAGATGAAGCAACAGCCATGCGATGCCATTATTTGATCGTATTTCGGCGAGAATTAGCGAAATAAGGAATGTTTTGCCAGTTCCACCTGGTGCACCCCCAAAAAAAAAAAAGAATCCACCTTGTCCTGCCAAAACTGCGAGCATGATGCGGTCGTAAATGGTTCTTTGTTCTTCATTCATTAGTGGGACATTGCGAGCAACAATCGCTGCCATTTCTACATTATTGTATTGTAGTTCACGATTCAATTCAGTGCTTATTAAATCAGGTGCATTTCGATTTGTTGAATGCATACCGAAATGACTGAGTGGTAAGTTGGCAATGATAATGCAAAGATCTTCAATAGCAATCAATGCTTCATTGTACATAGCGTCACTGAATACTATCGTTAGATCGTTGCACCGTGAACAATATTGATGCAATATATCATTAGTCATTGAATCTTTGTGATTATCCCATAATGTCTCTGCTCGGGCCGAGAAACATGTAGTCAACACTATAGCAAATAGTAGACGAATTTGTTTTGCTCTACAATTCAGTCCTACTTCAGCAAGCATACACTCCCACTGGTTGTCGTCTTCCAGCAAGCCGAGTGCAAGGCATGCATCTTTATACGTTGGATACTGTTGTCCATTCACTTTACGTAAATCTTGAAATGACAAAGGGCCGATGACATTAACCAATAACAGTCGAAGATAAAAACACTCAGTCTGCCTTGGATTGGCCGTAAATACTCGTTCCAAGGTGTTTGATTTGAATAAACCGGGACATGCATCAATCAGCGTGCCTTGCTTGCGGGGCATCCATTTTTTTGTTGAAGCCCATGTGAAATAGCGTGGTACTTCTGAATAGAGTAATGTCCGTGCAAAAGCACCAAAAGCATCCGCACGATTACACAATTCAAAAAATTCGGTGAGTGTAGTTTTTGGTGGATTTATAGCACGATCAATCGCTGTCTCGCTCGTGAAATATACGCGCTTGCCATTTTCAAGATGGACGGCTAAATGAAGAACTGCTAGATCCCGTTCATGAATTGGGAAGCCAAAGATACGCCAAACAGCTTCATTGGAGCTCACGTACCTGCCAGTTTGGTAAAGTGTTATTTCATCGTTGTTATTCACCAGAGGAGCATTCACATTGGTATTTTCAACTCGAAATACAGCCATATCACTGCCTTTATTCACATACTTGCAAATGTATTTGATGCTCTTCACTGAACTGCAGAACTGAACATTAATATGAGCATTGAATGTTTTGCTCAGCAGAGGCGAATATGGGACCACCCATCGGTTATCAATGTCAATATCTATGTTGTTGACATAGATGACCGCCATAGATGATAAGATTGTCCGCCATTATCGGGAATTCTTCGACGATATATTGGATATCCTTCAACATTTGTGATCGTGAAATTTTTCGGAAAACTTTTAGTACATTTTCCATCTGCACAAATAATAATGGCCTAAAAATTCATTTTTCATTTTAACATAAAATAACTCCGTCGGATATTGACGACTTTTTTAAAAGAATATACCATTTTAACTAATTTTAACATTTTAACAATATTAACGTTGAAAAATATTTTAAACACTTACGGTTAAAAATTTATTTTTCATTTCAACATTAAATAAATTCTGACATCGTGTTTACGATTCTAAAATATTAACTTTGAAAAAAATATTTTAAACACTTCGTAAGATACGGTTACGATTCTAAAAATATTAATCTTGAAGAAATATTTTAAACACTTCGTAAGATACGGTTAAAAATTCATTTTTAACACGCTTTTATTAGCTTCACCTGTATGTATGTATGTATGTATGTATGTTTGTTTGTTTGTAACGTCTCTGGGAGCAAACAAAAAATTTATATTGTAAAAAAAATACTTTCCCTACGTGAACGATGCGGCGTCGAGGTAAGGCGCCGCGCTACGAATATAAAGGTCCAGCGTTCGATCCCCGTTAGGGGAGATTTTTTAAAAATGGTTTTTGTTAATTCTAAGTTATTTTAATTAAAGATTTAAATGTATGTAAATATTACGGTGTGTCACTCACACGATTTTCTCTTACCCTGAATTTTAATACTAAGATAGATATTTCGTGCTTTTTAGTTCACATTTCTATAAAAGCGTGTTCTTTAATTTTTTAAAACTATAATATTATTCATTTCAACATAAAATAAATTCTGACATCGTGTTTACGACAATCCACGCCATCTAGGTGGAAAAGTTGTTATAAGAGTTGGTTAAAAATTAATTAAGAAAGAACTAATTAAGTTACAACTTTCATTTGTAAATCTAAACCATTCTCGAATCCACCTGAAGACACACAAAAAATTTCATTAAACTCAGTCCAGCCGTTTAGGAGGAGTTCAGTGACATACACACGCACAAAAGAAATATATATATAAAGATACTAGCTGACCCGACAAACGTTGTTTTGTCATATAAATTATTTCTAGAGAATATTTTGCTAGAAAAAAATAACTAACTTATTGTAAGTGTGTTAGGATGTGGAAGATGTATGAAGCGCTGTGAACGGTGAAAGAATATAAAAATAACAAAACACCAATCATTTATTTTTTTAATTTATTAAAACTGATTCTTTAAAATTATATACATATCGCTACTTATAACAATATTACTAAAAAACAATATCATTCCCTTAATGCAACATAGTGTACAATATTTTTTGTTATCCCATCTTTCGCCAATACAAACAAACTGGATGGTTTGCCCACTCGAGAGCCACGTATAATTGTCCGTGTGAAAAACATGATGTGCTCAAATCTAAGCCACAGACAGACATCATTTGGCCCTGAGACTTATTGATAGTCATTGCAAATGCCAATCTAATTGGAAATTGAGGGCGTTTAAATTGAATTGGCACATCTGTGGGTATAAGAGGAATTCGCAGTAGTAATATATTTTCACTTCGGAATTTGTCATTTAAAATGATGGCTTCGATAACATTTTTCATTAATTTTTTTATGACTAATCGCGTGCCGTTGCACAACCGTGGTGGGTTCAAATTACGAAGCAAAATAACCGGAGATCCAACCTTCAGTTGTAAAATATGCGGTGGCATGCCTGGTAAATCCAATGAGTTTAAAAACTTTGTTGGATAATTTACAGCTTCGGTGGCATCGCAAACTGTATCATTAGATTTGTATGACACCAAGTCTCCTGGTAACAAATGTTGTATCTTGAGATTCAATTCGTTGACGTCCACATTGTTTGCTGCTAAAATTGCTCTTTCTGCCAGCCACTCATGATTTGTGTATATTCTGTGTATATCGGGAAATATCTGGTCAATAAGAGCATCTTGAGAATCAATGATTGTGCAGAAATCGGTCGGTAATTTTATGCATCCAGTTTCATCTGTAGTAACTTTTCCATCGCCGATATCTAACAATTGTTTTGAGAATGTTTCAGCGGATGGATCTTGAAGCTTTTGAACGCACAAATTTACTTTCAGTTGTACTTTTTCAACATTAAGCCACAATGACGATGATTTTAAGCACGCGTTGATCTCATCAGCGTATGTTGAACACGGAATAACGGGAAATGCTTGCCTGAAATCACCTGAAAAGAGTAACAGAGTGCCGCCAAATAGTTTGTCGTTGTTTTTTATATCTTTCAATGTCCTGTTCGTCGCCTCAATCGAATGTTTGCGTTCCATAGTGCATTCATCCCAGATAAGAATAGTACACTATTTCCGCACTGTGGCCATGGACGATTGTTTTTTTATGTTGCACACTGCGTCTGGGTTATTTTGAATATTTAGTGGCAGTTTAAATAATGAATGAGCTGTTCTGCCTCCATCCAATAAAGTTGCCGCAATGCCAGATGATGCAACAGCCAATGCGATGCCATTATTTGAATGTATTTCGGCGAGAATTAGCGAAATAAGGAATGTTTTGCCAGTTCCACCTGGTGCACCCCCCAATAAAAAAAAGAATCCAACTTGTCCTGCCAAAACTGCGAGCATGATGCGGTCGTAAATGGTTCTTTGTTCTTCATTCATTAGTGGGACATTGCGAGCAACAATCGCTGCCATTTCTACAGTATTGTATTGTAGTTCACGATTCAATTCAGTGCTTATTAAATCAGATGCATTTCGATTTGTTGAATGCATACCGAAATGACTGAGTAGTAAGTTGGCAATGATAATGCAAAGATATTCAATAGCAATCAATGCTTCATTGTACATAGCGTCACTGAATACTATCGTTAGATCGTTGCACCGTGAACGATGTTGATGCAATATATCATTAGTCATTGAATCTTTGTGATTATCCCATAATGTCTCTGCTTTGGCCGAGAAACATGTAGTAAACACTATAGCGAATAGTAGACGAATTTGTTTTGCTGTACAGTTCAGTCCTACTTCAGCAAGCATACACTCCCACTGGTTGTCGTCTTCCAGCAAGCCGAGTGCAAGGCATGCATCTTTATACGTTGGATACTGTTGTCCATTCACTTTACGTAAATCTTGAAATGACAAAGGGCCGATGACATTAACCAATAACAGTCGAAGATAAAAGCACTCAGTCTGCCTTGGATTGACTGTAAATACTCGTTCCAAGGTGTTTGATTTGAATAAACCGGGACATGCATCAATCGGCGTGCCTTGCTTGCGGGGCATCCATTTTTTTGTTGGAGCACATGTGAAATAGCGTGGTACTTCTGAATAGAGTAATGTCCGTGCAAAAGCACCAAAAGCATCCGCACGATTACACAATTCAAAAAATTCGGTGAGTGTAGTTTTTGGTGGATTTATAGCACGATCATTCGCTGTCTCGCTCGTGAAATATACGCGCTGGCCATTTTCAAGATGGACGGCTAAATGAAGAACTGCTGGATCCCGTTCATGAATTGGGAAACCAAAGATACGCCAAACAGCTTCATTGGAGCTCACGTACCGGCCAGTTTGGTAAAGGGTTATTTCATCGTTGTTATTTACCAGAGGAGCATTCACATTGGTATTTTCAACTCGAAATGCAGCCATATCACTGCCTTTATTCACATACTTGCAAATGTATTTGATGCTCTTCACTGAACTGCAGAACTGAACATTAATATGAGCATTGAATGTTTTGCTCAGCAGAGGCGAATATGGGACCACCCATCGGTTATCAATGTCAATATCTATGTTGTTGACATAGATGACCGCCATAGATGATAAGATTGTCCGCCATTATCGGGAATTCTTCGACGATATATTGGATATCCGTCAACATTTGTGATCGTGAAATTTTTCGGAAAACTTTTAGTACATTTTCCATCTGCACAAATAATAATGGCCTAAAAATTCATTTTTCATTTTAACATAAAATAACTCCGTCGGATATTGACGAATATTTTAAAAGAATATACCATTTTAACTAATTTTAACATTTTAACAATATTAACGTTGAAAAATATTTTAAACACTTACGGTTAAAAATTCATTTTTCATTTCTGACAATTCAAATAATTTCTGACATCGTGTTTACGATTCTAAAATATTAACTTTGAAAAAAACATTTTAAACACTTCGTAAGATACGGTTACGATTCTAAAAATATTAATTTTGAAAAAATATTTTAAACACTTCGTAAGATACGGTTAAAAATTCATTTTTAACACGCTTTTATTAGCTTCACCTGTATGTATGTATGTATGTTTGTTTGTAACTTCTCTGGGAGCAAACAAAAAATTTATATTGTAAAAAAAAACTTCACCTACGTGAACGATGCGGCGTTGAGGTAAGGCGCTGCGCTACGAATCTAAAGGTCCAGCGTTCGATCCCCGTTAGGGGAAATTTTTAAAAAATGGTTTTTGTTAATTCTAAGTTATTTTAATTAAAGATTTAAATGTATGTAAATATTACGGTGTGTCACTCACACGATTTTCTCTTACCCTGAATTTTAATACTAAGATAGATATTTCGTGCTTTTTAGTTCACATTTCTATAAAAGCGTGTTCTTTAATTTTTTTAAACTATAATATTATTCATTTCAACATTAAATAAATTCTGACATCGTGTTTACGACAACTCACGCCATCTAGGTGGAAAAGTTGTTGAAAGAGTTGGTTAAAAATTAATTAAGAAAGAACTAATTAAGTTACAACTTTCATTTGTAAATCTAAACCATTCTCGAATCCACCTGAAGACACAGAAAAAATTTCATTAAACTCAGTCCAGCCGTTTAGGAGGAGTTCAGTGACATACACACGCACAAAAGAAATATATATATAAAGATATATATATATATATATATATATATATATATATATATATATATATATAGAAAAATATCGTATAAACATAGAATCGCTTTGGAATTTTTTTCGTTTAATTCATCTATCTGTAACAATCTTCTAAATTTTTAATTGTTACTTATAGTAATAGTATTCCCTGAAGTAGATTTAACTTTATTAAAAAATGGAGATAGCAGATTTGTTTCTGAAAAGAAAGATATTTTACCGAAATATAAAGAAAAAATATCTCTACTACAGAATGTTACTCTGTATGTAAAGCATGACGTCAGAGCCGACTGTAAAGGAAACAGCGAATCAGGAGTACAGAAATTCGCCTGTGATCAAATTCGGGTAAAGATTGTTTATATGCGACCCGGCCCGGCCCGATTCAAAAATATGTAAATTAAAAAAAAAAAAAAAAATGCATGCCTTTCTATGAAAGAGATTTTTAGTATGTGTTTTGCAGAGGTTTTATATAACCAAACAATAGAAAAAAACTGCTGAACTTTTTCAAGATAATTATATATAAACTGAAATTCATTATTATAGACAAGGCACAAAGAGAAACAGGAAGTCAAATCGAAAATATTAGCATTCATCAAGCAATACAGGAAGGTATTTAAAATGGTTAATACTACTAAAAATGCACTTTCCTCTTATATACCGTAAAGTATTCGAATCTTTCATGCGATTCGGTAAACAAAACTTTAATGTTAATCCAACCATATTGAATAGAAAAGTTGTTTTTGACCATGATAAGAATGATGCTACGTTCATCCACTGGAGAAAAGAAAAAGGAGCCTTAGAGAAAAAGTTACAACGGAAGGATTTTTATAGCTTTCATACCACCTAAACTCAACAGATCATAGGAAACAAAACCTTATGCACAGTAACGTATCTAATTTATTTTGTTATGTACATGTACGCAAACTGGTAGTGATATGCATACTATTTTGAATAGGAAACCATTTAATATTACTTTAAATAAAAATATTAATTTCGAAGCATGCTAAAAATATTTGCGAAAAATCAGATTTCGAACAAACAGACTGATAGACAATTAAATTGAAGTTACAGACATTTTTTAACAAAATAGAACTTTATGTGACATACCAGCCTGTAAAATTATGCAAAATAAATGACTGAAAAAATATTTTTATCATTTTCCTTTTTCGTTGATTAACGAGGAAACCAGAAAAAAATTCGGCCCGACATGGACCGGAGAAAATTTCATTCAGGCCCAGCCCGGCCCGAGAACAAATTTAAAAATTCGGCCCGAACCCGGCCCGAGGGCCGGGCCGGGCTCGGGCTCGGGCCGTAAGCCCGGCCCGTGCAGACCTCTACTACATTACACATTCAATAACTTATTTACATTAGTTTATTTTTAGTTCAATTATAAATAAATTAATTTATTTTTTGTTGGAGAATTAGAAAATACCTAAATATTTTAAATTAAGAATAATACACATAGTATAAGCGCAATTGCAGCTATGCACATAGTGTATAAATTAAAATTCATTTGTTATATATATGTGTGTGTGTATGTATAGAGAGAGAGAAAAGAAAAAAAAAATTAATATTCTCCTGATATTTTTGAAAAGTTTCCTAAAAGATACGTTTTAATTTATAGAGAAATTAGGTCGATAATTTTTTTAAGTTTTTATTATTAAGTTTGTAGTGTATTATTAATTTATAAATTTAAATAATAATGATTTAATTCATTATTATTATTATTTTTTTTTTTTTTTTTACATTATTCAAAATTTTTTGTCTGAATTAAACACACACACCACCACCAGTAATAATAATAATAATAATAATAATAAATTTGAAGAAGAAGAAGGAAAAGTAAATAATTAATAGTATGACATTTTTTAAAACGTTCCCCTTAAAGACCTTTTTATTTGCCGGGATATTAAAGTCAATATACAGGGGGATCAACTTAAAAGAGTACCCGTTGCTTTTTCTTATTACCCTTAAATATGACGGATGTAGCAACTATTCTAATACTACAGTATAAATCTGGCAGATGCGGCAACTATTCTAACACAGAACTATAATTGTTTGAACATTTTTTAAGTGTGGGAGACAGTTTCCAACACTGTTGGACTGTTACAACTTTATTTGTGAGGTAAAACAGAAATGGAGACGCACAATTCTTTTAATCCTGTAATAATTTTATTTATGAAAAACAAAATTTAATTAAAATTTTTTACATTATTATATTCCTAAATTACATTTACATTATCATTATCATTTTTACATTATCGTTTCATAGGCTTTTCCTGAGAAGTCCTGCAAACATCGATGAATTAAAACAGATCATAACTGAAGAAATCTCGTCAGTAACACCAACAATGCTGTGAAGTGTGCCAAAAACCTGGTTCGACGTGTTCATGTTTGCATTCAAAATAGTGGCGAATATTTTCAACATTTTCTGTGAGGAATGATAATGTAAAAAAATTGAATTAAATAGTGTTTTCATAAATAAAATTATTACAGGATTAAAAGAATCGTGCGTCTCTATTTCTGTTTTACCTCACAAATAAAGTTGTAGCAGTCCAACAATGTTAGAAATTATCTCACAAACTCAAAAAGGTTCAATCAATCATACTTCAATTTTAGAATAGTTGCCACATCTGTCAGATTTAAGGGTTATAAGAAAAACCCACGGGTACTCTTTTAAGCTGATCACCCTGTATATATTTTTTACTTTTTGATTATTGAGTTTTCAGGTATTATTAATTTATAAACCATAAATTAATGTGAAATAATAATAATTTAATTCATTATTATTTTTTTCTTATGATTATTTTTTTTTTTTTAAATCTTTTTTATTACCTATTTTTAAATGAACAATTCTTTTCTACACAAACAGTCTTTGAATCTAGTAATTTAGACATTATTTCTAAATAATCTTGATACACTTGAAGATTTTGAAAAGTGCATGTTATACATATTCATATAAATCACACAAATAATTTTCTAATATATATGATCATATGATTCATGATTCCACTTGTTTTATTTTAAATCCATAATTTTTATTTTTTATTTTTTTATTTATTTTTTTTTTTTTTTAAAGAAGAAACCTATTTATTATCCATCATTTTTTCACGGATTAATGATATACAGAAGTTCAACTTACATCTTCTTAAGGCACATGAATTTAAGACTACTGTTTTAACCTAGGGTGCCTAGAATGGATTTACTACTTTACGCACCATATAATTTACAATTCAATATGTAAAATATGTATGTACTCCACAGTAAGAAAATAAAATCTTGTTCTTATTCTAATATGACCGACAATGCTCCAAATTTAAAAATAAATGCAATGTTATGCAAAAAGGGGGGAGGAATATAATTAAAAGACTAATGCCATATAATCGTAAATAAAGATTTCTGAGTTTCAAATTACTATGCATAATATACATGTATATCCTGCAGCTGAAAGGTAAAATGTGGATTAAATTAAGGACAATTAAATTAAGGACATGATTTACCTTTTATATAAATGTTTGTTATAAATAAGGATCAAGACTTACCAGATGGAAAGATGATTCATTCTCTGATATACCTTCGAAAAGAAAGTGGGAAACGAAACGTATTATCAGATCTGTGTAAAGACGTGAATGTAAAGAGCGCTAATCTCTCCCCTCCTGCCTCCCTTTCTTTTTCTTTCTATCTTTTTCTTTTTTACTTTGTGTCCATGAGAAATAAGCCTAAGGGCTGCACTGATTACCTCTTAACTTACGAGATATATAATTTCTTTATTTCGTTCGGACCTTCTTTTTGAATATATCATGTGCAATAATTCTAACATTTAAGCCATTCGTATTTCAAAACAAAACAAAACAAACAAACATAACAAAAAATTACACTGTTTTTAGGCTTTTTTCAAAGAAATTCATTATTAAACGTTTCTCATATGATTGTCTGAAAAATACGTTCAGCTGAAAAAGTTTGAACTTTAAAAGAACTGTTACCAATTAATAAAAGAAAATTAATAAAAATTTAACATTTAACAGAAACTGAAATTAATATAATAAAAGAAAACTAAATTAAGATTTTAAACGTAAATTAAATGAAAATATTAGCAAATAGGAAATATATGAGTTAAATTTTCTATGGTATTAAGTATGTTTTAAAGCCTTTTAATAACATTACTGGTAAAGCAAATTAAACAAACCAGTATTCTATATATTAATAAAATACAAATATATTGAAACATATCACGAAGTTTATTTACAGAAAAGTTTATTTACAGAAGATTACAGAGGTCTGTCAAATAAGTATCAACTTCAGTTTCACCAGAAAACACAGCTTAAATAACAGCTGATAACATAAAAATTACAGCATAAACTGTACTATAGCATCAGCACACAGCAATAGGCTGTAATCAGAGCAGAGACTTGGTCAAGAAGAGCTCTTGATTTCACAATGTCTTGGCGAAAATTGCTTCCAATGGTTGGAACAGGATCCTTTTTATAGCCTCCTACAAATCCAGAATTTTTCAGTAACTTCCGTAATAATTGAGTTAGAGCTTAGATAATCAACGTATCGTTAATAATTATTTACTCGCCTAGGTCGCTAAATTTGTCGCCAAGGCCATTACCTGCCCTGGTGAAACTTTTTAACTTTTTTTTTTTTTTTTTTTTTAAAGAAAAGGGAGCCATTTTAACGCCAAAGCAAGCTAGAAATGCAGAAAAAACATATTATAACCTGATTAATCCACTTTGAATGGAATAACTTAAAAATAACGACTATTATTTAATTTTTTTAACAATATACATTTTTTGTTTTTGTTCAACAATTGTAGTCGAAAATTCTTCAGCTCATTGAAATCAAGTTTGTCTGCTGCCCCGACCAGGCTTTACTACAAATGTTCTACTCTCTTCTATAGGCACTGGATCTGATTAAAGCTATGCTCATTTTTTACCACTACTTTTTCGATTATTTTTGACTTATTTAAAGTAGAAATTCAGCGCTTTAATTAATATTAGAAATTGAAATAATTAATATTAGAAAATAGTGTTGTTTAAGAACTTAATTTGAGCAGAATAAAACAAACACCACTATAAGAAAAAAATAATTATTATTATTTCTTTATTTATCAAGGAATTTCTATCGTTCATAAGTCAAACATAACTGTTAAAAATAGTTTTGGCAGTTTGCCACGGCATTAACCCCTTGCTGACTTTGGTCGAGCTGAGTTCGGTCAGGCGAAACGTACCATCCTGACTCATCCCGACTGTAGCTCTGGTAGTAAAAATTTTCGAAAAAAAAAAAAAAAAAAAAGAATATCTGGTAATTTTCGCTATGCAGAAAGCCAACTTCAAAGATAATTTTTACTTGTATTTAAATACTTTTTTTTAACATTATTTTTTTAGGAAATGTTACATGAGAATGGTATTATTATGTTTAAAAAATACATATCTATGAAAATAAGCTTAAAAAAAAAAAAATGATATTTTTGACCTGCAAAATCAGAATAAATTGAACTGGCAAAATGTTGATCAGGCTTTGGAAAAGCGCAATTATTCTCAAAAGGTCTGTGATGGTAATGGAACCTCAACGTAATCAACTATTTACCAGTCAAAATGCCTTGATAGCGGTAGATACATTATTGCTTCTTGGTAAAAAAAAAATTGACGAGTAATACTCTATCTGAAATGTGAGTGCCATGATTAATTTCATTATTCAATGAAACAATGATTTCCTTTAAACCCTTCTTATGGAAGTAGAGTACTCGAAATATTTTCAGTTTTATATAATAACTATCATAAAACACTTTTTACAACCTTACCATCCAAAACATGAACATTTTTTTTTTTTTTTTTTTTCAGAAATCAAAACCGCGTACTCAAGAGAGTATGTGCCCAAAATATTTCTGTGATTCAACCATTAGCTTTTGCAGAGGAGGTGCTTAAATGCCTTTTGTTTAATTTCGTAGCATTGTAATTAAATTTTGTAGCAGTATGCATCATATTAAACGAATAAGTACATGAACGAAGAGATTTGTTTCATTCTATTTCAGCAAAAGAAATGTAAATATAATAGTTCAAATATTACCTTTTTTTTCTTTAAAATTGGTTAAAATCAAACTTTTTTATGCGCAGGAAAATGACGTGAGTCAAATGTTTAAGTAATCCGAATTTCGATCATAAGAGACTATCTTATTTAATTTTGGGAAAAGTAAGAATTATCATAACGTCAAAGAAGAGAAAATACATATCTATTAATGCTGGGCATCTCAAACTAAAGTAAATTTACCGAATTTAACATTTTAAGTATCCTTTCGATGTAAGTTATTACGTTTTGTTGTACTTATTTATAAACAATATTTTACATTCATAATAAAAAATATTAAAGAAATCATATTTTTTTTTTTTTTTTTTGAAAAAGTATTCTAATGAATAGTTTTTCATCTAGCGAAAGCTTTTAATCATTAAAAAATATGAAAAACTAAAAAACATTTATTAATACAGTTATTTATTTCTGTATTTTCTTTCATTAACACAATCCTTAATTTCATTTTCATTAACATTTTTTAACGATAATAAAAACGATTTTAGTTGGCACATTAAAAATTTCTGTTTGAATGCGTTCCGATAGAAATTTTATTTAGATTAACAAAATAGTTTTTGTTCTAAATCTAACAAAAATATTTTGTTTTTTTTTAAAAACAATTGTTTTTTAATCGCAATACACAAAAAATATAGTAAAGTTAAACAAAAGAAAGAAAGGAAAAAAAATGACAATATAAGAAAAAAAAATTAAGTGTTGTAAATTTTTTAACAATATCGTTTGTGTTGTCATAACAAACTGATTTTTTATTTATAATAAATATTTAGTTTGAAACAACAAAAACCACCTCAACAAAACGCATTTTGCAGTTTTGATCAAATCCTTTTTCTGGGTGTAACTTTGGCACCATAAAAATGAAATTTCTTTTTCGTAGTTTATGACACAGTCCTTCTAGGAGACGCTTTCAAGTGCAAATTACCGATTTTCACAAAAATATTACTGGCATAGGATTTAATTAAGAGTAATGTTTTACAGAAACATTTCTTGCTAAATCTCAGTAGAAAACTACAAAAATTAATAAGTATGAATTTGCGTTTGTAATCATGTCAATATGAGCGCACTACTCTTCGAAAGCATTGTTAAAAATCTATTCACATAAACAGGTAAACCTTTTCATATCGAGGCAACTTAATATTACACAGTTTTTATGTAACATCCAACAATGATCTGCTAACATATTAACACTCCGTCATTTCTGATACCTCATCATTTCTTTGATTTCTTGATGAAATAGCTCTCATTGTTCTTTACTAACATAACCCGTATTTTCCAGGAAATAACTTAGGTGCGAGTCGAAAAAGTGAAGCTCAAAAATTCCCATTTCTTGTCAAAAATGTACGTGATAGAAATTTTTTGAATGGTTTTTCCTTGATTAGTATTCAAAAATACACCAGAAAAGCACATCACCTCGAAGAAGAAAAAAATTCCATCACATACCTGTGCTATTAACCGGACTGATAACTCATGTATTATATTAACCCTTTAAAGTTATTATATATTATCTCCTATATATTTTCCTTTGAAAATTGCGTCAGTCATTTCCGAAATAGCTATAACACACATAGCTGATAAAAAATATGTAAAAAAAAAAAAAAAAAAAAAGTAAAGTAAAGTAAAATTAAAAAAAAAAAAAAAAAAAGCATTTTTAATTTTTGAGAATATTTTCGTTAGAAACATCTCTATGTTAACCGAGTGAATTCAAATAATAATTTAATTAATAATAACTTTGTAAGTAAAAGCTATAAATTGCGAAAAGTTGCAATAGTTTTTCCAGATAAAAAAAAAAAAAATAGAAAACCATCGTCAAAGCAGCAAGTCAAAGCAGCATCGTCAAAGCAGCATCTTGAATAAAGCAGCATGCCGGAAAAATCCAGTTAAAAAATAATTAAAAAATAGGTCTTTCTTCAAAAATTAAATACTGTTTAGGAAAGAATTTTAATTTAGGAATTACGTGCGAGAAGAAAATTACAAAATGTTTTATCTTCAGATAGCAACATCCTTAGGTCTCGCCGTGTATATAAGTCGCCAACTTACATATTATTATTATTTTTTATTCAGTACTAAACAGGCAAAATTTAGCTCTTACATCTGCTAATTTTCCTGAAATTTGGGGAAGAAAATATATACTTCTAAAATTAAATTAATAACACTGAAAAAAATCTATTCCTGAATCTTGAAAGGATTAGGGAAACCAAAGGAAAGAATTTTGGAAACTTGAAGAGCAGTGAAAAAATCATATATATATATACATAATTACACATGGTGTTATTAAATGTATTTGCTATTAAATATTTTTCACTTAAATTGCAATTTGGGACGAAAAATTAAAATGGAAAATCGTTTTCTGAGAAAAGGAAGAATGCAAAGTGTTAACGTGTAACTAATATATATATATATATATATATATATATATATATATATATATCAAACCAAATTGTTGCAAAAGAAAAATAATGTGTTTAAATTCATGAATTTCTTTTAAACAATTTTCCTCGATAAAATTATGTCTAAGATCCCTCCCATCTTCCAACGAATGGTATTGTAAACGTAAAATCATGATTAGTATTGTAAATGAAAAAAAATATTCGGCAAAAATAAATATTTAAAACGAATATTTTTAACTTATCTATGCTTTTCACATTGAAAAAAAAAAAAATCTTAAATAAGCATACACAAATAGAATGTAGCAACAAATATTTCTTGTGAATTAGTGTTATTTTCTGATTTAATTTATTCTTCATCCCTAATAGTTGTAGTGAAAATACTAGTGTGAAATTATTTTTTCATAGTATTTCAACATTTATTTATTATTGTTATTATTCTTTTTATTATACATCTATCTATCCCTCTCTCTCTATATATATATAATACATACCGGTAAGTCTGTAGACATTTTAAAAAGTCTGTAGATATTTTAAAAAATCATAAAAATTGAAGGAATTGGATCAATTTAACGCGGTTTACGAAAAAGGTATTATCGTGAAGAGGAAATTTTTTAAATAAATAATAAAATAACAGTTAAAATTTTCGTCGATGGAGGGCTTTGTACGCGATATATATATACAATCATACATTTTTATGAAAAACTATATATATTTGCATGCAAATGTTTTCTGGCACATAAATCCTATTCTATGTGTCTGCCATCTCCACAAATTACTGTGATTTCAAGAATTACAGCACAGCTAACTGAAGCTTCAGATGGTGGCCAGTCCTTACCTGAGGAAGAACATCTTCACCAATAACGGTTTATCCACCAAATCAGTATCGCAATTAAAACTTCATGTATGTGCAAGTAGGAGGCAAAATAAGAAATAAGCTGTGTTAATCATAAAAACGTGCAATTTATAGGAGTCTGATTTGCATATTTCTCGTTACGCACCCGTGCTGCGCCCTCTATCGACGAAAAATTTAACTATTTTTTTCTTTTTCTTTACAAAAAAAAAAAAAAAAAAAAAAAAAAAAAAAGTCCCCCCCTTCACGAGAATAACTTTTTCGCAAACTGCGTTCAATTCTACCAATTCCATCAACTTTTATGAAATTTTAAAGTGTCTACAGACTTATGGGACACCCGGTATATATATATATATATATATATATATATATTACGAAAACCTTTTTAAACATTGCACAGGATGAAATCAAAAATGTCACATGAAGAAGGGGAAAAATTTAAGTAAAATTATACAGAATCTAAATGATGAAAGCAAGCAATATCAATACTTCTTCAGGGGCATTAATTGAATATCGTTTGCAATATAGATGCATTTCTGTAACTCTTTAGGTATATAACCAAAAATTTACAAACTTTAATGCCAATAAAACCCATACAGGGCTTTGCAAATAAAAACAAGAAGCAATATATTTAATACATAATGTTCATAAAAAGGTGAAAAAATGATAAAATAATTTCAATCATGAAAATGGAAATAATATATCAGCATAAATAATAAAGTTATGAACCATTGGGTTTGCAGTTTAAAAAAAATACTCAGTGAATGTGGAAGTTAAAGAACTTCTAATCGTATAATAATTTAACTGATATAAACTTTAAAAAATAAATAAATAAATAAATAAAACCAAATAAAAACTAAAAATAATTATTTTTTATAATTACTCAGTTTAATCACAAAACAAATATTAAAATAGGAATATGAATATCTAACTTATTTTTTATAATTTAATAATTAAGGATATTGAAAAGACTTATAAAATATGTACGTATTCATTTGAAATGAAATAATATGATTTAGTAATAGATGAAAATAGAAATGGTGTCACCATCTATATATTATTATAATAATGAAGTAAATAATAAAAATAAATAAATCCTAAAAATTTTCAAAACATTATCACTAATAAAAATGCATCTAAATTGGAAATTCAAGGAAGAAACTAAAAAGACCTTTTTTAAAATTGTTATTGTTAATAATTAAAGTATAAATGCTTATTTTTAAATTATATTATAACATCTAATTTTGATAAATATTAACTATTAAAGAATGAGGTTAAGTATAAAAGTATATTCTGATGGTTAAAACATTTTTTTTTAATTATGAAATAATGCACATTTTAATTAAATTTTTTTTTATTTAAAAAACTAATTTATAACCATAAAATGAAAAAATCTGGAGTGACTCCACTCGACTTTCCGAACATTGAGTAACTAACAGTTTTGTAGATAAAATAAAGAAAGAGGAGTTGCTAAACAAACAAAAAAGAGAAAACCATAACAGAGTGTTTGAGTATTTTTCTCCATATATCACACGAGGTTTTATTTAACACTACTGAACTTTGAGCCCTTAGATCATAATGATAAAGAATATTTTGTTGTGTCCCTGTAAAAATCTATAAATGCTAGATTCACCAAAATGCTTATAGTTAGTGCAACAGTGATTTATAATATTCATACAAATTTTCAGCTCAATTGAATAAGGCGTTTAGATGCTATCGCTGGTCTCATAGGCCATAAAGATAAAGAATTTTTCTTTGTGTCCCTGTAAAAAAACTGTAAGTGCTAGATTCACCAAAATCTATACAGTTGGTTCAAATGTGACCTATAACATGTGTACAAATTCTTTGCTGAGATTAATAAGGCGTTTAGACGCTATCACACTTTTAAAAATTTGGCAAAGAATTTTTCTTTGTGTCCCTGTAAAAAAACTATAAGTGCTAGATTCTCCAAAATCTATACAGATTGAGTATCTGTGACCTATAATATGTGTATAAAGTTTTTGCTCAATTGAATAAGGCGTTTAGATGCTATCGCACTTTTAAGATTTTAGACCCTTGGCCATAATGATAAAGAATTTTTCTTTGTGTCCCTGTAAAAAAACTATAAGTGCTAGATTCACCAAAATCTATAGGGTTCGTACTATGGTGACTTGCAATATACGTACCAACTTTCAGCTTATTCGAACAAAGCGTTTAGACGCTAGCGTGTTCACTCACAGACATACACACATACATACACACATACATACACACATACATACACACACACATACACACACACATACATACATCATCGTAAAAATAGTGAAAACGGACTCGTTGGAACTCGAAACGTATAGAAACATCAAAATCTCGAATTCGGATTTTTGACATGATTACAATACTTTCCTCACTATAGTGTTCGGAAAGTAAAAAGAACTGAACTATGCAGTGAGTAAAATCAACATTAATATACACATAGATATATATATATATATATATAAATATAACCAACCGCCACCCCATCCAAACAATACCAACGACCCTCCAAACTAACCAGAATGTTTTTGTTATGCATACATCTCAACATAGATAAGAATGCATTAAAAATAAGATATGAAAATAGAATTCTTTAGAAATTTAAGATAACCATATAGTTTAGCCTGCAGATAGATAGGTTTTATGTGTCTACTTATCTGAGCAAAGACATTTACTTCTAAATAAAAAAATAATAAATATATTTTTATAAACTTTTTTATATAAACATGATTTAAAATGAGTAAATAAGTTAACTTTAAATGGGAATTCTTTTCTTTTATCAAAAATATCAAATTATAAATAATCTTTATCAATGTTGTTTTTTACATCAAGAAAGTATATTTCGTTATTTATCATAACATTTTTAGTTAAGGTAAGACTAAGAAGACTATACATACATATGTGTGTCACTAGGTTTATTTTCTGTAATTTTTTTCCCGAAACAATTAGTTATTTTGCTTAAAAGTTATAAATATAAGGGGGAAGGGGTTAATTGGTACAAAGGGCTAGTACACAACTAGTACAAAGGGCTAGTACAAAGGGCTAGTACAAGGGGTACACAACTTCTATTTGTAGACACAGTGCAGGTAGAGCGTTGTCATTTTACTTAGTAAGGAGTCAATGTATAACTGTCCCACCCACGTAACTTCAATCTGTTTGGAAGTATCACCAAGGAAAAATCTCTGTTTCATCATTTTTCTGAGTGCTGAGTTAATTTTTTTCCTCGTACAATTTTTTTTTCTTTGTCTGGTGAATCTGTAGATAAAACTGAGGGGCTACTTATGACGGTTTTCAATAAAGTGGTTAACAGTTATAGCATGCATGTGTCATAATCTGTTTTGTCTGACGTTTGGGATTCCATGGTATCCATCTTATATTGGGTATCCCTGTGGGGTTATTTGGCATAATTAGGTAAGGGGTCAGTTGGCATAGCTTAAGTTTCCTTAAAGATAGTTCAAAGGCTTAAAAACTCTTTAAAATGAAGAATTTTCACCCTCAGCCTCCTGCCAAGACGATGGGGAGGGTTTTCATTTGACAATTCCTATGAACTCTGGAGAATTAAAAAAAAAAAAAAAAAAATGCTAAAGAGTATTCTAAAACCAGACTAACAACTAACCATTCACAAAATCAAAGGCCGACTGATCACCCTCAATGCTAAATAAATGACTTTGTTTTGGTCAAATACCAATTCCGTCAGTACCTAATGAAAATTGACAAGACATATTTCAGTGAGATGTCCATCCACTTAAATGCCCACCAGTGTCGAAAAGGGAAAAAATAAATATGGCCAGACGAGAATTATTCAATTATGTACGTCTAAAGTAAATTTCTGTGTAAAAATCCAATCCACTTGTTCAAACAAAGCGCGCAACTCTAACATTCGTGGTTGATTTCAAACATTGAGCTAATTCTATTTGAATAATTATAAGTATCTACAATAATTTATTTTTCTTGTTTTCATTAACTGCTTATACGTTTAAACAGAAATTTTTGGCAAAATATTATTAAAATAAGATATTTCGAAAAAATAAAATGCTTTCCTCGAAAACTGCTGTATTCTGCCTACGTATGTCTATCCATATCGCATTGTGCAAACTCGCCCCTACAGGTATGCCAACTGGTCACGCACCCGGCGTTAGTTGGCAAGTTAGCATAATTAAAAGCTCTTAGAAAAATTGTTGTTTAAACTCGAATTTTAGTGATGGGTTTTACACGATTTTCTAGCCAAAGTGTTAATCTCTCCGATATATTCATCAGAATTTCTCTAAATGTGGTGCAAAAAATGAGAAAAATCAAAAGCCAAAATCTATTCCAACTAGCCTCGGTCTCCCCTATACCCTTTTTCTTTTTAAAAGCGATTTTTTAAAAACACCTTTCTGGTTGATTATTATCTTATTCATTTATTAACTTTATTTTTCCTCTAAAAAAGAACGAATGACATAACAATAAGATTACTAATCATTTATATTAAAATTTTCTTTTTAAATCTTGTTTAAACTTACCTTCAATATTTTATTTAATGGATACAAGATTTTCCTAAATAAAACAATTTTTACCAACACTTTCCCTATTATTTTATCTTTATTTTTCACTCTATTAGTTCAGTGAATCTAATAGAGTGAACTAGTTTAGAGAAGCATCTAGACAAAATTCCCTTTCATAAAAATTTTAAAGATGCCAATATTACTATTTCTAATTTCTAAAATGAAGTCTACTACTACAATTTTTTGTTGTAAATTTCTTCTGTCAATTCTCTTCAATTCAGTTAGTTGAAAATTACGATTAAAAGTTAGTTGAAAGTTACTATTTCGTTTTAAAATGTCTACTGGGTTAAATAGAAGAATTAAAAAACTCGTGATTTTGTTCCAGCTAAATAGTTTATCGTTTTATGAAATCCCAGAATTAAACGTTTTGATTGAATTGTTCGTATCTGAAAAATAGATTAGATTTCATTTTTTATTCAGATTAATGTGCTATGCTTTTTGAGTTCAAAGAAGTTGAAAAGGTCAACCCAATTGGCGAAAAGAAACACTCCAACATTCCCATCCAGTGAATAAAGAAAGATTCAGATTCGTGAAAGAAACCTCCCCAAGCCAACCTCATCATCATCAACTCGGAAAACTGAGGCGGGCTTTCGGAGACTGAGTTTGCTGAATACTTCTACAAATTACCTTATTCCGAGAAATACCTATTTTATTTCGTTTTCCTTTGTTCTAGGATAAATATCCGTTATTCGAATAGCTGAGTAATAACATGATTTTCAGTAGAAGTTCGTCAGGAGACCAGAGTTAGAAACGTAGAAAATACATAAAGAAAAATGAAGATCCGCTTCGACAGCAAAATTATTGGATACATCCACATTATTCATGTTTTTTTTTTTTTTTTTTTTTTTTTTTTTTTTTTTTTTTTAGTTTGATCGTTAATTTTTATTATCAACTTACTTTTTTTATAAACAGCATAAGACTAAGATCATGACTCGACAAATATTCACTTAACAAAACAGTATTAGGTGCGCATCTTTTAAATAGGAATTAATGCTAGTGCTTCAATAATTTTGTTGGCAATTGTGCAGTATTCCATAAAATGTAATTAAAGGTTTAAATTAAATTATTTTTTCCCTTTTGGATGCAAACAGCATTCGTTTAAGGGGTTAGGGGTAGTCAGAGACACGAAAAAATGATAATTTTCAGTAATTTTTTTTCGCTATTAAATCATTTTATTTTACAAAAGTAATAATATGGCATTATTATACAATGTTTTGACTTGAAGTCACGAAAATTTGAAAAAAAAAAAAATTAAAATTTCCAAAGTTATAGCTGTTTCTGTTGACCCAGTCCAAAAAAAAGGTCCTTGCGGTGACAATGATAAGTCCTTGGAGATTCATCTAAAATCAATCGGATAAGAAAAATTAGTTTTATAAATAGATAATCCTGGGCCTGATCGAAGCTTTTTTTTTTTTTTCAAAAATTAAAAAAATGGCGGACTCAGGAAATTTTTTTCTAAATTTTTGGGAAAAAGTCAACAGTTAATTGGTCTTAAAAAATCGAAATTTTTGAAAAAAAAAAAAATCCTTCGATCAGGCCCGAGTTTATTATGTATTCTAAAAGCTGTATAAATTTCATTAAAATCTACTGAGCGGTTTTCAAGTTACAGTTGTCACCAGTTCAAAAAACATAGTTTTGAGAAAAACGCATTTAAAGTTTCGCACTAGATTTACGTACAGAAATACGAATTATTTAATCACTTACACTGAGTCATCTATTCCTGGGCCATATAATAGTTCTTCAGCCATTGTGGAAGTTTCCAAAACATCAATTTGCCGTTGCCTACGAAGCATTCTGCCTTCCCGAGTGTTGTCGTTGGCGCGCTGATCTGCCACTTTCACACGTGCAGCATCCTTTTTTTTTGCATACTGATGGGAATTAGACCCACTCGAAAAGTAATTATCGGATCAACTTCAAATTTTCAGAGAATATTTATAAGATATTACACTTTAAGAAAATGCAAAAAAAAAAAATTTGATTTTTTGAAAATCCTGACTACCCCTAACCCCTTAATACATTTATAAAAGATATAATTTTCAAAGAACATGCAGGGGTCACAGAGGATTATTATTTTTAATCCTATTACTTTTTATTTAACCCTTTGCGGCGCAAGACAATTCAGATCATTTAAATTATACTGCCACCGGAATTCATGAACTAAATTAAACTAAAAGAAATTTTAAAATTTAAGGTTAAAAAAACTGGCCTTTTCTGATATGTTATAAACGTAAATTTTTGCTAAAAATTTTCCGGGATGAATTTTTGCAGCTGTATCTTAAATTTTGCGTCCTTGCAGCGAGGACGCCGCGCGTTAAGGGGTTAAACAAAAATTAATGAAAGTAAATTTTATTATTAAAAATCAGTGGTATTAAGAATATGGAATGCTGATACCTTTGCACACATTTGTGTGTAAGGATCACTACTAAACGTAAATTTGTTCTGCAGAGGACTGTAACTTTATTACTTGTATCTCAAATCAGAATGCTTAATAACATAACAGTGGAAAAATATACTAAATAGAAATATAGGTACATTCGTATTAACCGTATGCCATGAGTTCAGTTCAACGAAAATTTCCGGAAGATAAAAACAGGTTGCGATAGAGTGTACGAGTTTCTATAAGCATTGAACGGTAGTTCTATCGGTTATCTTTGGGCTCGAGGCTAAATCAGCTATTGTTTTCCCCTCCAGTTGTTTTATTATTCTCTATTTTTCTGTGAAATTCCGGGGCCGCAGTAGCCCGGTCGATTGAGCGCCGATCTCGTAATCGGAAGATTGCGGGTTCGATACTCGAGCCAGCCAAAGATCATCGTGTACATCTAGTGCACGTAAACTCCATCATGGACGAAATGTCCTCCATGTTCCCATCAAAATTATACCTCTGGGGGTCACCGAAGCGGGGGAGCCATCCCCTCCGTGGAGGATCCAAATTGTGATGGCAAGTCTCCAGACAATCCTTAGGAAAGAGTTCCAGACAGTCCCCAATTACCTGTTTCGCAGTACTAGTGCGACGTTAAACCTAACCAACCAACCAATCAAGCTGTTAAATTCCCCATAGGATACAAACATTTCCCTAATCAATAAAAACATTTCCCCATAGAATACACGCAGAAACATGAGAATTTCGCAGTTTTAACCACAGTGGTCACGTGGGAAGGGTTTAATGACTAAACACCGATACAACAGGGCCGTAACAATCAACGGGACAACCGGGCAGTGCCCCGGGTCTTCCTGACCCTAGAGGGGCCCCCAAATAAGACGATAAAATTTAGCTTTTTTACATTGATAGTTTTATTTTTAAGAAAATTAAAAAATCGAAATTACCTCACGATATTTCATCATAACAATGTATAAAAATGCATTTAAAAAAAAAACTTTCCTAGATCATATTATAACTAAAAAGTAGCTCAAGTCCAAATCACAAAGTACAGTCGATAACAAAAGTGTCCGAACACTAGCAAAAATTCCTATGTAAAAAAAGTACACTTCATACTGTTTTGTTAATAAATCCTTGTCGAATCCTGTTCTTAGTCTGTGTAAGAATATGATTCGCACGATAGCAAATCACATATTTCCGTTAAAAACTATTTATTTGGATGAAAATATTTATAGGCATATAAATCCTATTCTATGTGCCATCTCAACAAGTTACTGATTTTAAATGAGTTACAACACCGCTAACTGTAGTCTCAATTGGCTGTCGGTTCTTACCAGAGGAAGAACATTTTCACTAATAACACTTTATCCACAAAGTCAGCATCGCAGTTAAATCTTCATGTATGTGCATATAGGATTCGAAATAAGAAATAAGTTGTGTTAATCATAGAAACGTACAAATTATAGGACTCTGATTTGTATATTTCTCGTTACGTATACGTGCAGCGACTTCCCCACTTCCCGATAATAACTTTTTCAGTTCTACCTATTCCTTCAATTTTTATGAATATTTAGAATGGGTACAGACTTGTGGGACACCCTGTATATTATTTTGTCTTCAGTCATTAAGAAAACAAATAATAGTAATTTAATTTCAATAAATATTTAAATTATGTAATAAAAATAAAATTAAATAATTAATTTTTTAATAACAAAACGTATATATAACGTGACCAGACATGACATGGATTTACGAATTTTTTTTGTAAAATTGATTACTTTAAATTAAACCACTAGATAGTAGCTCTACTGATAAATGAAAAATTTTCGCAACGATACCATGTAATAAGAAAAAGAAAAAAAAAAAAAAAAAAAACCCTGAAATAGGCGGTGCTAACAAATTATTCAATCAGCCAATAACGATGTGAGCGAATTGCTGTGGTTAGCCACCTGTCTTTAGTGGGACGTTAAATTTACTCATCCATCCATCCTTCCCTGCAGCAAACTAATTCTTCCATAACTCCACCTCCTTCTCAAATTATTTAAACTTTCGGTTCCAAATACACTATCAAAGTCCAACGCTAGAAATTTTCGCAAGCTCTGAATTTCACTGCGAAAACTTAAGTGAGACATCTCACAAATTTAGTAATTAACCATAATTCAGTTACTGAAAAAAAAAAAAAAAATCAAACACTAATTCAGTACTTGACCAATTGCCTCATTAACTAGCGCTAATACTTTTAGATACCTAGTAATTGACCATCCTTTAATTCCAATAAAAGTATTTAGTTTATAATTAAATTTATTTATTTATTCAAACTAAATGTAAATGACCTACATACTTCAGGCAACTGCGCAGCTGTAATGCTGCGTAAAACCCACTCAATCTCAATCTACATATCTCATTTAATAAATGTTGTAATCAAATTCAGCTTGATATTTCGAGATTGAATTAAACATCTCATAACAGCCTATCTAATATTAATAGCTACTTACTGTAAGCTTTGTGAGTTGCTTTATAATTGTTCCATGTTAACATCGAATTAAAATACCAGTTGCTATTGGAAATTATAAAAGAGTATTTTATTAACTTGTAGTTAAGTATTCTATCAGTCAAATGCAGAAATTTCACGCATTAACTCTCGTATTTTACTTTTTTGTGCTTAAGTAGTCAATTACTGTCCTATGATTAAATATTGACAGACTCATATTAGATAATACAAAATAAATAAATAAATAAAATAAAAATAAAAATGAAAAAGAACGAAAGAAATCTTTGCCAACAATATTTATATATATGACAATATAAAAATTTGGTGCATGTATAACAGAAAATAAAACAAAATGTTTTACTTACAACTTTTTCTTTATAACGTCGAAAGTTCGATGTAGAATGCTTATTTAGCACTATGATGCTTCCTTTTAAGAGCTGAAATTAAATGGAATGGACGCCATGAATCTCTGACGGCATTTAACGTGTTGATGACGATTTTCTTTTATTTAGCATATAGGAGTTTTAATTTACCCCACAAATAATGGAATATATCCAATCATAGAACACCTTTTTCTACAAACGAGCTCTGCCACGTGATAGCCGTACATTTGTCTGAGACTTCAAGCATCATTAATATTTTGCAGTCAATTATTTTCATAAAAAAGTGAAAAAAAAAAATTAAAATTCCTTCTTCCTCTCTCTTCTAATTTACTTCATTTTATCTCAGATTATTTTAAATCATTTTCTGTTATTATTTCTGGAGCATTTTGGAAATAACGATTTAAATTACTAATGTAATGCTTCAAGGTTTAATAAACATTTTAGTTTGACAGCGATCTACTTTTCAGTTATACTCCTCCATGCTTATCATTTTTTATTTAAATGCGAATAAAGTGAAAAAAAGAAAGCTTACTTTTTTGAAAATTGACTTTTTTTTTCTCTTTTATTATTACAAAACAGGATGTTCCTTTTAAAACTTCAAATAGATGAGTAATATCCGTTGACTTTGATAATGATTTTTCACAGTGAAGTTTATAAAATAAACACGACCGTTCGCCAATTAATTGTCCATAGCGCAGCACAAGTGTGACTCACTTACTCACTCTAAAATAAACACTATAAAATTTGTAAGGCTCCTGGAGGCATTTGTGTATGTCCGTAATTCTCTGTTCAAAAAAAAAAGTATGTATATATATATATATATATATATATATTGTATATACAGGGTGTCCAAGAATTATCTTTACAACTTTGAAATTTAATAACTTTTGAAATAAAAAAGATATTCACATTCTGTGTTCTGCAGTTATTAGTGCAACTCATAAAGTTTTTTTCTGTTTTGGTTAGCCAGTTGTAACTGAGCATGTGAACCCCACAGGAGAAAGCACAATGTGTGGCATGGTTCATTGAGAGCAAATCGGACACACAAGTTCAACGCAATTGCAGGACCAAATTTGGCAAGGCGCCACCATCCAGACCCACCATCCGTGCATGGCACACCAGCTTCATGACCACAGGCTCAGTGTTACATAAGAAAGGAGCAGGACGATCCAGCACAAGTGATGAAACTGTTGAGCGGGTTCGCGAAGCATTCCAGCGCAGTCCAAAAAAAAAAATCAGTTTGTTCGGCTGCTACACAATTAGAAATACCCAGATCAACAGTCCACAAGGTGCAAAAAAAACTTTATGAGTTGCACTAATAACTGTAGAACACAGAACGTGAATATCCTTTTTATTTCAAAATTTATTAAATTTCAAAGTTGTAAAGATAATTCTTGGACACCCTGTATATATATATATATATATATATTCAAGGCATAATTCTTTACTTTTCTGATTTAACCTTTACCGAATGAGTAGCGGTAACCCATTTGGCAGAAGATGCGCGAATGGCGCCAAATTTTGTAGGATGATTTAAATAGACGGGGGACGAAGGATTAAACTAAAAAAAATATTAGTTCTAAACGTCACCGCTACGGGATATGTGGCGCTGTGTAAAAAAAAAATGCGAGTTCTAAAAAGCGCAGAATCAACATTTAAATAAAATTACCTTTTATTTTGTACATTTAACAATTTAATTCAAGTTCAATGTGGTAGCAATTTTTAAAAAATCGAAAAAATTATATAAACAGTGATAAAGTTTCTTTATCTGCAATTTCATTTACTGAGGACCTGTTCAGTCATCGCCTCAAATGGATCGGTAACTTCGAGTGTTGGAAAGTTTGATCTGTTGCTAAATAAAAGTTAATTTTATTTCAGTATGGATTCTGCGTTTTTTAGAACTCTTATTTCTTTTGCACAGCGCCACATATTCCCCTAGCGGTGATTTTTGGAACTAATTTTTTTTAGCATAATCCTTCGTCCCCCGTCTTTTTAAATCATCCTACAAAATTTGGCGCCATTCACGCAATTAGATCACTTTACAGAACATTGTAAACACTGCCAGTTTAATTATGGCTCCCTGTATATCAAATATCACTTCTCAAAATTATTGGTGATTATTTAATAAAAAAATTCGCCGGATTTGGCAATGCAGGTCGGCAGCAAAAGTATCCGAGCACTAGCAATAATCCTTGTCTAAAAAAATACACTTAATACTGCTTTGTTAAATAAATCCTTGTCGAGTCATGCTCTTAGTCAGTCTAAGAACATGATTCGACAAGGATTTATTTAACAAAACAGTATTATATGTATTTTTTTTTTATATAGGAATTATTGGCTAGTGCTCGGATACTTTTGCTGCCGACTGTATACTTTGTGCTCACACTTATCCAATATTTTAGTACACCACCAGTCACCGAGTGAATCTGCGCTCAAAACTAGCAGACGGAAAGTGAAGGTTCGATCACAAGTTGCGCTCGTCGACCTAGCTGTTAGAACTTTTCCGTGGTTTTCACCGATACTCGCGTTAATACGGGTTAGGACCCCTTAGAATGATCCTCACGGAGGGAAGTACACCTGTAGACCTAGGACCCTTGTGTAGTCAATCAACATTAATCCTCACAACCCAACCAATCCAAAACTTTATTTTGCGTTCGCAAGAAAATTCACAGAATTCCAAATTTGAAGCGTATTTTCACACTATACGCAACATTTTGACGAAAACTGGGCCCGATGCAAAAACAGAAAAATATATGTAATTTTTAATTTCTGCAAAATAAGGTGGGAAATCAAATTTCGAGGTTTTATATTTTTCAATTGCTTGAAAATAGCGTGTCGAAAAAATAAAGGCAGCGTTAGAATGTACGGAAAGCGATCCGAATTATGACGTAAATATCAAACAAATCTTAAATGTATATTATTTGCATGTTATTCGAAAACATTAAAAGTGTAGTTCTGAAGTCAATAGTTTAAGAGATAGTACTATCATCAAGAATATTGTATCATCGTGTATAATTTTGAAAAAGGGTATCTAGGCTTTGCTTTCTCGTATAATAAGAAATTAAAGGCTTCTAAAATGAAATTTTTACATAGAGAGAAATACAGGTCTATACTTACGATAATTTTTAATTTTTTTAAAAGAAAGTTTACTACCAATGGCTCTGCATAGTTAAATGGAAAAGTACCATTTCAATAAGGTATTTTAAATGTGAATTAAAAGAAAGAAAAAACACATTAAAAAAAATAATTATTATAATAAAATATAACCATTATTAAAATATTCCCTCTTATGAGTGTACAATGTTTTGTATGCTTGCTTGTTACGTTCGTAACATGAGTGACTGTTATTACCTCCTTATATTATTAAAATTTGCGCGCATCTGTCTGTCTGTGAGAAATGCTTTGTGCGCGCTGAAGCTCCGGCGTTAATGGTCGCAGCGCCTCGAAACTGGTGTTGACAGACGCAGAATTTCTTCATCTCGACATCGCAATAATTCGCTAAGCGATGCGACCCTAATTTGCGGAGATATTAATTAAAACGTTGAGCTATCTCGATCGAAAAATGACTGAGAATTCACGGCTATTTGCTTAAAAAGAGACATTCTTTCGGAAAAAGTGGAAAATAAAATAGAAATAACAGTCGTATAGCTACAAATAAGGTATCAAATGAAAGGGCCGATTTTTCTCAATCCGATGGTTTAAATGGCTTATCGATCGGACAATATTTTTTTTTAAATTAACTAAACTAAAAAAAAATGGTGGCAACAAATCAAAAGAATTTTAATATCGCAGACGATCGTCTACAGTCTTGAACGGATAGAAAAACATTTGGTATTTAATGAGGTCACATGTCTTGGTACTGCGATTAAAAATTGTAATTTTGAAAAGTCTTCAGTTTTTCCATGTCGCACTCAAAACTTGGTATACAGCAATAACATCGCAAGACAACCTCGCAGTTCAAATTTCATCGATTTTGGAAAAAAATTACGTTTTAATTGGAAATTAAATTTTATTCTAATACGTGTATTTTAAATTCTAGTTATGATTAAATTATTTTTAATACATCAATCGAAAGATATTTTAAAATTCTTTTATATTATCGAAAGTGGAATTCGAGATTTCACCTGATTTACACGTTTTGAGGTCATCTGAATCAGTTTCCTTTTGTATCTCAGTTACTAATTAAAATAATTTCATAAGTAATACATCATTAGAAAGCTTTGTTGATTTGGAATCGAACAGTAGATTACAGAAAATTCTACCGCCAGATGGTGCTGTAATATTTTAAAATTTCAATTTGTAATTATGATTAAATTATTTTTAGTACATCATTCGAAAGATATTTTAAAGTTCTTTTATATTATCGAAAGTTTTCACCATATTTGCACGTTTTGGGGTCTCCTGATTAGGTTTTTATTT
This sequence comes from Salticus scenicus, assembly GCA_963930645.1. Classification (NCBI taxonomy): domain Eukaryota; kingdom Metazoa; phylum Arthropoda; class Arachnida; order Araneae; family Salticidae; genus Salticus; species Salticus scenicus. Next base: position 114,549,921 of record OZ005657.1, read on the forward strand.
CATCTCAGCTAATTAAGTTAGACCGTTCAAAATTGATATACATAGGTTAATTAGGAGGGGCTGAAAGGGTGGGGAAGAAATAGGCGTGCACCGCGCGCGTACCCCTTAACTTGTGCGTGCGCAGCACGCACGGGACAGCGCTGCCGAAGGCAGTGGGGACCAGGTCCGACTTTGTACCAGATGAGAAATGATTTTTTTAATTTTCTTTTTTTAAGAATAAAAATTTGATTTGAGAAGGAATATGTGCGCGCAGCCCACGTATACCTTCACACGTGCGCGCGCATGGGTCTGCGCTGGGGACCCGGTGTGAGTTTTTACCCGATCAGAAATGATTTTTTTTTTAGGAGGTACGAAGGGTTAGGGAAGGAATACGCGCGCGCAGCGCATGTATCAATTAACTTGTACGCGCTGCGCGCACGGGACCGCACTGCCAAAGGCAGTGGGGACCCGGTCCGACTTTGTACCCGATGAGAAATGACTTTTTTAATTTTTTTTTCTTCAGAATAAAAATTTGATTTGAGAAGGATTATGCGCGCGCAGTGCACGTATACCTTCACACATGCGTGCGCAGCGCGCATGGGTCTTCACTGCCGAACGCAGTGGACACCCGGTGATAGTTTTTACCCGATCAGAATTTTTTTTTACGGGGCACGAAGGGTCAGGGAAGGAATACGCGCGCTCAGCGCGTGTATACCTTAACTTGTGCGCGCGCAGCGCGCACGGGACATCGCTGCCGAAGGCAGTGGGGACACGGGACGACTTTTTACCTGATCAAAAATGATTTTTTTTTTTAATTTCTTTTCTTAAGACTAAAAGTTCTTGTTAGTGATTCATCAATTATAGTGGTTCACTAGTCTCCTTATATTATTAAAATCTGTGCGCATCTGTGCATCTGTCTGTGATGTTGTTGTAAAATTTATACCCTTTCCGTGTTGATTCTCAAATTTAAATTTAAATTCATTTACTACTTAAATATAATTTAAATTCACGTTATAACCTTTAAAATTTAAGTTATTAATTAAATGAATTATAGCGTTTAGTGCTATTTTCTCTTTTGATGCTGCCATTTGAGTTAAAGATATATTAAAATTAAAAAAAAAAACTTGATGATAATTACTTTTAGTTAAAAATTATATTCCTTATTGATATATTTATGTTTAAGTCTTTTGAAATAACTTTAATTACTTACCTCATATTTAAAAGCATATTTTATTAAAATTAACTTAAAGAAAAATATGTTTAAATCCTTTTACGGATTGTTCATTTCGCTACTTAGCGAGGAGATGTAATATTTTTTCAACTGCAGAGTCTCTTTGCTAAGCCCATAGATGGCGGCTGACTCGCAGGGTCGTGTTGCTATAGTTATGGGAGGCGTTCCTATTCTACAGCATCTAGTAGCTGTTACTTGAATCCGTTTCGTGACTATAAAAAGGAGGTAGGAAATATGTAATCAGTCTCTTAAGCTCTGAAGCCCTTAATCTTTTAAGCTTTTATGTTTTTTCAGTTTAGCTCAAAGTCATGAGCTGGTATTTCGATATAATTATAAATTGTTTAGTTTTATTATGATTGTAAATTACGTTTTTGTGACTTGTTCGTTTAGTGAAAAGTAGCTTTCTATTTGAACTCAGTATGGCAGTATTTTTAAGGGTATTTAACCTTTCGTCAGCAACCTTTCTAAAATTGTTTCAGCTGATTTAATGTTATTCATCATTTTGTTTCAACTTTAATAAACTGTTTTAATCGAACTTTTGTCTTCAATGAATGCCACATATATTTATCTTCTTTATAGCTTTTTAGAGCTGAGCAACTATCATTTCACTGCACTGCTAACTCTGCTAACTTGATATATGTGGAAATTGTTTTTTTCACAAGAAGCGGTTATGGGCGATTTGGCTCGTTGTCAGCTCATAGCATTAAAATTTTGATAATAGTTTTTATGGCATTCTAAGTGTTTGAAGATAAGAAATTGAAATGGCAGTAAGTTTAAACCCCACGATTGAAAAATTACGGATGAATAATTATACTACGTGGGTCAAGGACATTAAATTTATTTTAATTGAAAGAAACTGCTGGAATATAATATGTAAGAACGAAATACTGCCTGTTGAAGATGCTGAGGCCGGAATAACTTCAAAACAAGTGGAGGATTTTAAATCTCGTAGTCGAGTTGCATTATCCACAATATATCTGAATACATCGCCTGAAGTCAGAAGCATTATTGAAAATTGTGATTGTGCTATTGATGCCTGGGAGACTTTGAAGAAGACCTTTATATCAGACTCTAGAGCTCATCATATGGGACTGTTTACAGAGTTCATTAATTGTAGAATGTCTGAGAATGAAACGGTGAATTCTTTTGTAACCCGGTTATCAAGAATACTGGACCAGCTGCGTGAAATTGGTCATGCTATGGAGGATGTGTACTGCTGTTTTCAGCTCTTGCAACACCTACCATCCAAGTTTGAATCTGCAGTGCAATATTTGTTGCGTTGGAAGAACGACCAGTTCAAGTTCCAGAATATTGTGTCCGAGTTAACAGCGGAGGAATCGCGTCTACAGCTTCGTGAGGGTGATATTAAGAAAGATGCCAATAACAGTGTTCAGATACAGAACATCCAGCAAAAAGGTAAAAAGCCTTTAACTTGTTTTAAGTGTGGCCGTATTGGCCACTTTAAGAAAAACTGTTTTTTGAATAGTAATGTTAAATTTAAACCTAGAAATTTAAAGTATAACTCCAACGGTCGTGACAAATGCAAATCTCCCCCCTCCTACTACATAGCTCAAGCTAACTTTAGTAATTTAAGTGATGATGACAGCTTTATTTTTGATACTGCTGCTTCAAATCATTTTCTAAGAAATTTAGATCTTTTTGAGCATTATACTCCTGTGGAGGGAGAGGAGCTTTTTGTCGCGATCGATGGTATTAGTTTTCCTATTACTGCTAAAGGAACTGTTAAGTTGGATTTTGGTAAAAATGTATTGTATTTAAAAGATGTGTTATATTCACCAAAGTTACGGAAAAATTTAATATCAGGTCCTAAATTAGATGTGAACGGTGCCACATACACTGGCGGTAGGGGTCGAGTGTCGGTGTTCGGTAAAGATAAAAGACATATTTTTACTGCTAAAATTAAAGACGGTGTTTACTATTTATATCCTAATGTTTCTAAAGTTAAAAAGGGGAGTAAAGTGAATGGGGGGCACCCAGAAAATCCTTCAGCTTCTCTTGCAAAAGTTAATGAAATTGGGTATTGGCATGCTCGTTTTGGGCATGTAAGTCCTGATACTATTGTAAATACTAGCAAGAAGAACGGGGTGAGGGGCCTTCCTAAACTTAAGTTTAAGAAATTTTTTTGTGAGCCTTGTAGGATTAGTAAACAAAACCGTGTGTCTTTTAAATCATCCGATGTTCATGGCGTTAAATCACCGTTGGAGAAAGTATTTATGGACGTCTGGGGCCCAATTAAAGTAACTGGTAAAAATGGGGAAAGGTTCTTTTTGTCCATTATTGATGGATTTTCTAAAAGGGTTGCTGTTTATCCTTTAAAGGATAAGTCTCAGGTTTTTGGTGTATTCGAGAGACACATTGCACGGGCAGAACGTAGTTTGAATAAAAAATTAAAAGCTATTCGTACGGATAATGGTTCCGAATTTGTAAATGACAATTTCAAATCATTTTGTAGTAAAAATGGAGTTGTTCATGAGTTAACTAACACGTTCACACCTGAGCAAAATGGGTTAAGTGAGCGGTTTAATCAAACTTCTTTAAATTGTGTTAGAGCTATTATCACGGATAGTGGTTTGCCTTTTTCTTTCTGGCCCGATGCAATGTTGTATTTCGCGTACACTTGGAACCGTTTAATCCATAGGGGACAAACTAAGACTCCTTTTGAGTTATATACTGGGTTTAAACCATCCGTAAGACACCTGAAGCCGTTTGGATTAATTTCGTATGTTGGGATCCCAAAACAGCATAGAGACCATAAGCTTGAACCTAAGGCTAAAAAGGGAGTACTAATAGGTTATTCATTAAGGACTAAGGGGTATAAAATTTGGTTGGAGGATGAGGATAAAATAGTTGAAACTATAAACGTAACGTTCTCTGATCAGCTATTTAGTAAATGCAGTGGAGCGGTGATGGGCACCTCACTGGAGGAATTGGACTTACTTCCGGAAAGTCCAGTTGATTGTCAAGCTTCCGATCCTGTTGACATTGTTTTCGGGGGTGAGCCCGATGATTCTAGTGACGAGCCCGTCGATGAAACTCCTGTAGATAAATCTTCTCTTAAACCTCTTTCTTCAATTACTTGGAATAGAAAACCCGTACCCAGAAAAATGAGTGACAGAGTTGACATCTTCTATTACCCGGACAACACTAAAACTAGATTGAGATCAATGAACGATGTCAAGCAGTATTGTGATAAAAATAATTTAATTTTTGACTCTAATTTTTTTGATTTCTCTAGTAGTAATAAGTTCGAGGGGGTGGTTGATCAGCAAAACTCAGATAACCCAACTTCAAGTTTAACTCATAAAAAAATCATGACTAGTTATCCCTATACCTAAAACATATAATCAGGCCGTTAAATCTTCAGAATGTATTGAATGGAAAAATGCCATGGATGATGAGATAAATAATATGAAAACTCGTAAAGTTTGGCATCTGGTTAATTTACCGGAGGGGAAAAAAGTTTTGGGAAATAGATGGGTATACGCCGTTAAAAGAGATGAGCTAGGAAACGTTGCCCGCTTTAAAGCGAGGCTCGTGGCCCAGGGCTTTCATCAGATAAAGGGGGACACTTATGACGAGACGTTTTCACCCGTCGTTAATTTCTCAGTAATACGTTTCTTTTTTTCATTATTGGTCTCATGTTATAAATGGCATAATGTTCAATGCGATATAAAATGTGCTTATCTTTATGCACCTTTAAAAGAAGAAATTTATATGTCTCAGCCAAAAGGATATGTTGTAAAGGGAGGGGAAAATCTTGTTTGTAAACTAGACAAAGCGTTATATGGCCTTCATCAAAGTGGTCGGCTCTGGTATTATGAGTTAAATAAAGTACTATTAGATTTAGGGTTTAATAAATTTAACTGGTGTAATTGTTCATATTATTTTGAAAATTATATTGTTTTATTAGTTTATGTAGATGATTTAGTTTTGTTTGGTAAAAATCAATTTCAAATAGACAAAATTCTTAATTTATTAAAATGTAAATTTGATATAAAAATTTTAGGTAAAACCAAGAAATTACTTGGTGTAGAATTTAATTATGAAAATGATTCAGTACAAATTTTTCAGGAATTATATATTAATGAAGTGTATGACAGGTTTAAGTCGTTTAACATCCCTTTCTGCTCATTACCTATTGTAAAAGGCATTAAGTATTCGAAAAAAGATTGTCCTACTAATCAAAATGAAATTGATGAAATGTCTAAATTTCCATATCGGAATATCTTAGGATGTTTATCTTTCATTGCAAACAGGACACGACCTGATATTGCCTACGCAGTTAATATATTCAGTCAATTTCAAAATTCACCGGGGTTTAATCATTGGAATGGGTTAATTAAATTACTTGGGTATGTTTCGTGTACTCGAGATTTGAAATTAAATTTGAATTGTTTTAATCCATGTTTAACTGCTTTCTCTGACGCTGATTTCGCGATGAATAGAGATGACTTCGTATCAATGGGGGGACAAATTTTATTTTTGGATAATAGCCCTATTTCTTGGAAAACTTTTAAGCAAAAAAGTGTTTGCCTTTCAACCATGGAAAGTGAATTTGTATCCATGTGTGACGGGGTTAAAGAATTAATGTGGTTTGATAATATATTACGAGATTGTATTGATTTTAAATTAATTGCTATTTCATATGAACCACCAATACTTTTTGCTGATAACCAAGCAGCTATTAATTTTACGAGGTCTCCTATAGAGAATAACAAATCTAAACATATTAATGTAAAGTTATTTTTCATCCGTGAATGGCTATTTGAGGAACGGTTTGATTTAAAATATGTAAATACTAAAAATAACTTTGCCGATCCCTTCACAAAGCCCCTTACTAAAGGTGATATGTCTAAGTTTGTAAATAAGGTATTTATTAAGTAAATGTATATAGAGTAAATTTAATTTTTTTTGAACGTATAATATATATTTGAATTTTTTTGAAATTGAAAAATGTTTTTTAGAGGGATATGTATGCTTTTTCTTGGTGGGTTTTTCCTACGTTTTCCATTGTGTAGTGATGTATAGTTTAGTTTAACTTTTGTATGAGAGAAATTCGTAGCGCTACGTGTAATTGGTTATGTGTATGTTATGTAAATGTTTCATATATTTGTGAATATCATCGTTTTCTTATTTTGACAATGGGGAATGGGGGAAAAAAAAGGTTTCCTTGAAATGCTGTGCATATTTGCTCTGTATTAATATCTTGTTCTTTCTTTTAGTAGATATGTATAGAATATTGATAGTGCTACTTTTTTTTGAAAGTGTGAGTTGGACTTGTGGACTCTTGATCTTATGATTTACGAGATTGACAAACCTTGTAGCTTTGTGTGAAGTATATTCTGTAGAAGACATATGTGAATCTCTCATCAAGTCACTAAATATTCAAGGAATTTTTTTATTTCTTTTCTAATAAAGTTTATACTGTAATTGCTGACGTTTGTGTTTTGTCGAATCAACACGGTGGGGGGCCTTGTTGTAAAATTTATACCCTTTCCGTGTTGATTCTCAAATTTAAATTTAAATTCATTTACTACTTAAATATAATTTAAATTCACGTTATAACCTTTAAAATTTAAGTTATTAATTAAATGAATTATAGCGTTTAGTGCTATTTTCTCTTTTGATGCTGCCATTTGAGTTAAAGATATATTAAAATTAAAAAAAAAAACTTGATGATAATTACTTTTAGTTAAAAATTATATTCCTTATTGATATATTTATGTTTAAGTCTTTTGAAATAACTTTAATTACTTACCTCATATTTAAAAGCATATTTTATTAAAATTAACTTAAAGAAAAATATGTTTAAATCCTTTTACGGATTGTTCATTTCGCTACTTAGCGAGGAGATGTAATATTTTTTCAACTGCAGAGTCTCTTTGCTAAGCCCATAGATGGCGGCTGACTCGCAGGGTCGTGTTGCTATAGTTATGGGAGGCGTTCCTATTCTACAGCATCTAGTAGCTGTTACTTGAATCCGTTTCGTGACTATAAAAAGGAGGTAGGAAATATGTAATCAGTCTCTTAAGCTCTGAAGCCCTTAATCTTTTAAGCTTTTATGTTTTTTCAGTTTAGCTCAAAGTCATGAGCTGGTATTTCGATATAATTATAAATTGTTTAGTTTTATTATGATTGTAAATTACGTTTTTGTGACTTGTTCGTTTAGTGAAAAGTAGCTTTCTATTTGAACTCAGTATGGCAGTATTTTTAAGGGTATTTAACCTTTCGTCAGCAACCTTTCTAAAATTGTTTCAGCTGATTTAATGTTATTCATCATTTTGTTTCAACTTTAATAAACTGTTTTAATCGAACTTTTGTCTTCAATGAATGCCACATATATTTATCTTCTTTATAGCTTTTTAGAGCTGAGCAACTATCATTTCACTGCACTGCTAACTCTGCTAACTTGATATATGTGGAAATTGTTTTTTTCACAAGAGATGTGGCAACTAAAGCTCCAGCGCTAATAGTCGCAGCGGCTAGAAACTGGTACCAGAGGACGTGAAATTTCTTCATCTCGACATCGCAATAATTTGCTAAGCGATGCGACCCTAATTAGTGGAGATATTTATTAAAACGTCCAAATATGTCTAATCAAAGAACCATTCAAAATGCCAGGCGACCGTAATTTTCTGCCTGAATCGCGTTCCTAAAAAGAAATAGCAGAGAGAGAAAATTTCGAAGGTTTTTGTAAAGCCATCGCTACTCAACTGTTGGAGGTATTGAAAATACACCTGTACCACGAGAAAGAGCATTTATCACCGATACTTACGGTAGAATTTTTTTTTTCAAAAAAGGGAATTTTTACATTTTTCAAAAAAGTTTTAGAAAGGGTCCAAAATTTCCCTTTTTTTCGATCGACTTTTTTGAAACGCCCTGTACGAAAGAGTAACTCTCCAATTTCTTAACAATTGGAATATTTCGAAAGGTCATTCAATCCTCTTTCGAATCATTTAAACATTTTAACAAAATACGGATTAGAGATCCATATTTTTAGATTTTACGAAACATCGATTTTTTCACAAAACATTTTATAACTCAAAATCATATAGAGATAAATCATCTCTTCTTTTTTTTTTTTTTTTTTTTTTTTTTTTTTTTTTTTTTTTTTTGCATATAAACCTCAGTTAGACAATTCACTTCTCAAAAGATTGAAAGATTTTTTCAAAAAATTAATCAGTTATAATTTTTTTAATTTTCTGCGATTCCGGCTTCTTCCACCGTTTGCTGTCATTTTGCCCTGAATGAAATTCTCGATACAAGCATTCCTTTGAATTTCGTTAGTTACCATGGCAACCCCCGATAGAGACAGGGCGAAAGAGTTTTTACTTCCTGCTATAGATTCCTGATTTAGGTCACGTTTTTTGTAATGGGAATAAAAATTGCAAATTTCAAAATGCTTCAATTTTCTTTAAAATTCATTCTAACTTACTGTGCATCGTTAACAGCACAAGGGATAGTTGCAGTTCAAATTTCACCGATTTTGGAAAAAATTTACATTTAATATGCAAATTAAATTTTATTCTAATACGCGTATTTCAAAATCTATATATGATTAAATTATTTTTAATACATCATTCGAAAGATATTTTAAAGTACTTTTATATTATCGAATGTGGATTTCGAGATTTTACCCGATTTACACGTGTTGAGGTCTCCTGATTAGTTTTTTTTTTGTATCTCAGATACTAATTAAAATAATTTCATAAGTAATACATCAATTGAAACCTTTGTGGATTTGTAATGGAACAGTAGATTACAGAAATTTCTACCGCCAAAAGGCGTTGTAATATTTTAAAATTTCAGTATTTCAAATTCTAATTATGATTAAATTAGTTTTAATATATTATTCGAAAGATATTTTAAAGTTCTTTTATATTATCGAAAGATTTAACCTGATTTACACGTTTGGAGGAGTCCTAATTAGATTTTATTTTGCATCTCAGCTGATTAAGCTACACCGTTCAAAATTGGTATATGTAGGTTAATTAGGAGGGAATGGAAGGATGGGGAAGAAATAGGCGCACGGGACAGCGCTGCCGAAGGCAGAGGGGGCCCCGGTTCGACTTTTACCCGATGAGAAATGATTTTTTAAATTTTCTTTTCTTGAGAATAAAAATTTGATTTGAGAAGGAATATGTGCGCGCAGCGCACCTATACATTGACACGTGCGCCCACAGCGCGCATTGTTCTGCGCTGCCGAAGACAGTGGGGACCCGGTGTGAGTTTTTAACCGATCACAAATGATTTTTTTAAGGGGCACGAGGGGTCAGGGAAGGAATACGCGAGCGATGCGCGTGTATCTCTTAACTTGTGCGCGCGCAGCGTGCTCGGGATCCGCTGCCGAAGGCAGTGGGGTACCAGAGCGACTTTTAACCCGATCAGAAATGATTATTTTTTAAATTTCTTTTCTAGTGATTCATAAATTATAGTGATTCATTTAAAAATACTGACCCGCTAGCGGGCGAAGCCCACCTGTCTCTTGTATTATTAAAATCTATGCGCATATGTCTGTGTGTGCATATGTCTGTCTTTTGGCAACAAAAGCTCCGGCGCTAATAGTCGCAGCGGCTCGAAACCGGTACCAGAAGATGTGGAATAACTTCATCTCGACATGGCAATAATTTGCTAATCGATGCGACCCTAATCAGTGGAGATATTAATTAAAGCGCCCAATTATATTTTTTCAAAAAACGTTTCAAAAAGCCAGGCGACAGTAATTTTCACTCTGACCCGCGTTCCTCAAAAGAAAAAGCAGAGGGAGAAATTTTCATGGGTTTTTGTAAAGCAATCGCTGCTGAACTGTTGGAGATACTGAAAATACACCTGTACCACGAGAAAGAGCATTTATTACCGATTCTTACGGTACAATTTTTTTCTTTTTCTTTTTTTTTTTTTTTTTAAAGGGATTTTTTATATTAAAAAAAAAAGTTTTAAAAAGCATTCAAAATTTCTCTTTTTCTCGATCGTAATATTTGAATCGCCATATACGACAGAGTAACTGTCCCACTTCTTAACAACTAGTATATTTGTAAAGGTCATTTAATCTTCTTTCGAATCATATAAACATTTTAACAAAATACGGATTAGCAATCCATATTTTTAGATTTTACGAAACATCGATTTTTTCACAAAACATTTTATAGCTGAAAATCTTTTAGAGATAAATAATTTATTTTTTGTTTGTGTATAGACCTCGATTAGACGAATAAGATATCAAAAGATTGAAAGATTATTTCAACGACTGAATGAGTTATAAATTTTTTAATTCTATGCATAACACCATAGACTTTATTGAAATTCTCGATGCAAATATTCCGCGTTTGTGATTACCATGGCATCTCGAAAGCGTGGCGAAAGAGTTTTTACTTCCTTCCATGGAAGAGTTCAGGTCACGTGATTTTTGACTGCGATTAAAAATCGCAAATTTCAATATTCTTCAATTTTCCTTTGTCGCACACGAAACTTACTATACAGAGTTTTCATTACAAAACAAAGCTGCAGTTCAAATTTCATCGACTTTGGAGAATAAAGAAAAAATTTACATTTTAATTGCAAATTAAATTTTATTTTAATACGCGTATTTCAACTTCTAATTACGATTAAATTATTTTTTATGTACGTCACTCGAAAGACATTTTGAAGTACTTTTATATTATCGAAAATGGGATCCGAGATTTCACCCGATTTACACGTTTTGAGGTTCATGCCGAAGACAGTGGGGACCTTGTCCGACTTTTTACACGATCAGAAATGAATTTTTAATTTTCATTTCTTAAGATTAAAAGTTTCAGTTGAGAAGGAATATGTGGCTTTATGAGAAGGTTTCATTTTGTATCTAAGCTACTAATTAAAATAATTTCATAAGTAATCCATCATTTGAAAGCTTTGATGATTTGGAATCGAAAAGTAGGTAACAGAAATTTCTACCCCCAGATGGCGCTGCAATATTTTATAATTTCAGTATTTCAGATTGTAATTAGGATTAAATTATTTTAAATATATTATTCAAAAGATATTTTAAAATACCTTTATATTATCGAAAGTGCGATTGGAGATTTCACCTGATTTACAGGTTTTGCGGTGTCCTGAAAAGGTTTTCTTTTGTATCTCAGCTACTAATTAAAATAATTTCATAAGTAATACATCATTTGAAAGCTTTGTTGATTTGAAAACGAACAGTAGATAACAGAAATTTCTATCACAGATGGCGCTGTGATATTTAAAAATTTCAATATTTCATATTCTAATTATGATTAAATTATTTTTAATACATCATTCGAAAGATATTTTAAAGTTCTTTTATATTATCGAAAGAGGAATTCGAGATTTCACCCGATTTACACGTTTTGAGGTATCCTGATTAGGTTTTCTTTTGTATCTCAGCTAATTGAGTTAGACCGTTCAAAATTGGTATATGTAGGTTAATTATGAGGGGCTGGAAGGGTGGGAAGGAATTGGCGCGCGCAGCGCACACGGGAGAGCTTTGACGAAGGCAGTGGGGAGCCGGTCCGACTTTTTACCCGAACAGAAATGATTTTATTATTTTTATTTTCTCAAGAATAAAAGTTTGACTTGAGCGCAAGTATATATTCAAACTTGTGCGCGCAGCGCGCATGGGTCTGCGCTGCCGAAGGCAGTAGGGACCAAGTATGAGTTTTTACCCGATGAAAAATGTTATTTTTTAAAAATTCATTTCCTTAAGAATGAAAGTTAATAAGTAAAAATATGGAATTTTGAGAAATCATGAGGATGGTGAAGGAATACGCGCTCGCATCACACGGGTCAACGCTGCCGAAGGAAGTGGGGACCCGGTGTGAGTTTTTACCCGATCAGAATCGATTTTTTTTTTCTTAAGAGTAATGTTAATGAGTGATAAGATGCAATTTTGAGAATTCATTGATTATAGTGAATCGTTTAAAAATATTGGCCCGCTAGCGGGCGAAGCTCGCTAGTCTCCTTATATTAATAAAATCTGTACGCATCTCTCTGTGTGTGCAACTGTCTGTCTGTGAAAAATTGATTATGGCAACTAATGCTCCGGCTCTAATAGCCGCAGCGGCTCGAAACCGATATCAGAAGACGTGGAATGTCTTCATCTGGACATCGCAATAATTCGCTAAGTGATGCGACCGTAATTAGAGTAGATATTAATTAAAACGTCTAACTATGTCGAATCAAAAATTGATTAACAAAGGCAGGCGACCGCAATTTTCCGTCTGAACCGCGTTCCTCAAAAGAAAAACAGACAGAGAAAATTTCGTGGGTTTTTAAAAAGCCATTGCTGCTCAAATGTTTGAGATATTGAATACACTTGTAGAGATATTGATACATCCGTACCACAAGAAAGAGCATTTATTACCGATTGTTACGGTACAATAAATTTAAAAAAAAAAAAAAAAAAAAAAAAAAAAAAACAGAATTTTTATATTAAAAAAAAAAAAATAGTTTTAAAAATGGTCCAAAATTTCTCTTTTTCTCGATCGACTTGTTTGAAATACCCTGTACGAAAAAATAACAGACCCATTTCTTAAAAACCTGTAAATTTGGAAAGATCATTTAACCCTCTTTCGAACCATATAAACATTTTAACAAAATACGGATTAGCGATCCATATTTTTAGATTTTACGAAACATCGATTTTTTCACAAAACACTTTATAACTTAAAAACTTTTAGAGATAAATCATTTTTTTTTTTTTTTTTTTTTTTTTTTTTTGTATATAGAACTCGGTTAGACGAATCAGATCTAAAAAGAATGAGACATTTTTTCAAAAATGGAATCAGTTATAAATTTTTTAATATTCTGTGATTCCGGCTTCTTTCATCGTTTGCCGTTTTTTATGCTGAATGAAATTCTTGGTGCAAGCATGCCTTTGCCGTTCGTTGGTTACCATGGCAACTCCCGATAGAGACATGGCGAAAGAGTTTTTACTTCCTGCTATAGATTCCTGATTCATGTCAGATGTTTTTTGTACTGGGAATAAAAATTGCATATTTCAATATTCTTCAATTTTCCTTTCTCGGACAAAAGACTTACAATGCAGAGTTTTCATTACAAGACGAAGTCGCTGTTCAAATTACATCGATTTCTAAGAATAAACAAAAAATTTACATTTTAATTGCAAATTAAATGTTATTCTAATACGCGTATTTCAAATTCTAATTATGATTAAATTATTTCAATGCATCATTCGAAAGATATTTTAAATTTTTTTATATTATCGAAGTGGAATTTGCGATGTACCCGATTTACAAGTTTTGAGGTTTCCTGAATCGGTTTTATTTTGTATCTCAGCTACTAATTAAAATAATTTCATAAGTAATACATCATTTGAAAGCTTTTTTCATTTGGAATCGAATAATAGACTGCAGAAATTTCTACCGCGAGATGGGGCTGTAATATTTTAAAATTTCTATATTTCAAATTCTAATTATGATAAAATTATTTTTAATACATCATTCGAAAGGTATTTTAAAGTCCTTTTATATTTTCGAAAGTGGAATTCAAGATTTCTCCCAATTTACACGTTTTGAGGTGTCCTTATTACGTTTTCGTTTACATCTCAGCTAATTGATATAGACCGTTCAAAATTGGTATATGTAGGTTAATTAGGAGGGGCTGGAAGAGTGCGGATGGAATAAGAGCGCGCAGCAACCGTATCCACTAACCTGTGCGCGCGCATCATGCACGGGCTTGCTCTGTCGAAGGCAGTGTGTACCCCGTCCGACTTTTTAGCCGATTAGAAACGATTTTTTTAATTTTCTTTTCTTAAGAAGAAAAGTTTGACTTGAGAAGGAACATGTGCTCACAGCGCAATGAATCACTAACAGTAACTTTTATTCTTAAGAAAAGAAGTTAAAAAAAAAACATTTCTGATGGGGTAAAATTTCGTCCCTACTGCCTACGGCAGCGTAGTCCCATGCGCGCAGCGCGCGCTTATTCCTTCCCTGACACTTTGCACGTGTGAAAGTATACTTGCGCTGCGCCCACATGTTCCTTCTCAAATCAAATTTTTATGCTTAAGAAAAGAAAATTAAAAAAGTTATTTCTCATCGGGTAAAAAGTCGGACCGGATCCACACTGCTTTCGGAAGCGCAGTGCCGTGCGCGCCTTTTTCTTACCCATCCTTCCAATCCTTTCTAATTAACCTACATATACCAATTTTGAACGGTCTAACTCAATTAGCTGAGATGCAAAATAAAACCTCAAAAAGTGTAAATCAAGTGACTATTATATAAAAGAACTTTAAAATATCTTTTGAAAGATTTATTAAAACTAATTTAATCACAATTAGAATTTGGAATATTGAAATTTTAAAATATTACAGCGTCACCTGGTGGTAGAAATTTCTGTAATCTACTGTTCTATTCCAAATCAACAAAGCTTTCAAATGATGTATTACTTATGAAATTATTTTAATTCGTAGATGAGATACAAAGAAAACCTAATCAGGACACCTCAAAACATGTACATCGGGTGATATCTCAAATTCCACATTCGTTAATATAAACGTACTTTAAAATACTTTTCGAATGGTGTATTAAAAATAATTTAATGGTAAATAGAATTTGAAATACGTATATTAGAATAAAATTTAATTTGTAATTAAAATGTAAATTTTTTCGAAAATCGATGAAGTTTGAACTGTAACTATCCTTTGTGCTGTTAACGGTGCACAGTAAATTCGAAAGAATTTAGCAGAAAATTGAAGCATTTTGAAATTTGCAATTTTGATTCCCTGTAAAAAAACCACGTGATCTGAATTGGTAAAAGATTTCTTTCTTTCGCCAGATATCGTTTTTTCTGTGAATGGGAATTGCCATGGTAACCCACCACATGAATTCGAATGGATCAAGAACGCGGTATTCAATGGTTTTATGCCTAAAATTAAAATTCAGTTTTTGAAAAAATTCTTTCAATCTTCTGCGAAGTGAACTGAGAAATGATTTCTCTAAAAGATTTTGAGTTATAAAATGTTTTGTGAAAACATCGATGTTTCGTAAAATCTAATAATATGGATCGCTAATCAGCATTTTGTTAAAATATTTATATGGTTCGAAAGAGGAATAAATGACCTTTCGAAATATACCAATTGTTAAGAAATGGGACAATTACAGTCGTACAGGGTGTTTCAAAAAAGACGATCGAAAAAAAGAGAAATTTTGGACCTATTTTAAAACTTTTTTAAAAAATATAAAAAATACATATTTTTCAAATAAATTTTACGTAATAATCGGAAATAAATGCTCTTTTCCGTGGTACTTTCGATTTTAAAGGGGGGAAAAAGGGGGAAAGTAGATTTGGAGGGGAGGGGAAAGGGGGGAAATTAGTTTGAGAGGGAAATCCGTTCTAGACCCACACATGTAGCACCTCATTTTAAAGGTCTTGAAATTTCATGGCGATTGGGGATGTTTGTATACAGCATAGTGCGACCCCTGGTGGTCAAAAATGGAACTAAGTGATTTTGCTGTAGACCATATCATGTTGCACCTTATTTTAAAGGTCTTGGTATTTCCTGACGGTTGGTGATCTTCGTACAGAACACACTGTGCCCCCTGGTGGTGGAAAGTACAACTAAAGGATTTTGCAGTTGACACCACCATGTGACACTTTATTTGAAAGGTCTTGGAAATTCAAGGCGATTGTTGATAGAGGTCTTGAAATTTCATGTTGATTGGGGATGTTTGTATACAATATAGCGCGCCCCTGGTGGTTAAAAATGGAACTAGGTGATTTTGCAGTAGACCCTATCATGTTACAACTTATTTTAAAGGTCTTGATATTTCCTGACCGTCGGTGTTTATGTATAGAATACGCTGCGCCCCCTGGCGGTGGAAAGTGTAACTAAAGGATTTTGCAGTTGACACCACCATGTGACACCTTATTTGAAAGGTCTTGGAAATTAAAGACGATTGGTGATGTTCGTGTACAACATACTGCGCTCGCTGGTGGAGGAAAGTGGATTTTTCAGCGTGTTCGTAGCATGCCTGCTATACGGTGCCGCTGCCACAGGCAGCGGTAACACGAGTCAGAGGTTTGTTCGGTTCAAGGTTAATTTTTGAGAATTTTTCCATGTTATTAGCGGCTTGAATATACGTGCCGCAGGCACTGAGTCACGAACCCGAGTTCCGTTCTGTTTGAGGTAATTTTTTTTTGTTACAGATGATTATTTATTTTGTGATGTTTTCATTTAAAAATAGAAATTCAAAGAAAATCGAGTTAAAGATATAAACCCATACAAATTTAAGGTTCATTTAAGGTTCAATCAAGGGCCCGGGCATTGCCGGACGGGTTCTTTCGGTTCCAGGTTAATTTTTGGGAATTTTTTTTTTATGTTGTTAGCGGCCCGCGTATGCACTGCCGCAGGCACCGGGGTCACAAGGCAGAGTTTCGTTCGGTTCGAGGTAATTATTTTTTGTTACAGCTGATTATTTTTTTTCGCAATGCTTTTATTTAAAAATAGAATTTCAAACAAATTCGAGTTAAAGATATAAAATCTAATAAATTTAAGGTTCATTTAAGGTTATTATCACGGGCCCAGGCATTGCCGGGCTGTTTCGTTCGGTTCCATGTTAATTTTTGGGATTTTTTTTTATGTTGTTAGCGCCGTGTATGCGCTGCTGCAAGTACCGAGGTCACAAGGCAGAGTTTCGTTCGGATCGAGGTAATTTTTTTGTTACAGATGGTTAGTTTTTTCGTGATGCTTTCATTTAAAAACAGAAATTCAAACAAAATCGAGTTAAAGGTATAAAATAATACAAATTTAAGGTTCATTTCAGGTATCATGGGCCTGGGCAACGCCGGACGGGTCAGCTAACATATAGTCTTAGTATTAAACGAAATAGAAAATAAAAGATAGCATCTGTTTATTTGAAGTCAGTTTGACGTCACATTGAGAGTACTTTGTAGAAAGTGATGTCATACATAGTATGACATCGAACGGTTTCCACCCCGGGGGGGAAACGGGTTAAAAACACGTTTACGAGCTTAACTAAGCTCCAAATTACTTCACGGTGAAGAAATTGTACATATGGAAACTAGAGTCGAATACTAAAGAATCACTTTCTGCGAATTTGGAATTTATGATTTTAAAGGGGGAAAGTAGATTTGGAGGGGGGGAACGGGGGAAATTAGTTTGAGAGGGAAATCCGTTCTGGACCTGCACATGTAGCACCTCATTTTAAAGGTCTTGAAAATTCATGTTGATTGGAGATGTTTGTATACAATATAGGGCGCCCCCTGGTGGTGAAAAATGGAACTAAGTGATTTTGCAGTAGGCCCTATCATGTTACACCTTATTTTAAAGGTCTTGGTATTTCCTGACGGTTGGTGATCTTCGTACAGAACACACTGTGCCCCCTGGTGGTGGAAAGTGCAACTAAAGGATTTTGCAGTTGACACCACCATGTGACACCTTATTTGAAAGGTCTTGGAAATTCAAGGTGACTGGTGATGTTCGTATGCAACATACTGCGCCCCCTGGTGCGGAAAGTGAATTTTGCAGCGCGTGCGTAGCATGCCTGCTATACGGTGCCGCAGCCACAGGTGGCGGAAACGCGATTCAGAGGTTCGTTCAGTTCAAGATTAATTTTTAAGAATTTTTTCATGTTATTAGTGACCCGCATATACGCTGCCGCAGGCACCGGGGTCACGAGCCCGAGTTCCGTTCAGTTTGAGGTAATTTTTTTGTTACATATAATTATTTTTTTCGCGATGCTTTCATTTAAAAATAGAAATTCAAACAAAATAGAGTTAAAGGTATTGAATCATACAAATTTAAAGTTCATTTAAGGTTATTATCATGGGCCCGGGCAACGCCGGTCGGGTTCATTACTATTCCTAGTTTCAATATGAAGCATAATTAGCATTTATAACGTATTAAAAATTAATCCTAACATTCTTAAATTTAAAAATGCTTAAATATAAGCTTGTAAGGCTCTGCGTTTCAAAGAATAATTTTGATAAATAAACTATCATTTTATGAGGTTAAAAAAAATATTACGCCAGTCACAAATTTTTATTTTGTCAAACCAATTAATACTTAATTTGCATTTTAATATTCAAAACACTTTGTATGACATCTGAAGATATAATGATATTATGAGAAAGAAAAAAACTTTTAATATGAATATGTGAATATAAATGAAATATTTTCCTTAATTTATTACAAACGTAGCTGCCAACATTTTAAATTATTCCAATGTATTTTTAACCCCGTTTTTATTTCGCACCACTTTATTAATAGAATACTTCTCTCCAATATGTAACTACAATAAAATAAGAAAAAAATACTCTTAAAAAAAAGCTGTATGAAATAAAGGCGGACCAAAAAATACTCTGGAATAAATTAAATTGTTCGCATCTATGTATAAATGTTATATTGGTTGCCATGGAATGTTTATAATAGGAAGTCTTAAGAATTTGTTTATAAACCTTTATTAGAAAGCAGTAAATAAAATGATTGGTCGGAGAAGTTCGGAAACGCCAACAATAATCGGAATAATTACTTTTTTTTATTATTATTATTTAAAGTATTTGGTAGCAATTATACACGAAAGAATAAAAATAACAAATAATCTATTCAATGAAAATTGCAATAAAAATTTATAGACCAAGAGTAATTCCAAAGTTGTTTCTTTAAGTTAACTTTTACATTAAAATACTTTAAAACGCAATAACTGTGAAATTATAAAACTAAAATCACAGAATAAGCTTGATTTGAAATTTTGTAATTTTGTAAATGTATACAATTACGACCATAAATTCATAAAGTTATTTTTGCAAGGAATTAAAATTTTACTCAAAAAGAAAAAAAAAAAAGAAAAATGCTTGATCAATAAACAAAAATATCGTTTTTCATCCGATAATTTTTTTTCCTCATATGGGATTTTTTTTTTTTTTTTTTTCATATGAAGCTATACAACAATTTTTGGTGTTTTGATAATAAAATAAAATAAATAAATAAATGAAAAAAGATTCCTTTGCACTAACATAAATTGTTTTCAAACTAAAAATTCTCAAGAAATGCCAGAGAATGAAGCTTGGGAAAGACATGTTAAATCTAACAGTCTCTAACATAATAACTATAACAAAATAATAATAAAATATGTCAGTTTCCTGAAACTTTTTATAAATAAATATTGCTATTAGGGAGAATAATACACTCTATAACAAAAAAAAGGTGACGCACCAAGAAGGAGTAATGCAAACTGGACACAAATTGACATACATAGAGGTTTTTATTGAATCAAGCACCAATTCATCATTATCGTCGATCCTACATGCAACTGGTACTTAAGTGACTTCAAATACCCTTAATAGGTGGTTCAGTGGGGTTGAGCTCAGTCCCCGGATCTCTCTTCCACTGAGGACGTTTGGAGAATCATAAAAAGGATCCTACAACCAGATCGGGATTTTACCAATCTAACGCAACAATTGGACAGAATTTGACACGATACTTCACAGGAGAACATAGCCAACTCTATCAATTAATACCAAGCCGAATAACTGCGTACATAAGGGCCAGAAGTGGACCAACGCGTTATTGACTTGTTTACATCGAGAGGCCCTTTCTCTTGATTAAATCATTCAAATTTTCTGAAACTGTGATCAATTGTTTTCTGCACATGTACATCACATCTATCAATTTTTGTCCCACTCGGACCCTACCAATTTTTGTTCCCACTTCTTCTTGGTGCGTCGCTTTTTTTGTTATAGAGTGTACATGTAATCAGTTGAGAAAACACGGTTTTCAATCAATTTGATGAATTTTTATGCAATTAAAACTTCAATTTTTTTTTTTTTTTCACTCCTCGCTAAATCATCATTTGATATTTTTAATTAACTCGAGAAAATTGCAATTTGTTCTGTTATTCACAGATGTTTCAGGGAGTGGCGTTATTATTTCTTACTGCTTCAATGAATTGCATCAGAGGATAAAAATAAAAATTATTCAAACTACAATACAAAGTTTTTTTCCAATGCAAAATATTACAATATCTATCAGTAAGTATTTAGACACTTTCGAATTTAGGCGTTTTGTCAAATATTTAGAAAAATTCTTCAGGAATTATCTTGAAACAAACTATAAAGAACCTGAGTATAAAGAACATACACTTCAGCTAAAGTTTTGTTCTTGAGGGGAAAAGGAGACCAGTAAAAAATTAAACAAAAATCAAAATGTTTTGGATCACCCTGTAAAAAGTATTGCTTGAAATGCGTTTTTGGAGTAGTATGTAAATATGAGAATTCTTCTAATTATTTGTGTAAATTTCTATGAGTCTACCAAATATTATCATTGAGATATAACAGTTTCTTTAAAAAACTGGAAAAAAAGGGCCACTTTTTTAATTATAACACGTAGGATATTAAACTTATAAGGGAACTCTTTGAAGTGATAATCGCCGATTTTTCTGAAAAAATTCTGGCATAAGATTCAATCATGAATAGCATCTTCCTAAAATATTAGCTGCTGAGTCGCAATAGAGCAGGCGCATGTTTATAAACAAACGACGCTATTCTGCAACTTTTGCGCATGTAGGCAAAATATCTGCCTTTCCATTAGTGCTTTATCCCATCTTTTGCCTACATTCTAAAGTACTTGCGGAATCATCTGTCGCAGTGACGTCACGTGCGCCTGCTCTATAGATAAGCTATAAAAAATTATTAAAAATTCAAGCATGTCTGCAATATTTCCAAAAAAGCGCCTGTTTGGCGACTGCATTCTTCGGAATTTCATTGCAATGAAGATTTAATAGATGTAGATGTTCTTCTTTCTATTTGTAGCCAAACGAACTCCATACGCTGTCGAACACTTGAGAATTCAGAATAGTTAACAAAAACCAGATAATTTACCAGATTGAGACTTACTTAGTCGAAATTCTAAATAATATTTAATATTTCAATTAAATAAGCTGTGTCAATAACAATTGCAAGAGCATTAACACCAAGTTTTTAATAACGACATTAAAAAAATATATGATCAAGACTTTTATATAAATTTAAATAAAATAAAACATTATATATTAAAACACAAAGCTTTTTTTTTTTTTTTTTTTTTTTTTTTTTTTTTTAACTAAAATGAAAGCATTTCGTATCCGAACACATTTTTCTCTTATAAGTCAGATCATTTTATTGGCAGTACCAACCTTCGACGAACAAGCAACTCAACAGACTATGAGTTGTGTGGATCCAGTACCTCATTAGAGCTACGCAATGAGCAATTGCAGACGATTTATGATTCTACCCTAAATTTCGACCTGTTTGTTGATTGGGTTTAACGTCGCACTAGTACTGTACTATGGGCAATTGGCGACGGTTTGTGATGAGCTTATGAGGATGATCCGGTGACATCTGCAGGTGATAAATGATTGCATTCTGCATACAGTCGGTAACAAAAGTGTCCGAACACTAGCATAAATTCCTATGCAAAAAAGTGCACTTTGGTTTTCTTAAATAAATCCTTATCGAATCATGTTCTTACACTGACTAAGAATAGGATTCGACAAGGATTTATTTAATAAAACCGTGGGAAATGTACTTTTTTTACATAGGAATTCTTGCTAGTGTTCGGACACTTTTGTTACCGACTGTATGTTATTTATTTTTAATATATCCATCCGATTTGTATGTTTAACTCGACATCCCCCGCCCCATACCCCTGTAAATTTCGTCGAGATGAGGACAGATATATCATAACCGGATTAAAATACAAAAAATAAAAAAAAACACTCTGGGTCAGCTGGGGAATCGAACCCATTCTTTTACACTTGAAGGCGATTAGCAAGGGTGACATACTCACTCGGCCACAGAGGGTCTGCATTCAGCATAACAATTATTTTTAAAACAACAAGATTTCGCTGTTAATAATTCTGTAAAATTCCCTATGAAATTCATTGCGCTGCACTAGTGTGACGTAAAACCCAAACAACCTTATGAAATTCTAATGCATATTTTTACAAAATTCTTTATATTATTATTCGTAAACATATATAAAATAAATTGCCAGAAATGTAAGAAGCCATAAAGTAGTAGTTATGCACATATTTTTCCAATTTTAAATAAACCCTCCGTAAAAGATCAAGGGAGGCATACTATTGTAACAATCGCAGCTGTCGTAGATCACAAGTCGGATCGTACACTCTGCAGCAAAAGTGTCTGAGCACTAGCAATAATCCCTGTCTTTAAAAAGTACATTTAATACTACTAAATAAATCCTTGTTGAGTCATGTTCTCAGTCTGTTTAAGAACATGATTCGACAAGGCTTTATTTAACAAAGCAGTATAAAGAGTACTTTTTTTAGACATGGATTATTGCTAGTGCTCGGATACTTTTGCTACGGAGTGTATGATCCGACTTGTGATCTACGATAGCTGCGATTGTTACAATAGTATGCCTACCCAAAATTGTAATAGCACTTCTAAGGACCATCTCTAGGAATATGTCCCAGACTGTCGCCTTGCATAGCTGTAGTGTGAATTAAAACTTAAAACCTACTCAACCTCAAATATCTTAAATATTTTATTAATTTTGATTTATTTATTTGAGTATTAATTTCAATCACCTATTCAAATAATTAAATTTTCAATCAAATATTATAATTCATATTGGTCGCCAATTGCCCATTACACAGCACTAGTGCGACGTAAAACGTAGCCAACCAACCTATAAATCATATTATTTTTAAAATCGTCTGCAAATTTATATAAATGCACATGCCGAGAGCTTCAAACATTGATTTACTCCAGTTTATATATAAGCTGGAGTAATGTAAAAGTAACTCTGAAATTGAAATTGCATTATTTTAAATAAATGCAATTTTGAAACATTACATAAAATAATTGAAAATATTGGATCTAACGTAAAACATAAAGTCACTTTTTCTAAAAACAAATTTCTAGATTTCAGAAAATATCTTGAGTGTTGGTGGGCTTTAACGCCGCACTATCGCTACGCAGTGGGAAATTAAAGACTGCCTTATATTCACACTTAGAGATGTTCCGGAGACATGACATCTTAATTTTTAACCTCCGCAGAGGGGATGGCTTCCTTGCTTCAGTAACCCCTAGAGCGATAGAAAATACTACCCTCCTATACTTAAGCTCTTTGGCATCATTTAAGGAAGGTTAATGTGATTTGGTGATGACTTTTTTCGTATTTGGCGTTCAAAACGTAAAGTTTAAGAATTTTTTGCAGCTTTCCTGTTGCGATTCAGCAGCTAATTTTTTTACTAGCGAATTAAGTGCTACATAAACTATAGTCTGCAATATTTTGAAGGAAATCGGTGATTATCACTTGAAAGAGTTCCCTTGTTAGTGAAAAGCCATATTTTGGAAACTTAGCGTGCTGCATTAGACACAGCATACTTCAATCAGAATGCAAAAATGTTAAACATCTTACGAAATATGAGCATTTTTACTAAATAATTGTTAAGTACGCATGCGCAAGCTTTAAAAAAATTTCATTTGTTTAATTTAATAGCGAAAAGTATAGAGCTGCTTATATGAAAACCCCAAAGAAATATTGTGAAAATTCAAAAAGTTTTGAGTTATAAAATAAACAGAATTTCATGTCCTTAAAAAAAAGGAAGATGATAAAGGGTTTTATCAATATTTATATACAATCAGCGAGCACTCTATTACCATTGGGCATTGATTGAATCAAAATAAAAATGTGAGTAAAACCCCTTATAGTTTAGCTTTTATTTTGAAACTGAAATTCTGTCTATTCTATCTCTCATAACTTTTTAAATTTACACGATATTTGTTTGGGACTTTCATATAAGTAGCTCAATACTTTTGGCTATTAGGTTATGCAAATGAATTTTTTTAAAAGTTTGCGCATGCGTAGTTAAAAATTATTTAGTAAAAATGCTCATATTTCATAATTTATGTAACATTTTTGCATTCTGATTGTAGTATGCGGTGTCTAATGTAGTATACTAAGTTTCTTAAAAATGGCTTTGCACAAGGTCTAATACCGTACGTGTTATAATTAAAAAAGTGGGATTTTTTTTTTTTTTTTTTTTTTTTTTTTTTTTTTTTAATTTTTTTAAGGAAACCGTTATATCTCCTTGAATACATGTGTTAGTCTCATAAAAATTTATACAGATAGTTAAAATAATCCCCATAATCACATAGCCAAAACACATTTCAAGCATTACTTTTTTATAGGGTGATCCAAAACAATTTTGGCTTTTGTTTAATTTTTTTTACTGGTTCTCTTTCTTTCTTAAAGGTAAAATTTTTACCGAAATATATGAGGTATAACATTCTCTTTACACTTCCAAAGTTTCAAGATAATTCCCCAAGAATTTTTCTAGACGTTTGACAAAACGTCTAAATTCGAAAGTGTCCAAATACTTATTGATAGATAGTGTAAGCTTAAAAACAGTTAATGCAACCAATTAATTTTCTCATTGGAGTTTACACGTTCACCTGCAGTTAAACATTTCTTCATTATTGTTTAATTTAACCCTTTAACTTCACGATATATTTTCTTTTGAAAATTGCTAAAATAGTTTAAAAAGATTATTATAAGACACATAGCAGACCATAAATATTTAAAAAGAAAAAAACAGCATTTTTAACTTTTCGAAAAATTTTGGCTTCAATTTGTTAACTTGATTAAATTTTAATAATAATTAATTTAATAAATAAATAAAAAACTTTGTAAATAAACGCTATAAAAAAATAAAAAATAAAAAAAAACTTGCAACAATTGTTTCAGGTCAAAATAATATAGCACTGCCTTTGGTCAAGGAAAAAAATGGGCACGGGTGGATCATTAAAGCAGCTACCACATACTCGTACCTACTACATATTGTTGAATGCAAAGTGTTAAATAATTAGTTTTAGTGCGAAAACAATAAATGTCAAAGTGCTAATAAGTGAATGAAATGGAGAAAAAATAACTCTAATTGCACTACTCTGCAAAAAAAAAAAAAAAAAAAATTCGAGATCTGATACCATTCTTGCTGATTCTTATGTAAAATGACCTCCTGAATCCGAATATGACTCACATTTTGCCCAGTCACCCCCTGTTTTCTAGATACACCACCCCCTCCCTCAATTTCTTTCCCTGTTCGATAATTTTATGACCATGAATTTGATTTGAAGAATGAAATTTAACACCTAAAAAACAAAAAATATATAAAGTTTAAAAAATAACATTAATAACAGATTAAAAAAATATAAGATATGTAATGCATAATTTCAATGGCAAATCCCCCAAAAAATTTTCCCTTGTCGTAAATGTCCATGTTTTAGAATTTTCAATGGTTAAAATAATCCTCCTCCTCCTAAAAATAAAATTTATAGTCATAAAATCACCGAAAATGATAAAAATAGGGGGCTATTCCTAAAACACGGTGGGTGTAGGGCAAAATAAAATGGGCGTCATATTCGGATTCAGGGGGTCATTTTACATAAGAATATGCTGAAATGGTGTCAGAGGCAATTTTCTTGCCGAACAGCGTTATTATACTTTTTCATTCGACATAAAGCAACAAAGCATTATTTCCAGTTCTAATATTTTGGAAATGCAAAAAATTAAGATCATAAATGTATAAATTGTTATTACATAGAATCAATATTTTAATCATAAATAAACAAAAATATTTACTTCTATCTGGTATGAAACCTATTTTTAAGATTTATTTTGTTGCCACTCCGAGAGGAAAAACTTTTTTAATTGAAGCTATACATCAGTATTTCGTATTGTGGTAATAGTAATAATTATTATTGTTCCTTTATACTAATATAACAAGATTTGAAATTAAAAATTCCCAAAACTGCCAGCAAATGAAGTTTTGGCAAAGGCGTGTTACATTTACACCAAAAAAGAAAAAAATCCACCAAACTATGATTCTACAGTTGAAGCAGACTGAGATCCAAGTTAGACTCCAATCATCTCTAACATTTTGCAATTAAGGTCAAACCTTTTATTAGAAAATAGGAGGACCAGAAATCCAAGAAAAGAAAAATAATCCTAGTTATCCCAACGCCCTCTTTTTTAATTATACACTGATGGGGAAAAAAATCCCAACACCAAGAAAAAATTATTGTACAGTAATGAAATTTCAGCAATACATTTGTCTAGGTAACATATTTAATTGATTAAAGTTTCAAGATCACAGGTAGAGCCATTGGCGAGAAGAGCCATTTCAAATGTGAAATGTTGGTACATTAGTAACCGGTGTAACCGCCAGAATTTTGAATGCAAGCATGCAAACGTGCATGCATTGTGTCGTATAGGTGTCGGATATCAGTTTGTGGGATGCAGTTCCATGCCTGTTGCACTTGGGCGGTCAATGCAGGGACGGTTAATGCTGGTTGTGGATGACGCTGGAGTTGTCGTCCAATGATGTCCCATACGTGCAGAGGCTGATTAAGGGGGAAGCACACATTATCTCCGCTCTCACCGGAATATTTTTACAATTATTTTTTACTTCATGTCATAGAAATTCCACGCTTTGACGAGGAAATATTTTTTATAAAAAATAAACGGTGTAAAACAATCCAATTTACTCACCGTTATTAGACACCAGAATTCTTTTAAAATAATTTTTAATGAGAATTTTCTATTTGTATTAGGAGGAAAGTATTTGTTAAAAAATAACGGTGTAAGTATAAATAATGTGTGCTTCTCCCTTAATCAGGCTCTGCATACGTGCTCGATTGGAGAAAGATCTGGTGATCTAGCAGGCCAAGGCAACATGTCGACACTCTGTAGAGCATTTTGGGTTACAACAGCGGTATGAGGGCGAGTGTTATCCTGCTGAAAAACACCCCCTTGAATGCTGTTCATGAATGGCAGCACAACAGGTTGTATCACTAGACTGACGTACAAATTTGCAGTCAGGGTGCGTGGGATAACCACGAGAGTGCTCCTGCTGTCATACGAAATTGCTCCCCAAACCATAACTCCAGGAGTAGGCCCTGTGTGTCTAGGCCGCAGACAGGTCGCTAGCAGGCGTTCACCTGGCCTCCTTCTAACCAACACACGGCTATCACTGCGACCAAGGCAGAACCGGCTTTCATCAAAAAACACAACAGATCTCCACTCCGTCCTCCAATGAGCTCTAGCTTGACACCACTCACGTCGCAAACGGCAGTGGTTTGGAGTCAGTGGAATGCACGCTACAGGGCGTCTGGCTCAGAGCTGTCCTTGAAGTAACCGATTTGTAACAGTTCGTGTGTCACTGTGGTGCCAACTGCAGCTCGAATTTCAGCTGCAGACGCAGTACGATTAGCCACAGCCATACGCCGAACACGGCGGTCTTCCCTCTCAGTAGTGCCACGTGGCCGCCCGGAACCCGGTCTTCTTGAGGCAGTACCTTCCCTTGACCACTGCTGCCAACACTCATGCACAGTGGATACATTCCTGCCAAGTCTTTCTGCAATATCGCGGAAAGAAAACCCACCTTCTTGTAGCCCTACTACACGACCTCGTTCAAACTCAGTGAGCTGTTGATAATGGCTTCTTCGTCTTCTTAGAGGCATCCTTGACTAACATTAACCCACTACGTCAAATCTCAACTGTAAATAACGATCACGAACCTTACAGCGCTTATTTAAAGCAAACCTCATTCGCATGTTCATAGTGTCGCTACAAGCGCCACACTTATGCGCGTAGCTCAAAATTTGAAACGACGTCATCTTTCAGATATATAAACACGCCTACCAAATTTCGTTTATCTAGCACAGCTACTTCCTGGTGTTGGGATTTTTTTTTTCCATCAGTGTATTTACAGTATTTTTTTCTTTCTTAGATCATTTTAAATGGCTCTTTATTATTTTTCCTGGAAGAATTTGGAATTCATTATTTAAATTATTGATGCGTTTCAAAAATAAAAGATATTTTTGTTTGGCAACGATTTACTTTACGTAGATACTCTATTATGATTCTCCTTTTTTGTTTGGATTGCCTATAAAGTGAACAAAATACGCTTATTTCTTCGATGATTTTTTCACACTTGAAAGAATATACACAGGTCAATGGTTCTTCTGCTGCTGTTCTTGAGATGAGAACTCCACTACGGAATTATTTTTTAAACAAATCATTTGCTTCTGTTAAATAACTATTCATCCGTAATTTTTCTATATCATTTCGATTAAGTTCGATTCATTCTAAGATTTTTTATAAGTTGATTTACATTTGAGGCATATGTTCTTATAAATAAGCAACTCCTTGGAAAAAAAAAAAAGGATCTGTATTACTAACAAAAGACTTGACGCTACATAAAGAAACACAAGAAAAGTGTAGAACGCTGTTTACATTACAGTTTAGTTATTCCGTTTACACGTTGAAGGCGTTTCCTATGTTTACTGATCCGTATTACTATTATAGTTATTTTTATTTCATTCATTCATTTAATTTATTTTCATTTGTATGTGATTTTGCATTTCGCTTGAGCTTTTGGCAAAATTTTGATAAACATTTTTGTAAGGATTCGTTTACCAGAATGTCTTAAAGAATCATTTCACTTCAATGTAAAAAGATTCTGTAAAATTGCAACATTTTCCTATCGTAAAAACAGAGAAGATTGCTGCTAGTTCTATAAATACAATTAAGTGTGGTATATTTCACATTGCGCTGTAAAATCGGTGGCGAAAATTTCCCGGGTCGTTTTTGTGTGTATAACGTGTTTCATTAACAAATCAGCGCCAATCTTGACTTTATCTGTTATTTTAACGCAAAGAAAGAAAAGAACGAGATTTGCAAGTTCGATGGTCCAGATGGTAAGGAACTGATTTCTGAGAGGGAAAATTCTGGGTTCGAATCCCGGTGAAGGCAGGAGTGTTTGCACAATCCTTATATGTATGAAAACATATAGGTTGGAATAGGGTAATATGGATCATCTGAGACAACAGCTGTCGGTCTGAAAACTGTGCGTGAAATAATTTATTAAAAACGAACTTTTAATTATTTTAAGACACGTTTCACCATTTACTGCAAAATGAAAAAAAAAAAAAAAGCAAACTTATTTACGATACCCTGTAAAACTACTGAACAAGTGAGCAGGCGCAGTACTTTTACTAGTAAATTGTGCTATAATCTCCCGTAGTAATTTTTTTTTTTTTTTTTTTTTTTTTTTTTAATACACTATCTGCCGATAAGTATTTGAATACTTTCGAATTTCGAGGTTCTGTCAAATGTCTAGAAAAATTCTTGAGGAACCATCTTGAAACTTTGGGAGTATAAAGAACACGTTACACCTCATAAATTTCAGCAAAAGTTTTTTCCTATAGAGGAAAAGCAGACTCGTATGTTTATGAGGCTACCATATATATTCACGGGGATATAACGGTTTCTTAAAAAGAATGCCAAAAAAAAAAAATCATTGAGATATAACGGTTTTTTTAAAAGATTGAAAAAAAAAAAAAAAGCCACTTTAAGAAAACTTGGCGTACTGCATTACACACAGCAGACTCGTAACAGCATATTGCAATCAGAATGCGAAAATGTTAAATATATTACAAAATATGAGCATTTTCTCTAAATAATTTTTAACTGAGCATGCGAATTTCATTTGCATAATTTAATAGCCAAAAGTATTGAGCAACTTATATGAAAGCCCCAAACAAATATCGTGCAAATTCAAACAGTTGTGAGTTGTCGAATAAACAGAATTTCAGTTCCTCTATTGGATAATCGGATTTCAGCGCAATTGGATGGTGAAAAGTGAGTAAAAATTCGTTTTCAAGATTTGACCTTGACAGATAAGATAACAAATAATGGAGCCCAGGGACTAAAGTCCCCATTTTCTAAATCCACTTTTACTTGAGTAAATTTGTACTTGAGTAAATTTTATTTTGCGTTAAGCCTTTTTAACTCTTTCCAACAATGTCTAAAAGTGATTTAAAATTCAGTTAGTCTATCTGTATGTTTTTAAGTGCTTCTGTCTGTTGTGTGATAACCTAGGCAAAGAATATTGAAAGTTATACGATAAAACAAGTACGTACAGTTGGAAAGTGTTAATAGTCAATGCGTACTGCATGAATTTTCGTTCTCGTTTTATTCTTACTTTTTTATTTTATTTTATTTTTTTTTTAATAATAAGAGTAAACCTGTTTTTAATTTTCGCAATACATGTATGTATTTAAGAAAATAAACTTAAAAATTTATATACGAAAGCTCAGCTTTTGGTAAAATTTGGAACACTCGCGCTAATAAAAATTTTTCCTCATTTTCAAAGGTGTAAATGGTGCAAAGACCATAATATAAAATAGGTGAAAAGTAAAATATATATATATATAAGAAAAAACTTTTTGAATGTAACGTAAAAGAATAATAAAGGCAACGCATTTCGAAAGAACAAAATCTTCCTTCATCAGGAAAGAAACATGTCATACCTTTATGGGAGAAAGTATGGAATTCTATTTCCTGTGCTTATTCTTAGCGTGGCACGCATTTCTTTACTGGTGAAAAAAGACCGTTTTCTTCTCAAAACGCGTGCCTTTATCATTTTTATGTAGAGTATTCCGGAGTTTTTTTCTTTAGAGTTCTCTTTAGAGTAAAGAGAGTGTAAGATATGTAAAATACAATTTAAAGTTGTAAGGTTTTGTATTTATGAGCTCAGAATAAATATATTTTTTAACTCTTGATTTAATATTTAGCAAAAATAGGGATTTTTTGTTTCAAAACAATTAACTATAACAAATAAAACTGTAAAAAGAAAAAAAAAAAATGGAAGGCTTGTGAAAATTAATTATGCGACACAAAAGTAATAAAATGAGATATGAATATATTTTTTTTTCCTTCGTACGTCTGTAATAATAAAAATTCAAACAAAGACCAAATGTTTTTATTACTATTATTATTTTAACGGCTCTTTTAATATATGTTCAATCTTTAATTCTTTCCTTTTCCTTTTTTCTTTCTTTTTTTCTTTCTTTTTTTTCTTTCTTTTCTTTCTTTCTTTTTTTTTTTACCACAAGATGGGTATAAATAATTAATTACATCCAAAAAGAAAAAAAGAAAAAAATCCTATAAATGATTTTTTTTTTCCCTTTTAAACCCAGTTTTGAAAATTTTACCGCAAATTATTACAAACAAAAATTTTATTTTAAAATTTAAAAATAAGAAAATCATTTTTCCCTATTGTATCGCTTTTGAAAATTATACAAAATACAGCATTATTAATATTGTAAATACAAAAATAAGGAATTTTTATTCTAATAACATCATGTTGTGATAAATCAACACAGTAGTATTTGAAAAATAAACAAATAAAATAAATAAATAAAAATACAACGCGCACACACGCGCTTAAGTAAGCAACTTATACAGGAGAACCTGTTATACATATGCAAAGCTATTTTCTTCGTAGAAGTTATTTATAAATGATAAAAATGTGTCACTTTTTTTAAGGGAATAATTTATTTCAATGAAACAATTAACAATAACAAACCACATTGTATAAGTTAATAAAAAAAAATAAAATAAATAAAAAATAAAAAAGTGGAAGGCTTGTGAAAATTAATAATGGAATACGAAAGTAATAACCTGGGATATTAATATCATTTGTTTCCCTAGAACGTCAAAATATTAAACAAACCTAAAATTCTCTCTCTGTCTATCTATATCTATACATACATACATATATATATATATATATATATATATATATATATATATATATATATATATATATATATATATATACTATATATTTAAACATCCCATTGAAAAGCAAAACCAACTACAAAATCATATTTAAGCATAAAATTCAAGAATAAAACAAGTCAACAAAAACTTAACAAAATTAATAAACAAACTAAAACCAAATAGAGTACGAAAAACATCTTTAACATAGTCCAGAACTAAAAATGAAACAGAACGAAATTAAAAATAATATGGAGACAGGCGGCATGGCTTACAACATGCACTGCAGTGTTAAACTAGTTCTACGCATGCAACGTTCCCCTCACCCGTCAAGACCAAATGAAAAAACTCATGAAACCAATTCTCTAAACCATCCTTTCTTTCCAACAACATTTTCAGCTCAGTACTCCTTTTAAACTGATTCACGAATTGGTACGTCATACTTTTTACTAAACCTCTATGGAAACCCAGCGCTATGCTCTGACGACACCAATCCACCATATCTTCAAACATCTCTTCCAAGTCTGAATTTAATCTAGCAATACGTACTAAACCATTTCTAAATACGTTCTTTTTAACTGAAATATGTACGTTAGATGTAAAATGCATTAGCTTTATTGCTTTAACCCTTTGCGGCTCAAGACAATTCGGATCATTTAAATTATACTGCCACCGGAATTCATGAACTAAATTAAACTAAAAGAAATTTTAAATTTTAAGGTTAAAAAAACCGGCCTTTTCTGATATGTTATAAACGTAAATGTTTGCTAAAAAATTTCCGGGATGAATTTTTTCAGCTGGATTTTAAATTTTGCGTCCTCGCAGCGAGGACGCCACGCGTTAAGGGGTTAAAATGAAAGTCTTTTCTTTTATCATAAATTCTAGTTACCAAATTATCATTCTCTATTTTTATGTTTACGTCCAAATAATTTATATTTTTACAATTCGTGGAAGAGGGTTCTAACTTTAAATTCTTAGGATAGTACTGGAAGTCAATATATGTATTTTCACCATTTAACCTTAACAATACAAGGTCATCGATATATCTACAACAAAATGTATCTGTGTTTAAATTATTGTTCTTTTCATGAATATGTAAGTAGATATCAGCTAGTATAGAGCTGCAACTCCCCCCCATTGGGATTCCGAAAATTTATATATATATATATATCTCTCTATATATATATTTCTTTTGTGCGTGTGTATGTCACTGAACTCCTCCTAAACGGCTGCACCGAGCTTAATGAAATTTTTTGTGTGTCTTCAGGTGGATTCGAGAATGGTTTAGATTTACAATTCAGTTCAATCGGATAATTGGATCAAAAGACATTAAATAAAAACTCCATTTTAACTTTAAAATGATTAAAAAGAAAAATATATTTGATGCCAAAATAAACAAAATTCACGTTTATTTATTTTTTCCGGAAATAAAATATTTTTAATTTCGCGTGATAAACAATAAAAATTAGAAAAAAAAAAATTAATAAACCATGAAAATATTCGCGTGTAAATAAATATTTTCATAGAGATACTTGGTATTAACTTAAAATTTTTATTTAATTTAGTAGTACTTTTCTTTTCTACAGTAAAACAAAATTTTTCGTTTTAATTGATACTTTATATGTAACTTATAAAGGTTCTTTTATGTTTTCACCTTAATTGTAAATAGTAATAATTTCGAATTTATTAGAATTCTTTATTTTTATTTTGCATATATCATAAAACAGTTTTTCTTTTTTGTTTTTGTATGGAACAACTTTAGCTTGGAAAAATTTGAAATTTGGCACCGAAGTAGTACGGACGTTTCTCACCAAGA
This sequence comes from Salticus scenicus, assembly GCA_963930645.1. NCBI lineage: Eukaryota > Metazoa > Arthropoda > Arachnida > Araneae > Salticidae > Salticus > Salticus scenicus. The sequence goes on from OZ005657.1 coordinate 114,583,581, forward strand.
TCGACAGTTACGCAATTGAGATAGCCATGTTAATTCATCGCAAAAATGGCCAAAAAAAATTTAAAGTCGACAAGGGGGAGGGGAGGTTTATACTAAGGCTGTGCCTTTGTATTTATCTTTTTATATATATTTCTTTTGTGCGTGTGTATGTCACTGAACTCCTCCTAAACGGCTGGAGCGAGTTTAATGAAATTTTTTGTGTCTTCAGGTGAATTCGAGAATGGTTTAGATTTACAATTCAGTCCAATTTAAATTGTTTATTTAATTAATTTATCACTTATAAATTGTTGTTGATTTTGGAATGTTTCACATTGGATCCGGCAGACTGCGCTACGATCGTAGTATCGAATATTCAATAATACGCAAGCGAAGTGATGACGTCACTGGCCGTCCGTGGATGCAAGAAAAATATTTCCTATGTTAATCGCCCATTGGATTTTTTGTAAAAAATTACTAAATATCGAGGAAAGTTATTTCCCGATTTTAATCCCCATATTTGGGTATAGATATGTATTAGTTATCATGTGCATGCGTTAGATTGAGTTGTTTTTGCTGTAAAATTGATAAAATTTGAATTTTTAATCTCAAAACTCTGTCATCCTTGGCGGAAAAAAAAATATCGCCATATCATCTAGCGAACATATTTAATTTCTTTCAGAAATAATGGTTATGAAACAATTTCGTACAATACATATTACGAAAATATACATCTGGCATGCATATTTTCGTATTACGTTTTTGATCGCCAAATACAAAAAACGCCAAGGAAGACAGAGTTTTGAAATTTAAAATTAAAATTTTGTCAATTTGAGAGCAAAATAACTCAATCTAACACATGCATACGATAACTAATACATATCTATACCCAAATACGGGGATTAAAATCGAGAAATAATTTTCCTCGATTTTTAATAATTTTTTATAAAAAATCCAATGGGAGATTAACATAGGAAATCTTTTTCTTGCATCCACTGACGGTCAGTGACGTCACACTTCGCTTGCGTATATTCTATTGTAATTCCAGTTTGTCCCGACAGTTGGTGCTGCGATCAAATTCAGGAAAATGTTTTGTAACTTCGTGTTATTATTGTTATACAAAAAATTGTGTCCTAATTGAAATATTACATCAAGATGTAATTAGTGTTTGAAGAGTTTTGAAGTGTGCATAAAAAACTATACATTTTGCAAATTTGGTGCGGAATTGGAGTGAGTATTTTATATAATTTTCTATCAAATTTACACGCGCGTTGATTAACAACCACCCTAACCTACAAATTTATTTGTGTAGCTAATTTATTATATTTTATTTATTTATTTTTTGTATGGAACACTTTTAGTATCGGATCCCTTTGGCAAAATTTGAAATTTGGCACCGAAGTAGCTCGGACGCTTCTCGCCAAGATCTTTAGTTCCACAATTGAGATAGCCATTTCAATTCATCGCAAAAATGGCTTAAAATATTTAAAGTCACCAAAGGGGTCCCATACTTTTGTGCGTGTGTATGTCACTGATATTTTATTTATTTATTTAATGTATGGAAAATTTGGCACCGAGGTAGCTCGGACGCTTCTCGCCAAGATCTTTAGTTCCACAATTGAGATAGCCATTTCAATTCATCGCAAAAATGGCTTAAAATATTTAAAGTCACCAATGGGGTCCCATACTTTTGTGCGTGTGTATGTCACTGATATTTTTTTTTTTTTTTTTTTTGTATGGAACACCTTTAGTATCATATCCCTTTGGCAAAATTTGAAATTTGGTACCGAAGTAGTTCGGACGCTTCTCGCCAAGATCTTTAGTTCCACAATTGAAATAGCCATTTCAATTCATCGTAAAAATGGCTTAAAATATTTAAAGTCACCAAAGGGGTCCTAATTTGTGGCTTAGATTTAGAAATTCCGTGCTTTTCTCACGGCCAATTATATGTTGCGTGTTCCAGGGTTGGAAAACCTTCGAATTTATTTGTTTATACTCTTCAAGGTTTAACCAAAAATATTGTACATCCAATGGCATTATGGTAAATTAAGTTTTTGTAGATTAAAAAAATATACCTGTTATAAAATAAATTGAGTTTCAACTTTTTCACCTTTAATTAAAACGAGTTTAAGTTTTTATTTAATGCGAACTCTACATTTCACTTCGCTCATACTATACACATACTCACATGCATCGATTGATTGAATTGTGATAAATGTACATGTAATGATGTTAGATATTGTAACAACTTTTTGATAAAAATTTTCATCAAATCGGTCCAGATTGTTACAGCTTATTCAAAAGAGACGGAATTTTCATGTGAAATTCGTTGCTATCAGAGATTCTCTCATAAATTGAAATATTTGCCGTATGAAATAAAATTTTGTGCTGTTCGACATTCAGCGGAGGTTTAAAATAACAAGTAGCAAGTAGAAAGTACCAAGTAGCAGGTAGCAAGTAGCGAAAATGTCGGTAATTATGCCTTTTACGTTATAATCGGAATTCACAGTCACCGTTCACAGCGCTCCATACCTGTTTCACTTATATACCACATCCTTACACACTTACAAAAAGTTAGTTATTTTTTTCTAGCAAAATATTCTCTAGAAATAATTTATATGACAAAACAACGTTTGTCAGGTCAGCTAGTATATATATATATATATTTTTTTTTTTACGGCTCCCTTAATATATGTTCAATCTTTCTTTCTTTCCTTTTTTTTTTTTTTTTTTTTTTCATTACCAGATAGGTAGAAATAATTAATTATTGTAATAATTAAAAAAAAAAAGAAAGAAAGAATCACACTTGAAAGATATTTTTTCCCTTCAAACACAGTTTTGAAATTTTTATCATAAATTATTATAAGCAAAACTTTTATTTTAAAACTTAAAAATAAGAAAATCATAGTTCCCTATCGTATCGTTTACGAAAATTATACAAAATAGAACGTTATTAATATTGTAAATACAAAAATAAGAATTTTTTCCCCTAATATTATGTAGTGATGTATCAATACTTTAATAATAAATAAATAAATAAAAATACAACTCACCTTTTGTCCTGCTTTATTTTAATTTGTTCCACATAAAACATTTTCTTCAAAAGAATATAAATATTTCTAAAACGAAAATACCAAATTAAAAAGAATGCTTTTTCTAAAATTATTTTATTGAATTGTAATTTAGTATATTTCACGAATTAACAATATATTATTATTATTATTATTATTATTATTATTATTATTATTATTATTTGTAAAGAACATATGTTGTTAGAAAGGATCGTTATTAAAAAATTTAACTACACATACTCTGACGTAATTTACACTGAAATTAAAAAAAGAAATGGTATGCAAAACACTATGAAAGTATCCGATCCTAATTCATTATTTTCAAAGTTACAACAATTTATTTTTGCTCTGATTTCAAATATGAATTATATATTTTCTATTTTTAGAATTTATAAATTCTGATTTATAGCAATCGATATAATTTCGAAGTTGTAAATAAAAACTGCTTGGTGTTACAATGACTGGCATTTTATTCTCTATCTGGGTCTGTCAGAACTAGATGGAGATTTAATACAAGATAAATCACACATACCACTCTCAAGCCCTCTCTTCATGTAATTGCAATTAATACTGCTCGTGTTATTTCTGAATTCTTCAAAGAATTTCGATTTTTCTTGGCAATCTAGAATAAATTTCGTTGAAGCCATAATGTAATTAAAACGTATTTTACAAATTGGACAAGGAGCAGGGGGAGGGTTCAACAAGATGCATTTTCTGGGACCATTTAAAACAATATCTTTGATCTGTAGTTTATTATAATAACCCCGTATACACCACAAACAAAAACAGTGATAGCAGCTATTTAATAATCCAAAATATTTTCTCGTCGTAGTTTTTCTCTGCAACACAAGCTTTCTGCACAGCCTGCAAACATAATTTACATTATCCTTTGCTTCTTGTAGAATATTTCTATAATAACGCATCATTTTATAACTGAAAACGATTACTTTTCACGCAAGTAATACAAATGTACAGCAAGTTAAACCTTGGCTGTATGAGTCTTATATCTAGTATTTGATTCTCAATTTCAAATAATAATAATAATAATAATATAATCAAAACCAACATTTAGGTTTGAAAGACACGTGATATACTCAGAACGACTATTGGTGCCCAAGGTAATAAAGGGATTGGTCAAAATTTCTTTCGAAGTTCAAATGTGCTTTTTTTTTTTTTTTTTTTTCGCGGCAAAAGCTTTCACTTTTGAGAAAATATACTACATTCACGCTGGTTTTTTTTTTTTTTTTCTGTTCTCAGGCGGGTTAGGGCGGGTGGTCTCGGTATAATCAAAAAGTAAAATTCCGGGAACGCAAGTTCGATTTCACCGAAATAATAATAGTAATTACTCGACTTCAGTGCTTTGATGTTTTCATTATAATACAAATTATTCAAGAAAAACTTGTTACTTTAGATGCATGCAAATAGAAAAGATTTATTTATCTAGTGTTCTAGAATTATACTATGATTCCAAATGCAGTTTTATTATTGTTATTTTTAAAAAGTGATTATTTTGAGTAAATGTAAACCCCAAAGTGAACATAGAATTTGTGGTGTGCATTCAAAACAGAGAAAACTGTTATAGAAATTGAATCTATACAGCGTGATTGAAAAAAAAAAACTTTGATTTTTTTCTTAAATAACGATTTTAGAAATTCACCGTATAATGAAAAGTTGTATAAAGAAAGGTAAAGGTATTTTATAAATTCAACTACAAATTTTAAGTGACTGAATTTTCAGAATAATAAAATTTAAAATTTTGTACGACTCTTCGTACAAAAAAAGTTTCAACATTAAAAAGTATGATGCGCACCTTAGTCTTATTAGGTGATATACAACATATCGTATCTATCACAAAATTCTTCAGAGATAAAACAAGACCAAAAAAAAAAAAAAAAAAAAAACCCAGAAAATTGATTTTGATTTTAACCACTTCCTATGATCCAATTAAATTAAAATTTTGTATAATTGTAAGACGCCGATGAGAGTATATGGTTAAGCAAGAAAGGATTTAAAAGAGAGGACTTCAAGGGCCCTGGGCCAGTTTAAAATTTTATTTCGAATTTTAAATAATTCCTATCATGCATTTGTATTAAATTTTGCATACATATATAATTCCGATGACAATACTCATGTAGAAATACTCATTCCGATACTCATGTAGAAATGGATTTATGCGTCGGGACCCTGGGCTCCCAACTCCCATTAGAAAATTTATTTCGAATTGTAACAACTTTCTATGATCCAATTAAGCTAAAATTTTGCAATTTCTAAAACTCCGATGACAATATATACCTAACAGACTTAGAGGAGAGAGGTCTTAGGGGCCTTATGTTCCCAACCTTGGTTATAAATTTGGTTTGGAATACTAACATCTTTCAATTATCCAGTTGAGATATTTTTCTTTTAAACATGTATAACCCCCATTAAAATACATGTTCAACCAGGAATGGATTTAGAAAAGGGGGGCTTCGGGGCCCTGTGCTCCAAATTCTAGTTAAAGATATGATTTCGAGTTTTAACTACTTTCTATCATTCAATTACGGCAAAATTTTGCATACATGACTAATTCCGATAACAAGCTCAGAAATAAACAGACTTAGGACTGGGGAAAGTGAGGCCTGGGCCCCAACTCCAGTTAAAATTATACCCTTTTCTTATAATCCAATGAAGACAAAATTTTACAAATTCGTAAGATTCCATAGGAAATACATGCCCTCCCCCCCACACCAAAAAAAAAAGAAAATCTAGAAGAAGGAGTTTTTGAAGCCCTGAGCTGAAACATCAGTTAAAAATTTTATTTCGAATTTTAACTACTTCCTATAATCCAATTAAGCTAAAAATTGGCATACATATGAAACTCCACTGACAGTACGTGCTCAAGAAAAAACAGATATTGGAGAAAGGACCTTTGGGGCCCTGGGTCCCCAACTCCAGCTTTTTTTTTTTTAGTTTTAACCACTTCCTGTAATCCAGTTAAGCTAAAATTTTGCTTGCATCTAAGACATCATTGACAATATGTTCATGAAAAAACGAATACAGGAGAGAGGGTATAGGGGGGACTCTGGGCTTCCAACAACAGTTAAAAACTATTTTTTAAATTTTAACCACATTCTATCATCAAGTTTAGCTAAAATTTTGCATACATCCATAACTCCGATGAAATTATTTTCTCGTGCATAAACGGACATACGAAAATATCTAACTCAAAATTTATTTCAATTTAACCACTTCCTTTCATCAAATTGAGCTAAAATTCGGTATATATGTATACATCCAATGACAATATGTGCTCAAGCAAACACAAATTTAGGAGAGAGGAACTTTGGGATTCTGGGTCCCGAACTTCAGTTTTAAATTTTATTTCGAATTTTGATACCTCTGATCAATTTTGATTTAAGATTTTAACCAGTTTGAAAATAAATTTTAACATCTTTCTATCATCCAGTCAAAATGAAATTTTTTTATACATGCTCCGATTAACATAAATTCTCAAGCAGAAATTGACTTAAGAAATGGGGCTTTTAAAACCTCGGTCCCAAAATCTCATTAAAGATAAGATTTCGAATTCTTTCCACTTTCTATCATTCAACTGAAATAAAATTTTGCATGCATGCATAATACAGACAGCCCCTATATTCTTAGGAGAAATACTTGGTGGCCCTTGACTTCCAACTCCAATAACTGTACATTTTTATGCAGAAACGGGCACATGGAAGGTGGGCCTTAAAGTCACTGGGTCCCCAACTCCAGTTAAAATATTGATTTTAATTTTTAACCACTTCGTATCATCCTACTGAACAAAAATTTTCATGCATTGGCATAACTCCCATGACAGTATATACATCGGAAACAGCATAAAGAATGGGGCCTTGGAGGCCCTGGTCCACCAAGTATAGTTAAAAACGAATTTGGAATTTTAGCATCTTCTTTTCATTCAAATGAGCTAAAATTTTGCATAATTGTAAGACTACGATGAGAATACATGCTGAAATAGAAACAAACTTAAGGGAGAGAGATTTGGTGGCCTTGAGATCTCAATTCCCATTAAAACTTTTGTGTGCCTGTCTGTTGTGTGTGTTTCTGTTAACAGCACAACTCAAAAACAAATAGCAGAAGGAGTCCAAACTCATCATTCTAAATCTGTATTATATATTGATGCTACACAACATTTTTTGTTCAGATCAAGCAAATGGTTCATGTACACGGACATCCAAGACAATTAAAATACATTACGTCTGGGGCAGAAATTTTTAGTCAGTGCAGTGTAACATGTAATATAAGCTGCTCTAAACAAAATGGAATTAGCATATATTTTTATATGCATAAAACCATTTTTTGTGTATATTGTGGTATGGAAATCATTCATCATTCATTTACATGACTACACAAAGTATCTGGATGTATTGGGGCTATACTTGGAAATTGCTAGAAGTGTATTTCATTTTGTTTTAGGAGTTTTTCATGTAAAACTAAATTTAAGTACACAATGTTATGTGTATATAGTTTATAGACAATATCCAAGGCTACCCAAAATTAAACTAAATGCTCTTTTTTATTGAATGTAATTGATGGAAGTGCTCTGTTTTAAAAGGATGTATACGAAACCTTTTGTGTGATCCTGTAAACAAAACACTAAATCTAATTCAAACATTTCTAATGGAGAGATGCTTTTGCGCATTTGAAAAATGATGCTAATTTCATTAAAATTAGTGCCCTGAAAAGTAGCGGGAAAGTGCTTAAAAATAGTATTCTTCGTAGTCCCCAGACTCTAGAAACCATAGGACATAAAGTCTCATAGACAGTAACAAATCAAATTTCTTTTGTTTGTGCTTGTGTGCAAACTAGCACCAATATGCATATCATTTTGAATAGGAAACCTGCCATTGTGACCTTAAATAACATATATATCAATTTCGAAATATGGTAAGAATATTTGTGGAAATCAATGTGAGAACAGAAATAGTCTGACTATAAAGTTGAAATTATAAACACTTCCTAACAAAACAAAATTTTCGGTGACATACTAGTCTATAAAGTTTTTCAAAATAAATGACTAAAGAAAGGTTTTTATCATTTACCTTCTTTGTTAATTAACGAGAAATGTGGAAAAAAAAGAAAAAAAAAAGATAAAGATAAAAAAAAAGAAAAAAGAAAAGAAACAATTCCGGCCAACACCTGGAATATGTATAGGAACAAACAAAAGAATTTTGTACCATTATGGTCCAGAGATGGAATTTCTTTTAAGTGCATACCGTGTTTACATTTTATTCATCCCAATGAAATTAACATATGTTATTAGAATGTTTAAATGCATGTTATCTCATTTGTTGATTCAATGAGATAACATATGCATTTAAACATTTGAAGAGCTTGTTTCCAAAAGGCGTTAAGTCAAAAATTTCAAAAATTGACTTTTCGATGCAAAAGGTCGCAGCACACGTCTAACAGTATATTTTTAATCAGTAGAAGTTCTAAACGAAGTTTAGTCATAATGGAAACAGAAAGTGAAATCCGTGTTTTTTTCCAAAAAGAATTAAGTCACAAGTAAGTTTTGTGCCAAAATGGATTAAGTCAAGTTTAACCAAATGTAGCGTGCCTTCATATCACCTGGTTTGTCTGCCCTTGGGTGAAAAGTCAAAAGTAAGGGGAAAAAATGTTGTAAATTGTCACATTGAGACAGATTTTTTTCCCCCCATAGAAAAATATAAAGAGGAATATACTTATAACCTTTATTATAATGTGTTTGTAAAAAATTTTAATCTTGGTTTTGGAACCCCCAAAAAAGACATTTGTTCCTTCTGTATTAGGAAAAAAAATACAAATGAATTCAGAAAAATGTACAGAAAAACGAAAAGACCCTGTTAAACGAACTTTTGATTCATAAACACCGAAGCATAAAATTTTAATCACATTTAGGGGAAAAGCTTATAGGAGAAGATGAAATTACAATATGTTTTGACCTGATGCAAAATCAGGAATTACCACACAAATAAAAATTATGCCATGTTAGGAATGTTTCAGCAGTGGCTGCTCAAAAAGACCTCACCTGCACATACTATTTACCAGTGCATGGTCACTCCTACTTACCAGCAGATAGAACATTCGGCCGAGTGGAAACTAGTTTAAAGAAAGTAGATACAATTTTAATCTCTAATGAATATTTTGAACATTTCTCTAAGGTTGGAAATCTTTTCCAGTATACGAAACAGTGGGATATTATATATATATTGGTTTAGGTGATTAGATTGCAAAAAATTTGCGCATAGTCGTCTGAAAAGCAAACAAGGTTTCTTGATTTCAGAGGCACAAAAGTATGTACTGGAAATTACGAAGCGAGATGTGGGAATCAAGACAACGTACTGTGGTTCGTTTTGCCGTCAAAAGATCCTGAAACGAGGGAAAAAATTTCTCCCGTGCGCCCCTTCTGAAATAAAAACAAAAAACAATATGAAATAAGCAAAGAAAATCAGATTTTAAAATTACTTAATGCTTTGGGAATAAACAAATTGCACGAATGTTTTTATTTTTATGAATAATCTTGCAACGATACTGCTAACGCTAACATAAGTGAAAATAGTGATAAAGATGGAGAAATAGAATTTGTAAATGAAGATTTGTAGTAACTAACTACCTTCCAAAATTGTATAGCTAAAGTTTATGCTGTATTTACGTAAAAAAAAAAAAAAAAAAAAAAAAAAAAAAAACTTGGATTACTTTCAAATGGAAGTAAGTCATTTCATTTCGTTTTTTGTTTGTGCCAAAAGGGCGTAAGTCATAGTTTTGTTCCAAAAGGGGTTAAGTCATTTTTTTCTTGTTTTATTTCTAAATAACTATACTCACAGGATTTTTTTAAACAGGTAATTTAGTGTTATTATCATCCATAGATTACAGGAAAAATTATCTTTTTCTTAAATTCAATAATAAATCTTACATAACAAAATCGCGTTTTTTCAAGAACTGAAAAAAATGACTTAACGCCATTTGGAAACAAGCTCTTCATTTATTCTATGAATGTTACCTCATTTGTAAGATTGTTGTAAGATTTTACAACAATCTTACAGTTTTGTGATTGCATTGATGTTGATTATATTTTAAAGACATGTTAAACGAATCAGAACTTTTTTAATAGGCATTTGCATCACTAGGGACGCTGCTGCTTTTTAATAGGTTAAAATTTACATGCACTACATGCACTAGAGGGCAGTTGATGAGGGTCTGCTGTTTATTCGGAAAATATGGCTTTTGTACACGTAAAGGCGAATTGTGTCGTGTTATTGAAGAAATAGCCGTAAAAAGTACATTCACACAATGGCAAACAACCATCGGATGTATAGTTGATAAAATTTTGGATAGAAAAAATTTTAGATACAAAAATGCAAACGTTTTTAGAATATCAAAGTTACAAAGATTAACCCTTTGCGGCGCAAGACAATTCGGATCATTTAAATTATACTGCCACCGGAATTCATGAACTAAATTAAACTAAAAGAAATTTTAAATTTTAAAGTTAAAAAAACCGGCCTTTTCTGATATGTTATAAACGTAAATTTTTGCTAAAAAATTTCCGGGATGAATTTTTGCAGCTGGATCTTAAATTTTTCGTCCTCGCAGCGAGGACGCCGCGCGTTAAGGGGTTAAAGAGTTTTTCGAACGTCACCTCTGATGGTTGTTTGCCACAACGAGTTTAAAACTTCTGTCGTACAGTTTTTGGAGATTTCGTCTCAGACAATCACATGACACACAGCGCTTTTTCGTCTACATACAGGTTCTCACAAAGGAAAATTTGGATACCATAATTTTTATATCTTAATCTTTTTAATAGATATCAATGGATATCGAGAATTAGTTATGTCTAAAATTATTATATAAAAAGAGTGGTACTTATGTTTCCTTTTGTGGATTCCTGTCTACACACGATTTATTTTTGAACTAAACAGCATCAACTTAAACGCGCCTGGTGATGCATCTGTAGATTAATTTCAGACATCAAGTAAAACCTTATGATTGGTCTGACGTATATATGGAAAGAAATCGAAATCAGTACAATCACTAAAGACTAAGAACATAGTAACATTGGATATTTATTTGTGTCCACCTTGTATATTTTAATTTTCAAACGCATATAAATATTAAATAGTAGTCGGTTTTCTCCCGTCTACCAGTCAATATGTCCAAATGAACGTAATTTTAAATTTATTACATCTTTCCTGCTTGATTTTTAAGAAAATTTAAATCATTTAAGATCAGTTTACATGATATTTTTAATTAAAATACAAATCTTCTAGAAGTTTATATTTCGTATTTATAGTTTTTTGTAAAAATGTTTTACCTGATGATGCCATGATATGATGGCGAAAAGCTTAGTAAATGTTTTTTATAAAATGATTTTAATAAAAGTTTTATAACGTGTTTTTTAGAGTGTTTTTTTCTGTTTTAAATTATGATATTTTTAAATTAATGACATCATCTTTAGCATCGTAACACCTATTAAAAAGAGAGTTTTTAATTTTAAAAAGCTGGAAGAAATTATTTCCATTATATTACTTTTAATATTATTAAATTACTTATTATTTATTATAATTATTTTAAATGTTTTTTAGCTATTCCTCAAACTTAGTTAAATGTTTTCAATATAATTCAGTGGTTAATCGCGGGGGCCGAGAACGGAAACCGTCATATCATCTGATGGATTTTACATAGCATTATATCTTTTCTTTCAAATTACTTTTTCGATTTACTTAATTTGTTTCGAATTATGAATATTTTTTTTTCCTTAATGCATTATTATAGTGGTGATGTGATTTTTTTTCTGCTGAATTTTTCTTTTTTCCATTGGTTTCTTCATTTCTTCAAACCAAGGATAAAATTTTATTTTCCTGTATTAATGCAGTTATTGTAGTTTTGACGTTAGTTATACATTATTGCAACCATGACGTTAGTTTTTTTTTTCGGAAAACCTTGGCTTTAACTATTAAGAAGATTAAAGCAACGGGCTTCATTTATCAGACTGTATTTTTTACTTGGAAACTGATAAATAAATCAAGAATTTTGCAAGCAAACCCATTTTTAATTTCTCTTACACATATATATGTTAGAGAAAGTACTGTTTTTGGATCAAACTTTTGAAATGGAGCTTTTGTTATATTTACACATTTTAAGGTTCCTTAATCCAAAAAACAGATTTTTAGCAGTTGTTCTGTGTGTGTGTGGGGGGGGGGGAGTTTTATCAACATATCTCAAGAACAAAAATTAGCAGGAAGTCTAAACACAGTATTCTAAATCTATATCATATAGAGAGGCTGCACTAAACTTTATTTTGTTATCAAGCAAATGGCTCGTGCACAGAAGCATCCAAGTGAATTCAAATATATTACGCCGATGGGCGAAATTTATGGTAGGTACAGTTTAACACCTCTAAGCTGCTTTAAAGGAAATTAATATAATTTTTACATGCATAAAAGCATGTTTCGTGTAGACTATGACATAAAAATCATTCACCATTTTTTTACAGGGCTACACAAAAAACTTTAATATAGTGGGACTATACAGGGTGTCCCAAAATAACAGCGGCTAACTTTAAGAGGATGTAGAGCACATCATAAAGATTCAGAATTACATAGGAACCCATGTTCGTAAATGTCGTCTTAACCCTTTAATGAACAGATGTTTAGGGGTATTTTTTTAAACTAATGTGTGCATGGCTTTGAAATTTTGAATTTTTAATAAACATTTTTTTTTCACGCAAATGGTTACATGAAAAGGTATACACATTAATAATGGTGTTTCGGATCGATATATTTAAAACACTGATTGCATAAATAAGAATATTGGGTATGGTTTTGTGAAATGATGGATCGTAAAAGTTTTTAAATTTTACAAGGTAGGCGGAGTTACAAATAACCAAAATATTAGACTACACATCAGTAGTCAATAATACTAGCATATGGCGGTAAGTGTCAAAAATTACCAGAGTATATTCGCTCCTTAAACAGTTAATATGATGTTTGCGGTTGTGGGTTGCTATGTATTCTTCATTCTTTCAGTTGTTATCCATATCCACTTAGAGTTTGTAGCTGTACGTTTGTACCCCCCACATCTGTTAAAAAATGTTCCAAAACACCCGGCTTTTAAAGGCATACCTGCCAACATACTATTAATATTCTGTAGTATTACTTGCTCCACCTTTCTTTTCACCGCAATATTTTTTGGAGTGTTTTTTCTTCTTAATTAATCATAATTGCATTTGGAGAATATCACTTTCCAAATTTACTGGTGTGAAAGAAAGGGATGGACTAACAACACTACGGAATATTAATTACGATGTTAGCAGGTATGCTTAAAGGGTTAAAATGACATTTTCGGACATGATTTCTTATGCAATTCTGAATAGTTATGATGTGCCCTATCTCCTTTTAATGTTTGTCGCTGTAAATTTGCATAACTGCCCACATAACGTTTTTTTTGCTACCGAAAATATTTTATAAAAATTTTTGTTAAGCTTTTTAGAAGTTTTCTGTGCTGAACTTGCTGAAATTTTTTGCAAAGAAATAGTGGTTTTAAAAAACCGTACAAGTTGGCACCTACGAATTTGGGGCACCCTGTATATGGAAAATGCTGGAAGAGCCACTTCAGGTTGTGCTGTGTGTTATAATTGTTGGACTTTATTTAGGTATATATAGTAGTTTGTGCATAATTTATAGAAGATATACAGGGCTACCAATAATTAAGCGAAAACATTCTTTTTAATTGAATGTAATTGTTGGTAGTGCTTTACTTTATTTTACCACGTACAGGAAAACTGCCCAAGAATAAAAACTAACTTCTCATACCCTAACGTTAAAAAAGTGTTTTTTCGTTAAATATTCAACGCTTGTTATTCCACAATGTGCTCCCGGAATACTTAAGTAAAATTTTTAACGGTTGATCTTTGCGTTTGTTATTATTAGCTTAATTTAAATACGTTAATTACAGGGAATTCAAATGTAGTGCTTTGGAGTTTACATAAAGTTGCAACTTGAAATGTTTGATTAAGTTTGATAAGTTTTAAGGAGTGGTGCTGGTGAAAAATGTCGAAATAATTTGGAAAACAACCTTGAATTTATCCTAATACAAAATTACTTGTCAAATAAAACTGTTCCTAAACCTCTGAATCATTTTTAATGTAGGCTTATCTACAGTACCTCTTAATCTATAGTCTGTCTTACAGTGTTAAAATGCAAGGTAGGAGCAAATCGTATGTGTGCCAAACCAGATTATTTTTCTAATACAAGTCACCTTTTTTTTTTTATTTTTTTGTTTATGTAAACTTAGAAAAAAAAAAGTTTTCTGTCATTCATCCTCATGTCCATTTCTTAAAGTAAAAGCAGAATGATATTAAAATTTTTGCTATTTGTTGCCCCTTTTTTTTTTAATTATTGAAAATATAATACATTAACAAAAAGTTATCTTGCAAAATGTTTAGATAATAGTGCAATCTTGACAGTATGAGTTATTTTACCATGTTTTTATTAATTTCGATTCTTGTTTGTTTGTCCAGTACAAATCTTGCAATCGCTTTTTAGCTAACTTTCCGACTAGCTAGACATTTGAAACTTTCAGGATAGCTCAGAACACGGTGTCAATACATTTTTTTAACACTTTTAGTCAACTGTTTCAGGTCCCTACTGCCTTCGGCAGCATTTATAAAATTCAACAGAAAATTTATGTATCTACTTCCCGACTAGCTAGACATTTGAAACTTTCAGAATAGTTCAGAACACGGTCAAAATGCATTTTTTAAATACTTTTAGCCAACTATTTCAGGTTCCTGCTGCCTTTGGCAGCGTTACCAGTACAAAGCTTGCAATCGATTTTTAACTAAATTCGCGACTTGTTAGACATTTGAAACTTTCAGGATAGCTCAGAACACGGCGACAATACATTATTTTAATACTTTTAGTCAACTGCTTCAGATCCCTACTGCCTTCGGCAGCGTTTATATGATTCAACAGAAAATTTATTTAACTAACTTCCCGACTAGCTAGATATTTGAAACTTTCATAATAGTTCAGAACACGGTGAAAATGAATTTTTTAAATACTTTTAGCCAACTGTTTAGGGTTCTTGTTGCCTTCGGCAGCGTAACCAGTACAAAGCTTGCAGTCGATTTTTAACTAACTTCCCGACATTTGAAATTTTCAGGATAGCTCAGAACACGGTGACAATAAATTTTTTTAATACTTCTAGTCAATTGTTTCAGGTGTTACTGCCATCGGCAGCGTTTATATCATTCAACAGAAATTTTTTTTAACTAACTTCCCGAGTAGCTAGACATTTGAAACTTTCAGAATAGTTCAGAATACGATGAAAATGCTTTTTTTAAATACTTTTAATCAATTGTTTCATGTCCCTGCTGCCTTCAGCACGTTACCAGTACAAAACTCGCAACTATTTTTAACTAACTTCCTGGCTAGCTAGCCATTTGAAACTTTTATAATACCTCAAAACACGATAACAATGAATTTTTTTAATACTTTTAGCCAATTGTTCCGGGTTCCCGCTGCCTTCGGTAGCATTAATATGATTCAACAGAAAATTTAAAAACATGGTATATAAAAGGTTCTTTTTATTTCGTAATTATTTTCTTCACTTACTCTTAAAATTAGTGTTTTAAAAATGTGTACTTTTTTTTTTGAACTTGAAAATTATTATAATTTGCAAAGCACTGTAAAAGGTATAATGATACGTAATATAATAAATGCAAATAACACTGATATTATACCTGCCAACCTACTAATTAATATTCCGAAAGGTTTTTAGAACCTACCCCTTTTTGCACACCACTTTATTTTTAAAGAATTTTCATCAAATGTAATTACGATTACTTAAGGAAAAAGTACTAGTAAAAAAAAAAAAAAAAAAAAAAAAAACAGTGGTGTGGGGAAAAAAAAAAGGGCGGGTACTAACAATATTCCGGATATTAATTAGTAAGTTGGAAGGACTAATAATAATGATAAATAAAGTCTTTTTTAAGGACATTTAATAAGAACAAGTAATAGTATTTTAAAATACATTTGAGATTGAGAATAATTTAAAAGACACTTAATTTGATTTTTAGTCCTTTCTAAGGGCATGCGAGACATACTTATTACCAAAATCATCAAATAAAGGCGTGGTAATTATAATTTTAAATTATAAAGTCGTTGTAAGCTTTTATACCGCGCCCACTGTTTGTATTCTAAGCCCCTGTTTTTGTGTTAAGTATATTTCTTAGATTAATAAGATTTTTAGAATATTAGGAATCAACATGTAGTGGGTTAATATTTGCTTATGCAAATATCTTAAATTTTTGCAAGTACTGCAATAAAGTAAAATCTGTAAGTATGGTAAAACAGCTTAGCACGCTTTTCCCATGTAATAAATAATGATTTTGTGGGATGTACTTTATCAAAGACTTATACCAGAGATCGAGGTCTCCGCCCCCCTTTTTTATGACACTTTCAGCGATGAGAAATTTCTGTATTTTTTCTCTATCACTATTTTATACAGAAATCATTATAATTTTTCATTTCGGAAAGTGTCCTGAAAAAAAGGCAGTGTGTTCCAGTTTTGTGTATGCAGGGGTCGTACTTCCTGCCTTCCTTTCAGACACTCTAAGGAATGAGTAAGTTACACCTTTTCTGTTAGCACTATTTTTATACAATAATGGCTTTTCTATTTGATCACGACGCAATACTTTAAAAATACGACAAATATTTCCCTAGATAACAAGATAAACCTCCTAACGTTTGCATATTTTTCAAAGACGCCATAGGATACAAATTTTTGTTTAATTGAAGAAAATTGAGTGAAAAGAAATATGAGAAAAAAATATATATTTCAGTACATATTTCAAAGTACGTTATGTATAGTTTGGTGCTGGCTGGTGCATTCTTGCATCGTAAAATATTAAGGAATGAATACATGGGGGGCGTGGTCACTGTTCTAATTGACTCGATCGTGTACATTAATGCAAGGGTGGGAAATTGGCGCAGAAATCATACCAGTATTTGTTTGAAAGTTTTCTGTACTTGTAAAATCGTTGGCTGAAGAAGAAGAAAACTTTGTTTCATACATACCGGTATGAATTCTGCGCCAATTTTTTACCCCTGGTTGAGGGGTTAAAAATTGGGATGTAAATAATATTTTTTTTTAAAGTACTGTAACAAACGAAAAAGAAATCTGGAGTCATTATATAAAATAAAAACAAAAATATAATAAATAAAGCCGTAGCATTTTAACTTAATTAAATAACTTACCAACGAAATAACAAATAAAATTAATCAATTTAATAACTAAAGTTTAAAAAATAAGCCTATTTATACTTTAAGATTATTTGACTGTTTCACTTTATAAATTCACGTAAAAAAAAAAAAAAAAAAAAAAAAGGAAAAGATTGGATAAAAAGCTACTCAATTTAAAGAAATTAGAAAATATCCCAGTGCAAGTGAAAGCAGCTGTATGACGACGCATCGTTTCTTTTGCTAAGCATGCGGACTAAAACTATAGTTGCCAACAATTTAATTTATTCTGGTGCCTTTTTAGCCCTGCCTTTATTTCACACCACTTTATTTCGTAAAACATCTCAATTACTGATGGGTTGAAAGTAATTAAGCAATATTAAAAAATAGTCTACGATTTATTTATGAAAGAAAAATATAAATTCATTTCAATTCATTTGTATAATTATTATTATTATTATTATTTTGACTTTTAATACGGGAACACATTTAAACTGATAAAAATGCATAAAAGTAGGATATTGATTTTTTGTTTAATGCTTTATATTACAGAATACTTTTAATCATAAAAGTAATTTTAATAATAAGATAAATAGCAAAATATGTGCGTATAAAAGTCCAATTCATAGTTTTCATTACAGATGCATAAACAAACTTTTTATATTAATTCCTATTTCGATGCATAGTAAAAGATAAAGATATATTTTAGTACACTAAAATATTTTTAAGAATGTTTATTTGGTATGGCAGTGAGAAATGAATAAGCATTTGATTTATTTTACATTCAGATTCATTAATATAAGTAATATTATCTTAAATATTTAAGGTATATAACTCTGAATTAATTTTTTTAATATTTATTTTATTATCATGAAAAACGGCAGTTTTTCTAGTGACGCAAGCGTAAAAACAAACGAACGCCACGACACTCAGCGGAAACGGAAAAACGAACGAAAACTGCGACACTTATATATACAAGAATTTTAAGATCAAACAAACCGCTGAAAGCCGACACTTAATATCTCAGGAAATATAGGAGGTTATGTTCTGATATTTTCAAAATAGACTTTCACCTTCTGTCTGATCCTACCCTGAAATCGCTACATTTCTGCGTGCAATATTTTTCGAGATATGAATTGGCTCATTTAAGTTATAAATGGACGGACTAATGTGTAAGAATTTTTTCTTGAATATGGCTCGAGCGAATTTAGTTAAATTTATATATGATATTAATCGCTTTTATCTGATGTGCCTGACATCTCCCTTTTCCCTAGGAAAACTCTTGTTTTTTTTATAACTCAGTTTAAAAATCGAACTATTTTTTACTCCGAAAATACCGTGATGCGGCAGTTTCGCGGACGAATTTCTTCTCTTCCATCTGAAATACTGAATATCAAATAATCGTTTTGCTCCATCTATCGGAAAGCGTAAAAAATAAATGCAAAAAAAAAAAAAAAAAATATTTTTCTTTTTTTAATATATTTATTAAATGAGTTATTTATTTAGGTACTTGTATTTTATATGACATTTGTTTATCAAAAATATTCTTTGTATTTACATTGTTTTCATGCTGATACGTTGTTAACTTTCAAAATTGGTTCTATTTTAAAAGGTGATTGCAACAACAAAAAATTTTTCCTTTATTTTCATAAAAATGACAAATAATATGATAATCATATGCAAATATTTGTAATTTTTTCAAAATTAGGTGATAAATCACTTAAACTACGGATTGAAAAAGTTCTTAAAACAGAATTTGAAAATAATTAATTTGCTCATTAAGTTTCTAGTATATATAATACATAAATTACAAAATGTTAAGCTATAATAAAATTTTGAATAGATTAAGATTTTTTTTTAAATTAAATTCATAACAAACTATACTACTTAAATATTTACCAGTATAAAATTTTCACCTTTTAAAGATTTTTCTATTATTATTTATTTTTCTCTTTTAAATCAAATCTATACCTAAAAAATTTTAATAAGAAATAAATATAAATAAGAAATTTTTGTCATTTTAAAAATGTACTATATTATGCCTTTGTAATGTTGCATGTGTCCATCTTTTTTATCACTTTTTATAAAATTTTAAAATTTTATTTAGTTTGTTATTTTGTTCGAGTAGGACCTATAAAACAACACTTTTAATACAGTGTTATAACTCATTACCATGCTCCTTTAATTTTACGTTTTGATCATTAACCCCTAAAAAGTAATGATATCAATACAAAAAACCCTTAACGGGTTAAAAGTTTGTGACGCAGCACTGTACTTTATGGCTATAAGAATTAGAAATACGGGTCTTAAAAATAATGATATCAAATTTTCAGTGAC
Organism: Salticus scenicus; assembly: GCA_963930645.1. Classification (NCBI taxonomy): domain Eukaryota; kingdom Metazoa; phylum Arthropoda; class Arachnida; order Araneae; family Salticidae; genus Salticus; species Salticus scenicus. The sequence continues at coordinate 114,603,223 of OZ005657.1, forward strand.
GCTTTGATATTAATTAAATTATACATAGATTTTCTTATTTGAATTTGCTTTTTCCTTTTATTTATATTTACAGTGTAAACGTTATTTTCAACATAAAATAATATATAGCATTTACTCATTGATACCTTTCCATTCACATCTCTTATACTATGAAAGCATGTGTTTTAAAAGAAATTATATGAAATTCCTGTAACGCAGTGGTGTTACATTAAGTGATTTGTTTTTAAATTTCTCTGCAATTATTTTGTTTTGCATATTAAAGTATATGTGCACATTGAAATATTGCTTTTAATTTTCAAATACGCTGTCAAATATATCACTTTCATTAAGCTTATATTATGTACTGAAATATATTTATTTCAATGAATTATTCTATCTTTTGCGTCACGCCATCCAAAACTGAAAAAAATTTCACAGTTTTTTTCTTTGCATCACGATATCTATTTGCATGCATTTTCAATTTATTTGGATGAAATGACACAAAGTAAACATTTCCATATATTTTACTTACAGTTTTGGATGGCGTGACGCAAAAGATAGAATAATTCATTGAAATAAATATATTTCAGTACATAATATAAGCTTAATGAAAGTGATATATTTGACAGCGTATTTGAAAATTAAAAGCAATATTTCAATGTGCACATATACTTTAATATGCAAAACAAAATAATTGCAGAGAAATTTAAAAACAAATCACTTAATGTAACACCACTGCGTTACTGGAATTTCATATAATTTCTTTTAAAACACATGCTTTCATAGTATAAGAGATGTGAATGGAAAGGTATCAATGAGTAAATGCTATATATTATTTTATGTTGAAAATAACGTTTACACTGTAAATATAAATAAAAGGAAAAAGCAAATTCAAATAAGAAAATCTATGTATAATTTAATTAATATCAAAGCGTCACTGAAAATTTGATATCATTATTTTTAAGACCCGTATTTCTAATTCTTATAGCCATAAAGTACAGTGCTGCGTCACAAACTTTTAACCCGTTAAGGGTTTTTTGTATTGATATAATGTACCGTAATTTCTGGTAGATACCCCGCAGGATATATAATCTAGTTTTGCACAAGAAATTTCAATTGATAAATAAATTTATATTTATACGAGCTCTTCCTTCGAAAAAGTATAGATTTCTCTATAAAATAAAATTTCTGGTGGAGAAATGACACATCTTACCTGCGGGTTATCTACCAGAAATTACGGTATATGTAATTTAGTACAGGGTTCGTACGGGCTTTATTTTTTCCCTGAGTCTCACACCAGTATTATGAAACAATAAAATTCAACTTAATACAATAGCCTTATTTTATAACGTAAATCGTTCTACAAAATTACCGGTGTAAGACTCAGGGAAAAAATAAGGCCCGTACGAACCCTGTAGCACAATAATAATAAGTAATTTATTCTAATTAATGTATATTCAAATTAAATTAAAAGTATATTAATAATTAGTTTTTCAATTAATATTTATGTATTTAATAATAATAACAATATAAAAGTTATTTCATTTCCCGATCTCACTTAAAATATAAATATGTAAAATAATATCAATAATAAAATTTTTAATAAGTAGCATAACCTCGATTCTACTCTATACAAAAATAAGTACTGATATCTTCAAGTTTTGAATAGCTAAAATATTTGGATTGTTTTGTCTGTATTATTGAATTAATATTTACAGCTTAATAGAAAATTAAACGTTGATGTTAAAGAGTAATATACGGTATATAAAACTAAAATTAAATAATGTAAGTAAGCCCTTTATTCTCAAATGTTGTAAAATATGAAATTGATAAACAAACGAAAAACCCAAATATATATTTTGCGTAGCTTCGCTTCTTTCGTATACATGGGAACTCATGTGTTAGTTATACTAACAGCCAATCAGAATTAAAAAAAAAAAAAAAAAAAAAAAATGGATTATGTTTATTCCGGTTTCTTTAACTAAAGACGATAGTATGAAAAACTTAAAATAGCACTTCGTATATTTCCTGCTCTTCAAATTCATGTGTCAATTGACCAGGGCAGAAGTTGCTTCATGCGGACGGTGTTCACGCATGAGAAATTTCCGCCCTCATTCCGGTTACTCTTTGTACTACACAAGAGTCCAAAACCTATCTGCTTAAAAACGCATGACTATAAAAATACTACAAACATTTCTTCATAAAATTAGTGATGGCAAAAAAAAAAAAAAAAAAAAAAAAAAAAAAAAGTTGAAATTTCTACTCTTTCAGTGTCCTGAAAAAATGAGAGTACGACCAATGCAGAAAGTTATACAGTTTTTATGAATAGAAATCAATGATAAATGAAGAAATTTTTTCTTAAATTTTATGGAAATATAAGAGAAATCCATATTCATAAAATGGTTTTTGGGTTTAGACAGCCATGTGATATGGGCAAAATTATAAGGACAACTGTATTTGTGTGTTCTGAAAAGCAAAACTTGTATGTTTTTTCTTCTATACATGACTCCCTAGATGATACAAATGTTTTGTATGCGGTTGGGAACGTCGTATTCTATTTTTACAGTCATGCCGCTAGGTACTAAACTTTCAAAATTTGAGGAAGAGAAAGTGGTTGCTTTTAAAAGTTCAGTACTTACTGCACGTCAAACTGCGGCCAATCTGAATAGATCGAGAATGGTCCTTCATAATTTTCTTAAAAATCCCGGCAAATATACACGACAAAGACATAAAGGTAGGCCATCTTCCGTTTCTGTGCGCATGAGAAAAGAATGATAATAAGGGGAGCTTGCTCCAAAAAACAAACATCGACGGAAATTAAACGGGAATTAATCTCACGATGAAGTGCTCGAAATGTTTGACTTATTTGGCAAATACAAAAAATAGTTTCCCGTCAGTTACGAAACCTCTTCCGACCATTGCTAAGCATTCTGTAATTGTACGCTTTATAAAAACATAGCTTCCTAAACTAGATGCCTGTCGCGTGGTTCGGAAACTTGGCAACAGTTCAAGTGGTAGACAGCACCACCTGAGATTGCGCGACTTTTCTATTCAACAGCCACCAAAAATTTTTAAAAGTGGGATTTGATATACATAAAAGGTGAATAGACGCGAAGAAACGTCGATTATATATATCATATATGACTTCTTAAAATTATTGGTGACAGTTGAATAAAATAGTCTCAATCTGCACCAGGTGGCGCTGTCTACCACTTGAACTGTTGCCAAGTTTCCAAGCTACGCGACAGGCATCTAGTTTAGGAGGATATGATAAAAATGTCTTTTTCTTTAGAGAGGCATACCGGGTAACATGCAAAATTTACTCCGGAGAACTGTTAGCCACGCCCTTTTTTTCACACCAGTATGATTTTAGAGAAATTTTCTCCAATATGTAATTACGACGCAATAAGAAGAAAAATGCTTTTAAAATATACTGTTGTGAAAAAAGGGCAGGTCTAACAGTACTCCGGAATAAAAATATAAATGTTACCAGGTATGCAGCGATGATATCAGAAGTAGCGAAAACCATCTTGTTCATTCAATGTAGTTTTTTTCTCATTGGAAAAGATAACATCATTCCATGCATTTTTGTCAAACTTCCCCCGTCATTGTCGGGCCCCGGTAATCCGATTGGTAGAGCGCCGAGCTCGTAATTAGAAGATTGCGGGATTGATACTCGAACCGGCCAGAGGCCGTCGTGTACACTAGCGATGGCTGGTGTGCGTAAAATCCGTCGTGGATGCAATGTCCTCCATGTTGTTGCCATCCAAATTATACCTCTGGGGGTCACCGAAGCGGGAGAGCTATCCCCTCCATGGAAGATCAAAATTGTGATGGCATGTCTTCGGAAATTCCTTAGAGGTGCATCCCAGATCGTCACCAATTACCCATTGCGCAGTACTAGTGCGACGTTAAGCCCAAACAACAAGCCCCCTCCGTGTCTTATGAACCTTTGAACAGATGGTCATGACACAACTTTTCTATAACGAAGAGCTTTTTCTTTTTGTAAAACACGTCGAACAGTTCGAGTATTACATCGTAAGTTAATTCCCGTTTAATTTCCGTCGATTTATCTATTTATTTATTTTTTTTTTTTTTTTTTGGTGTGAGCTCTCTTTATTAAGGTAAAGCTAGGAGATATTGCGCGGTGGGAGAGATTGCGCACATAGGGCATCGGAAGGAAAGAGTAGAGTGGGCGAGTTGAAACTTTAGGTGGTTATACAACATCAATTGTGAAGTGCCGACTTAAATTTGTATATTGATTGCTTTAAGAGTTTAAGATAAAACGTGGTTATTTTGTCTCAAAAATAAATGCTTGAATTTTTATAACCCTTTCTAAGAATTTCAATACAATGATAGTAGTACAAAATATTTTTTAATTTAACAATTGCTCATAACCCACTGACTTAGACTAACAGTGGAAGCACCACGATTTCCTCTAAAAGTGAGTAATTATTTAATAAAACACTGCGCCATCTCTCCTGCCAAAATGAGAGAGTTTGCGCTTTTGTTGTTTAGGAGAGATTGTGCATTTAAAATTCTATACTAACAAAGATTTCACAGCTTATTGGTTATAACAAGACAATGATGATGAGTTTGTTGAATGTCTGGGACTGTACCAAAACCTAAATTTGACAAGTGATTGGACTAATTCAAACCATTCGAGACGGTGCACCACCTTTATGGAAATTATCCACAGAATCTGAAATCGAACATGATTTAGGAGTGGCACAATCGACAAAAGCCACACCTCTAATGGGATTTACCTCTAGAATTCTGTTAGCTTATGAGAAATTTATCGCAAAGGATTTAAATGTTATTATATATCAGTTTAGTTTTGCAATACTTTCAAGTATGATGTTCAAGTTTTCAGTTTTTAGTGCAGCTGTCGGCTGCTGAAATAGAGGAGATAAAACTAAATGCAAGCAAAAAATATCAGTCTACTCATAATCTTTTTCTTAAGGCAGAGGTCGTACTCTCCGTTTTTTTTTTTTTTTTTTTCTTTTCAGGATACTCTCAGAAATAAGAAATTTTCAAATATATTGCTACAATTATACTTATACTATAATCTCTACCCTGTAAAATCGTGGTACATTAATATAAACAAATCCAGAATAATTCTACATGAAATTAAAGGTGGCTAAAAAGGTGAAAATTTCTTATCTGTGAAAGTGTCCTGAAAAAAGGATGGAGAGTACGACCCCTGTTTTAAGGAATGTAATCGTCTAAATTTCAATAAAATAAAATAAACGCAAAGGATTTTAAAATGTAAGGGATTTTAAAACGTAAAGGATTTTTTCGCGGAAGATTTTGAGGAAAAAATCTAAAAAAAAATAAATAAATGTTGGGCGAATTCTGCGCTTAAAAATGGATGGGACTAGCGACATATCATTGCACGCACGGTGTGTACTATATATATATATATTTTTTCATAGAAATGCCTGTTCGAGACGGATGCACCGCTTCAAATAGGTTAACCTGTGATAGGTGGTTCCACAATAACTTCACATGCACAATAATAAGTGCAATGATTGTGGACATCGAGAGATTCGGTCAGCAAACAAGAAACCATTCTAACTGAAAAGGCAATGTACTAATTTTGAGTAAAACGTGTTAACTAGTAACTTTATATTATTTTCTGGTCTTGTTGTTTATCTAGCTTTTTTTTTTTTTTCTTAAATATTTTTTTCTTTAAAAATTTTTTTGTAATTCTTTTAAAATTTTTAAAAAATTTTCGATTTTTTAAAATATTGAATTGAAATATCCACTCCTAATGCGAAAATATTTGTTTACAAATACCTTACAACAATGTCATTTAAGTGAATTATTATTATTGATAATGTAATTGTAGTTATAGTTAAGCGCAATCTCTCCTAGCCATGTGCACGATCACTCCTACCCTATAAGGAGACATTGCGCAAAATAGCTCTCTTGGTTTTATTGCTACAGTTGTTTTAAATTACAATAAAGCAACTCAATAGCAATGGAAATGCATAGAAGAAGGATCAATTTAAAGTTATGCACAAATAGTTTAGCAAAATATTAATATTTGGATATTTTATATCATTTTGATGAATTGTGCGCAAACTCTCCTAGCTTTACCTTAAGATTCTGTTCGCATAGGTGGTTTGCCTGTGTCAATGTTGCCTGATTGGGGACGTTTTTTTTAATTTAATATCCACACCTAAATATTAATTGTGACGGTTACCTAATCACTTCGTAGGTTTATCATCTATTATGTATACAAAATATCACTTCTCAAATTTATTCGTGACTATTGAATAAAGTCCCCAATCTGGCAACACTGACTTGCAGTGTTGCCAGATCTGACGGATTTTTTATTCAATAATCTTTAATAATTTTTAATTTTAATGTTTGTCTAATCACTTCGAAGATTGATAGTCTATTATGTACATCAAATATCACTTCTCAAAATCATTGGTGATTGTTTAATAAAATATCCGAAAGATCTGGCAACACTGCTGACCTGTAAACTTTTGACGTTCGTATTTGCCGGGATTATTAAGAAAATTATAAATGTCCGTTCTCTATCTATTCATATTTGTCGCAATTTGACACGCAATAGATCCTGAAATTTTAAAAGAAACCACTTTCTATTTCTTAAACTCAGGATATTTAATATCAAACTGCATGACTTAAAAATAAAATACGTCGTTCCCAATCTCTTACTAAGCAGTTACATCGTCTAGGAGTGTCATGGGCAGAACAAAAAACATGCAAAATTTGCTTTTCAGAACAGACAAATACAGTTGCCCTTATAATTTTGTCCATATCACATGGCTGCCCAAATCCAAAATTTATTTTATGAATGTCGATTTCCCATATATTTCCATAAAAACTAATTTTTAAAAATGCTGCATTTATCATTGATTTCCAGCCATAAAATATTCATAATTTTCTGGCCAACTGTAGCTAAGATTTGGGGAATTTTCCCTTGTTCTTATAATTTTTACCGCTACTGTAGGTACGCATCGACATCCAGAAAGTGGAGCTGAAAAAAACTCAAAGAAGTGGAGCTCAAATGAGGTGCTTCAGAAAATTAAATAAAAATAAAAGGCACAGTAGGAGAAAAAAGGAATATCCTACCTAACGGCATACTCGCCAACATCTTAATTAATATTCCGTAGTCTTGTTAGTCCCGCACTTTTACACACACCAATGAATTTTTAGAGTAATATTCTCCAAATTCAATTACGATTCAATAAGAGGAAATATACTCTAAAAAGATACCGGTGTGAAAAAGAAGGCGGAGCTAACAATACTACGGAATATTAATGAGCATGTTGGCAAGTATGCCTAACGGGGATTGGGGGTGGGAGGGGTCACACACAGCCTGCATTCGCTAGCACACAGTCTGTAAAATACAATTTGCCTTGAAAATACCCAATTTCTAGCAGAAATGCAGAAGTATATGTTGTCCAACACAAACCTAGAAGAGAAAAAAAAAAGTAGCAGACGATTATTTAAGGATAGTAATAAAATTTACTAAAAAACTGAAATCAAAACTTAAATTGAAGCATTAAAATTAAGTTGTAACTATAAATATGACAATTGTAATTTTTCATATCCTAAAATAAATGAGTATTTTTAGTTAAAATCATACTTAATGAACATTAAGCATTAGCTTAACAGAAAATTAAACGTTAATGTTAAAGAGTAATATACGGTATATAAAACTAAAATTAAATAATGTAAGTAAGCCCTTTATTCTCAAATGTTGTAAAATATGAAATTGATAAACAAACGAAAAACCCAAATATATATTTTGCGTAGCTTCGCTTCTTTCGTATACATGGGAACTCATGTGTTATTTATACTAACAGCCAATCAGAATTAAAAAAAAAAAAAAATGGATTATTTTTATTCCGGTTTCTTTAACTAAAGACGATAGTATGAAAAACTTAAAATAGCACTTCGTATATTTCCTGCTCTTCAAATTCATGTGTCAATTGACCAGGGCAGAAGTTGCTTCATGCGGACGGTGTTCACGCATGAGAAATTTCCGCCCTCATTCCGGCTACTCTTTGTACTACACAAGAGTCCCAAACAAATCTGCTCGAAAACACATGACTATAAAAATACTACAAACATTTCTTCATAAAATTAGTGATGGCAAAAAAAAAAAAAAAGTTGAAATTTCTCATCTTTTAGTGTCCTGAAAAAATGAGAGTACGACCAATGCAGAAAGTTATACAGTTTTTATGAATAGAAATCAATGATAAATGAAGAAATTTTTTCTTAAATTTTATGGAAATATAAGAGAAATCCATATTCATAAAATGGTTTTTGGGTTTAGACAGCCATGTGATATGGGCAAAATTATAAGGACAACTGTATTTGTGTGTTCTGAAAAGCAAAGCTTGTATGTTTTTTCTTCTATACATGACTCCCTAGATGATACAAATGTTTTGTATGCGATTAGGAACGTCGTATTCTATTTTTACAGTCATGCCGCTAGGTACTAAACTTTCAAAATTTGAGGAAGAGAAAGTGGTTGCTTTTAAAAGTTCAGTACTTACTGCACGTCAAACTGCGGCCAATCTGAATAGATCGAGAATGGTCCTTCATAATTTTCTTAAAAATCCCGGCAAATATACACGACAAAGACATAAAGGTAGGCCATCTTCTGTTTCTGTGCATGAGAAAAAAATGATAATAAGGGGAGCTTGCTCCAAAAAACAAACATCGACGGAAATTAAACGGGAATTAATCTCACGATCAAGACTGCCAACCATCTCATTAATAAGCGTAGACTTGTTAACGCCCCTTGAAAATACGCCCCCTTTTTCCACACCACTTTATATTTAGAGCAATTCTCTCCAAATAGTGTTACGATTAAATAACAATGAAATTACTCTCAAAAATTACTGGTGTACAAAAAAAGGCGGTGACTAAAAGTACTACGCTTCATAATGAGATGGTTGGCAAGCATGCACGATGAAGTGCTCGAAATGTTTGACTTATTTGGCAAATACAAAAAATAGTTTCCCGTCAGTTACGAAACCTCTTCCGACCATTGCTAAGCATCCTGTAATTGTACGCTTTATAAAAACATAGCTTCCTAAACTAGATGCCTGTCGCGTGGTTCGGAAACTTGGCAACAGTTCAAGTGGTAGACAGCGCTACCTGAGATTGCGCGACTTTTCTATTCAACAGCCACCAAAAATTTTTAAAAGTGGGATTTGATATACATAAAAGGTGAATAGACGCGAAGAAACGTCGATTATATATATCATATATGACTTCTTAAAATTATTGGTGACAGTTGAATAAAATAGTCTCAATCTGCACCAGGTGGCGCTGTCTACCACTTGAACTGTTGCCAAGTTTCCAAGCTACGCGACAGGCATCTAGTTTAGGAGGATATGATAAAAATGTCTTTTTCTTTAGAGAGACATACCGGGTAACATGCAAAATTTACTCCGGAGAACTGTTAGCCACGCCCTTTTTTTCACAACAGTATGATTTTAGAGAAATTTTCTCCAATATGTAATTACGACGCAATAAGAAGAAAAATGTTTTTAAAATATACTGTTGTGAAAAAAGGGCAGGTCTAACATTACTCCGGAATAAAAATATAAATGTTACCAGGTATGCAGCGATGATATCAGAAGTAGCGAAAACCATCTTGTTCATTCAATGTAGTTTTTTTCTCATTAGAAAAGATAACATCATTCCATGCATTTTTGTCAAACTTCCCCCGTCATTGTCGGGCCCCGGTAATCCGATTGGTAGAGCGCCGAGCTCGTAATTAGAAGATTGCGGGATTGATACTCGAACCGGCCAGAGGCCGTCGTGTACACTAGCGGTGGCTGGTGTGCGTAAAATCCGTCGTGGATGCAATGTCCTCCATGTTGTTGCCATCCAAATTATACCTCTGGGGGTCACCGAAGCGGGAGAGCTATCCCCTCCATGGAAGATCAAAATTGTGATGGCATGTCTTTGGAAATTCCTTAGAGGTGCATCTCAGATCGTCACCAATTACCCATTGCGCAGTACTAGTGCGACGTTAAGCCCAAACAACAAGCCCCCTCCGTGTCTTATGAACCTTTGAACAGATGGTCATGACACAACTTTTCCATAACGAAGAGCTTTTTCTTTTTGTAAAACACGTCGAACAGTTCGAGTATTACATCGTAAGTTAATTCCCATTTAATTTCCGTCGATTTATTTATTTATTTTTTTTTTTTTTTTGGTGTAAGCTCTCTTTATTAAGGTAAAGCTAGGAGATATTGCGCGGTGGGAGAGATTGCGCACATAGGGCATCGGAAGGAAAGAGTAGAGTGGGCGAGTTGAAACTTTAGGTGGTTATACAACATCAATTGTGAAGTGCCGACTTAAATTTGTATATTGATTGCTTTAACCCTTTGCGGCGCAAGACAATTTGAAATATTTAAATTATACTGCCACCGGAATTCATGAACTAAATTAAACTAAAAGAAATTTTAAATTTTAGGGTTTAAAAAACAGGCCTTTTCTGATATGTTATAAACGTGAGTTTTTGCTAAAAAATTTCCGGGAGGAATTTTTGCAGCTGGATCTTAAATTTTGCGTCCTCGCAGCGAGGACACCGCGCGTTAAGGGGTTAAGAGTTTAAGATAAAACGTGGTTATTTTGTCTAAAAAATAAATGCTTGAATTTTTATAACCCTTTCTAAGAATTTCAATACAATGATAGTAGTACAAAATATTTTTTAATTTAACAATTGCTCATAACCCACTGACTTAGACTAACAGTGGAAGCACCACGATTTCCTCTAAAAGTGAGTAATTATTTAATAAAACACTGCGCCATCTCTCCTGCCAAAATGAGAGAGTTTGCGCTTTTGTTGTTTAGGAGAGATTGTGCATTTAAAATTCTATACTAACAAAGATTTCACAGCTTATTGGTTATAACAAGACAATGATGATGAGTTTGTTGAATGCCTGGGACTGTACCAAAACCTAAATTTGACAAGTGATTGGACTAATTCAAACCATTCGAGACGGTGCACCACCTTTATGGAAATTATCCACAGAATCTGAAATCGAACATGATTTAGGAGTGGCACAATCGACAAAAGCCACACCTCTAATGGGATTTACCTCTAGAATTCTGTTAGCTTATGAGAAATTTATCGCAAAGGATTTAAATGTTATTATATATCAGTTTAGTTTTGCAATACTTTCAAGTATGATGTTCAAGTTTTCAGTTTTTAGTGCAGCTGTCGGCTGCTGAAATAGAGGAGATAAAACTAAATGCAAGCAAAAAATATCAGTCTACTCATAATCTTCTTCTTAAGGCAGAGGTCGTACTCTCCGTTTTTTTTTTTTTTTTTTCAGGATACTCTCAGAAATAAGAAATTTTCAAATATATTGCTACAATTATACTTATACTATAATCTCTACCCTGTAAAATCGTGGTACATTAATATAAACAAATCCAGAATAATTCTACATGAAATTAAAGGTGGCTAAAAAGGTGAAAATTTCTTATCTGTGAAAGTGTCCTGAAAAAAGGATGGAGAGTACGACCCCTGTTTTAAGGAATGTAATCGTCTAAATTTCAATAAAATAAAATAAACGCAAAGGATTTTAAAATGTAAGGGATTTTAAAACGTAAAGGATTTTTTCGCGGAAGATTTTGAGGAAAAAATCTAAAAAAAAATAAATAAATGGTGGGTGAATTCTGCGCTTAAAAATGGATGGGACTAGCGACATATCATTGCACGCACGGTGTGTACTATATATACATATATATTTTCATAGAAATGCCTGTTCGAGACGGATGCACCGCTTCAAATAGGTTAACCTGTGATAGGTGGTTCCACAATAACTTCACATGCACAATAATAAGTGCAATGATTGTGGACATCGAGAGATTCGGTCAGCAAACAAGAAACCATTCTAACTGAAAAGGCAATGTACTAATTTTGAGTAAAACGTGTTAACTAGTAACTTTATATTATTTTCTGGTCTTGTTGTTTATCTAGCTTTTTTTTTTTTTTTTTCTTAAATATTTTTTTCTTTAAAAATTTTTTTGTAATTCTTTTAAAATTTTTAAAAAATTTTCGATTTTTTAAAATATTGAATTGAAATATCCACTCCTAATGCGAAAATATTTGTTTACAAATACCTTACAACAATGTCATTTAAGTGAATTATTATTATTGATAATGTAATTGTAGTTATAGTTAAGCGCAATCTCTCCTAGCCATGTGCACGATCACTCCTACCCTATAAGGAGACATTGCGCAAAATAGCTCTCTTGGTTTTATTGCTACAGTTGTTTTAAATTACAATAAAGCAACTCAATAGCAATGGAAATGCATAGAAAAAGGATCAATTCAAAGTTATGCACAAATAGTTTAGCAAAATAATAATATTTGGATATTTTATATCATTTTGATGAATTGTGCGCAAACTCTCCTAGCTTTACCTTAAGATTCTGTTCGCATAGGTGGTTTGCCTGTGTCAATGTTGCCTGATTGGGGACGTTTTTTTTAATTTAATATCCACACCTAAATATTAATTGTGACGGTTACCTAATCACTTCGTAGGTTTATCATCTATTATGTATACAAAATATCACTTCTCAAATTTATTCGTGACTATTGAATAAAGTCCCCAATCTGGCAACACTGACTTGCAGTGTTGCCAGATCTGACGGATTTTTTATTCAATAATCTTTAATAATTTTTAATTTTAATGTTTGTCTAATCACTTCGAAGATTGATAGTCTATTATGTACATCAAATATCACTTCTCAAAATCATTGCTGATTGTTTAATAAAATATCCGAAAGATCTGGCAACACTGCTGACCTGTAAACTTTTGACGTTCGTATTTGCCGGGATTATTAAGAAAATTATAAATGTCCGTTCTCTATCTATTCATATTTGCCGCAATTTGACACGCAATAGATCCTGAAATTTTAAAAGAAACCACTTTCTATTTCTTAAAACTCAGGATATTTAATATCAAACTGCATGACTTCAAAAATAAAATACGTCGTTCCCAATCTCTTACTAAGCAGTTACATCGTCTAGGAGTGTCATGGGCAGAACAAAAAACATGCAAAATTTGCTTTTCAGAACAGACAAATACAGTTGCCCTTATAATTTTGTCCATATCACATGGCTGCCCAAATCCAAAATTTATTTTATGAATGTCGATTTCCCATATATTTCCATAAAAACTAATTTTTAAAAATGCTGCATTTATCATTGATTTCCAGCCATAAAATATTCATAATTTTCTGGCCAACTGTAGCTAAGATTTGGGGAATTTTCCCTTGTTCTTATAATTTTTACCGCTACTGTAGGTACGCATCGACATCCAGAAAGTGGAGCTGAAAAAAACTCAAAGAAGTGGAGCTCAAATGAGGTGCTTCAGAAAATTAAATAAAAATAAAAGGCACAGTAGGAGAAAAAAGGAATATCCTACCTAACGGCATACTCGCCAACATCTTAATTAATATTCCGTAGTCTTGTTAGTCCCGCACTTTTACACACACCAATGAATTTTTAGAGTAATATTCTCCAAATTCAATTACGATTCAATAAGAGGAAATATACTCTAAAAAGATACCGGTGTGAAAAAGAAGGCGGAGCTAACAATACTACGGAATATTAATGAGCATGTTGGCAAGTATGCCTAACGGGGATTGGGGGTGGGAGGGGTCACACACAGCCTGCATTCGCTAGCACACAGTCTGTAAAATACAATTTGTCTTGAAAATACCCAATTTCTAGCAGAAATGCAGAAGTATATGTTGTCCAACACAAACCTAGAAGAGAAAAAAAAAAGTAGTAGACGATTATTTAAGGATAGTAATAAAATTTACTAAAAAACTGAAATCAAAACTTAAATTGAAGCATTAAAATTAAGTTGTAACTATAAACATACTTGCCAACATCCTAATTAATATTCCGTAGTATTGTTAGCCCCGCCCTTATTTCCACACCAGTAAATTTTTAGAGTAATATTCTTCAAATGCAATTACGAACAAATAAGGAGAAAACTACTTTAAAAAGATACTAGTGTCAAAAAGAAGGCGGGGCTAACAATACTACGGAATATTAATTAGTATGTTGGCAAGTATGCTATAAATATGACAATTGTAATTTTTCATATCCTAAAATAAATGAGTATTTTTAGTTAAAATCATACTTAATGAACATTAAGCATTAAAACTACTTAAATGTTATTTTTGAGCTCTTAACCTATTTTCATTCGCGAGCCGCCGCTAAATAACGCTGTGACTCATGAATAATATATCAGTGAATAAGATTTCAGCTCTCTCACGTTAAATTCATTTATTTGATTATCTATAATTTTCTTTTCAAAATAGCAACTTGCATTTTCGGCATTAAAAAACCAGAAATCTGAAAAACCTCCGTAAATTAAAATTTTTTTTAAAATTTTTGTTATAAAAATTTATATTTGTTGAATGTCCTCTTAAATGTACAGTGATTTTAAAAATTTGTCATAAAATTAAAGGCTGTGATTCTCATTAGGTTATTTTAACTTGTTACAAAAAGTTGCCCTTTTTTTTTTTTTTATGATTACGATGAACTGTTTAGCAGCTTACAGATATCAAAAGTGAATGAGTATATAACATATTTGCCAAATTTCACTCATTTTGGCTACTTGAAATTTTTAATGAAATTTTTAATTTATTAAACAGTAGAAACCATTAAAGAATTGCGTAAAAAAAAAAAAAATAAAAAAAAAAAAAAAAAAAAAAAAAAAAAAAGTATCCGGTAGCCAAAAAGTATTATTCCGGAGTAATTTTAGCCCCGCCTCTATTTCGTACCACTTATCTTTTAAAAGTAACTTTTTCTTATTTTATCGAAGTTATGTATTGAAGAAAATTTTTCTATAAATAAAGTGTTGCGAAATAAAGACGGGGGCTTAAAGTACTTCGCAATAAATTAAAAGATTGGCATTCATGTAAATGTAGGCCATCTCTGATATAAGTAATAAATAAGATAAGTAAGAAAATATTTACGCTTACAAATAATAATAATAATATGTCTGATATAGGAAAGTACTTATGCGTAACCTTAAAGTACACGCTCGAGTTAATTCGAGCAGTGAGTACCCCACCCAGGGCCTGATTAAGGGGGAAGCTCGCGCTTCACACATTATTTATACTTACACCGTTATTTTTTAACAAATACTTTCCTGCTATAATAAACAGAAAATTTTCATTAAAAATTATTTTAAAAGAATTCTGGTGTCTAATACCGGTGAGTAAATTGGATTGTTTTACACCGTTCATTTTTTATAAAGAATATTTCCTCGTTAAAGCGTGGAATTTCTATGACATGAAGTAAAAAATAATTGTAAAAATATTCCGGTATGAGCGAGCTTCCCCCTTAATCAGGCCATGGACCCCACCCCATTGTATACTTTTCGCTCATTATTTTTCGGTACAAGGAAGCACAAGCCAGCACAAAACTATGTATAACGTGTTTGGAAGTATTGGAGAAATACACATATTATTCCTATATTTATTTTCAATGTATTTTCTTCTTTGTTTTCAATCTATAATAAGTATATTTCAATTCTACAGGCGTGTCTTTGAAAAATATGCGACTGTTAACACTTTCGCGACCACATGTTTTTTTTCTCTCTCTTTTTGATAGGGAGGATAAGCGGTTCTGCGCTCAAAGCTGGTAGACATGAAGTGCCAGGTGCGACCCCAGGTCGCACTCGACGGCTTAACCGTTCGAAGTTTTAAGTGGTTTTCTCCGAAATTTGTGTAAATACGGGCTAGGACCACTCAGAAAGACTCCCACGAAGGGCACTGTCCCTCAGGCCTAGGACCCTTGTGCAGTTAATTGGCCTTAATCCCCACAACCCAACCAACACTTTTTGTTAGTACGTTCCTCCTGTGGGCGTTATTCTTCTAGGCTACATTATTTCAAAACAAGATTTTCTGTATCCGTATTTATACTATAAATCAATATGCATAATAATTATACTCTTTCTATTGAAAGTATTTGTATCCATATTATTTTGATTGTACAAATATGAATATAGAGAATATGTTTAAGAAATACAGCAACATACAAATTGCAAAAGAAACGTCAACTAAAGAATTTATAGATTTCCAAATGACGTGAATCAATGTCAGCGGTCGCGAAAGTGTTAGGGGAATAAATAAAGGAAAAATCACCAGTCTTGAATGCCAAAAGAAATAATAAAATAGCAGCTGTTTCGGTAGAGTTTCGCGTACCGTCATCAGTGCATAAAGAAACGAAACGATGATGGTAAGCTAAAATTACCGAAACAAATGTCTGCTATAGTATTATTTCCTACAGCGTTCAAGGTGTTGGTGATTTTTCCTGTAATTATTAATCTAGCGAAAAGTTTCCTTTTAACACTTTCGTAACCGCTGACGTAGATTCACGTCATTGGAAAATATGTAACTCCACCAGTGGGCGTTTCTTTCGTAATTTGTATGTTACTTATTTCTTCAGTAGCAGAGCGTGGAGCTAGTTGTCACAGGGTTAAGAAGTAACACGCAATTTACGAAATAGTTTATGACACTTGTTATTAAATATTTTTATTAATATAATCCTTATGATGCGCTTTATAATGTAAGCACAATCGGTGCCCTCAAAAATGGTTAAAGTGAGGTTCTGAACACGTGCTTCATTTTAGCTAGTTAGTGGGAAAAAAATATTTCGCAAATTTTGATTAAAGGTGTGTGAATTTATACTTTAAAGAAATATTTATAGCTATTTATTTAGTCTGTGTGTTAAGTTATAAAATGCATGTTTAATTTTTTGTATAAATCGTTATATATTTTTATAAATAAACAAAATATCCAAAATCATACGATGGGGCAAGTTAAAACAAAATTTTGGGGCAAGTTGAACATGTTAGAGGAGTGGCTTGTGGAGATGCCTACCGCTAGATCTCGAAGTCTCCGCCCATTTTAATGAAACTTTCTGAAATGAAATATTTTTGGATTCTTTACAACTACTACGTTTAAACAGAAATATTTTCTGTGTTTTTATATTACAGTTCCGTGATTATTTAATTCCGAATTATAATCATGATTTAGTCACCAATTAGAGAATGTTCCATAAAAATAGTGGTAGAAAAAGCAGAAATTTTTCATTAATAACAATGCCCTGAAAAAAGGTCGGAGAATTCGGGCTCTGCTAAATCCACTCTGTGGCAGAAGAATGGGTATAATGCTTAATTTGCAAAATGTAAGCACACATTAAAGGCATGAGAGGGAACAAAATATCATTTGTTTGAATTAATTTCCATTCTGACTAAGATTGACTTCTATGTTGATTTTAACTTTATCTTTCTTTTACTATAATCCATTTGATATAATTCATTATTACTATACCAAGAAGGTTATAATTTATACTTAATTTTCCAAAAACAGTTACAACCAGCCCCACGCTTCCCTATACATCTAATATTCATATTTTTACAATGAAATATACTATGGATACAAATACTTTGATTAGAAAGAATGTAATTATATTGTATATCCATTCGTAATATAAATGTGAATAAAGAAAATTTTGCTCTGAAATATTGTAACTTGGGAGAATAACGCACACAGGTGGATCTTACTGTCAAAATGTCAAAATCATGCAGTCGCGAAATTGTTAATATTGAGTACACAGCTGCCAACATCCTAATTAATATCCCATAGTACTGCTAGTACTCGCCTTTTATATTCACACCAGACTTGTCTTAGAGTATATATATTTTTTTTTGTTAATTACAAGGGTCATAATCACCGTCCTTTTTTCAGGGCATTCTCACCAGGAAATCATCCCTTACTGTAATCATAAATAAAATCCAAACAAGAGTTAATAGAAAGAGTATGTATAAATATATCTTTTGGTACATAAAACTATAACCATCGTCAGCTCGCTTTCCAGTTATAAATTTTGAAATTTCTCTAATAATCAGTGCAACCAAGCCAGAATCTATAACACCACGCCTTACTGAAATAATGGATGAAATCCGAAATAAACAGAAACCGAAAGAGCATACACAAACGTGTTCTTTGATGCAATAATCAGTTGCCCATTTCAGTTCTGAGACATATTCTATCGAGATGTAATATCTGAAAAATCGCTAAAATAGACTCTAAAAATTAATAAAAGTCATGGTTCTGACAGTGACAGCATGCTTGCCAACCATCTCATTATGAAGCGTAGTACTTTTAGTCACCGCCTTTTTTTGTACACCAGTAATTTTTTAGAGTAATTTCATTCTTATTTAATCGTAACACTATTTGGAGAGAATTGCTCTAAATATAAAGTGGTGTGGGAAAAGAGGCGTATTTTCAAGGGGCGTTAACAAGTCTACGCTTATTAATGAGATGGTTGGCAGTCCTGTGACAGGTTTTAATGGGACTCCTCCCACTTCTTTCTCCTTGCAACATATTTACTCAAACTTAAATATAGATTTCTCGAGAGCGAGCTTACAAGGGCTAACAGTTTATGCGTCAAAAATCATGTTAGATTACGCCCTCTTGAACGAACATAATTTAATTGATTTCTATATTACACTATTGGGATGGTTTCCTGGTCAAAGATAAAAAAATTCTGCCTTTTTTGCGACTACTAATTTCATGCAAAAAAAAATTTGTTATATACATACTTGCCAACCATTTCATTAATAACCGTACAATTGTTAACGCCCCCTGAAAAAACGCCCGTTTTCTCACACCACTATATTTTTTGAGTTATTCTCTTCAAATATTGTTACGATTAAATAAGACGAAAATTACTCTAAAAAATTATTGGTGTAAAAAAAAAGGTGGGTACTACAAATTGGACGGTTCATAATGAGATGGTTGGCAAGTATGTATATTTATTTATAGTAAAGTGTCATGATTTACAGAGCCTGATTAAGGGGGAAGCACACATTATTTATACTTACACCGTTATTTTTTAACAAATACTTTTCTCCCATAATAAAGAGAAAATTCTCATTTAAAATTATTTTAAAAGAATTCTGGTGTCTAATAACGGTGGGTGAATTGGATTGTTTTACACCGTTCAATTTTTATAAAAAAATATTTTCTCCTCAAAGCGTGGAATTTCTATGGCCTGAAGTAAAAAATAATTGTAAAAATATTCCGGTGAGAGCGGAGATAATGTGTGCTTCCCCCTTAATCAGGCTCTGATGATTTAACCATGCTTGCCAACCATCTCATTATGAAGCGTAGTACTTTTAGTCACCGCCTTTTTTTGTACACCAGTAATTTTTGAGAGTAATTTCATTCTTATTTAATCGTAACACTATTTGGAGAGAATTGCTCTAAATATAAAGTGGTGTGGAAAAAGGGGGCGTATTTTCAAGGGGCGTTAACAAGTCTACGCTTATTAATGAGATGGTTGGCAGTCTTGTTTAACAGGGATTTAACAAGGAGGAGTTGCCGCTCACCACTCTAAGAGTGGTGTCGAGCGCTTCTAGCTATGCTAGGCCCCCTACTCCGGAACGTTTATTTAAAAACTAAAAAAAAGAAAGAAAGAAAATTACAAGGTTCGCCAGAATGAAGTTAACACACGACAAGGGGCGACATATAAGCCGACGAAACAACATTCTGTCACGACATATGGCGAAGAAAAACATAGTAATTTGAATGTTTACAGTATTCCCGCGCGACATAGGGCGAAGTATTACAAATATGCAATAATTATTAACAAACTTTAAAAAAAATAATAATAATACACAAAGGTAAAATTCGCCAGTACAGAGAAGTAAATTGGTCTTTGTTGTTCTGAGCCCATTCTAGAGCTTTTTCAATAGCGAAGAGTTCCGTCTGAAAGACGTTATTATAGTCCTCAAGCCTGCAGGCCCACTGATGGATAAAAATATTGCCCCTGAGGACACAGAAGTGTCATGATTATACAGGATAGAGATTATTGTATAAAAGTAGTGACAGCAATAAAGTAGAAAATTTGTCATCCCAGAGAGTGTCCAGGAAAAAGGGCTGAGAGTACGATTCCTGTAATTTATCGTAATTAAATTTGAAGAAAATTGGTTTAAAAATTAATTGGAGTAGAAAAATGGGTGGGTACTGAAAGTATGAGAAAATTTTAACTACTAAATTTTAACTTATGCTAATTTTAAAAAAGTATGTAATCTCGTAGATAAAAAAAAAAAAAAAAGAAGAAGAAGAAGAAGTTTAGAAACATATAAGGGTGATTTCATGGAAGAAGGTAACATCAGTCACCAGTCCTTTATTTTTATTCTTCAACATAGATTAACCGTTTACAAAATCTATAATTTTTTCACGGATTTTTTTAATACTGGGGATCCAAGGTAAGGATTTATCTATTTTCAAGCCCAGACACTACAGTGTATTGCCTACTTTCGTATTTGTATTTCCTAATTTAAAAATCGGGGGTCTCGAGGCGAAGACTTTAGTTCCAAAGACTATAGAGGTGATTTTATTTTCAGAGAGTTCAAGTCTCATGTTACTACATATATTTTTGAAAGTAGTTATTAATTTATTACATTTGATTTCCAATTTGGCCCTGGAATCCTCGCCCGCCAAAATAATAAAATCATCGGTATAAGCAATAATGCTAGGATCAATATGTTTATAGTCTTTAATAATTTTGTCTGCGACGAAACGCCACAGCATCGGCCCCAGACAGGAGCCCTGAAGGCAACCCTTCCTGGTCTACCGCCACGTTACCGACCCTGTGATCCTCACGCCGCAGTTTCTCTCATTTATGAAGTCTTTTAGGATAAGTTTTAAATAAGATGGTATTTTAGGTCTGTAGTAAGAAGGCCCCAGTGGTAGTTAGAAGAGAATGGTGGTAAGAAGGTGAGTTGAATGCTCCACGTATGTTGAAAGATATAGCGCAGGTGTATTTGTATGTTGCTTGTAGTTGTTGTTTAATGTTTTTGAAGGTTTTAAGTGCTGTAGTGGGGCCCCTCCCCTCACGAAAACCATGTTGAGATTTATCTAAATAATATTTACTTTCTAAGATGGTCATTGTTCTTAATTAATTACTTTTTCCAAAAGTTTCCCCATAAAATGGAGAAGAGATATAGGACTATAAGATAGGGGGGTTTTATGGTCTTTATTCTTTTTTGAGAAGAATATTACCAGACCTCTTTTCCATTCCCTAAGAAATACACTTAGTTCAAAACATTTATTAATCAGAAGACTAAACAAGATAGGAAAACTTTATCATATTTTTAAATAATTTGGAATCTATTAAATCGAAGCCTGGAGCTTTGTTAGATGCCGAAAGGTTAGAGCAGTGTGATAATTCTTTATGTTTTATTTCATAATTATTACCGAAGTCATTTATTAAATGTAACGTGCTTTGATTATTATAGTCTGTGTCTACGGTTGGGTAGTGTGTGTCCATAAGTGTGTTAATTACATCTGTGCATGTATCTGCAGTAGAAGATGATGAAAAAAGGGTGTATACCATAGGTGCCAAGTCTCCCGTTTTTCAAGGGAGACTTCAAACCGGACAATTTTTATAGTTATTTTCGGCAATATAAGGATTTTCCCTTAATAATTTTGAAGATAGTTCCGTAAGTGTTTTTGTGAGACTGACAGAATGCTGCCCAGGAATCCCTTTTAGCTTGAATTATTTTCTTCGTGTAATTGGCTCTTGCTCTTTTGTAATTTATTCTAAATTCAGTAATATCCGGGTTATTTTCTACTCGTTTTCGAAGTGCTCTGAATCTATTTCTTTCAATTCTCTCATTAAAACACGTTATGTTTACTTTATATTTGAGCTTTTTCTTTCGTAGAGATTTATTCATTATTGAGGAAAGTTGATTTGTAAAGTTTTTAACCCAATTATTAAGATTTTCTTTATCTATTATTTTGTTTAGGCTTTCATTAAGAGTTTCAGTGTGATATTTAAAAGATTATTAAACTTTGTGAAATTGTTATATTTGGTGTTGTATCGGAAGTCGCATCGTTTTAATGGATTTAAATTTAGACTAAATCTGATGATCGCTTTGTGACATACTTTCGTGATCAGCGACCCATGAATCGATATAACGGAGGATCCCTGCGCCGCACACCGTCGATCTGGGTAACTATAATTAATGTGCTTATTAAAATGTAAATGCATTAAGTGGATCGTTAATTATTGAAAATTATATACTGAAATTTAAATTTTGGAGAACAAAGCTCCTGGCATCGTTTCTAGTATAAAACCTTGATGTTAATTTATCATTAAAATCCCCCCTATTAAAATATTATCAAATGTTGTGAAATAATTTAGCCAATCATTGGTATCTAGTTGTAGTTCCTCTTGATCTCTTCGGGGAGAATATTGTGAACCTATGATAATTTTTCCATTTTCACGTAGTAAATTTATAAAAACTGAATTTGGGAAGCTCTGAATGTGAACACAATATAATAATGTATTGGAAATTAATACAGCTGCATTATTATTGTTTGATAGAAAGGAGGTTCATCCCAAAGGCATATTAGTAATATTTTGTTGAGAAATATGTGGCTCTTGTGGTAGTGTAATATCTATGTTGTTTTAAACTAATATATATTCAATCTTGTTTTCGTTAGCAGCTTGGGATTTATTTAAGTTGATTTGAAGAAAGTTTAATGTATTAATATTAATATTAACATTAGCATCATTTGAGTGCTGGCTTACCTCCGAAGATTGTCCTGGTTAAAAGGAAGAGGAGGAGAAAGAGAGGAATATCCTACCTAACGGGGATTGGGGGTGAGAGGAGTCACACACAGCCTGCATTCGAGAGCACGCGGTCTGCCAAAGACAGTTGTCCTTGAAAATACCCAATTTCTAGCAGAAATGCAGAAATATATATGTTGTCCAATACAAACCTAGAAGAGATAAAAAAAAAAGGAGAAAAAGAGAATTTTAGGATAGTAATAAAATTTACTAGAAAACTGAAAATAAAACTTAAATAGAATCATTAAAATTAATTTTAAATATAAATATGACAATTGTAATTTTTCGTATCCTAAAATAAACACTTATGCAATTGTTGAAATTCAACGACTAATTAAAGCAAAGTGTATTAATAAAAATTAGGGTATAATAAATCAGTACAAAAAAAAACCCTTAACAGCTTAAAAGTTTGTGATGCCGCTACTTTATGGCTATAAGAATTTGAAATATGAATCTTAAAAATAATGATATAAAATTTTAAGTGACGCTTTGCAATTAGTTAAAATATACATAGATTTTCTTATTTGATCATTTACTTTATTCATTTATATTTATAATGCAAACGTAATATTTTTAATTTCAAGATCAGACAGATATATAAAATACACTCACTGATGCTTTTTCATTCGCATTTCAAATTCAAAATAACATTTTTAAAAGAAATAATATAAAAATTCCAGTGGCGCCTCGCTGTTATTTTAAAAGATTTGATTTTAGATTCCATTAAAACTACATTCGTTTTGTCTAATAAAGTATATTTACATATTGAAACAATGCTTTTATTTTTCAAATATACTGTCAAATAATTATACTTTCACTGAGTTTGCATTATAAATTAAAATTATTTATTTCAATAAATTGATTTATCTTTTGCATCACGCTATCCAAAACATAGTATCATAGAATCCAACTAAGTGAAAATTTTGCACAAAGAGGTAGTGTGACGTAAAGAAAAAATGTACACAAATTTTACTTGCAGTTTTGGATAGCGTGACGCAAAAGATAAATCAATTTATTGAAATAAATAATTTTAATTTATGATGCAAACTCAGTGAAATTCTAATTATTTGACAGTATATTTGAAAATTAAAAGCACTGTTTCAATATGTAAATATACTTTATTAGACAAAACAAAAGTAATTTTAATGGAATCTAAAAACAAATGTTTAAAATAACACCGAGGCGCTACTGGAATTTTTATATCATTTCTTTTAAAAAAGTTATTTTGAATTTGAAATGCGAATGAAAAAGCATCAGTGTTATTTTATATATCTGTCTGATTTTGAAGTTAAGAATATTACGTTTGCATTATAAATATAAATAAAAGAAAAAAGTAAATGATCAAATAAGAAAATCTATGTATATTTTAACTAATTGCAAAGCGTCACTTAAAATTTTATATCATTATTTTTAAGACTCATATTTCAAATTCTTATAGCCATAAAGTAGCGGCGTCACAAACTTTTATGCCGTTAAGGGTTTTTTGTACTGATATCATTACTTTTTAGGTGTTATTGATCGAGAAATTAAAACAAGTCCTTCTGGCTCCCAGGAAGGGTAAACTGATTTTTCTTTTCTTATGAAGTTGCCAGCATTTTTTTCAAAATGGCAGCTACAATTTATTAATGGACTTAGTGGAAGGATAATGGACTTAATGGACTAAATGGATAAATGAAGGCTATGTATCTATAGAGTTTTAAGCAAATCGGTTCGTAAAGCCTTTGTAATGTAAATTTGAAATTTTCAGTGTACTGGCACAGGGAAACAAGAGGGTGGATTAAGTTGGCAAATGAACATATCAAATTCATGTTTGAGATAAATCTACACTACAAATTTAGTGTGAATTAATTCAGTATTTCAAACGTTATCATGCTGATAAATTTTCAAGTAGCCTGCCACTTGGAAACAAAATGGTGAAGCTTCGCACTAGAAAATTTTTTTGACTGCGATTCTCAAACTCTTAAAAAAAAAAAAAAAAAAAAAGAAAGAAAGAAAGAAAGAAAGAACGAAAAAAAATAAGTGGAAAATTTCAAATTTAATGTAGAATTACGTAATTTACATTTTGCAAGTTTCTGTTTAGAGAATTACAAATACAAATTAAACAAGTAAAAAAAATTAAGTAAATGTTAAAAATGGAAAATTATTTATATATTTTCTTTTCCCTTTTGAGGCTAAGTATAGACACTGCTCCAATATTCACAATTTAAATTTTCATCAAAAGTGCAGGTAAAAATTTCTTCACATATAATTTGATATAAAATGCTTGGTGGGAATAAAATAGACAAAATATAAATTAAGCTCTACATTTCTATAATTTTAAAAATAAGATAAAATAATCTGGAGAAATAGTTATAGAAAATATAAGTTAAGCTTTTTTTAAAAAATGAAATTTCTGTTTAAAAATTCTATTTCATAAATATATTTACAACTATATAAACAAAAAAAAAAAAAAAAAACATCCTTTGATTTTAAATAATTATTTCTACATGTTTCTAAGCAATTAAAAGTTTTTTTTTTTTCAAGAAAAATAAATTAAATGTAGGAATGTATATGGGATTAATATAAGCTACTAGATGGCGCAATCAAGTAACTTATATTAAAATTACTTACATAATAAACTTTTTTTTTCCGTTAAAAAAAAAAAAATAATTGTTTAGAAACAGGTAGAAATAGTTATTTAAAATTAAAGGTGGATTTTTTTGTTTATTGTAATTGTAAATATATTTATGAAATAGAATTTTTCATGCAGAAATTAATTAATTAAAAAAGAAAAGAAAAGAAAAGAAAGAATAATATTTTTTTTAATAAATTATTATGGGTTTCAAAGTAAAGATGTTATTTATTTATTTTAACGTGTCTTTTAATAATTGGTTTTTGACACATTTTTTATGAATTTTAATAAAATTCATGAAATAATGCTTTTTCTAATAAACAGTGTGAGCACTATTTCATCCACTAGCCATTATTGCTTTAAATAATAATTTTTGTTTGATTATGTTAATATTTAAAATATGTATTATTTTATTGTCTGAAAAATAAATAAATGAATAAACTCTAACTGTATTTTCAAAAGAGATTTTTAATTTTTAAAAAGAAATATATATATATATATATGCGAAAGTGTATGTTTTAAATTAAAAACAAAAGATGGTGACAAAACTCTATTTGCTGTTTTTTCCCATATTCGGTGCGGAAGGATACATGAATAGGAATCACAAATCATTGAGCTACTATAAAATCGATGTTTATGAATGATTAAAAAAATTTTCGCTTTAAAAAATTGTAAATTCATCATTATTATGATAAAATGGAATATCTAAAATTACAAAATACTTCCTTATTTAAAATGTCATCTAAATACTTTTGACTAAATATGAAATTTTGATATCAAAAATATCTTTTTCATAACAGAAGAGAAAATATATTCAAGTGAATTTGACTTAGTATATATACAATAACTATATAAAAAATTTAATAAAGTATTTTTGCGTTAAAAGAAGGAAAATTTAAATAATTCATTGACTGCATTCACGTTGGTCAACCAATCAACGGGACCAACTCAAGCCTTGCAAGTAAGAACTGCATCACGATGTTTTCGCCGAATTAAAGCGTACAATTGGCGGAGTAATATAGTTCAATTTTTAAAACAACCTTTATAAAAAAAACAAGAGTTTTCCTGAAGAAACACGAGAACGTTACTAGATTCAGAAAGATCCCATTAACAACATATATTAACTAAATGAAAATCGTTCGGGCCGTTTTAGAGATATTTTTCAGTCCATTACACCAGTACATCATCCATTTTCCCTTTTTGGCTTTAAATTGAGATTCGGATCTCAAAACATACTGCATGTAGAAATGTAAAATTTTCAGGATAGATTAAGACCGAAGATAAAAGACTATTTTGAAAAGATCAGAAAAAAATATGGCATATTTGCTGAGATATTAAGTGTCGGCTTTTACAAATCTCATTGATGTCAAACTAGCCGTATATATGAATTCGCAGCGTCCCGTTTATTCCTACGCTTGCGTCACTGAAAAAACTGTCGTTTTTCATGATAAATAAGGCAGCGGTGTCTCGTGGATCAAAAACTGGTGAAGAGACACTTCAATTAATATTTTACACTGTATTCATTTATAGAGTCTAAATTTACATTTAAACAAAATAAGTATTTTTAGTTAATTTTTAGTTTAAATTATACTTAATGAAAATTATGCATTAAAACGACTTAAATGTAATATTGTAGCTCTTAACCTATTTTCGGTTCACGATCCGCCGCTAAAATAAGGCTGTGACTCATGGATAATATAGTATAATATATCACTGAATAGGATTTCAGCTCTCTCCCTTTAAATTCATTTATTCGATTATCTGTTATTTTCTTTTAAAAATAGCAACTTGCATTTTCGGTATGCAAAAACCAAAAACCTGAAAAACCTGAAAAACCTTTGGAAATTTAAATTTTAGTAAAAATTTTTGCTATAAAAACTTATATTTGTTTAATATCCTCTTAAATGTACAGTGTTTTTACAATTTGTTATAAAATTAAACGCTGTGATTCTCATTAGGTTATTTTAACCTTTTATGAATGGTTGTCCTTTTTTTTTTTTTCTATGATTTTGATGCAGTGTATAGCAGCTTACGGATATCAGAAGTGAATGAGTATATAACATAGTTGCCAACTTTCCCTCATTTTGGCTACTGGAATAATTTTTTATAGATTTTTTTTATGTATAACATTAGAATTCTTTATAGAAATGTATTTTAAAAAAATTCAATAAAAAGTGTCCTGTAGCCAAAAAGTGTAAAAGTTGGCAACTCTGATGTAAGTAATAAATAAGATAAACAAGAAAATAATTAAGAAAGTACTTACGTGTACAAATAATAATAATAATAATATGTCTCAAACAAGAAAGAAAAATCATACAGTACGCATTGATTAGTAACACTTTCCAACTGTACGCAATTTTTGTATCGAATTACTATTAATATTCTTTGCCTACGTTATCGCACAACAGACAGAAGGACTGAAAAACATACAGATAGACTAACTGATTTTAAAATTACTCTTAGGCATTTTGGAAAGTGTTAAAAAGGCTTAACGCAAAAGAAAATGCAGCCGTTAGATTACAATTACAGCTTTTAAACTCTCTGAATATTTTACTGTAGCCCTGTAAATCTGAAAGTTAATCATATCATATTCTATACAAAACAATGTTTTAGAATATTAATAATACATGTCAATGTTTTAAAGATTTTTGTAGTAGAATGTTTTTTAAATATAACTTTTAAAAAATTCTGTCCTAAAATGTAATACATTGGCTTTTTTTTTTATTGTTGTTGTTGTCCCTGTAAACAAACTAGTTGTACAGGACCTATTAATGACATTTTAAATAGGAACATTCCATACGGAACTTGAGTGTATCATTTTTAAAAAATTCTCAAAATATTTACGGATGATAGGAGCCGGAGACAAACAGATAGAAAGGTAGACAATCGGACAGACAAATGCACAAATCGAAATCATAATCCCACTAAAATTATAAGAAAGTGTTTAAACGCTCATGTAAACGAAAGTGCAATTCCAACAAATTTTTATTAATACCTCTTAATGTAACTGATTATTTTTGTGTGGCCCTGTAAATCTAATGCAAACCATACTACATTACATAGAAGGCACACTCTTTGTGCATACGAATAATATATTTCAATTGCATTAAGCTTTGTGGAAAATAAAATTATTAAAATTTGGTTTATAAAAATAACGCTCATACAACACATTGCTTTGGAGTACTTTCAAGTGCCCCTGTACACATACCAGTTAGAAATGTACTCTATTTTAGGTAGGAAACACCCGATAGGGAATTGAATAACATATTAAAATTTCATTAAAGTTTCTATACATTAAAGGTATTAAAATATGATTTATAGAAACTCCTCTCATAGAACACAATGCTTTCGAATACTTTTGGGTGTCCCTGTACACAAACCAGAAGAGGTAACCATTCCATTTTCAATAGGGAACATTCGATAGTGAACTTCAATAAAATATATCGGTTTAAAGAAATTTCATAAATATTTACGCGAATTAAAACGCAGAAAAGCAGACAGAGAGACAGACAGACGGACAGAAGAACAGTCAGACATACACACAAATTGAAATTATATTCACACTAAAAAAATTATAGAAAGTGTCAAAAACGCTTAATGTAAACGAAAGTAAAATTATAGCAAATTTTTAATAATAGCTCTTAATATAACAGAATATTTTTGTGTCACCCTGTAAATCTAATGCTAATCATGCTATATTCTATGTAAAGCATTCTTTTGTGCATATAAATAACATATTTCAATTTCCTGAAACTTCGTGGAAAGTAAAGTTACTAAAATTTGATTTATAGAAATATCTCTCATAGAACGCAATGCTTTAGAATACTTTTGAGTGTCCTTGTATATAAAACAGAGTTGGTATTTAATCCATTTTATACAGGAAAAATCCAATAGTGAACTTGAATAACACATTTCAGTTTTATTAAGATATGTTTACAGTAAAGGTATGAAAATATGATTTATAGAAATTCCTCTCATAGAGCACAATGCTTTGAAATACTTCGGGTGCCCCTGTACACAAACCAGTAGAGCTATAAACTCCATTTTCAACAGGGAACATCCGATAGTGAAGTGGAATAACATATTTCAATTTCATTAAAATATGTGTACAGTAATAGTATAAAAATACGATTTATAGAAACACCTCTCATAGAACACAATGCTTTGAACTACTTTCGGGTGTTCCTGTATACAAACCAATAAAAGTATAAACTCCATTTTCAAAATGGAACGTCCGATAGGGAACTTGAATAACATATATCAGTTTCAAGAAATTCCACAAATATTTACGGGAATTAGAGCGCGGAGAGACAGACAGACGGACAGACAGACAAACCGAAGTCATTAACACATTTCAACCTTGTTGGGAAGGGTGAAAAATGTTAGAAGGTGTTAAAAACGCTTATTGTAAACGAAAGTACACTTTTAGCAAATATTTATTAATAGTTTTTTATATAACTGAATATTTTTGTGTCACCCTGTAAATCTAATGCTAATCATGCTATATTCTATGCAAAGCATTTTCTTTTGTGCTTATAAATAACACATTTCAATTTCATAAATCTTCGTGGAAAGTAATGTTATTAAAATTTAGTTTATAGAAATATTTCTCTTAAAACGCAATACTTTGGAATACTTTTGTGTGTCCCTGTACACAAATAAGTGCTGGTATTTTCTCTATTTTATACAGGAAACATCCGATAGTGAACTTGAATAACATATTTCAATTTCATTAAGATTTGTGTATGTAAGGGTATGGAAATATGGTTTCTAGAAATGCCTCTCATAGAGCACAATGCTTTGAAGTACTTTTGTGTGTCCCTGTACACAAATCAGTGGTGGTATTTACTCCATTTTATACAGGAAACATCCGATAGTGAACTTGAATAACATATTTCAATTTCATTAAGATTTGTGTACAGTAAGGGTATGGAAATATGGTTTATAGAAATGCCTCTCATAGAACACAATGCTTTGAAATATTTTAGTGGGTCCTTGTACACAAACTAGTAGAGGTATAAATTCCATTTTCAACACGGAACATCCGATAGTGAATGTGTATAACAAATTTCAATTTCATTAAGATTTTTGTACAGTAAGGGTATGAAAATATGGTTTATAGAAATGCCTCGCATAGAACACAATGCTTTGAAATATTTTCAGGGGTCCCTGTACACAAACCAGTAGAGGTATAATCTCCGTTTTCAATAGAGAACATCCGATAGTGAACTTGAATAACATATATCAGTTTCAAGAAATTCCATAAATATTTACGGGAGTTAGAGGGCGGACAGACAGACAGACAGACAGGCAGGCAGTTAGACAGACAGACAAACCCAAGTCATAAACACTTTTCAACCTTGTTGGAAAGTGTTAAAAAGAAAGTACTTATGCATACCCTTAACGTACACGCTCGAGATAATTCGAGCAGTGAGTAAGCCCCTGTATACATTTCCCTCAATATTTTTCGGTACAAGACAGCACAAGACAGCACAAAACTATGTATAACGTGTTTGGAAGTACTGAAGAAAGACATATAGGGAGACCCGTGTACCTAGGTCCGCTTTTTTTCAATGAACGAAAACAGAGCCCTTGACCTGTTTAAAATTATAAAACTGATATTTATATACTTTTAGGATTATTTACTTCCAATTAGGTTTAATATAAATACGTAAAATAATAAATCCTCACAAATAGAAGGTTTTAAAATAAACTTTACTCATGGCCCTAGGTACAACACCCTCATTGTACCTAGGGCCATACCTCATTTTACCTAGGGCTGCTTGTTTTCAATTCCCAGAAACAGAGCCCCATACCTGCTAAAAATCATTATACTGATGTGTACACATCTTCATAGAACTAATTTCTTTTATTTGAGATTAATATAAACACTTAAAATAATAAATTCCGAGAAACAGAAGGTTTTTAAATAAATTTCACGTATGGCCCTAGGTACAACACGCTTATTGTAACTAGGGTCAGACCACATTGTACCTAGGTCCAGACCTCAACGTACCTAGGGCCAGGCCTCATTGTACCTAGGGCCTCAGTGTACCTAGGGCCATTCCCTTAAAATTAGATTTCACTTTGTAATGATTAGAAAATAAACATATAAACATATATTTTATAAAAGAAACAATATCAAGTGACACATTTATTTATCATATGATAATTATCATGATGCTGCCTTAATTTGAAAAATCGAATTTTTCACTCTTTTTTTCTTTGGGATATATTATAATAGCATTTTTTTTTTTTTTTTTTTTTCTGGAATGTTACTTGTAGACCTTCCTGGTTTACGGCCACATCTTTTCTTTGAGTAATTTTTGTACGAGGTTTTGTTTCAGAAAAAGTTGTACCTGTTCAAGCATGACACACGAAAATATGTTAGATGATGAAGGTTTCGAAATTTCAACTGGACATGAAACAGAGACATGATGTTCCATCATTGTTGGTTCACTTTCATCCTGAAGAATTTTTTTTTTTTTTTTTTGAAATTTATTTAGGGAGCTTGTATCTCAGCCACATTTGAATTTAAATATTCGCTCTCACCAGGAAACCACCCCAATAGTGTGATAACAGAAATCAATTAAATTATGTTCATTCGAGAGGATATAATATAACATGATTTTTGATGCACAAACCCCTCATAAATCCGTTCTCGAGAAATCTATATTTACGTTTGAGTAAAAATTTAGTAACGAGAAAGGAGTGGGAGGAGTCTCATTAAAATCTGCTAGAACCATGACTTTTATCAATATTTAGATTCTATTTTAGCGAATTTTTAGGCATTATATCTCAATTAAATACATATCCGAAAGCTGAAATAGGCAACTGATGAATGCATCAAAGAACAAGTTTGTCTATGCTCTTTCAATTTCTGCTTGTTTTAGATTTCATTCATTAGTTCAGTAAGGCGTGGTGTTATAGATTTAGGCGTGGTTTGACCGATTATTAGCGATCTTTCAGAATTTATAACTCGAAAACGAGGTGACAAGGGCTAATGTTTTAGGCGTCAAGAAACATATTTATATATGCTTCTTCGATTAATGCTTGTTTGGGGTTTCTTTTTTTATAATTACAGTATGGGATGGTTTCCTGGTCAGTGAATATGTTTTGATTCGCTGGCTACATGCTAGTTACATGAAAACCTGATAGAATGTTTGCAGGAGTAAAGACCGACGGATAGGACGATAACATTTTCAGAACCGTCATATACAGTGATTGGTTTGCCAGCATCCAATTACTACAGTCTGTACTGTAGTATATCTTATAAGGTCCAAACGCACATCTTTCCAACGGTTGAAGCGAATGACTGGTGGTAGGTTGAAGCAATGTCCTTCGTACAACATTATACTTTATTTAATTATAAAAAAATTTCAATTAAATTGTAACAACATGAAGAATAAGATTGCAACTGTACCTAGGACCATGGATTGCCCTAGGTACAATTCAGCTATGTGGCCCTAGGTACAAGTTTCCGTAACTTCATTCAAAATACCTTCCACTGAAACACCCACAAACAGAGAGGGCTAATTAAGTATCTCATTTATTACTCAATATAAAAAGAAAAATTATACACTAGAAATAAAAGAAAATTATTTGACTGACTTTTGTATAATAGCAAAGGAGTTGAGCTGCAAAATTTTACTTCAAACCATGTAAATTCTTTTTGTACATGTAACTTGTAAAAACTTTCTCCTGAATCGTTTCAAAGTGATTGTAAATGAAGCAACTGGTGTTGTTACTCGCCCAACACAATATTAAAACTTAAAAGTAAATATGATTCAAATAAAGTGGGGTGGACCTAGGTACATGATGGCCCTAGGTATACGGGTCTCCCCTATTATTCATATATTTATTCTCAATCTATTTTCTTATTTATTTTCAAATTATTTGTATCCTATAGGCGTGCCTTTGAAAAATATGCGACTGTTGACACTTTCGCGACCGCATGTTTTTTTCTTTTTGATATTACGTTCCGCCTGTGGGCATTATTCTTCTAGGCTACATTATTTCCAAAACAAGATTTTCTGTATTCATATTTACATTGCATATCAATGTGCATAATAATTATACTCTTTCTATTGAAAGAATTTGTATCCATAATATTTTATTTGTATAAATATGAATATAGAGAATATGTTTAAGAAATACAGCAACACACAAATTACAAAAGAAACGTCCACTGGAGGAGTTATTGATTTCCAAATGACGTGAATCTACTCCAGTGGTCGCGAAAGTGTTAAGGGAATAAATAAAGGAAAAATCTCCAACGTTTTGAATGCCAAATGCAATAATAAAATAGCAGTTGTTTTGGTAGAATTTTGCGTACCGTCATCAGTGTATAAAGAAACGAAACGATGATGGTACACTAAAATTACCGAAACAGCTGTTTGCCATAGTATTATTTCCTACAGCGTTCATGAGATTGGTGATTTTTTTTTTCTGTATTTATTAATCTAGTGAAACGTCTCCTTTTAATATTGTGTCATTCCTTCCAACTATCTCATTATGAAGCGTAAAATTTTTAGTACCTGCGTTTTCTTTCACACTTCTCATTTTTCAGAGCAATTTTGTTGTTATTTAATCGTAATAACACTTAGAGAGAATTACTCTGGAAAGTGGTACGGAAAAAGGGGCATTAACAACTTTACGCTTATTAATGAGATGGTTTGCAAGTATGTTGAGTTCACAGCTGCCAAAATTTTAATTAATATTCCATAGTACTGCATAGCTGCCAAAATTTTAATTAATATTCCATAGTACTGCATAGCTGCCAATATTTTAATTTATTCCGGAGTACTTTTAGCCCCGACTTTATTACGCGCCACTTTATCTTTAGAAAAATTTTCTTCAATGTATAACTTCGACAAAATTAGACAAAATTACTTTTAAAAAATTAGTGGTACGAAATAAAGGTGGGCTAAAAATACTCCGGAAAAAAATTTAAATATTGGCAGCTATGGTACTGGTAGTACTTGCCTTTTTTTTTTTTTTTCACATCACTCTTGTTTCAGAGTATTTTTCTTCTTAATTACAAGGCTCATACTCTACGTCCTTTTTTCAGGACATTCTCAGAGATAAGAAAATATTGCCTTTTTTACAACTTCTAATTTCATGTAGAAACAGATCTGGTATATTTATAGTAAAGTGTCATGATTATACAATATAGAGATTATTGTATAAAAGTAGTACATACTTGCCAACATCCTAATTAATATTCCGTAGTATCGTTAACCCCGCCTTCTTTCTCACAGCAGTATTTTTCGTCTTCCCAGCAAAACATACTGGTGGGCTCGTTATGGCCTACTGTTGGCATCCTGCACTTGCCATCAGTTGCCAGTTGCCCCATATAACTCCAGCAGCGGGCCGTTTGTGGCTGCCAGCTGTGATGGAAGCCTAAAGAAAAATGGTCGGTGGCCCAGAAGTGGCATAAACACAGTTGGCCTTATGCAGGCTATCACCACACGGCCAACATCATGTTTTTCATGTTGTGGCCACAAATTATTAGGCCATAACCAATTTGTATGCATAGAGGGCGCTGTGATTCTTTTTCTGTTGATTTGAAATTCCCTCGCTGTCCGCCATTTCATACGAAGTTCTTGTTCGTTGTTGTTGTCTGCGGGTGCGAGATTGAAAATCTCGTAAAAAGAATATATGAGTAAGTAATTCAATTATTAATTTGTTTTTGTATTATTTTTTAAATACTATTGTTTTAAATGTTTGACTCTAAAGCTATTGTTGTAACAAAAGGATTTCTAGAAATATATAACAAATATCCAGTTGACCCGTTTTAGTAAATTATGATAGCCGCTAACTTTCTAGTATTTTATTATTGTTATTATTATTATTTATTATTATTTGTTGATTTTTTAATTTTTGACCAAAAAACTAGTATGATGTGGCACCACAAAACTTTCTTCTATATTTTTTATTATGCAAATTCGCGTAGTGCAAATAATTTATTAAAATCATTTTTCTGAATGCATGCAAACGATTTTCATTTTAGAACAGTGTTTCTCAATAATAATAATAATAAAAATAATAAAATCAATTTTGTGCCAACTTCTGAAAAAATGCTTTCTTCTTCTTCTTCTTGTTTTTTTTTTTTTTTTTTTTTTTTTAATAATTTATAACTTTGCTTTAATTTTCCACAAATTTAATTCAGTCATTTACTTGAAAGTTATTGATGAGTTTCTTTTGAAAAATACCAGCATTGAAAATTTATCCCCTCACGGGGAAGGGCGAGCGATTCTTCAACTTATACAAAAAAATTTTCCTAGTTTGTTGTTAGTTATTTAAATATTTATTTTTTAATTCATAATAAAAATTAAAAAAATAATTATCATTTATTTGAAATCATTTATGTAAAATTTCTTCTTATACTGTGTCATATTGAAAATTACGAAGAAGTAGAAATATAGAGCCATGTGTTGAGTGAATGATCCACAAATGTAATCGGGAACGATTTTAATCAAGTTTGGTTAAATAACAAATTTGGTTAAATTTCGTCCATTGGTTCGTGAGATACAGCGTCCACAATTTTTTTTTATACACACTTACAGAGTGAAACTTTCTAAAAATGGTCAAATCGTGTTCAGGAATCTCAAAACCCTCCATCACAGAAAATAATTTTCATAAATAATAATTTTCATATGTAATTTCTATAAACTATTATAGGAAACGAAAAAAAAAAAAAAAAAGTGGTAGCCATAACAAACTGTTTTATTTTATTTATTTATTAATTATTATTTTTTAAATGCAAGTGAGAAAAATAATTTCACTTTTACGAAACTGAAATACTTCCCCCCTCAATTTCCCGTAACGTATAAGAATATTTTTGAGCATCACTATTAAATGAACCACAAATATTTATTTTATCATTTTTGATCGGAACCATTTCTTATTGCATCTATGAAATTTATGTTGATCTGTATTTTAGCGTTGTATAAAGATTTTTACGTGCGCTGATAAGAAATGTCTCTTTGACTGTAATGTATCCAAATTATTTTATGAATTTTTATACTGAAACCATTTGGGTTACCTGTACAACTTTTTATGACAAGCGTCCTATAGTAAATCTCGAAAACCTGTATAACATATAATGAGTTTTATGGAATTCTAAAAATATTTTTAAAATAGGTAATCGCGGATAAATTTATCAAATATTTACAGCTACAAAGACAAACGCACTCTCGTTTTTCTCCCTAATTCCGTTATCTCTTTACTCAACCGAACGATATATATATATTTTTTTTTTTCAGCTGAAGAATCTGCTTTCCAAACCTAATGAAAATTAATTGGCACAGGTCAAATGCTGAATATTCGCTTAAAGTTCAAATAACGTCATCTGTATAAAACTGCAAAATCATCTTTCGGTATCGCACGTGTCGGAAAATTATTCACTCAAGGACTTTGAAGAAAGTTGGGGAGAGAGTAAAGATCCCATTGGACTATCAACAACGCGAAAAAGTTCTTTGTGGCGGCCTGGTTAAGAGTGACAGCTGTGATAATTAATTCTAAATAGCCGATTACATTTCTGAGTGATAATTTCTGTGGTTTCAAATGTCGCAGGGATGGAACACGGGCGCAGAATTCATACCGGAATCTGTTTAAGAAATTTTACTACCTAGAATATCGTTGATTTAACAAGTAGAAAATTTTCTTACATTGACAGTGGTATGAATACTGCGCCCGTGTTCCATCCCTGAATGTGCGACTTTGAAGATAAACACAGAGAGAAAAAAAGGAAGCTGATTCATCTGCCTGCTGTTTTAAAAAGAAGGGAAAAAAATTATCAACTGGGTACCATTTGATGAAGGGGAAAATAAAAATATTCAAGATTTTCTGGATACTTGAGAGTTATAATAAAAAAGCACCACAGAATTGGTGTTTAAAAGTAATAAGAGTAACCACAATAAAATGTAAGAGCTCGCAACAATCGTTTCGGATGGAAAGAAAACATGATCCTTCATCAGGCAAACGAAGTAGGCACGAGTGCGGCAAACAAAGCGCAAGCGTTGCTGCCTGCGTTTTGTTTGCAAAATTTTATGGTGTTTATTCAAAGTATTGTACATGTTACTTGAGAGTATACTCCAATTTCTTAAGAAATCGCACCCTCGGGCGGCGTAAGCTAGTTATTAACTAAAAGGACGTTCGGAATGGAGATGTCCGTTTTTTTATTGCCGTAAATCAGAAAGTGACCTAAAATCCGGAAAGGCCACGGTCCGGACGATTCCGGATTTGAGATTTTGTACTGTAGTAATAAATAGAAAAATTTGTAAATAAACATAATCATTGCCCCCCCCCCCAAAAAAAAAAAAAAAAAAAAAAGATGCATCAGTTCTTTTAGGTTGAAATAATAACACATCCCTTCGTGAGTTTAACAAAAAGCACGATTGCAGCAAATTACTTTTGCTGCACTCGTGCCCACTTTGTTTCGCCTGATGAAGGGTCTTCGTGCTATTTCAACCGGAAACAATTGCTGCAATTTTTTATTATTTATTTATTATTATTTTTTTTTTTTTTTTTTTTTTAGTTTATGGTGTTTTTTACAATGCTCACTTTATAACAATTTTTGTTTCAATAATTTATAATTTTCACATGTAAAGTTACATTTATTTATATCAAATAGCGTAACAAAGTTAAACATATTAAAATTTGAACACTTAAAAAAAAAAAAAAAAAAAAACATAATCTCCTTTATTCCAAAAAATGTAATATAGAGAAATATTTGCACTGAAAACAAAAAATTAAACTTTTATCATAAGGAAAATGGATCAACTGACTATTTCCTATATGCTGCACTAGAAATCCTGAATTTACAACCATAGTGTATGAATCAAATACTTGTAAATAGTATTTAAAAATGAATATGTACAAAATCAAATTAAATATTGGATGCATAGAAAAAACTGGCTGCTACTTCATCAGAAAAAAGAGAGAGGAAAACAAAAGAAAGAAAAAGAAAAAAAGCACGAATAAAATTAAAAGTATCACCAATAAAATAAATATATTAGCTATAACTAAATCACTGCTGGCCTATTAACGGCCTTCTTCACTTACCGTCTCCGGAAGTCCGAGGCAATGTTATTCTATGGGAAATTTTCTTTACAAATAACTTATTAACTAATACATATTTTTAAATTCTGCTTTCACATTCAGAAAATTCCCAACTGTTAAATTGACGGACCTTTTTAAAATGTATTTTTTTAATTTTTAATATTTTATTTTGAATTTGCAAAATGAAAAATTTCACACATTGAAAATTCGTATTTTGCAGCTTCAAAATAAAAAATAAAAAAATAAAAAAATATTTTTTTTAAAAAAGGTCCGTCAATTTAACAGTTGGGAATTTTCAGAATATGAAAACAGAATTTAAAAATATGTATTAGTTAATAAGTTATTTGTAAAGAAAATTTCCCATAGAATAACATTGGCTTCGGCTTCCGGCGACGATGAGTGAAGCGGGCCTTTAATGGGAAATATAAAGGACCAATGAAGACTGCCGGCAGTAATATAATTTTTTATGTTTGCCACAACTGGCCCACTGCAGACTTCCAGCAATAACATAGAAAAATTATGTTTGCCACCAGGTAGCCCAACACTGGCCCACTAACAATTTCCAACCTAATGTCGGTTACCAACAGTGGCCCATTACCTATTTTCATCATACTGCTAGCTGCCAGCAGCGATCTCACTGGCCCACTAACTTATTTTTAACTTACTGCAGGCCGCCAACAGTGGATCGATTGAATACGGCCTACTGACGGCCGGCGTAACATATTCCCTGCGGCAACGTTAACTTTTGCCACCGACGGGCCAGCTGCAGCTACTGCTGGCAACCAGCACTTGGCCTCATGCTGGCCGTCATCTGAGGTTTTGCTGGGTTATTTAACCGTAATTGCATTTGGAGAATATTACTCTACAAATTTACTGGTGTGAGAAAAAGGGCGGGACTAGCAACACTATGGAATATTAATAAGGATGTTGACAAGTATGGTAGTGGTAGCAATAAATTAGAAAGTTTGTCATCCCCGAGAGTGCCCAGAAAAAAGGGCGGAGAGTACGATCGCTTTAATTAAGTGTAATTAAATTGGAAGAGAATGGGTCTAAAAATCAATTTAAGTAGAAAAATGGGCGGGTACTGCAGTATGAGAAAAAAGGATGGACTAAAAAAGGTGTAAGAATGGTGAACCCCTGTAATCAAGAATAAAAATACTGAAAATTAAGACTGGTGTAAAAAAAAAAAAAAAAAAAAAAAAAGGCGGGTACTAACGGTACAACGGAATATTAATTAGAATGTTGGCAACTATGTGAGTATATAAGTTATGTTACTCTTTTAAATTTTTCTTTCGAAACATGGAATTACTATAGAATAACAA
This sequence comes from Salticus scenicus, assembly GCA_963930645.1. Classification (NCBI taxonomy): domain Eukaryota; kingdom Metazoa; phylum Arthropoda; class Arachnida; order Araneae; family Salticidae; genus Salticus; species Salticus scenicus. The sequence continues at coordinate 114,642,890 of OZ005657.1, forward strand.
TAATATTAATTTATGTTTCGGATTAACAGTAATAAACTTTTTATTTTATGTCTTTTTATTAAAAAGTATATAAAGATATAAACCAAATTAAGTTCCCACTAAATTTTAACTTATGCTAATTTAATTTTTAAAACAGTATGAAATGTTGAAGTTCAAATAAAGAAGAAGAAGAAGAAGAAGCTTAGAAACACATAAGCATATTTGAGGATCTAATTAATTTATACACAGTCATAAAAATAATATACACCAGTTTTTGCGTATGAAAATTTTTATTAGTAAAACTTTCTCACACAAAAATTTTCGTACCGTGCTGTTGTGATGTCGTTTATATATCTGTACTGATAAGTATAAAGGATTTAACAGGACTGCCAACCATCTCATTAATAAGCGTAGACTTCTTAACGCCCCCTTTTTCCACACCACTTTATATTTAAAGCAATTCTCTCCAAATAGTGTTACGATTAAATAAGAATGAAATTACTCTCAAAAATTACTGGTGTACAAAAAAAGGCGGTGACTAAAAGTACTACGCTTCATAATGAGATGGTTGGCAAGCATGATTTAAGTCCAAAAATGTCGATTTTGAGTTAAGTACATAGTCAGACTCAGAAAAAAAATCTCTATCGGTTGGTATAAAGGATGTAAATCCATGTCATTTAGTCTTTGAGAAAATCCATTGGTAAAAAAAGTTTCAAATCAGAAATTTAGCAATAATCGTTGGTATAAAAATTTAATTCAATTTTTTCCCTTTATTAAATGAAGATTAACAATTACTGAATGGTATAACGCGTATAAACCAACATAATCCCTTTTTCCTAATCGATTCTGCTGATTAGTCTTTAGTTAGCTTAACTTTATTATTCGTCCCCTGAAAAATCAAGAATATGGACTTAAATCCTTTATACTTATCAGTACAGATATATACATTTGCTGTGCATACATCATTGAAATTTTAAGAAGCATTGTTGTGATTGTGTAGATACTTTCGGTAGAGATGTACTGTTTGTGTCGTGTATCCAATGTGTAAACTTAGACAATAGGTTTTCGATCGTCATTTAATGATGAAAGGCTACGCATTATCGCTAATCTGCTTATGTTTTAGTAGCGTGTTAGCATCAAATAAATTATTTTCCATTTTTAACCGACTTCAAAAAAGGAGGAGCAGGTTCTCAATTCAAAGCGTATGGTTTTTTTTTTTTTTTTTGTTAGCTCATAACTTCTGAACAGTTAAAAAACCCACCAAAAAATATACTTAGACAACTTTAAAAGTATGTAATATTAAGTATCATGTGTATTCTTTACTACAGTACACTTATTGAGAAGTTTATAACACATTTTGAATTCGTTTTCTACGACGAAAAAAACCTTCACTTTGAACTTACCCTAAAATTTCGTGACTTTTTCTACATTTTTCTTTATTTTTCTTTCTAGGTAAGATGTTTGGGATTTATTAATGTGTAACCTTTTGACCAAGACTATGACTTTTGATGTAAAATTTTTTAAAACCTTGAAAACATTCTTTATTTACATGTTCTAGGCATGTTTCTTATTTTCCCATTTTTATTCTTTGTGGGGGTAATAAGAGACATGGGTCTCTTATTACCCCCACTGTTAATTCCTGTGTCTTCCCCATTGTAGTTCCTGTTAATTCTGCCTGACTAGTTTGCGAAGAGTTTACCTAGTGTTAGGCCTAGTCTAAGTTTACCAAGAGAACTTTTTTTTTTTCACTTTAAATCAGAAAGCAGTTTTACTCATTAGGCTAGACCATATTTAGTTGTTACGATTATGCAAATTTATGTTTAGAATGTGTATAAGTTAGTATTTAGTCACTAATACTTCATTACATAATAAATAAGTTCATTTATAATTACTAGAAACATCTTTTATAATATTTTGTTCGCTTGTATACACTTCAAAGATACGGTTTTTTTTTTTTTTTTTTTTTTTTTTTTTTGCCTATTTTCGACTACACTTAAAAAAATGCGTAAAATATTTTCTGCCCATTTTAAAAATTATATTGATGTTGGGGTTAATTCCTAAGTTATATTGATTATGTAATACTATCATTAAGTACAATAATATATTATTTAGGACTTAATATTAAAAGAAATGAATTTCACAAACACATTTATGGCAGTAAATTTTCGAGAAAACATATTTTTTGAATGGATGCAAATAATAAAAATTAAAAACTATTGGCTGATTCAGAATTTTTTCCAGATGTCTTTTATTACCTCACATGATTTTACATTGCTATATCTGGACAGTTACAAGCCTGGTCTCTTATTACCCCGCGTGAGGTTATTAGAGACAAGGATTTAATTAAAATAAAAAATAAATAATTAACAAGAAATTTAAGTTCAAAAATCACCTAAAAAATCAAGAGGAGTTCATTTAATGAAATTAATACGAGACATTTATTTCAAGTTATTTAGATTAATAGTATAGATTTTATTAATATTTGTTGTCTCTTATTACCCCGGGTTCCCCTACTTTTTGTTTTGTTGTAAATGTCTTGATCTGAAATAGGTCCCATTTTAATATCTTTACAATCAAATGAAAATACAGGATGCTAAAAAAAGTCAGCTCCGACGCTTTTAACTGCTGAACGGCTGCAGCTATAGTCATAAAAGTGGTATGTAGGTATAGTAATGATGCCATGCGATACATGATTCAACCACCAACAGCGCCATCTGGTAAAAAATAGTGGAGTTAGCGTTCCTATCTCGGAAACGGTTCAAGATAGGGGAAAAAAGTTAATTATAAAATTGCAGAGCATCGTCTATTTAGTACGAAAAGACAGTTTGTAGACATTAATGCTAAAAATAGAACGCTTAAAATGTGCGTTAGTTTGTTCGTAATTTCCTATTTTGTGAACACTTGAACGACATTGCATACGTTGTAGCTTAGCGGATGACATTTATGCTATGTAAATTTCAAAGTATGGTTATTGTAAGCGGTCACATCGATTAAGGCATAGATGTTTTAAACCGACTTCATACAGGAGGAGGTTCTCAATACAAACCATGTTTTTTATTGTTGTTGTTGTTGAAATTTGTTGGCTTATAACTTCGTAAGAGATGCTTTAATTTTAATACTTTTTTGTTGTAGTCGTAAAGATCTTGGCCTGAAATAGATTTCACAATGATTTCATTAAGATATAAACAAATTACAGGATACTCACAAAAGTCCGTTCTCACTCTAACTGCTGAACGCATGCAGCTACACTGGTAAAAGTAGTATGTAAGCATTTTAAAGTGACCATGTGCTACGAGATGCGACCACTTACAGAGCCACTTGTTGGGAACAGAGCGAAGTTAGGGTTTTTATCTCGAAAACATTACAAGATACGAGAGAAAAGTAAACTACGAAGTTGTACAGCACGAATGGTTTAGTGCGGAAACACAACTTGTATGCATAAGTGTTAAAAACAAGATGTTTAAATGAACATCTGTTTGTTTGCAGTTTTTTACACTGTAAACAAATCAGAAAACGTTCATTTCGATGTTGAAACTTTTGTCCGTCAGCTGCAATGCATATTTTGCTCTTTGTTTGAACTTTACGCTGCGCACTTTCGAGCGTAGAGGGTGACACGTATTCACTGTAAAGTTCAATATATGCTTAACGGAATTTTTGGTTACAAATTCAGCGTATCCGTTCTTTACATTTCTAAAGCCTTTTTAATTTAATGTATGTTCATTTAATAGATAGTTTTTTTCTCATATCCGATAAAGGCAAGAAATGTGACACAACTTAAAAGTGCAGCATTTTGGAAAAATCAACTTAAAAATAACTTGACTAGATTAAAACTGATACAACATTTTTGTTCCCATTGGGTACATTTCTTATATTTTTCAGTGATATAAACCATTTTTTGAGTTATGTCACTATTCTTGAGGGTTGTGATTTGTGAAACTGCCGTCGAACGTCTTCTGATGCTCTGCTATATGAATAAATTTTCACTGAAAAGAAAAAAAAAATAAAATCTTTTTGTAAAAAAAAATAGAACCGACTCCAGAAAGCAACTAATATTCAAAAAAAAAAAAAAAAAGTATAAAATGAAACTGTAAAGTGCACCTAAAAGTATAAAATATTTTCCTTCGCCAAACAACATACAATTAATCATAACTTTTGAAGTCGGGGCAAAATTACATAAAAATTCATAACTTTATTCAATACGAAAATAAAATTCTATTTAAAATACACATCTCACATTGTCACCTGCAAAACACACCCGAAAATGACTTTGATTCAAGAAAACAAACAAGATTCCGTAAACTGCAAAAGCTGGCGGAGATGCTGGTATCTGGCGTTCTTGGTGAAAGTAAAATCGCCAAATTATCTGGCAAACATATTTAATTTCTTTGAAAAATCATGGTTAGTTTAATAAGGTATATTAAAAGAGCAACCAAGAATATGAAACAATACTACGTACAATATATATTATGCAAATTTACATCTTGCGTGTATGTTTTTGCATTACGTTTTCATTGCTAATTTCAAAAGCCGCCAAGGATAATAGTTATCAAAGTTATACCAAGTTTGGAAAGGAAACTCTAACATAAATACCGAATTGCGAAGGATGTCCACTCTTCTATGTAGATGTTACTAATGGACCAATTGAATACAGTGAGAAAATAATTAAAGAAACATGAAAATGAATCATTCAAGACAACAGCATTTGTAGATACTGATCTAAAAACAAATCTTTAAAAATGAGTTAAATTTTATCATTAATTGTAGTGTTATAGGTTGTCTGGCGAAGGAAATTATTTTATACTTTTAGGCGCAATTTATAGTTTCATTATATATATATATAGATATATATATATTTAATTGCTTTTTAGAATCGGTTCAATTTTTTACAAAAAGATTTTTGTAAGATAATGTTAAACTAGAGTTATTTCGTTGTTTGATGGGAAAACTCATGATCCATGTGTTTCAATAAGAAATCTGCTTACAGATTTTTCCTCTTTAATACACAGGATTTTTGGCAAAATAAATTTATTAACAATCTCTGTAAGATTTCCGTGATAAAAGATCGAAGTTAAGGTTTTCACTTTATTTAATATGTACCGTAATTTTCTGCGTATAATCCGCAGATAAAATATGTCATTCCTCCACCAGAAATTTTCTTTAACTTAGAAATTTATATTATTTTGAAGTAACAGCTCGTACAAATAGATCCTTGTTCGCTAATTAAAATTTCTGGTGCAGAACTGACTTACCTGACATGCGGATTATACGCAGAAAATTACGGTAACCTTTATTTAAAAAATAAACGTTTATATTTTTATTCGGATCACCCATAAGTTTTTGTGATGAAAAATCAGCGTTTTCTATTGAGTATGTATCGCTAAACAAATACAAATTATTGTTTTTGTTACTCTCTTCACACGTCTTAAGCCTTGATGGCCTGTGATCCTTTTTCTTATTCTAGTTTATGTGTTTCTGTGATCATTAATTCTGGTCTTGCTTCATGGTATTTAATGATTGTAACGAATTATGATACATACATATATTTATATTATGAAATCCCTTTCAAACACTGCGTAGGAAGAAATGATATATCACATGAAGAACAGGGAATAATTTGAAAAAAAAAGAGAAACCTTATGATAAAGAAATAAAACAACAATGTGTCTTCAAGGGCTTTGATCGAATATTGTATTCAAACAGATGTGATTTTTATTGCATTGTGTGCATTTGCCAGAAATTTATAGCTCACAAAGCCCTGTCATCTCAAATGAGACATTACAAATGAAATGCACAACGAAAAAAAAAAAAAAAAAAACTTACAGAATAAAATTTACAATTATGAAGAATTTCAACGAATATCCGATAGGTAAATTAATCCCTAAAATGTCACTACAAATTATTTCAGTTGCAAGATTTGAAATGAAAATTCGTTGGAAGATAAAATCTGTACTGATAAGTATAAAGGACTTAAGTCCATATTCTTGATTTTTCAGGAGACGAAAAATAAAGTTAAACTAACTAAAAACTAATCAGAAGAATCGATTAGGAAAAAGGGATTATGTTGATTTATACCCTTTATACCGTTCAGTGATTGCCAACCTTCAATTAATAAAGGGGAAAAAATGAATCAAACATTTTAAACAAAGATTAATGCTAAATTTCTGACTTAACTCTTTTTTTACCAATGGATTGTCTCAAAGATTAAATGACATGGATTTAAATCCTTTATACCAATCGATAGAGAATTTTTTTCTGGGTCTGACTGTGTACTTAACTCAAAATCGACATTTTTGGACTTAAATCCTTTATACTTATCAGTACAGAAATAAAATAGCTAAAATATAAAATATAACTTACATAGTAAAACTACAGCCTTGAAAATATTAAAAAATAAAAAAGTCATTAGAAGATTAAGTAAAACGATTGAAATGAAATAAATCATATATAATAAAACTACAATATTGAAAATATTCACCGAAATAAAAACAAAAATTCATTAGAAGATAAAATAAAAGAGTTAAAATGAATTAAAACTTAGATAATTGAACTACAGTCCGGAAAATATTCAGCGAAATAATCCAAGAGCCATGAAGCAAATACAGTGAATATTGCAGTTAAAATTATAACTAAATTAAATTTATACTTAAAATAATAATAATAATAAATAAAACTAATAACTATCAATTTAATGACTAAACCGTTTAATAATATATACTGAAAAAGAAGTATGAGTGTCGAATTCTTCTAATTTAATATTTAAGTGTTAGAAGTTTCGTAAACGAGAAAAGGCATTAATTCACACATATATTGCTATATTACGGTCTTGCAGAAAATTTGTGAAATTTGCTCGTTTGCCAAACTATTTAACCCGCTCCACACATCTTAAGGCACGCCGCTCCTTCTTCTTAATTATTATTTTCTTTCTGTTGTACATGTACATTTAATAAGCTTAATTGAATTTGAATTTTAAAATACAAATAAAAAGAATTACAAAACATACCAAAGTTACCAAACACGTACTAAATTGAAACTCATTGATTATTATCAAAAACAATTATATATTCATAAAGCAAATGGAAAGGTTAACAACTTTGGATGCTACTAGTTATGGTAATTGGAGCACGTGCTCGATTCTAAACTATGCATCTAATACACAGAATATATCACTTGGCTGAAATCAGGGTAACCAAGGGCAGTATATTTTCCCCTGAAACTTAAACAAGAATTTTTTTGTACTTATAACAATAATATGTTTCCTCAATAGATTACAGAGTTGCCAACTTTCATAATTTATTCCGGAGCATTATTAGTCCCGCCTTTTTTTCATACCAGTTGTTTTAATATTTTAACGTCGTCATGTGTTGGAAAAAATTATTCTATAAAAAAAAGTGGTGTGAAGTGGCTTAAAATGCTCCGGAATAAATTCAGAAAGTTGGCTAACCTCTACTAATTAAGACGAAAATTATTGTATAAATGTTCTGGTGAAAGAGTCAGGGAAAAAAGGCGTGTCCGTGAAAACCTTGTGAAATGGAATATGGGAAAGAGAGAGAAGAGTGAAAAGTTATCGAACTATGTTTTATGACGTCAGATCGGGAGCGAAATTTCATCTTGAGGCTTTCTCTTATGTCAAGCAAGTGTTGGTTCAACAACGAAACCTGTTCATGGATAAGAAAATGATCGAAAGTGAAGTCCTGCTCTACATCAGAGTAGCCAACCTTTATAATTTATTTCGGAGCATTGTCAGCCCCTTCTTTTTTTATATGGGCAGAACGAAAAACATGCAAAATTTGCTTTTCAGAACACACAAACACAGGTGCTCTTATAATTTTATTCACATCGCATCGCTGCCTAAATCCAAAATATATTTTATGAATATATTTCCCGTATATTTCCATAAAAACTAATATATACATATATATAATGTTGCATTAATTATTGATTTCCAGCTATAAAATATTCATAAATTTCTGGCAAACTATAGCTAAGGTTTAGAGATTTTTCCCTTGTCCTTATAATTTTGACCACTACTGTAGGCACGCATCAACCTCCGGAAATTAGAGCTGAAAAAAAAAAAAAAAATGTGGAGTTCAAATGCTTCTAAAAAATAAATAAATAAAAAATAAATAAAAGGAAGAGAAGGAGAAAGAAAGGCATATCCAACCTAACGGTGATTTGGAGTGGGAGGAGTCACATACAGCCTGCATTCGAGAGCACGCGGTCTGTTAAAGACAATTTCCCTTGAAAATATTCAATTTCTTGCAGAAATGCAGAACTATATATTGTCCAGTACAAACCTAGAAGAGAAAAAAAAAAAAAAAAAAAAAAAAAAAAGAAGAAGAGAAATTAAGGACAGTAAAAAATTTACTAAAAAAGTGAAAATAAAATTTAAATAGAAGCCTTAAAATTAAGTTGTAAATATAAATATGACATTTGTAATTTTTCGTATCTTAAAATAAACGATTATGGAGTTATCGAAATTCGACGGCTAATTAAAGCAAAGTCTATTATTAAAAATTAGGGTATAATAAATAATTAATAAATGAATAAGGCAGCGGTGACTCGTGGATCAAAAAGAGGTGAAGATGCACTTCACTTAATATCTTACACCGTATTCGTTTATAGAGTATAAATTTACATTTAAACAAAATGAGTATTTTTAGTTAATTTTTAGTTAAAATTATACGTAATAAAAGTTATGCATTAATACGACATAAATGTTATATTGCAGCTCTTAACTTATTTTTGGTTCACGAGGCGCCGCTAAAATAATGCTTTGACTTATTGATAATATATCAGTGAATAGGATTTCAGATCTCACCCGTAAAAATCATTTATTCGATTATCTATTATTTTCTTTTAAAAATAGCAACAACTTGCTGCGGTATGCAAAAACCAAAAATCTTAAAAACCTCCGGAAATTTAAATTTTAGTAAAAATTTTTGCTACAAAACTTTATATTTGTTTAATGTCCTCTAAAATGTATAGTGTTTTTAAAATGTGTTATAAAATTAAAGGCTGTGATTGATCAGGTTAGTTTAACCTTTTATAAATGGTTGTCCTTTTATTATTATTTTTTTTCTTTTTCTTTTTTTTTTTTTTTTTTTTTTGATAATTACGATGCAGTGTTTAGCAGCTTACGGATATAAGGAGTGAATGAGTATGGAACATAATATCCAACTTTCACTCATTTTGGCTACTGAAATAATTTTTTATAGAAATTTCTATTTTATTAAACAGTAGAATCCATTATAGAAAAATTATATATATATATATAATCAATAAAAAGTATCCGGTAGCGAGAAATGTATTTAAAAAATTTCAATAAACGTGTCCTGTGTCCAAAAAGTCTAAAAGTTGGACATTCTGACATAAGTAATAATTAAGGTAAGTAAGAAAATAAGTAAGAATGTACTTACTTGTACAAAAAATGATAATAATATGTCCGATAAAAGAAAGTACTCATGCATACCCTTAAAACCCGTTAGTAGTCGCTAGTTGGTCGATTTGCCGCCCATCCTTCAGTGTCGCCAGATTTTTTTATTCAATAGCCACCAAAAATTTTTAGAAGTAGCATTTGATATACATAAAACGCGATTAAAATCGAAAGAACGTCGATCATATCACTTCTTAAAATTATTGGTGACAGTTAAATAAAAAGTGCGCAATCTGTAATAGGTGGCGCTGTCTATAGCGACTACTAACGGGTTAACGTGCACGCTCGAGATAATTCTAGCAGTGAATACGCCCCTGTATACTTTTTCTTCAATATTTTTCGGTACAAGAGAACACCAGCCAGCACAAAACTATGTATAATGTGTTTGGAAGTACTGAAGAAATACATATATTATTCATACATTTATTTTCAATGTATTTGGATCTTACAGGCGGTCTTTGAAAATTTTGCGACTGTTAATACTTTCGCGACCGCATGTTTTGTTTTCTTTTTATTAGTACGTTCCGCCTGTGGGCATCATACTTCTAGGCAACATTATTTCAAAACAAGATTTTCTGTATTCATATTTATATTACATATCAATATGCGTAATAATTATACTCTTTCTAATGAAATAATTTGTATCCATATTATTTTGATTGTATAAATATGAATATAGTGAATATGTTTAAGAAATACAGCAACATAGAAATTGCAAAAGAAACGTCCACTGGAGGAGTTATAGATTTCCAAATAATGTGAATCTATGTCAGCGGTCGCGAAAGTGTTAAGGGAATAAATAAAGGAAAATCACCAACGTCTTGAATGCCAAAGCTATAATAAAATAGTAGTTGTTTCGGTAGAATTTCGCGTACCGTCATTAGTGCATAAAGAAATGAAACGTTGATGGTACCTTAAAATTACCGAAACAGTTGTTTTCTATAGTATTATTTCCTACAATGTTAAAGAGGTTGGTGATTTTTTCTGTGTTTACTAATCTAGTGAAACACCTCTTTTTAATATTGAGTCATACCTGCCAACTATCTCAATATCAAGTGTAAAATTTTAGTACCTGCCTTTTCTTTCACACCAGTCATTTTTCAGAGCAATTTTGTTGTTATTTACTGGCAACAATATTTGGAGAGAATTACTCTAAAAAGAAAGTGGTGTGTTAAAAAGGGGGTTAATATATTTTCGTTTCTTAATGAGATGGTCTGCAAGTATGTTGAGTACTCAGGTACCAAAATCCTATTTTACCCTTTGCGCTCATCATATTTTCCGTAAGACACGCCTTTTGGCGTTCCTTTAAAACGTCACACGTATAGTTTCCAACTTACTACATTTTGGGTACCGAAAAATTATAATAATTTGTTTTATTTTACTTCATCATTAAATAAAATAAATCTTTCTGTTGTAGTTGAAAGGTAGCGATAGTTACACGTTTTAGAAAAATAACATTTCATTTGCAGAGGAAAACCTTACGGCGTGGCTCGATTTTTTAATGTCCCCTCAGAAGGAACATACGAGCGATAATGGTTAATATTCCGTAGTATTCTCAGAGGTAAGAAAATTTTGCCTTTTTTACAACTTCTAATTTCATGCAGAAATAGATCTGGTAAAGTGTCATGATTATACAGTATACAGATTTTTGTATAAATGTCGTGATAACAATAAATTTAAAAATTTGTCATTCTCGAGAGTGTCCAGAAAAAAGGGCGGCGAGTACAATCCCTGTAATTAATTGTAATTAAATTTGAAGAGTATTGGCCTAAAAATTAATTAAAGTAGAAAAATGGGCGGGTACTGTGGGTACGAGAAAAAAGGACGGAGGAAGAAATGTGTAAGAATGGTGACTCCTGTAATTAAGTAGAAAAATACTTTAATTCAAGACTGGCGTGAAAAAAAGGGCGAGTACTAACAGTACAACGGAATAATTATTAGGATGTTGGCAACTATGTGAGTATATAAGTTATGTTACTCTTTGCAAATTGGAAAAATTTGCATTAAATTCTTGTTTCGAGCCATGGAATTACAATAATATAACAATAATATTATTTTATGTTTCGCATTAACAATAATAATTTTTTTTATTTTATGTCTTTTTATTAAAAAATATATAAAGATTTAAACCAAATTAAGTTCCTACTAAAGTTAATCTTATGGAAATTTAAATTTTAAAATAGTATAAAATCTTGCAGTTCAAAATAATAATAATAATCTATAATAATAATAATAAATAAAAAAAAAAGATGATGAAGAAAAAAAAGAAGCTTAGAAACACAGAAGTATATTTGCGGATCTAATTAATTTATATACGCAGTCATAAAAATTACAAACACCAGTTTTTGCGTATCGAAATATTTATTAGTAAAATTTGGTACAGAGAACCAGCAGGGATGGAACACGGGCGCAGAATTCATACCACTATCGATGTAAGAAAATTTTCTACTTCTTAAATCAGCTATATTATAAGTAGAGAAATTTCGTAAACGGATTCCGGTATGAATTCTGCGCCCGTGTTCCATCCTTGAACCAGTTACAGTCGAAGTGCAGTTCAGTTATAGACGAACATATATATATAAGTGCTGTGCATGCAGCATTATATATATATTTAGTGAGAAGCGTTGTTGTGCATGTGTAGGATGCATTCGGTAGATGTGCGGATCGTGGCGTATATCAAACGTGTAAACCAGTACATCGGATTTTCGACCGTCATTGAATGATAAAAGACTACGAAATCGCATTTGCCAACTTAGCACATTTTTGCTACCGGAAAATTTTAATAGAAATATTTATTTTATTTAATCAGCGAGCTGCAATAGTTTTCATAGATTAAGTAAAATAAATTTTTTTATTAAAATTTTCCTGTGGCCAAAAGATGCTAAATTGGCAACTATATACGCAATATAGCTAGTTTTTATTAATTAAATAAAATACTCATATATGATAGGCGTGAGTAAGATTTCTATCCCTCTTATTTACTTCTCAAAATATTATAGAATTAAAGTTTGAATTAATATGACAACTGCAGCATAGATATAGGTAAGTAAAGTTTCGCTTACCTGTAAATCATCTTACTGATAAATTTTTATTTTACACTGAGTTGATTTTCTTTAGTACTTTCCAGCATGTCATTCCATCTTGTATTAGAATCATCTTATTCTGAAAATAAATCTAGAAATATTTTGTCATGATTATTCATTAGTAATTTGAGACTGAGTAAGAAAATTAATCTTAAATATGATTTTATCGTCTGGATTATTTTATTAAATGCTGGTTTTAGAGAGCGAGCCAAAAGCTCGTTCTTCTTGTGCGAACCTCATACACATACACTAATAAACTCCTTTTACAGAAGCGGAAGATACAAGAGAGAATACATGTACTTGGAGAAAACCGCAGGGTGTGACAAAAATGCGGAACAATTAAGTTTGCAACATCTACATACATACGCATACTAAAAATAGAGTCTTTCAAATGAAAAGTTCTTGATTAGTTATTAAATAATGAATTTCGGAGTCTATATTATTCTAACATCCCCACTTAGACTCTGAAAGTCTTATTTATTTTAATAGTTGACTTCTATGTTTGATAAATACAGTTTTGGGCAAAGCCTTTGTGAGGATGTCAGCTATCATTGTTTCTGAACTTTTATAAACCAGTTCAATTCTTTTTGCTTTAATGTTCTCACGAAGCAAGTGATATCTTAGGTCAATATGCTTCGTTTTATGATGATGTTTATCGCTTTCTGCCAATTTGATGCAGGACATATTATCCTCATATAAAGTTATTGGTTCCTCTTGGTGTAAATCTAACTCTTGCAATAAATTCTTGATATAGACCAGTTCTTGTGCAGTATTCGCTGCCGACACATATTCTGCCTCAGCGGAGGACGTAGCTACACAATTCTGTTTCCTTGAGCTCCATTGGATAGGATTGCTACCTAGTACAAATAGATTTCCAGCGACTGATCTTCTATCTGATGCGTCATTTGCCCAATCTGAATCTGCATATGCCCTCAGGATAGGCTCTTCTTTATTGCTAAGTGTTAATTTAAGGTTAATGGTTGTTTTTAGATAGCGTATGACCCTCTTAACCGCCTCCCAATCCTTTGATCTGGGACACTCATTCCTTCGACTTGGAATCCCCACTGCAGCGCTAATATCCGGTCGCGATACCGTGGCTATATAGAGTAGCGCACCGATAGCTTGTCGGTATTGGGTGTTATGCGGTAGAAGGTTTTCGTTATCGACTAACTTTATGTACCCTGGCTCCATGGGAGTATCTGTCGGTTTCGCATTTTCAAGCCCAAATTTGGTAATTAGTTCCATTATTTTGTTTGTTTGGTCGAGCGTTATCGTGCCTTTATTTGGTCTTTCTAAATTTATACCTAGATAATACTTAGCTTCGCCTAAGTCTGTCAACGGATATTCTTCCTTTAATTTGTCTATTAACATGTTTATAATTTTATTTTCACCCGCAATTAGTAAGTCGTCAACATAGACTAGAACATATGTCGTTGAATTATTTTGTTTTCTTTTATAAAGACATTTATCGTCAGAGCTTGATTAAGGGGGAAGCACACATTATTTATACTTACACCGTTATTTTTTAACAAATACTTTCCTCCTATAATAAACAGAAAATTCTCATTAAAAATTATTTTAAAAGAATTCTGGTGTCTAATAACGGTGAGTAAATTGGATTGTTTTACACCGTTCATTTTTTATAAAAAATATTTCCTCGTCAAAGCATGGAATTTCTATGATATGAAGTAAAAAATAATTGTAAAAATATTCCGGTGAGAGCGGAGATAATGTGTGCTTCCCCCTTAATCAGGCTCTGTTTATCGTACTGGCTTTGATTGAAACCTAATTTGCATAATGTATCATTTAATTTCTGATTCCAAGCCCTCGCGACCTGCTTTAAGCCATAGATGGCCTTTTTCAACTTACAAAGCTTATGCTCCTCGCCTGGTGCAGCATAACCCTCAGGTTGCTGCATATATACATCTTCCTGTAATTCCCCATGTAAGAAAGCCGTCTTAATGTCAACATGTCTTAAACTTAAATCTTTGTTCAGGGACATTGCTAGAAAACTTCTTAAGGTTGTGTGTGATGCAACAGGTGCAAAGGTTTCATCATAATCAATGCCATATTTTGGGGGAAAACCTTTGGCGACCAACCTTGCTTTATATTTTTCCACTAGTCCCTGACTATTGAATTTTGCTTTAAATGCCCATTTACTACCTATTACTTTAGTTCCTGGCAAGGCTTCTACTAATTTCCATGTGTCCTTTTCCTTAAGTGAGTTTATTTCATCTAACGTGGCTTTAATCCAATTTTCCTTCTCTACGGGATTTTTCATACTCATTATATCGTCCCAACATTTCGGTTCCTCAATTCTTTTATTGTTTACTGTGAACGTAAATCTATCAGGTGGTACCCCCCTATTAGATCTTTGCGATCTTCGCGGTACGTCTTGTGAATTATCTGAATAACTGCTATCATCTGTTTTTTCTGCTTCCGAATCTATTATCTGCAGTTTTGGTGATAATTTTACGTTATCAGGTCTTTCATCATTATTTTTTAATGTTTCATTATTCAATATTTCTTTATTTTCATGTTCTACAAATTTTACAGTACGACTTATAATTATGTTTTTACCATTCGTACAGATTCTATACCCTTTACTTCTATTATCGTACCCTACAAATATACCTTGCTGGGCAGTATCATCTAATTTTCCCTGTGTACCTTTTGTACATAGGCATAGGCACGACAACCGAACGGTTTTAATTTTGATAGGTCAGGTTTTCGACCCGTCCATAATTCATAGGGTGTCGATTCACACGCGGAAGTCTATTCTGTAAGTAAACAGCGGTATTAATTGCCTCACCCCAGAGAGAATTCGGTAAATTTCCATCCTTTAATAAGCAACGTGCCATCTCAACTAAAGTTCGATTTTTACGCTCTGAAACGCCATTCTGAGGAACCGAGTAGGGGACTGTTAATTGATGGTCTATGCCTAATTTTCCTAAATATTCATCGAATTCTTTTCCGGCGTATTCCCCTCCATTATCTGAGCGGATTGCCTGCAAAGTTCTCCCGAACTTATTTGAAGTCATTGCTATGTATTGTTTCAATTTTGATAAAACTTCGTCCTTATTTCTTAATAGTTATATAACGGTGAATCGACTAAAGTCATCTATAAAGGTAAAAAAAATAATACTTTCCACCGACCGTGGGGGTTTTCATCGGCCCGCATAAATCGCTGTGGACCAACTCTAAAACATTTGTTGCCCTAAATTGAGCCTTTTTGGGATAAGGATTATCGGTTAATTTAGATAATATGCAAGTTTCGCATACATTATCATGTTTGCAATCATCTAGTTTTATCCCAATTGCCATGTTTTTGTTTACTAACTGTTTTATGTGACTAATAAACATGCCATTTGTCTATGCAGTTTTTATTTTCGCATGTTTTCACAATGTTTATGGTGTGTGTTGTATCAGAATTTATTTTACATTCATATAAATTATTATTGATATACCCTTCAATACATGTTTCTCCTTCATGCATAATTTTGCATGATCTATCTTTAAATACTGCTACACACCCATTTTCTGTTGCCCCTTTTACAGATATGAGATTTGTCTCAATATCCGGTACATATAAGACATTTTTTAATAGTATGGTGTTTTGTGTATTATTCGAATTTATGGTATGTAATTTTACAGATCCATGTCCAAATGATTTTATTTCCTGCCCATTCGCGATTGTGACGCATGAGGAGCTAGGATAGAATTCATAAAATTTACTTTTATCGTTACAGACATGCGTCGAACAGCCTGAATCTATATACCAATTATCTGATTTCATACCCATATATAATGTAAAAACCTTATCTGATTTCCTTTTATCAGTTACCGAAATCTGTGTCTTCTGTGCATTATCTCTATCATGAGAGCATATTGCAGATCTAAAGGGCTGTCTGTTGTTATTATATCTAGTATTTTGTTTAGATCTGGCATTACTTTTTCTTTTAAGGATCCAGCACTCGTCAATATTATGATTATTTCTTTTGCAGAATTTACAAAATTTTACGTTTTCATTTTTTGTTTTAGTTGTTATCTTCAAAGCTGAAATATTGTTTTCTTGTTTATTTTCCTCTCTTTTTAAATGTTCGTCTATTAAATTCGATCGAATAAATTCCGGGGTTAGATCTGCTTCATCTCTACTCTCCAAAGATGTATTTAATACATCATAAGATGGGGGTAGGGAGCACAGCAATAAAGCTGAGAGATGCTGATCATTTATATTTTCTCCAATAGCAATGAGTTTATCACGCGTTTTGTATATCTTAGTTATGTGCTCTGTCATATCGCCTCCTTCAGATAATTTAATTGAATATAGTTTACGTAGTAGAAAAGTTTGCTTGAGAGCGATGACCTCTCATGTATTTTTCGAAGTGTCTCCCAGCACTCACGTGCAGTGGAGAGATTCTTGACATATATTATCTGGTCATTATCAACTAATAAATTGATAATTGCACGCGCTTTGCGATCTTTTGACCTCCATGTATCAGTAATAGGTGTGGGAGGCTCATCAGTTATGACAGTAAATAAGTCATCTTTTTGAAGTAAATTTTAAATTTTAAATTTCCAAATATCGTAGTTATTTGCGTTGAGCGATTCAACGTTTGCTTCCTTAAACAAGTTCATTATTTTGTTTATTTATTTAACCAATAATAGTTTATTTGAAAAAATGTGTAAACAGTTTTAGTATTTCTTAATATACAAGTATATAAGTATCAACTATTTTTCTTTATTATAGTTCTATTTAGACTTCATTCTCATAATCTATTAATTAAATAAAATACTAAAATACTCATATATGATAGGCGTGAGTAAGATTTATATCCCTCTTATTTACTTCTCAAAATATTATAGAATTAAAGTTTGAATTAATATGACAACTGCAGTATAGATATAGGTAAGTAAAGTTTCGCTTACCTGTAAATCATCTTACTGATAAATTTTTATCTTACACTGAGTTGATTTTCTTTAGTACTTTCTAGCATGTCATTCCATCTTGTATTAGAATCATCTTATTCTGAAATTAAATCTTGAAATATTTTGTCATGATTATTCACTAGTAATTTGAAACTGAGTAAGAAAATTAATCTTAAATATGATTTTATCTTCTGGATTATTTTATTAAATGCTGGTTTTAGAGAGCGAGCCAAAAGCTCGTTCTTCTTGTGCGAACCTCATACACATACACTAATAAACTCCTTTTACAGAAGCGAAAGATACAAGAGAGAATACATGTACTTGGAGAAAACCGCAGGGTGTGACAAAAATGCGGAACAATTAAGTTTGCAACATCTACATACATACGCATACTGAAAAATAGAGTGTTTCAAATGAAAAGTTCTTGATTAGTTATTAAATAATGAATTTCGGAGTCTATATTATTCTAACAGTTTTCTTATGTTTTGTTAGCGTGTTAGGATCAAATATATTATTTTCCATTTTGTATGTTAATGTAAAACTAGAGTTGTTTCATTGTTTGACGAAAAACTCATGATCCATATGTTTCAATAAGAAATTTGATTACAGTTTTTTCGTCTTAATACACAAGATTTTTGACAAAATACGTTTATTAACAATCTCTGTAAGATTTCCGTGAGGAAAGTTAAGCGTTAAGTTTTTCATTTTCTTTAATATGCATTATTTATTAAAAAAAAATAAATATTTTTATTTTTATTCTGATCATTCATAAGTTTTTGTAATGAAAAATCAGCGTTTTCTATTGAGTATGTATCATTAAACAAATACAAATTATTGTTTATGTAACTCGCTTCACACGTCTTAAGCCTTGAGGACGAATTGATATATCTTCTGAAAAACAGGAAATATTTTGAATAATAATAATAATAATAATAATAAAAGAAGAATCTTTATGATGAAGGCATACAACAACGTGTCTTCAAGGTCTTTGATCGAATATTGTATCCAAACAGATGTGACTTTTATTGCACTGTGTGCATTTGCCCGAAATTTATAGTTAACAAAGACCTATTACATCAAATAAGACATTTCAAGTGAAATGCACAACGAATATATATATATATATATATATATATATATATATAATTATATATATATATATATATAATATATTTAAATTATGATAAGTGATGATATGAAAGTGGAATGTAATAAACAGCAATAAAAATTATTTATCAATGTTATTAAACAAGAAAATTAGTTATAGTTAAACACTATGCAAGCCAAAAAATTAAATTATGCTGTTCTTTCCTCTTCAGCAGGTGGGAACACAGCTATTAATAATTATGTAGTACTAGCAGGTTTCAGAAGATATGTAGGCTAGCATACTCCAATTATATTTCAAACTGAATAATAATGAAAAACTTAAAATTATAAAAACTGAAAGGAGATTTTTTTAAAAGTATTTTTATTTCTTGAAAATTAAATATTGAAATTTGAAAACCATTTATTACAGCTAATTGAAATTATAAAGTTGTTTATAATAAAGCTTATTTATATAGATATTTATATGAAAATGCCAGCCCAACATACCCCTACCCGAACCTGCCAGATAAAAGAAGAAAACTCACCACCTGCAAGAAACAACAACTGCAAAATTCCCTTTTAGCTTAAAAACTTTTCAAAAATTGAAATTCTTTTTCCATATCCATAGATGTCCAAAAAAACATCCCAGGTCTGGCGAAACAAAATAACTCCAACCATCAGCAAACGACCGTCCAAAAAAGGCTTTAAATCGTAAGCATCACACTGGACACCTATATGGATTACCAATCAAAATAGAGCTAGAAGCTGCAGTGCTGACACTAAAAATTCAAATTACTAGTATAATGAGAAATAAAACTTAAAGGATACAAATTTTTATAATATAATAAAGCTTGAAAATTATATACTTGTTTATTAAAATTAAATTTCAAATTGCATAATCTCTTAAATCTTAAAAGTTGATTAATAACAATATGTAAATTCTATGGCTCAGATTAGAATACCA
This sequence comes from Salticus scenicus, assembly GCA_963930645.1. Lineage (NCBI taxonomy): Eukaryota > Metazoa > Arthropoda > Arachnida > Araneae > Salticidae > Salticus > Salticus scenicus. The sequence continues at coordinate 114,662,364 of OZ005657.1, forward strand.
GTGCGGCATATAGTTAGTAACGAAGTTGGAGTTTTTTCTTTTGTCATATAAACCAGTGCATAAATTATTATTTTTTAAAACAAATGAAATATCGAAAAAATCAGCTTCAAAATTATTATTATTGGCTTTATTTAATTTTAAAATATCTGGATAAATTAAATTAAAAAAAATTATCAAAATTGGTGTTAAAAATAATCACGCCATCACTATATCGATAAGCATGTAAAGAAATATTATGAGTTACAGAGAATTTATATTCAAAGAAAAACAAGAAAATATCAGCCTCACTGGAAGAATAATTAGTTCCCATGCCAATACCATGTGATTGTTTGAAAATTTTATCACGAAAAAAGGTATAATTATTATATAGACAAAAATGACATAAACTGAGAAAAAAATCTCTAGGGATATTTAATTCATCTTCAATATAAAAATGTCAAAAATATTTTTGATGATATCACAGAGTTCATTTATAGAAATATTACTAAATAAGTTTTCAAAATCATAAGTTTGAATAGATAAAGGTTTTAAAGTGATTCTATTAATTAAATCAATACTATTATCAATAGACCAAAAATAACTTGTATTTTTATATTTTAATTTTAGAAAATCATAAATTTTCTTCAAAAAAATTGCAATTTAATATTAAACTTTTTACCAATACTATTAGTTGTGCAACAAATAAATCTAAATTTAACAGGATTTTTATGAAACTTAGGTGTCATAAATAAAAATGGAATATTACTTTCATTAAAGATTTTAATATTATATGAAAAAAGATATTTAATCTGTTTTGAATAATCAGTAAAACATTTTTTAACAATCGCAGAATTCAAATTTAGTTTTGTGTAGTAAACATCATTATTAAGTTCTTCTAAAGTTCTTTCAAAATATTTTTTTTTTTTTTTCAAATGATACCATAATTATTAGCAGCTTTGTCAACAGGAACTAAAACAAAATATTTTTTAAACGATTCCAAGTATTCATTATCTTTTCTATTGAATTGTTGGTAATTATAATTATTAATATTTAAACTTTGAACTAAAAAATTGTCAAAATAACTCCTAAGATTATATTTCCATTCATGAAAAGCTTCTATGGGTGTGTTGTATTTATAACCAATTTTAAAATTAAAATTATTTATATCTTTTAGAAAGATTTCCTTGACATTTGATTTTTTAAGTTTTTTATTTAATCTGAATTTAGTACCCAGATTCATTAAAAGCCTTATATTATGATTTTTTATTATATTAAGATCTCCAGTTATGATATGTTTATAATTATTATCAATATAAGAATTAAAATAATCACTATTGCATATACATTCATTCGTATTGGAAGGATCAACTGATAAAGCAAATTCTCTGTAATTAAAAATCTTTTTACTGAAAGGTTTATTATATTTAAAAGCAGTTATAATATTTATATTTTTTTCTGTAAAAAGGAAATCACTTTTAAAAATCACTTTATTAAATTTCAGATTATTAAAGGATTTCTGCAAGAAAGAAATTGTAAAATATTCATATACTGCAATATTTTTCTTAACTTTCAGAAGTTTCAAACCTATTAAATCTGTAACTAAATCCTTAAACTGATTATTAACAAAATTATACTTAGAAAGCAAAGAAGAAATCTTTTTAACTGTTTTGAGTTTCAAAGAAAAAAATTAATGCCTTTAATTTATTAACATTTAAAGAGTCTAAATAATCCTTCCTGTTCATAAAGCCAAAATAAAGGTATAATGTCATTTAATTTTTTACTATTAATATGAGAACCCCTCTTGCCTCTTTTAATTGAAATTAAGTTATTTACTTCAAAAATAAATTACATACATAAGAAATCTTGTTTACATTTAGATTATTGAGTTCTGTATTTAAGCCATAAGGATATAACGTTCTAAATTTCAAAATATAATCATTTTCTTTAAAAAGTCTTTCATTATCATCATTAACACGAACTAAAATTTCAATTTCTATATTCTCAAATGAATGTAATTTAAAATGTGAAAGTTCAAAAGAACGGAATTTTGATTTATTTATTTGTGACCTGTGGTTGTCAATTCTGAAATGTAATTCATTTGATGTTTGACCAATATAAACTTGAAAACAAAGTAAACATCTAATTCTGTAAATTTAGTGCTGCTTTTAGCGCCTTTTTTATACAAATTAATTTTGGTCATTTATATTGAATTTAATATATATATATATAATTATAAAGAATTTCAACGAATATCCGATAGGTAAATTAATCCCTAGAATGAAGTTACAAACCATTTAAGTTGCAAAATTTAAAACGAAAATTCGTTAGAAGATAAAATAAAATAGGAAAAACATAAAATATAACTTACATAGTAAATCTACAGTCTTGAGAATATTCAGGGGAAAAAAATAATCATTAGAAGATAAAATAAAATGATTAAAATGAAATAAAACTACAATCTTGAAAATACTCACCGAAATAAGAACAAAAATTCATTAGACGATAAAATAAAAGAGTTCAGAGGATTTAAATCCTAGATAATTGAACTACAGTCCTGAAAATGTTCAGCGAAATAATCCAAAAGCCACGAAGCAAATACAGTGAATATTGCAGTTAAATTTGTAAATAATTTAATTTTACACTTAAAAAAAAAAAACTAATAACTATCAATTTAATAACTAAACAGTTTAATAATAAATACTAAAAAAGAAATATGAATATTGAATTGTTTCTAACTTAATATTTAAATATTAGAAGTTTCGTAAAAGAGAAAAGGTATTAATTCACACATATATTGTTATATTACGATCTTGTTGAAAATTTGGGGAATTCGGTCGTCCGTCAAACATTTAACCCGCTCCACACATCTTAAGGCGCGGTGGCCGCGGCTCCTTCATCTTAATTATTATTTTCTTTCTGTTGTACATGGACATTGTTCATATTTTTTACATATGATTTCATCTGTCAAAACAAGAAACAAGTTATATTAACTTTTTCAATTCCTTTTGCTTTGTATAAGGTTTCAATTACATATGTTCTTCTTATTAATTAATTCAAATTTGCCTTCCTTGTGTTTGATCGTTGTAATATTAAATTGTTATATGTGTATATAATTTCAATCTTCTAAATCTTTTCTACCTCATTGGAATGCTGTTTCATTATTATAAGTTTAAGAACTTTTTATTAAATTTGATGTCGCAATTTACAAGGTTAATTTTTCAAGAAGTGTTAGGTGTTTAAATAGAACTTTCTGCAAAAATGTCTTTTTTTCAGTTCCTAAGGAAAGTTAATAAAACAATATTAATTTTTTTTCATTAATTTTAATTTTAATTTTAATTAATTAATTAATTTCATTTAATATTTTTTTTAAACAAAATATTAGGTAAGTAGATATAAGCAGATATAATGTTAATACGTGACGAATTGATCAATAATTCAGCACGTGTTAACACTTTCGCGACCGCTGACGTAGATTCATGTCATTTGAAAATCTGGAACTCCATTAGTGGGCGTTTCTTTTGCAATTTGTATGTCATTTATTTTTTAAGAATGTACACAATATTCATATCTGTACAACCAATATACTATGGATACAAATGTTTTAATTAGAAAGAGTATACTTATAATGTATAACCGTTTGTAATATGAATCTGAATATAGAAAATTTTGTTCTGAACTATTGTAACTTGGGAGAATAACGCTCACAGGCAGACTTTACTCTCAAAAAGATAAAAACATGTGGTCGCGGAAGTTTTAACATTATCCTGGAGAGCTGATATTTTGCTGAATAGTGTTTAGAATCAAATGAAAAAAAACACACAGAGGGTATGCGTATCAGATTTCAAAAAGAAAGAAAGAAAGAAGGAAAAACAAAAAATTCCCCCATTTAAGGGACACCCTAATTTTCCTATATATATTTCAAAATTTAATGTTCAGTTCTCTACATCAAAGAAGCAAATAAACAACATAATCATTAATAATAACAGGAGACTTGGCGTTGGAATATTAAAACTCAAATAAACTACTACGTCAGAAACACCAAAAGAAAATTTTTTGCGATGCATACAGCTGTTTCGGTAGCCTTAAGCGTACCGTCTTCAGTGCAAAAAGAATTGCACTGAAGACTTTTTGCACTGAAGACGGTACGCTTAAGGCTACCGAAACAGCTGTATGCATCGCAAAAATTTTTCTTTTGGTGTTTCTGACGTAGTAGTTTATTTGAGTTTTAACATAATCATTATTTTTTAAAATGCTTTGAACATGTAGAATATTTTTGCAGTTATTAAATATTATGCTTTTGTATTTTTTTATGTTATTTCCACTAAAAAATTACTAATTTAATATATATATGTATATGTTCGCGCGTACGTATAAGCTTATATAGATATGATTAAAACATGCTTGCCAACATACTAATTAATATTCCGTAGTATTGTTAGATCCGCTTTCTTTTCCACACCAGTATCTTTTTGGAGTATTTTTCTTCTTATTTAATCTTATTTACATTTGGAGATTACTACTCTAAAAAGTTACTGGTGTAAAAAAAAAAAAAAAAAAAAAAGGGGGGGCGGGACTAACAACACTCCGGAATATTAACACTTTCGCGACCGCATGTTTTTATCTTTTTGACAGTAAACTACACCCGTGGGCGTTATTCTTTTATATTACATTATTTTAAATGAATGTTTTCTGTATTCATACAGAAAATATAAACTAATATACATTACGATTATACTCTTTCTATTCAAAGTATTTGTATCCATAATGCATTAATTGCAGAAATGTGAGTATTGGATATAATATTAAGAAATAACGTAACCTATGTAACTTAAAGAAACGCCCACTGGCGGAGTTACAGATTTTCAAATAACGTGAATTCACGTCACGTCAGCGATCGCGAATGTGTTAATTAGGATGTTGGCAAATATGTTAAAACGTTTAGTTTGAAAGTTTTGCTATAAACATAATAAATACAACATTACAAATCATTCATACATCTATATAATTCTAGCAGATAGGCATAGATTCACATAGAAGTAAATTATCAAAGAATAATTATATACTATGCAATGTATTCATAAATACTGATGGACAAAGATGTAGTTTCTGTATTTAAAACAGTATTAATTTTCTTCTTATTTTTCTTTTTAGGCGATAATACTTCATTCAAATGTTCAAATTGAAAAACTTGAATACTTGTTAAATATTGGATATAAAATGCAAATTATGTTTCTCTTAAGTGATATACGTATATTTAGTGATATACGCATACGAGTTCTTATATCTGCGATGTATTAATATGAAATTAATGTTCCAAAAATATTAGTATCTGCTTTTTTTTTTTTTTTTTTTTTAACACCAGTCTTTTTTTTAGAGTATTTTTCTTCTTATCTAATCGTAATTACATTTAGAGAAAATTTCTGTAAAAATAAAGTTATGTAGAAAAAAGATACCGGTACTAACAGTTATACGGAATAGTGATTAGAATGTTGGCAGGTATGTCATTCCAAAAATGGCAAAAAAAAAAAAAAAAGACTGATGAATAAAAAAAGTGAATAGCAAATAATCTCTTAAAACGTATGAAACAGTCAAAAACACGTGTTCTACATATCAGATATTGGCTTTTATTTATTACTGAAGAAAATAATAATAAAAATTTTAGTAAAAACTAAAGAACAAACTGAAATAATTTTACACAACACATTTTTTTATACATATATTTAATTTCAAAATATTCATTTTAAAACGTAGATGATATTATACAGGTGTTAAAATATACATATCACAAATATAGAAATTCTAAGAGAATTCTGTTCCAAGTAATCAGTTCTATTTGGATAGCTCCAAACAATTATACTTCATTTTTAAGGATAATCCCAGGCAATAAAATTTTCTGGTTCAGATCCTTAATACTTGATGTCTTTTTCATTATGATAATATTATCGTTAATAGTTCATCATAAACTTCTAAAAACCTCCGAGTTCATTAAAAGCTTTATTACAGACATTCAGTTGAATAGTTATTTTATTTTTTCTTTTAAACCTTGAAAATTCTGGAATACTTGTATTCCTGCATACTCTTCATTTTTTTTTCAATGCAATAGTCTATGAAAAAAAAAAAAAAAAAAAAAAAAAAACAGAAAAGATTTTTTTTTTTTTTTAGTGAAACAGTTGTTGGGAACGTCCTAAACTTCCTTGAAATACATTATTTTCAGTATTTACATAATCATCCTGTTTAAACTACCTGGGATATTTTTTTAATACACAAATATTTACAAATTGTTCTTTATATATTCAGTTTAATGTAACTAAATATCCTAAAACGTTCGTATATTAGAATACTGGCTATTGGTTTGAACACCAGTATTCTCTTGTTTTTCAAAAGAAAACGTATGAAAATCGGGAAAAAAAAAAAAAGATTTAACTGAAAATTGTAACAAATACCTTTGTATTTACAAAACTGTCCATTTATAATTATAATATTTACTTTTAAGATCTTAACTAAATTCTTAAAACCTTTGAATTTCTGAATAATTTTTGTTCATATATTCTTTTAAATAGCTTATTTTTTCTATATTCGAGAATTCAAAAATAGCTTTGCTATTGTTCATTCGGTTTAAAACAATCATATATTCAAGAATAAAACCAAAGAAAACTAGGTGGATTAACTTAAGAGGGAATATTAATTTAAACCTAAATACACAATTACCAGAGCTGCCAACCTAATCCGGCAAATTGTTTGTACCGCCCCTTTTTCTACACCACTTAATTTTTAGAGTAATTCTTTTCAAATATATTTACGGTGAATTAAGAAAACAAATACTCTAAAAATTAAGTGGTGTAGAAAAAGGGGCGGTACAAACAATTTGCTGGATTAGGTTGGCAGCTCTGAATTACGCATTCATTTAAAAATTTAAATAATAAGTCACCTTTAAACTTTTGAAGATAATTTTTAAAACTTAGACCTGCTAACTATGCTAGTTTATCCGCAATAGTATTAAGCCCCGTCTTTTTTTTCACACCAGAATAGTTGTAGAGCAATAGTCTTCTAATTTAATCATGAGAACATATTGCTGAATATTACTCTACAGCTATTCTGGCGTGAAAAAAGGGCGGGGCCTAATACCATTGCGGATAAACTAGCATAGTTAGCAGGTCTAAAAACTGAACAATATATGACTAGCTTTACTCTATATATTCGGGTTAAAAATTTGTTCTAAAAAAACTGAAGAATTCAACAATGTTGTCGAGTTCAATATTCAGTATTATAAAAAATCTATGACTATTTTACTGAGAAATGAAAATGAATTATTTTATTGAAATGTAAGAAAATTGTTCATTTGTATGAGAATATAAATGAAATAAAAACACTTTTCTATCACAGCTGTCAATCACTTTGATCGCTTTTTGTATTCAACAGATGTCAATAATAAAAATTTCCCCTTTCTTCAAAACTTGAATGTTAAAATCAATCATGAGAAATGAATTTGTCAAATGAAAATAAACTTCATCGAAGACATCGGAAATCAGATAACTTTAGGCTTTTGAGTTCTTTTCCAAAATGCTTTTTGGGGGAATAACATTGTCCTCGGAACACAGACGGTGTATTTCTTTTTGAAAGCCAGAGCATTTTACAATTGCATTTCAAAGGATTACCTGGAATACAAAGACAAATCTTATAAACTGAAAGATTAAGCTACAAGAATGTCAATTATAAACTGAGAATTTTATTTATTTATTTATTTATCTATTTTTTTAAATAAAAATGAAAATATAACATGATGAATAATTTCATTTAAATAGGAAAAAAAAAAAAAAAAAAAAAAAAACCCAGAAAGATAAAAAAAAATTGTAAACCTGATCATATTGAATTACCATTATTATTATTATTATTATTATTATTATTATTATTGCTGTTGTTGTTAGTTTTGCAAACGAAATCGTTACCAAGTATAGTTTTTTAGATATTTTTGGTAAAAATAGAATTGCTTAGTTAAAGCTTAATCTATTTCTTCTTCTTTTTAAATTTCCTTTAATATGATAGAAATGATAAAATAGATATGTTACATTAAAACAAATTATAATTTTTAGAAACTATCTTTTCTTTAATATATTCGATAAAATTTTGCTATGTTTTATATGTTCGGTAAAATGAAATTGATTAATTAAAATAAATAATAATTTTGGAAAGTTTATTTTCTTCGATATTTTGTGTCATACAATACAATTACATAACTGCCAATATTTTAATTTATTCCGGAATATTTTCAGCCCCGCCTTTATTTCGTACCTTTTATTTTTTTAAAGTAATTTTGTCTTAATTTATCGAAGTTAAATATTGAAGAAAATTTTTCTATAACTAAAGTGGTGCGAAATAAAGGCGGGGCTAAAAGTACTCCGGAATGAATTAAAATACTGGCAGCTATGCAATTAACTTTAACAGTTTTTACATTTTTAAATATTATACATAAAACAGAATTGTTGAATAAAATAAAAATGCAATTTCCGACAAATTTATATCATTCAATATGTTTTCAATGAAGACTGTAAATTTTAAATTAAACGCGAATTTACTTTTAACAACTCTTTCCTTTCACATTTTCGCAACAAACAGGATTGTTTAAGACAGGATTGTTACAGGACTGTTTGTTACAGGATTGTTAACAGGATTGCAAAGTATAATACTTAACAAATGGCTTCAGTATTTTTCAGCATAAGCAAGGATTTTTTCATAAGAAAAAGAACTTTGGATATCAAGATGGATATCAAGATGTTATTTCAATAAAATTAGAATTGTTTAATTGAACCAGAATATCATAGTTTTCCTTTTTTTTTTCTTCGTTCAGTACATTTTAGGTTAGAATACACTTGACTCATTGAAACAAAATTTACTTTTAAAACTTTTTTTTTTTTTTTTTTTTTTTTTTTTTTTAATATATTCGATGCAGATGGTTTGTTTTAATTAAAACAAACCATTTAATATTTCGTTAGTTTGATTTAATTAAAACAAACTATAATACTTAAAATTATTCTTCCTTCAACATTTTACAGTGTAATAAATAGGTTTAATTTTAATAAAATACCATTCTTAACAGAATAATATAAAAATATTTTTTCGAGAGATTTGTTTTACTAATGCAAAATCTAATTATCAGCAAATTTATTGTCTTTAATACTTTTTCAATTTAAAAAAAGTTCATTTAAAACAAATTTTAAATTTTAACAATCTTGATTTCTCTAAAATTTTCGATAAAAATAGAATTGTTTAATTAAAATAAATTATTCTTTCAATATTTTTTTGTATAAGAATGAACTGTTTAATGAGCACAAAACAAATGCTTAATTTTTTTCCCCTCAATATTTTCAATCAAAATAGAATTATCAAAATAAAATAAAATTCAATAGTTAACAAATATGTATATTTTAATATGTTTTCAGTGTAAATTTGTCTTATCCGACTATTTTCAGTTCGATTATTTAATCGATATCTGCCAACATCGTATCACGTGATCTAAGGCCCAATTTATCCATTGTTTTGTTTTGCCATCCGATTACGCAACGTATCACTGGACTTCTTATTTCTTATTTTCTTACTTAAAAAGCTGCATCATTTATATTTTCAAAAGCACATATTAAAAAAGATACCAGTATACCAGTTATGTACCAGTTTTTAATATGTATAGTGTCTGCCGATTAAAATAGTTTTTAATGTAGAAATAATCTTAAATTCTTTGAAAATGAAATATAAAAAGAAAAAAGAAAAGTGCGTTTAGAGGTGTATGTTGTTGATACGAGTGCAAAAATCCCGGACCACTTTATGAAGGGAGAGAAAAATTATAATTTTTGCAAAGGTAATTTTTGTAAAGGCATTTTAACCCTCTAACGCACAGCATCATCGTTACAAAGACGCAATTACTAATATCCAATTCCAAAAACTCATCCCGGAAATTTCCAAAAATTTTTAATTTTATTAGAGCTGGAAAAATGTCATTTCATATCTGCCAGCTACCTCATTATGAAGCGCAAAATTTTCAGTACCCGCCTTTTTCTTTCTTTTTTTTTTTTTTTTTTTCTTCACAGCAGTCATTTTTCAGATTTTATTGTTATTAGATCGCACAGTGGTCGGAATTTCAAAAAAGCTGGCCAAAAGTCGAAAAATTTAGGCGTGTTTTTAGACGTAAGTACCGCGGAAATACCTTCAGAGGGAGCCACTGAATGAAACTGTGAGGTGGAAAATTTATTCTATCTATATATTTCTAAGTGTAGGCTGGCGGAAAACGTGACAATTTTTTCTTTTTAATTGTTAATGCATTTTAACAGTTAAACAAATAGTGTTTCTCGGAAAATTTCGCAACAACAACATTCAACAAAATATGGCCGACAATTGTGGAGGTTAGTAGATAATATTTATGCTGTATTCCTATTTTTTTTCATCAAGTGATCTCCTGAACGGCTTTTTGAAGTTAACCTCAATTATAACATAACCAAAAGTTTCAAAGTATGGAAACTTTTTTATCTCGCAAGATCCCGCATTGATTCAAAGTGGAGAGTGTTAAGGGATGTCCATTTTATTCAGCCGTTAAAGAATTGGGTGCCCCCGCCTGCCCCTGTATGTGTAAAAGCGTTTTAACTTTTTAATTTAATTTTTACTTTTTAATTTAATTTTTTAATTTTTTGGACTTTGGTATGCCATATTGGATCCGCCATCTTGTTTTTGAGTGCAAGATCACTTTTTTTATAAAAACTGATATCAAATTTGAATTTAGCGCCCTCAAAAACCCTTAAATGTGAAAATTATCCTTCATCTATCAATTTTTTGATTTTTGATCCGCCATATTGGATTCGCCATCTTGTTTTTGAGTGTAATATCACTTTTTTTATGAAAACTAACGTCAAATTTGAATTCAGTGCCCTCAAAAACCCCTTAATATAAGAATTATCCATCTTATATTAATTTTTTAATTTTTTGTCTGCCATATTGGATCCGCCATCTTGTTTTTGAGTTTGCCTTTGAAGTTTTCAAAAAACCAATGTCAGATTCGGATTCAGCGACCTCGAAAACATATATATACATCACAATTTCACTTGTTTTCTTTAATTTCGACTTTTGGCCAGCTTTTTTGAAATTCCGACCACTGTGGATCGTAACAACATTTGCTGAGAATTACACTAAAAATAAAGTGGTGTGGAAAAGGGGGCATTTTTTTCAAGGGGATTTAACAGTTTTACGCTTATTAATGAGATGATTGGCAATCATGCATTTATTTCTTTGCTTTTAAATTTGTTCGTAAATTCTAGTGACATTTCATATTAAATTGTCATAATTGCATTGCCTTTCTAAGGGTTTACGTAATTTGACTATTTAAAAAAAAAAAAAAAGGATAAGTTAAAATTCCACATATAAATTCTTTCTATGACACCAAAATGACACGATATCACAGCTGTAAAAAAAAAAAATTAATTAATAAATAAATTTAATTTATTTACTTCATTATCGATATTTTCTGTTATTAAAAATTAAAAAAGTCTTAACTTTAAGTAGAAAGAAAAAAATGGCATTTATTAATAATAAATTTGAAAATACAACTAAAGACAATGCACTAAAGACAATTTATTTCTTTTTAAATTAATTTGTAAACTTTTTAACTTATACGTTTATTAATTTTTAATATTCACAAAAATATTTTATTATTTATTCACTTGTACTGCAATATGTGGTAAAATTAAATAAATTTTGAATTTTAAGTAGGAATGTAAAACATTCTTAGACGTGAATAAATTTCAAAAATCCCATAAGAAATTTCTTTTAAAATATTTCAATTATTTTTTATTTTTATTTGTTTCATTTAAGAATTTATTTATTTATTAATTTTAATATTGTCAAAAAATTAAATAATGCATGAATGCATCAATATGTAACTAAAATAAAGGAAATACATATGGAAAATTTTTTTATATGAAAAATTGGTATAAATTATAAATAGATATTTACCTTCCAGTAAAACATAGGAGAGTTGATTCCATATCCTCCTAAATGTGAGATCGTGTATTTCGGATATCAGGTTATCTTGCAGAGATACCACTTCTAAATCTGGCATATCATAAAATATATCTTCAGGCAAAAATGTGATTTTATTTTTGCTGTAAACAGAAAAGATGATATCAATGCATATGGAAATAGGACGAAAATTATATATATGCACTGTAAAAAATAGTTTCTCAAAAATGAGCAAAATTGCCTCAAAATAGCTCTGAAACAATATATACTTAAATTTGAAATTCCCATGTATTCATTTTTGAGTAATATATTGACATGCTCAAAAATCGGTTGACCACTAAGAATCCCAATATCCCCATTTCTGAGCATGTCAATATACTCAAAAATGAGTAGATTCCAAATTTAAGCATATATTGTTTCTGAGCTATTTTGAGACAATTTTGCTCATTTTTGAGAAACCATTTTTAACAATGTGCTACTAAAACCTAAATAATACATTTAATTTAAAACTATAAATTCAATTATAATACATGATAATTTGCAGAAAGTAAAGTGCATAAATAAAATAATTCAAAAGAAAAAATAGTTTGCTGAGTTTTATTTAATCTAAAACTCTCATATCCCTGTCAAGTAAAACCTCCATATTAAGAATAGAAATAGCCTTCTACACTGAAAAATAAAAGAGCGAAAATACTCAAAAAGGAGCAGAAATGTGTCAAATTTCAATATGCCACATACTTAAAATAGCTCTGAAACACACACACAAATATACTCAAATTTAAAAATTCCATGTATTTATTATTCAGTGTAATAAAATACTCAAAAATCAGCATTGACCATCGCGAATTCCAATATCCCAACAGTGTTGCCAGATTTCGCGATTTTTTTATTCAACAGTCACCAATAATTCTGAGAAGTGATACTTGATATACATAATCGACGATTCTTCGATTCGATTCGACTTTTATGTATATCAAATACCATTTCTAAAAATTATTAGTGGCTATTGAATAAAAAAGTCGCGCAATCTGGCAACAATGTATCCTAAACATAGATTCTCATTGATGTATTCTTCCACCAAGCAGTATGAAACCGCCACGAAATATAGTTCTGGAGGTTTGAGGGAATAAATTTTGTGTTTGAACTCTTTCTGCTTAAATTTGTAGTAATACTATTAAATACCTTCTTTTGGTTCAGCATATTTATAATAAATTATGAAACGAATAGATATTAATTTGAAAACATGTGATATTTCATAAATAAGACAAACATGTTTTCCTTTTTGAAAGAAAATTTCTTAATTCGAAATGATTATGTCCATTTACTCATTTTTAAGTACTTCATTTTTAACCCTTTCAGAGGCGGTGGTTGCATAGTGCAACCACAAATTTTAATTCAAAAAAATTCAAAAACTGTCCACGGAAATGTTTTATAATTTTTTTCTTTTACAACTTAGACGAATAACTTAATTTAGTTCTTGCCTTTTAATATTGTTCGTGTTTTCTGGCTGTTGGCTTTAAATGAGGAAAATTTGCTTGCTCCTGAAAGGGTTAAGAATGTAATTAATAAAATTAGTATGGAAAAGAATTGATGTAAGGTTCTCACTTTTTTTTTTTTTTTTTCCTCGTTGCCGGCTTTTCTTAGGCAACCTACTGTTTAAGGATTGTCATGCTGTATCATAATTTTCAATGTTTAACCCTTTATATCCCAAATTGTTTTATTTTTAGAAAAATAGTTTGAAACTTTTTATTATATTTCTTTATGCATGAGAATCATCTCATATTAATACTTTCGCGACCGCATGATTTTGAATTTTTGACTGTAAGGTCCGCCTGTGGACGTTGTTCTCCCATGTTACAATATTTCAGAACAAAATTTTCTGTATTCACATTTATCTTAGACATGGATATGCATTATAATTATATTCTTTGATTGGAAAATCAAAGAATTTGTATCCATAGTATATTTCATTGTGAAAATGGGAATATTGGTTATATATTTAAGAAATAAATAGCATACAAATTGCGAAAGAAACGCCCACTGGTGGAGTTACAGATTTTCAAATGACGTGAATCTACGTCAGCGGACGCGAAAGTGTAAAATTTAGCTTAAACTATAGATTAACTATAGGGACTAAAGCTTAAACTATAGTCCCGATGAAATCCTGTAGTAAATTATGCTATACGATTGAGGAATTTTTTTGATGGGACTTTAAAGTCCCGGTGGGATACAAAGGGTTAATAAGTTATTAAAATTCTTCTAGTTTCTACTAGGACTATAATTTTGCGCGAAAATTTTTGAAGACGAAAGAGATGTTATATTTATCAAGATGTTATATTTATCAATTATTATTTTGTCATTAAGAAATATATAATGCAAAAACAAATAAAATTATAGCAAAATCAGTGTTAGTTTTCTGAAGCTGCTTAGTGCGAGCGTTAACATTTTCTCTTTTATTTATTTATTATTGGATTTAAGAGCATGTGAACTATGATACATTTTTGAAACAGATTTATGGGATGGTAACTGAAAAATATTATAATATGTTAACCATTCGTAAAACGTGGTTTCAAATTTTAAATAGTTACATAGTTCATCGAAAGTAAGCAAACAATCGATTACATATTTAATTTTTTTTTTTTTTTTTTTTTTTTTTTTTCAGTTCACGTCATGCATATAAGATTTATGGTGTCAAAAGTCTTTAAAAGTGAGGCATCGTGATACTGTCATACTTAAATGAAATCTATTAACATAGCTACCAAGAGCTCAAGTGTTTAGATTTTTTTCCCCTCTTTCTGTACTTCTGGTGTTTCACTTCAATTTGAACACTGCTAACAAGTCTCTCCCATTTTTCCTACCACTATTTTTTTTTTTTCGTAGTTACCTTAATATCATTTAATTGCAGAAACTGCGTCTTTAAATAAGCTAAAAAAATTGACAAAGAAATAGTTGTACGAAAAAAGCGGGAGACTTGGCATATATGCTTTGAATGATTTTTGTTTTCGCGGGAATCTATACAGAGAAAGAGTTCTACAATTAAATTCTTTGGACTTTTCCTGTCTTTTATATGTATACTATATGTATATTTTAATGTGTTTTATATTTTCACTGGGAGTAAGCATTGGTTGCAACCATTTGTAAGTACTTCGAAGTAACTACGTTGATGCTTACGAAGCTTGAAAACTGGGAGCTTCGCAACTTTTGAAAATTTGTCGATTGATATGTAAAATGAGAGGCACGTGGGATTAAATTTTGAATATTAGCGTTCCCACACCTTTTCTTTTTTTAGTCAGAAATTGAGCCCTGTCCATAAGCATCAGCATCATTGCCACATAATAAATCACACAGAAATTCTAAATGAGTAATAAATTCGCAACTTATTAAGCTAGAAATCTCGATAAAAAGTTAAGATCGCGATGCGTATTTCGACAGAAAATTTCGATGGTTTTTTACTCGTGTTAAAACACGTGTCTAGTCGAAATACATGATTAGAAAAACGTGTTTTTTAATCACGTTCTTTTCTCTCAAAGCACGTGTTCTCACATGAGGAACACGCACAGAATTTTTCGGATGCATTTTCCATCTTCATCTTATTTTATTCATCATGATTTCGGAAGTACTTATTTCTCAGCGGTAACCACAATTTCATATACTTTATTATAAAATTATCTCAAAACGATTACATTGATAACTGTAAGTTTAAATGTTATGATAATAAAAGCCAATTTTTGGTTAATTAAAGATATTTTACACATTTATATTGGATAAAATCTATTTACTGAAAAATTTTCAGTCATTATTCAGGTTTAAAACCAAAAAATCTACATACATTTTTTTTTTTTTTTAAACTGTTTATTATGGATTTTTACTCACTAAAACTGAAAATAAAAAATATTAAAAAATTCCGTGACGTTTATTGTTTTTGCAAAACTTATATTTTGAGTTTAAATTTGCTTGGGAACAGAAACTCTGGTATCCTATTTAATAAAATTATAAAAACCATAATTAATAATTATTTTTTACTTTAAAATAATATTCATAAGAATGAATAATAATAAAAAATCAATATGTAAAATAAGAGGGATATGGGAAGGGTGGCTGTGGAAGGGGTGAAAGAGAAAACCAGTTCGGAGAGGCACCAAAAAGACAAAGAAAATATTTCACAGTCAAAACGAATAAACACAAAAACTTATACATATAATGAAGAAATTTTTTGTTTAATTATGAGAGAGAAAGTGTTTAATTAAATGCAATTAAATTACAGTGTAACCACGTTTCCTAAAACTAGCAGTGAGGACGAGTTCAAATGCTTGGAGGGGTGCCAAGCTGACCAACAAATTTTGATTTGGTAAATATGCAGTGATTCGGTGTTCCTTTATCGCTTATTTTCTCTGAACGACAAGGGTTATCACCCCTATTTTAATACTGGACTCGTTCAGTCTGCACTTGCTCAGAGGCTGCCATGGTCACAAGAAATACGGTTAAAGAATAGTGATTTTGAATTGTAAACCTGTATTATTTTGAAAAAAAGAAAAATAAATAAAATAAAATAAAAGTAGGTGATGGGCAGTAATTGAGGTCATTTTTGGATTCAGCATGCGTTATTGACAAATTTATGAAACATTGATTTATGAACCATACAATATATTATAGATGATGTGTTTTGAAACATTTTTACCACTAAGTAATTAATATATGCCCCAAAAAAGGATAATTAACAATTAAAATTAACTTCATTCATTAACCTTATTTTCAATTAGTTTTGATTTTAATCATTTTTCCCACTTAATTGCCAGTTTAAGTCTTCTTTTGTATTGTACATTTATTAATACTTCTAAAACGATGTTCTGACATTGGTTATCTTTTTATGTAATTGTCGCACAGAGCACAAACTTTTCAATCCATATTTAAGAAGTTTTTTCTTTAGTTTCATTGTCGCCTTCTGAAATTGGCCAGTCATAAAGCATTTACTGTGACATCAAGTAATTATAAATTCTGTACGTTTACTTTAGTATAATATATAATATTTTCAGCTTCAACAGTGAAATCCACCGAAAAATTTGTGATGAATAATGAAGTATAAGAAATATTACTATCAAACGCTGTAAATTAAAAAAAAAAAAAAAAGGCTAAATTCCCAAACAAAAGAACAAGAGATTTCCAGTAATTAAGCTCTCTGAAAAAAAAAAAAAAAAAAGAAAAAATCAGAACATAGCTACGAACATTTTAACTTATTCCGGAGTACTTTTAGCCCCCGCCTTTTTTTCGCACCACTTTATTTATAGAATAATTCTTTCTAATATATTACTACGATAAAATAAGAAAAAAAAAATTTCTAAAAAAAAAAAAAAAAAAAAAATACATATATATATATATATATGTGGTATGAAATAAAGGCGAGGCAAAAAAATAATAATAATAAATAAATAAATAAAATAATAATAAATAATAAATAATAAAATAAAATAAAATAAAATAAAATAAAAAATAAAAATAAAAATAAATAAATAGAATAAATAAATAATAATAATATCCATAATAAATGAAAATGTTGGTAGCTATGTCAGAAAAGGATCAGAGCAAACGTGTGAAGTACGAAAAATGTAAGTATAGAAAGAGCCATTTGCAGACGAAGAGTATATATTTTATTAACAAAATATATATTTTTTAATAAATGAATTTAAAATAAATAATGTTATTATTAAGAAAATAATTGTTAATACAATTGCGAATTAATTAAGAATATAATTTTTTTCTGGATAAAAAATAACTATCACTAAAATTTAGCTTAATTTTTAGATAGTGCAAATTCGCTAAAATCACAGAGAAACTAAAAGAAGAATTAAAGATAAAATTCTAAATTATTTATGTATATATACATATACTGTTTAAAACATATAAATATTGCTATCCATAGGTATCAAATTATTATCAACAGAAAATAGATTTCATACCACAATTTAGGAATAGTAATCATCGTCTTATTTAATCGCAGATAATTATTACTAAAGAATACCATTAAAATTTTTTGGTATGAGGGTAACGGGGAATCCGTAATAACTAGCCCCCCCCCCCAAATGTGCCCCTCCGACTATGTCCCTCCATATTAGAAAGTTTATCCATCATCTATGCGTGATACCATAGCCTCCAAAACTAGATGCCTGTCGCGTGGCTCGTAAACTTGGCAACAGTTCAAGCGGTAGACAGCGCCACCTGGTACAGATTGTGCGACTTTTTTTATTCAACAGCCACCAAAAATTTTAAAAGGGGGATTTGATATACATAAAAGGCGAATAGAATCGAAAAAACGTCGATTTTATATATCATATATCACTTCTTAAAATTATTGGTGATAGTTGAATAAAAAAATTTCGAAATATGTACCAGGTGGCGCTGTCTACCGCTTGAACTATTGCCAAGTTTACGAGCCACGCGACAGGCATCTAGTTTAGGAAGCTATGGTGATATAATACTTTCTTTTTTATTTTGTTTCTATCACACAGATTGCTTTATAAAATAATTCTTTAACCCTTTGCCGACCCTAACATTTCTGAAGCGCTCTAAACAGTGTTGCCAAATTTAAGGACTCTTTATTCACCTATCACCAATAATTTTGAGGAGTGATACTTGATATACATACTGGATGAATAACATTCGAAGTGATTAGGCAACCGTTACAGTTAAAATTTAGTGGTTGATATGGAATAAAAAAGTTCTGCATTTCGCAACACTCACCAGAAGAAGGAAATTAAATAAGACCGGGAAAGGGTTAAATATTTTTATCTTTTACTTTAAGTATCCACGAGTTTAATTTGAATGTAATTCCATTGATCTATTATTATATTCATTTATTACTAAACAATTTTTAGAGGCGCTTTATTTTATTTATTTATTTATTTATTTTCAGATTGAAAGAAATAACCAAATAGCTATTTTGTACCTATAATTAACATAAAAGTATCACCTAACTTAATATTACATAGTAATTATTAATAAGATTACTTTAAAATGAAGCTTACTTACCCGAAATAGAAGTATTTTATCTTGGAGGGTAAAGGAAACATACTCCTCTTTAACTCCCTAATTTCATTGTCCTGTATAGATATGTAAATCATATCTTGAAATTTACTCAACGCATTTTCTGATATCTCTGTTGTGTTCGTAGACGTAAGGATAAAGCTCTGTAAATTTTCGTTCAGGTGGTCCACAAGATTTTCATTTAAAATTTCAATCATCATGTTGGCAACAGAAAACCTCAACAGTCTCGTTAATGTACCAAGAGGTTGCCAGTCCCATGGTTCGGTGATAGTAACATTGTCCAAATGCAGTTGTTCTAGACGAATCATTTCGTTTCCTTCTAGAAGTTTCGTCATAGAAACAGTTTTTAAGTTCAAAAATGAAAAACCACAAAAGTCTAACGTGTACAAAGGCAAATATTCTATAGTGGATTCCACTAGAAATACTTCTTGCATATTGTTCATTCTATTACATCGAAGAACATGGATGAATGTTCTAATATCTTGGATATTTTCGCATACAATACTTCCTGGTAATGTGGGATGATTTGTACAAGGTTGCATCGTTTCATTTGTGCATGGTGAATATGGCACAAACAAACCAGATATCACAGTAAGAGAGGTTATGATGACAGATGACGATGTTTTAAGATGACGCATTAACGCACTTGCCTTCATTTTTGTTTTTATTCCGAGGAGAATGTGAATACAAAATATTACTTAAACTTTGCTTGAAAAATCCAAATGTACAGCACAAAATATAGAACAAAATAATTTTATTTTTGCCTTTTCTAAAATGTATCAGTTTCTTGAATTCCCGAAAAATTCACCAGCACAAAAAAGAGTAATATAAAATATTTTAAAATAGAACAGTTACGACAATAATAGTCAATATCTTTTTAAGAAATTCTTTACATTCGAAAAATAAAGAAATTTATTTGAGAAATTCAGTTCTTCGACATTTTATTATCAAATTCTTTTAAACAAATCGAAAAATGCCACAAAAAGCGACAATATAACTCTAACAGATTAATACAGAAAAGTTATTGATGAAAAATCAAAATTTCGGGAAAAAATATTATTATATAAATAGCATTTATTACTTTTAATTATAAATTTATTTAAAAAAAATATTCTTTAAACATCGTTAGAACAAAGCATTTACGAAATTTAGGTTCTTACTGGTCTTAAAGTTTTGTTTTTGAGAAAAACGTAGTTTTCGCTTAAAACAGAAATTGCTGCTAAGATACGTGTCAAAAGTTCGAAAGTAGGATTCTCAGTTGTGAAATAATTTCCAATTTTTAAAACAATATCAATTAGTTATAAAGAATCCGCATGTTTTTGACATTCCTCATCTTCCATCATAAATAAATATAAGAACACAATTTTTCTTTAAGACACTTTTGGAAATAGATAAAATTGCAATGTAGAAATTTTATAAAATATTCACTTTATGATGAGCAAATTAACAAACATATGAAGACACTTCTAAATATCTCTTTTCTTAAAGAGCGGACACAACACTGTTGTAGAACTTGAATATATATCTTTTAACAAAACATAAAAATAATTCGTTAACGTTACATCATGACATTATAAAATGACTACACATTATCGGGTAGATGATGCTAATAGACTAAATGCAAAACTCTTGCTTCCGATTAGTGCTTACAGAATTTTGATGATGGTGGTTGTTGGTCAGCTGTTGCTATAAATGATCAGAGATTAAACCTTCCAAGTTAATTTGTTGAAGGTGGCAGCAGGGAATATAAATTGTTGCAGGAATGTATGAAATATATGTAAAAGAAAATTTGACCTTGTACTACATATCAAATTAAAATTTTAAACAACGTGTTACGAACAGTTAACAAATTCTAATCATATTTTCTAGTTACCATCCCATAATTCCGTTTCAGAAATTTAAAGGTCATTTTATGTTATCATAGTTCAGAAGCTCTTAAATTATAAGGATCAAATTGTAAAGATAAGAACGAAGCTTGCATATATTAATAAGATACTTAAGTGAATTGAACTTAAGTATGATATAAGTGCAAGAGTTAATTTTTGCGCGTGGTTATGTTTCACGCGTCTGCCCCGATTATAAGATATTAAATAGATTACAGAGGACTTATTCAATTGTAAATATTAAATTCTACAATTATAACGTAAACGAAGAACAATTTTTTAACGTAAACTCCGTTGATACATAATAAAAGTTTAAGATTTTAATCTGAATGTGTTTTAAATTAGCATTTTATAAAGTTCAGAGTGAAATAAAACTCATTTTAAATACTAATTACAAATAAATTTTTCATGATGATTTATTGGGCATTTAAGGTTTCTTTAAAATAGTAAATGTGCACAAAAGTATATTTCCTTTTTAAAGATAACTTATTTTTATTTTTATTTTATTTTTGAAATATTTACACGTTTCGAAGTCCACTGAATCTGAAAAAAAAGATTTTTTAGCGAATAATCTGTGTGTGTGTGTGTGTGAGTATGTTATCAGCATATTCTGAGAACAAATATTAGCAAATAGTTCAATTTCGGTTTCGGTATTCTAAATTTGTATCATATGGAAAATACAACTTTTTTTTTTTTTTTAATGCTAATTACATATAAAATTTACATAGTGATATAATACAATTTTAAGTGTAATTATCAAAATTTTTCAGAAAAATAAAACGGCACAAACGTGCATATTTTAATTTTAAAGATTCATTCTTTTTTCTTTTATATATTTAAGAATAAAGTATTCAATATATATACTATTTATATAAAAATAAATAATTTTCAAATTTTCTTTTTTTTCTTTGAGCACTTTTACATTTTTTACTAATACTATATTTAGATAAAGAAAGTATTTAATTCGAAAAAAAAAAAAAATACATATATTGATTTCGATTTTACAAGGATTTATATGTTTTGAGAAGTCCTGAAAAATATTTGATAATTTTCAGAAAATGTCCATCCATCTGTCTCTTTGCGTTACAAAATAGTCTTACCAGCTGCAGGATTCTCAGTAGTCACTATTTTGAATGTACCACTTGTTATATAAAGCAATCTTTGTGGTATTCTTTTGAAGATATGTGTTACAAACGATTAATGAAGATTAATATATATATATATATGTATATAAAGTGGTATTCAATATAGTGACTGCTGAGAACCCTGTAACTGCAGCTCAAGCACTAATGCAGAAGATTTCGTAAAATATTACATTTAGCTGCACCTAATGTAAATTAGTATCTATCAATTTTTGGTACAAATCGCTCAACATGTGATGCTGTCATAACATTTTATCATAATATTTAGTAAGGCAACATAAGAATTTTAAAATTTTAAAAAATGTAATAATCTGGTGCGGCACTCATATCATTTTTTCTTACCCTGCATTTCAGTACTATAAAAATAAAATAAATAAAAATAAAATAAATGTAAGTTAAGGGGTAAGAAAAGTACTGAATATAATCCCATGTTAAAAAGAATCCTAAAGTTTACGAACAGTTTTATGTGACAAATAATTTATTGTAAGGTCGGCTGCCGCCTCCCTCAACCCCCCATTTGAATATTGTACCTACATTTACACAGAATTCAAGGCTGTTATTTTATTTTAAAAAATATTCAAAATTCTTCCAGACAGTTTTCACCCGCGCTACTCCTTGAAGCTTATCAATCTTCATCAAACTTTTCAATTAGAAAACACACATATATGATCTTCAAAATATCACATTTGAATTCCCCATAATTATTTGTTTTTAGAAGCTTTTTATTGAAATTGGAATTTGACATCGCGCCTTCGTGTTACGCTTAAAACAATCTGCCTCCACTTAAAGAAAAGTATAAGATATTCATTTCGTCTCTTGTTGGCTCAGTTGGTTAGAGCGTCATATTGATAAGGCGAGAGTAGTGAATTCGATTCTCGAAAGATATTAGTTTTTGCAGATAATCAATAGAAAAGATGTCAATTGATAAAAGAAAATTTTTTATTGTCTACTCAGTATCCTACGAATTTTTGAAGAGTTTTTTAAACAGCTTTTTATCAAATTAGTAAAAAGCAAAAATAAAAATTTAAGTAAAAATAAATAAATAAATTTTTAGAAGCTTTTTATTAAAATTAGAAGCTTTTTATTGAAATAGGATTTTGTCATCGTATTTTAATGTCACGCTAATAAACAAGACACCCTTCTTGTTGTTCGTTGTCTCACTTTGTTACAGCGTCAAGTTGCCAACGCGATGGTCGTGAGTTCGATCTACGAAGGACCGATGTGTTAATTTTTGCAGATAATTAGTAGAAAAGGTGTCAGCTGATAAAAGAAAATTTTTCATTGTCTACATAGTATCCTAAGAATTTTTGAAGAGTTTTGTTTAAGATGCTTTTTTTAGATACTAAAAAGCCCAAAATAAAAATTTAAGTAAAATAATTTTTTTTTTAGAAGCTTTTCAAGGAAATTTGATTTTTGTCATCGTGTCTTTCTGTCACGCTGAAAAAGAAGGCGCAAGTCAAGTCAAGTGAACGAGGTGCTTCGGAGTACATGCATTTGGTCGCAACCAATGCTTACCTCTAAGGAAAAATGAAAATAAATAAATAAATAAAATAATTTTACGAAAGTGAAAGAAAAGCCCAAAAGGATAAAATTTAGAATTTTAAGTCTCTTAACCAATCTCCGCGTTAGCAGAAATTATTCAGAGTAAAGCACAAGAGTTGAAAAAAAAAAAAAAAAAAAAAAAAAAGGGGTGCCTCCACTTTAATGTAAATTTAAATTACGTTTTTCGTCGTCGTTAACACGGTTGGTTAGAGCGTCTTGTTGATAACGCGATGCTCGTGGGTTCGATTCTCTCAGGCTGATGTGTTACTTTATTGCAGATAATAGAAAAGATGTCAAATGATGAAAGAAAATTTTTCATTGTCTACACAGTATCCTAAGAAAATGTGATAGTTTTTTAAGAAGTTTTTTTCAGTTACTTAAACGCACAAAAAAAAAAAAAAATCTCAGTAAAAAAATAAATAAAAGTAACACTGGAAGTTTTTTTATTGTGGATCCCTGAAAAGCTTAAAATAAATTTTATTCTTGCAGAGACATGCTATAAAACCATAAAAGTTTCAACAACAAGAAAATTTTAAAGAAAGATATAGATATTTCAATTTCGTAAGAAATGAAAAATTTTAAATATTTTAGAAAGTATTCAAAAACAATATATATATATATATATATATATTTTACATTTGTTAGATTTTTCTAGCATGTTTTATGAATTTTCTTGTCTGTTCTTTAACTTTTGATTAACTTTTCGTAATGCAGATAACGCGATGGTCGTGAGTTCGATCCTTGAAAGCCGATGTGCTATTTTTTCGCCGATAATTAAAAGAAAATCTTTAGTTGCCTACTCAGTAACCTAAAAAATTTTTATTAGTTTTTTAAGAAACTTTTTTTATAACTACAAAGCACTAAATAAAAATTTATGTAAAAAAACTTTTTTTTTTCTTTACATTAGAAGCTTTTCATTGTGAAGCCCTAAAAAGCACAAAATAAAAATTTTTATTGTGGCAAAGACATTTTATAAAGAAATGAAAGTTTTAACACCAAAAAAATTTTAGAGAAAAATATAGATATTTCACTTTTGCAAGAGATGAAAATTTTTAAATAGTCAAAATACTTTTAAAAGCTTTCGAGACTTTTGAAATTTGTGGCTTAACGAATAATTGTTCAAAAACCAGTAACTAAGAATATTGGTCTCGAATGCTTTTTTAAATATTTTGAATATTTAAAATTTTTCATCTCTCTAAAAAGGGAAAAACCTATATTTTTCTCTAAAGTTTTCTTAATGTTGAAACTTTCATTTCTTTGTAGCATGTCTTTAACAGAATAAATTTTTATTTCATGCTTTTTAGGGCTCTACAATAAAAAGCTTCTAATGTTAAAAAATACTTTTTTACGTAATTTTTTTTAAATTACGCCGATAACAAACGAACACAAAGGTGAACCTTTGACTTTAGTATTCAGGGAACATAAAGCGCATAGTTATACAAAAACAGGAGGTGAAAATTTAACTTAAAAGAACACTTTATTTAGCTTTTAGTATATGAGGAATTAATTTTCCTTCCTGAGCAGTTTTCTTGGATATGGTAAAATATAGTAAAATACTCCCACCAATTAGTCAATGAAAAAGAATGTTTTCGCTTAATGATATCTTCCAGTATATCTTCTAGTATATCTTCCAGTATATCTTCCATAAATTATGCGTGAACCACACAGTGCATTTAAACAAAGTGCTACATTAATAACAACAGCACAGAAGGAAATACACTTCCAGCAATTTTCATGTATTGTCTTACTATATTTTAGTTCTTATAGGCAGCCCTGTAAAGGAATGGTGAATGATATTTATATCAAATTCTACATGAAATATGCTTTTATGCATATTAAAAATATTCAATACATCTTGTTTTCTGCAGCCTAGAGATGTTAAACTATACCTACCCAAAATTTCACCCATTAACGTAATGTATTTGAAACCTTTTGGACACCTCTGTACACGAACCATTTGCTTGATAGCAATGAAAAATTTAGTGTAGCATTTCTATATGATAAAGATTTAGAATACCGAGTTTGGATTTTCTGCTACACACAGACAAACTGTGTATCTCGACAGACACACAAATACACACACGCAGAGACCAACCGCTAAAAACATGTTGTTTTTTATTCAGGGGACCTTAAGGGAACGAGGGATGATGTAATTAAAAATAACTAGATAGTAATTATACAGTTGGCAACAAAATTATTGAAGCACTAGAAATAATTCCTACTTAAAAGATGGGCATCTAATTCTGTTTTGTTAAGTAAATATTTGTCGAGTCATGATCTTTTAGTCTTATGCTGTTTATAAAATAATAAGTTGATGATAAAAATTAGCGACCAAACTAATATATATATATATACAGGGTGATTATAAAAAATCTACCCCGATATATGAGACCATAGCTACCATACCGTTCCGAGAAACTGAATAAAAATTTGGTGGAAGATATTTTGAGGTATGCGCTCAAGAATCATATAAAAAAAATAACAGTTAAACTCTAACAGTTACGGTTACAGTGACAAAATTTCGAAAATTTCAAATGGCAACACCTACTTTCTTTAAAAATTGAAATGGAATCTCCATACCAAAAAAACATAAGTAGCGTTGGAACGGTACCTCTAGCATGAAAATTACCAATGCTAGGCATACTAAGAAAAAAAAAGAGAAAACAGCTGTGATGTGCCTACCAGAGCACGACCTTCATTTTTTTAATGACGTCACATTTCAGACTGAGTCTTCGGCTCTCACTAAAGTCTACTGATTCTGCTTCGAAACGAGAAGAAGAGACCATGGTAACCTTAATTTCATGTAGATCTACTGAATAAGGGTTTTAATTTCGTTGTTAGTCGTAAAACACCGTCATGACTGACGTCATCACACTAAGTGAAAAATAAGGCATTGTGAAATGCATGATGTGTATCTTGCTTTCTTGCTCTGTGAACAATATGCCGCTTTCTGGAAAACATCATTATCATCATCAAAATCGATTTTGATTGCCATTTCACAATGCCTTGTTTTTCACGTAGTGCGATGACGTCAGTCATGACGGCGTCTTACGACTAACAATGAAATTAAAGCCTTTATTCAGCAGCCTTACACGAAATTAAGGATACCGTGATCTCTTCTTTTCGTTTCGAAGCAGAATCAGTAGACTTTAGTCTGAACCAAAGACTCAGTGGGAAATGTGACGTCATTAAAAAATGAAAGTCGTGCTCTGGTAGGCACATAACAGTTTTTTTTTTCTTAGCCTGCTAGGGCTGGCGATTTTCGTGCCACAGGTACCGTTCCAACGCTATTTATGGTTTTTTGCTATGGCGATTCCATTTCAATTAAAAAAATAGGTGTTGCCATTTGAAAATTTTTAAATTTTGTCACTGTAACCGTAACTGTTAGAGTTTAACTGTTGTTTTTTATATAATTCTTGAGTGCATACCTCAAAATACCTTCCACCAAAATTTTATTCAGTTACTGTAATGGTATGACAGCTATGGTCTCATATATCGGGGTAGTTTTTTTATAATCACCCTGTATATATGAAAAGTGCGAATATGTGCTTCTATAATTTTGCTGCCGACTGTAAAATGTTCTAAACTATATAATACTTCTAAAATAATATCATTCTACAGTTCCACAAACATTATTTAAAAATTTGTACAAAATTTCAAACTTTAAATTTCTTTTTTTAGAAGTTCCAAATTTCGGAGATAAGTAGTTGTAAAAAACGCTCCTTGCGATTTTGTTTTTCATGCAATCCTTTTAAAATTTGTATGAATGTTAGTCAGTATATTTGTCACCAAACTGGACAATCATTTTTTAAATCTAGAAATTTTTATCCTTATTACGAACTCTCGAATTCAGTCGCATGAAAGAAAAATCCTGAAATTTCCAAATTTTGCACTTTATTTGTTCGTAACTGATGCTATAATTGTAATAATAATAATAATATTAATAATGCACATATGTATTCAGTTACAAACAAATATCGTATAGTAAACAAATTAGACGCTTGAAATAATTTAGATTACGTATGGAGAATTTTCAAAACTGGGCACTATTTTATATTATTTTACCCTTAAAAGAGGATTTTTCATCTTTCCTGTGCGATAGAGAGCCGTGCTCGTGATTGGAAGATTGATTCAATACTCACGCCGGCCAAACACTGTCGTATACACTATTGGTGGCTGGCGTATGTAAAATCCATTGTGAGTGCAATGTTCTTCATGTTTCCATCCAAATTATACATCTGGAGATCCATGAAGCTGGGGAACTATCCCTCAAAACTGTGTTGACATGTCTTCGAACCATTCTTGTGGGTCAATTCCAGAGCATCGCCAATTGTCCATAGTGCAGCCCTAGTGTTAGGTAACATCCAACCAACCAATCAGGTTGTATGCATAAAGATGATAGATTTCACAGCAATACATGAATTAAGAAGAGATAAAATGTAAAACAAAAATAATTAATTGCAACGTCCTTTGTTTCCTTAAAACGTGTAAATATAGCCAAAGCTCAATTTCGAAAATTCGACCCCAAAACAACATATTCTCTACCATAAGCATAAGTAAGAGAAATTAAAATAAATAAATAAATAAATAAATAATAATAATAATAAAGGAATTGCCATTTAACGTGCCGCGTGCTCCTCACGAGGATGTGATTACTAATTCCCAACTGCAAAAGTTCGTTCCGGATTTTTCTCACAGAATTTTACTCTTTTGTCTAAGAATGAAAATGGCGTTTATTTCTTTATTTTTAAATTTGAATGCAAATTCTAGTGGCTTTCATTTTTAAATGAGCATAAATATCTTGTCCAGTAAAGGGTTAAAAAGAAAGAAAAAAAAACTCTTTAAACTAAAATTGCACTTTGTTTATAAATGATAAAAAAAAAAAAAAAAAAAAAATGGAGAAAATGTGTAACTTTGGCAAGCATTTTTAAACATATATTATATAATCTGTTACCATATATATATGTAGATGATGAGAAACTAATCTTTAGAAATGAAGAACAGAAGTTTTATTGAGCTTTTGTATTTATTTCATCTAATCATTCAGGTAAAATCAATAAATTAAAAATATCATATTGTAAAAAATTTATAAACATTTATAATTTTTTATGTATATTTTTCATTTAATTTTTAATTTTATATGTAAGTGCGTTTAAAATATGTACCTGGCGAAAATGCGTGACCTAATGTGTCTAAATGTGACCTAAATGGTGACCTAATGTGTCTGATCTCGAAAATAAAAATTTTGAGAATATTTAAATAATGCTTAATTAATTTAACTAAGAGAGGTTATGACATGGAAAATTCATGTCGGACTGAAATTGCGCAGAATTGTAGGACACTGTGAAGGTAACAACATATTATAGCAGTATCGCGCACTAGCTAAATGATCTTGAGAGAAAAAAAAGAAAAGAACACTTTTAAAATTTTGCTAACTTTTAAGTATAAGTTATTTCGGCGAGTCAATGCTCCCGTGAAGTGCTCGGCAACGTAAGCGGCTGCAGTGCGGACGTCGTGGGTTCGATGCTACCGGGAGGAAACTATTTTTATTTATTTTTTATCTAAACATTTTATTTTATTTTTACTTTCTTTTACAATTAAATTCAAAAATTTTAAATTTTAAAAACAAAGTTTTGCATTGTTTTATATTTACCTAAAATAAAGTAAAAAATAAAATAAAATGTTTAGGTAAATAAATATATATATTTTTTTTAATTACGTTTTTTTTACTTAATTTTATAGTTAAAACAAAAATAAAATTTATTTTTTTAAGTTATAGAAAATTATAAATATTAACAAATAGAAAATTATAAAACCTACCTTTATTATTGTTATTATTAATATAATTATATTTAATATTATTATTATTAATAATATAATTATAATTCCCAAAATTAAATAATTTTTACTTATTAAAATTTTCAAATTTTGAATTTAATCATAAAAGAAAGTAAAAATAATATAAAATGTTTCGATTAAAATAATAATAATAACAACAATAATAACAATTAAAAAATAAAAACCTTTCCTGGGGGCAGTATTGAACTCGGAGCTTCCGCGTGGCAACAGTTTATGGTAGCAAGTGCGCCACTGGAGTACAGGCGGCTAGGTGAAATAACTTGTACTTATGAATTACAGAAACGTTAAAGCTTTTTTTCTGAAGATTGTTTGGCTAGTACGCGCTACTGCTTTAACGTATTGTTACCTTCATAGTACCCTACAATTCTGCGCAGTTTCATTCCGATCTGAATTTTCCATGTCGTGACCTCTCCTAGCAAGTAAAAAAAAATAAGCACATGTTGTTTATGTATTTTTAATAAAAAAGAATTTATTTTCCACCGAAATTCACAAATATAGTATCATTCAAATTTGTGTGAAATTTGTATACATTCGGAAGTAAATGATTCGGAAGTAAATATTCGGAAGTAAATGAATTGAACAAAGATTTTTTTTTTTTTAATCGAGATGTTATGTTCTTTTATCATAGTTTGCCTAAATGATCATTCTTTGTCTAATTTGTAAATAAAAAGTATAATATGAAAATACCTATTTTGAGGATATTTTTTAAAATTTCTTTGCTCTCGTTGGGCGTTATAGATTTTGAATACAAGTATAGCTTCATGTTTAATGCATATATGGATGCAAGACACTTTCTTGAATTTGCCAAAATTTACGGATCTCAAACTAAAGGATACGGTTTTAGTCCAGACAATAAATAACCTATTAAGACTTTATATGGAAAAAAAATTATGATAGTTCTGGAAGTTGGCTTTTTTTTATAAATTTTACTTATTTATTTATTTTGTTTATTTATTTATTTTATTTTATTAATTAATTAATTAAATTATTATTTATTTATTTATTTTTATTTTTAGTATTGTTTATTTATTTATTTACTTATTTTTTTGGAGGGGGGGGGGGGGTCACTGAGTTCGAATTTTCAACTTTCCACCGAAATTTCCTCGTGCGTTCTCCCCAATTCAAAATTAATTAGTTTTTTTTTTTTTTTTTTCTTAAGAACTTTTTGTTTTCGTTTTTCAAAAAATAAATAAATTAATAAATAAAATAAAATAAAATAAAAATAAAAATAAATAAAAAAGTTTGATATTCTGAAAGTACACAAAATTTGCAAGGAAATAAATTGGAATGGAGGGAGAGGAAGTAAGCAGGCACATTATAATTTCATAATACTACTCCGCTCTAACATTAATATTGCCCTCTCAGCGTTCGATCTTTAACTAAAACTCCCCACAATTTTTTCTACACTTTTTTTTCCTGCCCATTTCTGTATCAAATAATTGAGGTAATCTGTAATAATAAAAGACCTCTGTCTGTTCTGTTCTTCTATACGTTCAGCCCCCTACGGAATGTAGAAGTACAAAAATTGACATTGCATAGAAGCCTGCTTAAGGAGATAGTGAACAAAAAATTAAATTTAAATTAATTTTTGGGATATCAATTAAAATGTTAATTTTAAAGGCCTCAAGTTTGCAATTCGAATGATATTTTTTTCCAACATTTGCTTTATTAACTAGATGCTTCCGGAGTGTAGTCGATCAGTCTTAAATAAAAAATAGGTTTTTAAAGATCGTTAAAAGCGACAAATAAATTAGAAATATTGGTCTGATTTTTTTCAAAACTGGTATCAACGTATGGGCCAAATTGCACTAAATCCAGGGGTACAACTTGCTAGTCGATGTGACACTTAGAATATTTTTTAACTAACTAAACTAATAATTGTAATGGCAATGATAGATTTCTCATTTTATCATGCGAGACAATATCGTAGACGATTGTCTGGGAAGCCGTTTGCTCATTAACTGACCACGTGACCCCGCAGTAGGAAAAAAATTACTATTTTCGATTTTTTTTTTTTTTTTCTAAGAAAACTTGACAGAAATTAATATTGGCCAGTATAATATCGGAATAGCTAACGGATTTATTATCAAAATACGGATTTAATAAATTAAAAAATATTTTATACTCATTATTTATTTCAATGCAACATTTTGCAACTGTTGCACTCGCAGAGGATTTTCTTTTTTAGTTTTATAGTTCGATCTAGTTAAATTCAAGGTCGCATACAAAACAGATCATTGATTTAGACGCCATTTTTATTCTTATTCCATTTTGTTTCCCTTTATTAGTTTTCAGGAGAAATTATGCTGTTCATAATACATTGTGTACCTTGGAAGAAGAAAATATTCATTTCATTGCATTTTAAATTTAATTCGAAAGCGTAAGATTATTGGGGGGGGAGGGGGGGAACTTAAAACTTAGGTCTACGGAATTCAAAATTCGTGTTTTTATGTTTGTAAGGGTGACAAATCGATAGTTTCGGTAGGGGGATGGGTAGGGGGTAGGTAGGGGGATGGGGTAAAACATTTAGAAATCAATAGGTCTATAGCTTTCAAAATTCGTGTAGTAAAGTTTTGGAGCGTGAGAAAACGATTGCGCATACTTTTGAAAGTGTAAAATTATAGGCGGCAAATAATGATAAAAAAGTTAAAAAATATAACATGAGCCTAAGTTTTGAAAATCCGAGTTTAAAGGCTTTAGCGGTTAAAAAAATCAATTGCACATGCTTTTGAAAGTGTAAAATATTTAGGAAGTGCAAGTAGGCTTGGGGGGGGGGGGATTTGAGTTTTGGCCTAAAAAATTTGTGGTACAGGGTTTTGGGGGATGAAGAATCGATTGCACATATTGTCATACGTGAAACTCCGACATACATTTAAAATTTTTAAAGTAGATTATGAGTGCGAACGTGATCTGACGTTCAGTCACGTCATGAAACAATTGTTTCCGATACTATTTACAGGGATGGAACACGGGCGAAAAATTCATACCACTATCAATGTAAGAAATTTTTCTACTTCTTAAATCAACGATATTATAGGCAAAGAAATTTCTTAAACAAATTCCGGTATGAATTCTGCGCCCGTGTTCCATCCCTGTATTTATTCAAACTTTGTATTTTAAGTCAGTTTATGCTTTGTTTGATAGTTTTTAAGAAGAAAAATCATACAAACATAAATTTATTATAAAAGATTTTTTGAAAAGATTTTAAATTTACATAAAAAATTAAATGATATAATCAAATATTTTAAATACTACCCCATTAAAATAATTACTATTATTTCAAACTATTTATATACTCTACGCGGAAAATGCTCCAATACGTTTGAAACGAAATCATATAAAATAATATATACATATGTACGTACAAACCGTGCAAGTAAAATAGACAGAAAAGTAATAATGTATAACTTAAAAAATAAATCAGTTATAAAATAGACACACAAAGGAATACTCGTACAATACTATAACACTAACCATTGTATTTTTTATTTATTTATTTATTTATTTTGTAATCTCGATTATTTTTGTAGGAATAATTAACTTTTCTATGCCCTTCTATAAATGGTTTTATATATGAAATTTTCTTATTGAAAATACAATATATATTAATTTAAAAATGAATGAGAAAAAGAAACGAATTATTAGCACTAACTATAACTTGGAAGTCAGCGTCTAATTTTGAAAAGGAAAAATTTACTAAAAAAATAGTTTTGTGATGTAGTATATGATAATGTTTATAAACTTTTGTCACACTTAAGCTTATAAATTATGTTGTCAAATATGATTATTAAGAATATATATATATATATACACACACACATATATATATATAGATAGATAGATAGATAGATAGGTAGATAGATAGATAGATAGATAGATAGATAGATAGATTTAGCAAAATTGACAGAAAGAGCAAGCAGATGACCAATAAAGATAGTGTTTAAAAACCTTTTTAATCTTACAGCACACTGCATCCCATAAACAGTCGTGGAAGTTTTCATTTGCGATGATGAAAACGTATGACAATAATGTACTTAAATTTGTTTATTATGAAGTGCTTAAAAATGAGTAAAGAACATACTCATTTCAAAATGTGTAATTTTGTTTTAAAAAGGAAAACATGCTTGTCTCATTTAGGAAATATCGCATGATTTCGAATTAATATCTGTTCACTTCATAATTTGTTATGAATTTGTTGAACTAAAAAAAGTTATTTAATAGAATTTCTACAATTTTAAACAGAAAAAATTCAGACCCAAAATTTATTCCCTCAAATCTTTAGAACTATGTTTCGTGACGGTTTCCGACTGGTTTGCGGAAGAATACACGAATGAGAATTTATGTTTTGGATATTGGGTTTCACGACGGACGATGCCATATTTTAAGCATGTCAATATGCTCAATAATGAGTGTACGGTAGGCTGACCATACGTCCTCGAATCTCGTCGACAGTACTCGAAAACAACCTTCGTCCCTAAAAAATTACAGTATATTTGGGGACGCCGGTTATAAAGTTATTAAATGTTTTATTATAATAATTTATTATATGTAAAATAAATAAGCTGAAATAAGTCCTTTTATGTACTTTATACATGAAAATTACTAAAATTTTTACAATTTAAGGTGATATAATTAATTATTAATTTTTTGTCCTCGAAATTCGAGGACACCGCCATATTTGTCCTCGAATTCAATGAAAACGATATGGTCATTCTAGGGTACGGGAATATTTGGGTGTTTCGGAGCTATTTTAAACATGTAACATACTCATATTTGACACAATTTTACTCATATTTGGGTATTTTTGCTCCTTTACTTTGTTCAGTGTATTAGAACACACATTACAGAAAAAATTTAAATGCGGAATAAAACAAAATAGTCAGAAGTCTAATTTGATCAGGCCAAAATGACTAATACACCCGTAAGATAGTCGTCTAACGGCCATATTCACCATTAACCTTTCAACTCCCGGTTCAACGCAAAAACTTTAAAATCGTTTAACCCCCTTAACGCGCGGTGTCCTCGCTGCAAGGACGCAAAATTTAAGATCCAGCTGCAAAAATTCATCCCGGAAATTTTTTAGCAAAAATTTACGTTTATAACGTAGCAGAAAAGGCCGGTTTTTTTAACCTTAAAATTATTTTTTTTTTTTTTTTTTTTTTTTTTTTTTTAGTTTAATTTAGTTCGTGAATTCCGGTGGAAGTATAATTTAAATGATCCGAATTGTCTTGCGCCGCAAAGGGTTAATGTCAGAGTGCAGCTTTCCAACAAGATTTAGCACGCTGCTTCTGTCATGTAGTGTCGAAGATTTCATATAATCTTTGATTAGTTATTTTCAGCTTAAAAAATCTGAAAATAACAATACCGAAAGATGGCAGAAGCAACGCGTCAAATTTTGTGGAAAAATTGCACTCTGACTTTATACGCTTTCCAAGTTTTCGTGTTCAACCGGGAGTTGAAGTTACTAGTGAATACAGCCGTAAGACTATTTATCAACCAATATGTGTATTAAAGCATAAAAAGGTCTATCCTCATCCAAATAAATTCAAAATGAAAAATTAGGATAAAATAGAATTTGATTATAGACAAAGTATATTAAAATACTTTTCAGGCAGTCTTCGATAACAGCATTTATCAATCATTTTTATCATATGACGTACTCAAACTCGTAAACTCTACCTGTATTCTTAAATGACGATGACGACAAAAATGCGTTAAAAGAATGTACATTAAAAAATCAGTTATTAAAACATACATAATGCTGTATGAGAGAGAAAAAAAAAAGATGATAGCACTACTACTACTAATAATAATAATGATAAAAGTCAGCATAAAATCTATTGTGTTTTGTCAACAATGATAAGACCAGTCAGGTGATTTTTCTCCGCAGTACTTATCAATCATTTTTATCTTATATTTTACGGCATACTTGAACCCATAAATTCTTAACGTATACTTAAGTATCGATGATGGAAAAAGTTATGAAAAATTCTACCTATAAATTTGTTTATTAAACGCATTATCACGTATAAAAAATGATGTGTGTATTGAAAAAATTGTCATGAAATCTAAGATGAATAAGGGGGGGGAAAAAAAAGAAAAAGAAGAAAAAAACTGGAATTCCGGTCAGATGTTCGTCTAAGTTTTTAAACATTTTTTTTTTTTTTTTTTTTAAATCTTGCTTTGTATATGAACTGATAAACTCTCACAGTATACATTAAATAACGACGATAGAAAAATGCATAAAAGAATGTATCTACTCAAATTAGTTTATTAAATACTCCATCACACCTAGAGGATAAAATATGAAACGAAAATTTGGTGTATAATCTCTGCATATAAAAAAAGAAAAGGAAACAGTGCTTAAAGTTTTACACCACCACACCACACACCTTTAACTCTTCTAAACGCTCCGCCTCTTGGAACTTAAGAGCTGTAAAGAACATGTTATGCCACATATATTTCAGCAAATGTTTTGTCCCGAAGGCAAAAAGGGGACGCGTAACAAAATAAAGGAAAAATTAATGTTTAGTAACCCTTTAGAAAAATAATGTTTCATAGCACCCTGTAAAAATAATGCTTTTTAGTTATAGTATATTATCCAACATAAACACTGTAAAACAAATCAGTTTAAACTAATTTTAAAAACAGTTTTATTTAAAATATATAACTGTGTGAGTGAGGGCTGACATTCTTAATTCCCATTTAAATACAGTATCTTTATTTATGAAAAATTGAGGCTGCCATTAAATTGAAAAGGTTATTGAAAATTATTCAAACATTTTCACGACTTCCATTCCTAGAAACATACTAGAAACATACTAATCTTGATCAAAGTTTTCAAGTGGCAGCTTTATATGATCTTTAAAATACCATATTTGAATTTCACGCAATTATTTTCTTTTAAGTCATACTGATAAAATACATACTCGCAGATCAATCTTTAAAAGCTTTATTTTCATATTCAGGAGACCTCAAAAAGCTTAAGTACGGCAAAAATATCTGCATTGAATATTCGCCTTTAGACAATTAGTTGTCTACCTGACGGTCATGAGAAAATAATTACACAGGCCTGCGATAAAAAAAAAAATACAAAAGAATTGACAGCTGAACTTTATGTATGTTTTGGTGCTGATTTAAAAAAATATAACAAAAAATTTCGATCACGTCACGTTTTCGTGAAAAATTCAATTTTACTTCGATTTTTAATACGTACATAATATTTACTCCTCTTGGTCAATATCGTCCATTTTATGCAAGGTATCTTAATAAAAACAAATAAAATAGTATGTTGTGTTTTTCTTTTAGAAACTGCGCCATAATTTAATGTAAAATGTACCCAAGGGAACTTTTCGTATCTCTCTCGACCAGAGGCGGCTCGAGCGATCTAGCAACAGTGGTTTTTATCCATTTAAACCTATAAAAAATAAATCGATTGCTAAAGAATCAATTTGCTAAGCCAAGAATCGACCATTTTACATAGATTTATAATTTTACATAGATTTTTTTGTTTGGCGAAATCTTTCAGCTTTCTCTGTTTTAAGGAAGTACGTACTCCCTGATGAGATAATACTTCTATTTTTAAGCATTTTTTTAATCCGCTTATTATTCCTGTGGTCCTTTTGTTTTTCATACTTTTTAACTTCATTGTTAATCCCTGAATCATTTTTAATAAATTTAATGGGATCCTTCATCAATTTTCTCCGTCAATATGTTTAATGGTCCTTTTTACTCATGTAGGCGTAAGTAATTTTAAATGGTTTTGTCTCTTATTTGGATCTAATAATGAATCGCAACATTTCTGTGCTAGTTTTTATACTGTGTTACAATCGGTTTTGTATTTGTGATGTTGGTATTATCATGTATCTATTAAATGCTAAAGTTTTAATGTTAAAATTTATTATGATATCTATCATTTATATATATATATGTATGTATATGGGATGAAAGAGTTTCGCTTTTTTGCCATCAATACTTTCTTACAAAACTTTTTACTCAATAAAATCATAAAAATAACTGTAAAAATATGATAAAAATTTCTATAAAGAAATACTGGCATTAAATATCGAATCACTTTTTTAAGAAGAAAGAGTATCTAAAAATTATGCACATTTTGATCATTTTTGAAAAGAGAGTGCATTTCAAAAATAAGAACGGTAGTTTTTCAAATTTTGATTCTGAGTTATTCTGAGTACACGATGGGCTTTAAAAAATAGTGAGAGTTTGTCTCAGTATTAAGAATCCAGATTTTGAATCACATAAACGATTTTAAACACGCTATCATAGAAAGAAGCATAGGCAAGTTAACAAGCGCAACGTCTATGGAGAGCGTACCCTGCGCCCATTCAGTGTTGCCAGATTGCGCGACTTTTTTATTTAACAGTCACCAATAATTTTGAGAAGTGATGTTTGATATACATAATAGACGATTAATCGTCGATTACGTACATTAAACATACCGTAATTTGTGGTAGATAACCCGCAGGTAAGATGTGTCATTTCTCCACCAGAAATTTTATTTAATAGCGAAATCTATACTTTTTAGAAGGAAGAGCTCGTACAAATATAAATTTATTTATCAACTGAAATTTCTGGTACAAAACAAGATTATATAACCTGCGAGGTATCTACCAGAAATTACGGTAACTTCTCAAAATTGTTGGTGACTGTTGAATAAAAAAGTCGCGCAATCTGGCAACACAGCGCCCATTAGGAGCAAAAGACGTCATATGCACTCTGAATAAAAACTTTAAAGCCAATAAATTTGGAAAAATGAAAAAATGTGATAAAAGGGATTTAAATATTGTTGTATCAGTAATTATTAAAGTTAATTGCTGAGAAATAACACAACAAACATGATTTTAAATACATAATTATCAGAGAAAAAGAGGTATATATAGTTGACAACCATTACGATTTTTTGACACTGATATCTTTTTATAGAAAGTTTTATAAGATTTTGTAGCAGTTTTCTATGAATAAATAAAAAGAAAATTTCTATACAAATATACCTGTGTTACAAATCGTAATGGTTGGCAGCTATGGATATATCCAAAATTAGTATTACAATGTAAGTAAAAACTTTAAGGCCATTAGTACTTCTTTAAAAATAAATATTCATATATTGACTTAAAAATTACTGCAATTGTCAAGATTATGATAAATCTTGAGTTTGAAAATTTACCTTGCATCTCTTCTGAGTGTTGGTGCTTATTGTGCAGATTTCAAAAGGTAAGAAGTTAACTGACCACGAAAGACGATAGATTATATTTCATAGATTTTTCTTCAACAGAAGTGAGTAACCATATTGTTGCGATAAAATAGAACGATCAAACACTGTAGTTAACATTTTTTTAAATCTGAAAGACAATTATGGTGAAAACATACTTGCCAACTATCTCATTACGAATCGTAACACTTTTAGTACCTGCCTTTTTTTTTTTCACACCAGACATTTTTACAGTCATTTTATTCTTATTTAATCGTAACTACATTTGGAGAAAATTATTTTAAAATTAAAGTGGTGTGTAAAAAAAAGCGTGTTTTAAAGGGGCGTAACAATGTTACGATTATTAATGAGATGTTTGGCAAGTATGTGAAAAGAATACCGGGAGAACCGAAGGCTTCATTATCACGTGATGAAAGATTTTGCCCGTATCTACTAGAAAATACTCTATCAGAAAACTTAAGCAGACGACATGTTTAAATGTTTGTCAAGAAACGACTTATAGCACAATTAGAAGTTCTGGAAGTTTCATTTGCATTACAAAACTGGCTAAGCCAAAGTTGCTGTAGAGGCACCAAATAGAACGTTTGAACTTTAGCCATAATCATGACCTCGGACAGCCAATGGATACAAATATTTTTTTCTGGTAAAAATAAATGGAATTTGGATAAACCAGACAGTTAAAAAGATTAATGGATTTAAGAAAAGAAAAATAAATATTCTCTAAGCTGCAATTAAGTGCACTGTAAAAAATTTGTCCTATTTGCTGCCAAAAATTATCTATAATTTGAGAAAATACGCGTAATTTACGAAAACATTACGTTGTCAGAACGTATTTTCTCAAATTACAGAGAATCTCTGGCAGCAAATAGGACATATTCTTTACAGTGTAGAGGCTCTGTGATGCCCTGGAGGTGCATTGCTTACAATTATGTAGTACAATTGCGTTTGTTTCAGATAAAATGAATTCACAAGCATACTAAAGTGTCCTAGAAAATCATCTTTCATCAAATGTTGAATTTCTTGCTAGAGAAAATTGGGATTGGGTTGGGTTGGTTGGGTTTTACGTCGCACTAGTGTTGCGCAATGGGCGACGGTCTGGGATGGTCCCCCCTAGAGATGGTCAGGAGACATGCTATCACAATTTTGATCCTCCAAGGAAGGGATGACTCTCCCGCTTCGGTGTCTCCCAGAGGTATAATTTTGATGGAAACATGGAACATACTTACCAACCATCTCATTAATAATCGTAACATTATTAACGCCCCTTGAAAAAACGCCCCTTTTTTTACACCACTTTATTTTTAGAGTAAATTTCTTCAAATGTAGTTGCGATTAAATAAGAATAAAATTGCTCTAAAAAATGACTGGTGGGGGAAAAAAAGGCGGGTACTAAAAATGTTACGATTCATAATGAGATAGTTGGCAGGTATGATGGAAGAGAAAATTGGGAATATCACCAAGAGAATGCACTTATCCATACAGGCAACAGTACAAAAAATTGTTTCCAAGTCAGCAATGTTTAAACTTTTACATGATCAGGTGTTTCCAGATCTGATCCCATTAGTGAACTTATGGAGTGACTTAGCAAAAAGAGTTTATGCAAATGAAAGACATTTTACACCATCAATAGATTTGAAATCTACTATCGAAGACGAATGGAATAAAACAAAAATTAGTTCCATCCATGAAAACAAGAATATCTGAAGTAATTAAAAGGAATATCTTCCACACCAGCTTAAGAAGTTTGTTTTTTCTTACAGGCTATTTTCTAGGTTTGATTTAAAATCTTTAATCAGGCTTAAACAGTGACCTTTAGTTCTATAGAATTTTCTGGTAGTAAAATATTTGCAAATCATTTTTATTACCTTTTTACTTTCGCTTACCCATGCATGAGGAGTAAACATTCAAACTGTGTTTTCTTCTTCGGATACAATTTTTCAGACAGCACAAAACTAATAAATTAAAAAATTACTAAACTTAAAACCTAGTTATCGTTCATTTTGATGTGTTACTAGATACTAGAAAAATGTGTAGACATATTTAGAAAGATATGTAAACATACTATTTTTATGTTAAATTTAAAGAAATATCACTAACTATTTTTTTTTTCTTTTGGAGAAATGTTTGAATGTTTGCTCCTTATATATAGTAGAGAAAGTATTGTTTTTGGGTCAAATTTTCGAAATTGAGTTTTTGTAATCTTTACACGCTTTCAGGTCTTCTGAATCCGAAAATCATGTTTTTAGCGGTTGGTCTGTGTGTGTTTGTGTGTGTGTCAGTTGTCAGCATATCTCAAGAACAAATGGTAGCAGGAACTCGGTATTCTAAATCTGTATCATATAGTAATGCTACATTAAGCTTTTCATTGAGATCAAGCAAGTGGTTCATGTACAGGGCCATTCCAAGATAATTAAAATGCATTATGTTTATGAGGGAAATTTCTGGAAATCACAGTTTAAGCTCTATAGGCTGCACGAAATGATACAGAATTAACGCAATTTTATATGCATAAAAGCATGCTTTCTGTAGATAGTGATATGGAAACCATTCATCGTTCGTTTACAGGGCTACCCAAAATATTTGGATATACTGGGGCTATATCTGGAAATAACTGGAAGTGTATTTCATTTTGTGTTAAGTGGTTTTCATATAAAACTAAATTTAAATACACAATGCGATATGCATATAGTTTACAGGTAATATACAGGGCTACTCAAAATTAGGCTAAACGTTCTTTTTTATAGAATGTAATTTATGGAAGTGCTTTGCTACATTTTACTGTGTCGACGAATATAGCCCAGGACGGAAAATTAATTTTTGATACCTATACTGTAAACTAAGTATATTTTGTTGTTCTATTTCCAATTCTGTTTTTTTTTTTTTTTCTATAATATAAATGTTTTCAGGTGCTGTGAATACGAAAGTCCTCGTGATTGATTTGCATGGATTCCTTTTCAGCATAACATAAAAATAAATAACTGCAGGAAATTCAAATTTGGCATTTTGAAGTTCGTATTAGGTTGGCAGCGTAAAAATTTGATTAACATTAACAAGTTTAAAAGCAAATTAATAACAGATTTCAATTAAAAAATGAATAATTAATTAAATGCAGGCACTATAATTGAA
This sequence comes from Salticus scenicus, assembly GCA_963930645.1. Taxonomy (NCBI): domain Eukaryota; kingdom Metazoa; phylum Arthropoda; class Arachnida; order Araneae; family Salticidae; genus Salticus; species Salticus scenicus. Next base: position 114,704,159 of record OZ005657.1, read on the forward strand.
CGATTAGGTTGAGGGTAGCGGCAACACCCATCACACATATATAATTATATGTAAAACAAAACTATTCCTAAACCTATTTTAAATTATTTTTAAAGTAGATTGAGCTTTATTATTTTACTTTATTAAATCTTACGATTTAATCCGCAATCTATCTTTATAGTATTGAAATGCAGGGAAAGAAAAATTCGCGGGAGTGACACAGACTAGATTATTTACTTGTATTTAAAGTTAATATTTATTCCTCAAATGATATTTTAATCCTCAGTTTAAGATTTTTAAATTTTTTTAATATTTTTAATGGCTCTGAAGCTTTTACTCAGGTTGCCAAACTGTAGTCTGTGAACTACTAGTGATCTGCGGTAAAATTTTGGTTGTCTATTGAAAAATCTTATCGATATTTCCAATGTTCATGTATAATAAATAATTACACTAATTGTTTATGTCAATTTTTTTTTTTCAGAAATTTCTGAAACATTTATACTCAAACAACAACTAATATACCTAAAATATCGGTAAAATTTATTTTCACAAAAACACCTATAATGGATTCACTATTGTTAACAAAGTTATGTCAAATTATGAATTATTCCTAAGTTAAACAAAACAAGATGAAGAAACAAGCGTAACCAACGCATATATTTTGACAACAGTCTTAAAGCAGAATTTCAGTATATACACACAGAAAAATAAATTGGTCACAGTGACCTGCCAAAATGCTCAGCTGACAATACAGAATTGACTAACCAAAATAACTGACTAGCCAAAAAGTGTACTTGCTGAACTAGTCTCCAAAACGGAAAAGTGTACTTGCTGAACTAGTCACCGAAGCTGAAAAGTGTACTTGCTGAACTAGTCACCGAAACTGAAAAGTGTACTTGCTGAACTAGTCACCGAAACTAAAAAGTGTACTTGCTGAACTAGTCACCAAAACTTAAAAGTGTACTGGCTGAACTAGTCTCCAAAACTAAAAAGTGTACTTGCTGAACTAGTCACCAAAACACTACTCCAGACTAGGAAGGTTAATATTATCAGACAAAGAAGGCTAGTCGACAATCATAATTATCTGACAAGGAAGGTTAGTTAACAACCGCAGTTACCAGACAAGGCAAGTTAGTCAGAATCTACACTTGATTAAGAAAGTTAGTCAACAGATGACAGGTATACTACCATTACCCGACTACCGTAGGTAATGGAAGTATTGTATTCGGTCCAAAAACTCAAATTCGAGTTTTCGCTTGATTTACACGTTTTAAGGTCTCCTGAGTCCAAAACAGTAGTTTTTGGCAATTGGTCAGTGTGTGTGTGTGTATGTATGTATGTATGTGCGAAATTTTCTGGTTATCATATCCTAAACTAATAAAGATAGAACTACAAAACTTCAGAATCGAGACAGGTCTGCTGTACAGATGAATTTTCCAAATGTTGGTAAAAATTGAAAAACCGGAAGTGGGACATCGGAAACCAGAAGTGGGGCCGTAAGTCCGTATTTCAAAAATGGCTCCAACGATTTTCTTCAAAGTTGCCATATAAACACTCCATTAGATGTCCTTTCGAATGATATAGTTGGTTAGTTCAGGAAAATTGATAGGCGCCCTATATAAATAGCTTAATTTCAGGTCTCGCAAGTGCGTTCCTTTAAAAACGGCTCTACGGAATATTTTCAAACTCGCCATATTAACTCTCTTTTATGTATGCTTTTGTATTTAATTATTGTTTTCCGGTCAATAATTGAGTATGCCAAGTTTTGGTAAAAGTTGGTATCTCAAAAACGGCTCTAACGATTTTCTTGAAAATTGTTACATAAATCCATTTTAGAAATTCTTTCTCATGTATTACGTGGTTATTAGAGGAAAAATAACAGTCATCCTGATTAGGTAGGTCAGTTTTAGATCTCGGAAGTTGGTGAAAAAATAACTCTATCATCCCCCCCCCCCCTTATATTTTAAATCGCTATGTAAATTCTGTTTTACGCACACACACACATACATATATATTAGCTTTCTCCTACAGAAAATTTCTTTTGTGTCTACTTCGCTAGGTCAATTTTATGTCTTCGCTGACCACATTATTTCTAAAAAATGCATATAATACGTGTAATAGTGGGTAATAGAAGTCGTGTGGTTGTTTCACACCGGATTTTTTTTGAGATAAAGTGATCACAAGATATAAAAGTGACTTAAAGAAGTAGAAACCTAAAATATTTCCAGTAAGAGAAATTTTATGCACATGTAAAGACATACAAAACGAAGCTTACGTATAGCGAGGTAAAAAATAAGAAAAAAAAAATGGTAGTTATTTTTTGAAACATCAATTTTCGAGGTCTAAAACTGGCCTACCTAAGCAGGATGACTGTTAATTTTCCTGCAATAACCACGTAATGCATGAGAAAGGATATCTAACATTGATTTATTTGTAACAATTTTCAAGAAAATCGTTAGAGCCGTTTTTGAGATAACAACTTTTATCAAAACGCAATTGTTGACCGGAAAACAATAATTACATACAAGAGGATATTCAAAAGTGAGTTAATATGGCGAGTTTGAAAAAATTCCGTACAGACGTTTTTAAAGGAACGCGCTTGCGAGACCTGAAATTGAGCTATTTATACAGGACACCTATCAATTTTCTTGAACTAGCCAACTATATCATTCGAAAGGACATATAATGGCCCCACTTCCGGTTTTTCAATTTTTACCAACATTTGGAAAATTCATCTGTACACCAGACCTGTCTCGATTCTGAAGTTTTGTAGTTCTATCTTTATTAGTTTTGGAGATGTGATAGCCAGAAGATTCCACACATACACACACACACTGACCAATTACGAAAAACCACTTTTTTGGACTCAAGGGACCTTAAAACGTGTAAATCAGGTGAAATCTCGATACCTAATTTTAGGACCGAATACAATACTTCCATCGGTAGTAAGGTGATGGAAGTAAAACCCCCAAAAATTTAAGTTTATTTTGAGATAATTAAAATCAGTATTGTAATTTTTACACATACATTTAACAAGCCTCATTTCATTATTATATTTATTCTCTGCTTATTTTCCTCTATATATTTTACAGGAAAATTGCTCAATTTTACATTTTTCTTGTAAGTTTCTAAAAACAGTAGGCCAGTAGAAATAGCCAAAAAACAGTAGTCTACTGGTAAAAACACTAGAGTTGGCAAGTATGCAGATTAATAAAAATTTTAATTGGTAAAATCCTTCATATTTTATGAGGAATAAGAGGTTCATACTTGTTTGCAGAGGTTTTTGCAAAAGCATTGTTATTAGCCTTAACCTCTTTACTTTTGTAATTGTTTAATCCACCTCCCCCCCCCCCCATCCCTTTTAAGGTGTTCAACCTTGAAAAAACATTTAATGAATTTTTCTGAAAAATATTACTTGTCCATCAATTGGAATAAAATACTTATAGCTTCCAACTTTTTCAATTTATTCCGGAATGTTGTTAACATTCGCCCTTTTCTTCATACCATATTCTCTCTAGAATAATTTTCTTTAGCATGTAATTACAATTAAATATGAAGAAAATTACTCTTCAAAGAATATGATTTGAAGATAGGGCGATACTAACAACATTCCGGAAACAATTAAAAAAGTTAGCAGCTATGAATACTGAAAATTTAACAAACTACTGAAACAAATAATTTGCTAGTTTAATCATTCTTCCCTACATCTATTTATCATTAACGCACGCATTTATACAACACCCTTTTATCAAGGCATTCCAAGAGGAGTGTGGCGCCACATGGTTTAGTCCACTTTTTATGCACATCCTCATATATAGATTTAGAATTATATATGTATTTTTTTTCTCCTCGGTGCTTTCGTTTTATACGCTGTGGTTACAAAAATAAATGTAAACTTTTTTTTTTTTTTTTTTTTTTTTTTTTTTAAGTTCCTTTTTTTAATATTTAAGGGGTTACATCCAGTTGTAATTTTCAAAAAATCGATTTTTTTTTTTTTTTTACATATTTTGAATGTACATATATTTGATAATATTGCCTGAAAATTTCATATCGATCCGGCAATTAGTTTCGGAGAAATTTGCATATTTGTAAAGACGTCTCCGAGCGTTTTAAAGTAGGCGGAGCGTAAACCAGAGTAGCAGCTGTTTTTTATTATCCCTATGCCCTTGTCCATGCTTTTCATAATGTTTTGCTTCTTAGAATAAGAATATAAAAGGTTTATCTTATATCTGAGAGCTATATTTAGAAATTTTAGGTATACAGTAAGTAATAATCAGCTGATATGGAAAATAACTCCAAAAATAATCCCATGTGACTCTAAGATCGTTGAAATTGCTGCTTATCTTGCTGCCGGCATGTTCAATGAAGGAAAAACATCTCTTCTATACTTCATGAACGCAATGGGACTATCGCTTGGGCCTAATGCCCATGCCTATGTAGAAAAAGAGAACGCAGAGCGCATCTTGATCTCTGACGCACGAGCGCAAGGGAGCACGCGCGAGGGGAGAATGTCACGTAGACAACAACAGTTGGCTGTACTAGAAGCAAATGATGAAGCAGAGGGTTTCTCTTATGGTCCTGGAATAGATGACTCGATGTAAGTAGGAAAAAAAAATTTAACTTAGTTTAAATGGTTCCCAAAACTTTAAATGCGTTTATCTCGAAACGGTGTTTTCAAAGTCGGTGAGCAAAATTTCTCCGAAACGGCTGGACCGATTGACTTGAAATTTTGACACGATTTTCTTAGATATTTTTGTCAGGTAATGATCGTAGGAATAAGGTTTCTGATAATAATTTCGATTTTTTCAGCCACTTTCAAGTGTAAATTTTCATGAAAAAAACGATTTTTGTTTTTGGGAAGCCGCCATTTTGTCAAAAATCAAAATTTTGACTATTCCTACGATCATTACCTGTATTCATCTATCCTAAAAATAAATCTTTTGGTTTTTTTCATTTCAGATAATTTGGATCAGAGATATCTTGCTCACCGCCAGACACCTTTTTGTGGAAGTCCTCTAGGAGATCTACTACAGGAACAGCGCAACCCAATATTTTTGTAAACTCATCACGGATTCTTAACATACATTAAATTTGCTATATGTATATGTATTGTATATATTTCTTTAATAAAAGGCCTCTTCACAAAAAATTCACAAAAAAACACGTTTTTTCGTGCATACAACTGGATGTAACCCCTTAAGCCACCTGAATATATGTATATATTTTTTTAAATAATGGATTTTTTCCACCTGAGTAAAATTACAGATAAGTACGTGATACAATGTGCTTTAACAATTGATATAGACAATATAAACAATATATACGGTATAGACGATACAATGTACTTAACTATAAATAACATCGAACTCCAAATTTCAGGTTATTTAAAGTTTTAAAATCATAAATATTAATGATATAATTTTTTTTTCAAGGTGAGGGTGGACATAAAATTTGTATTAAAAACACTTCAACATATGTAACAAGATTTTTTTTTTTTTAATCATCTCTGTAAACTTTATGCCCAGAGAAATTTTAATATATATAACAATAATCTATAAGTATTTGATCATCAAAAATAACTCTCACTTACCTGATAACATTACTTTCAACATTCTTTAGCCCATTTTCAACCGATTAAATGGCTTATTTAAATAAGATTTCTCCTTCATTAAAACTAAGTAATTAAAATAATATATAAAAGACAAAAATCAAGATAAAAATAATTTTATTGAAAATTATAAATGTTTCATATACATGAAGAAGATTGCTCCATAAGTTACATAAAAATTAATCATAATAATAACATAAAAGCACAAATATAACTAGGTAATAAAACATAATTGTTTTATGCCTAGGCTTTTGCAATACCTCTCAGTTTTTTGTTATTAATTATTTGGTAATTTTTTCAATTATTTACGGATCCAAATAGCTCTCCATGATGACAAGCCACTGAAAATTCTAGGAATAGCACCATCTTTAACAATTGGTTTATTTCTTGAGACTTGATATAACTTTCCTTCTTTTTCATCAAAATATGTTATTGTTTGTATAATTCCATCCGGTTTAAAATGGAGCTCACAAACCTTTAAAAAAAAAAAAAAGACATCAGGACATCACAAAGAAATACGTTATATGAGGTGTAAATTTCACCTCATCGCATAGGTTGCATTCAATTAGGAAGTTGCATATATCATAGATGGCTTCATTGGAAACCAAATAAGTCAATGAGGAGACGAAATATTCTATCAAAACCTTTCTTAATCTATGCATAAATTATTATATATGTGTGTGTGTGTGTGTGCGCGCGCGCGCGCGCGAAAACAGGGCAGTTAGGAATCCCCTAGCAGAGGCCTTCATCCTGCAGTGGATTGATAGAGGCTGAAATTGATAATGATGATATATATATTCATATAACACCATACCTGAAAATTTGTATGATTACTTTAGAAAAGCACGCACAAGATTTTTTTAAAAATCGATTTGGTTTTATTGATTTTTTTTAATTGAATTATTACTTTTTTTTATGAATATATCCCTGTTAGAACACTATTGTTAAGCATATTTGAAAGTTGACAACCATATTATAAATGCTATCGCTGTATAGCAGCGCCACCTGTCGAGCGATTGACACCAAAAGTTGATAAGCACTAATTTAGGTCAAGGTGCATCTACATATAAATTTATATGTAATTCTGAACAGTAGTTCCGTAGATACAGTTTCCACACAATGTTTGTCACACACACATACACACACAGACGGACACGCAGTCATTTTCTAAAAATTGTCAAATCGAGGTCTAACCTCTCAAAACTTGTAAATCCGTCGAAAACCGGAAGTCGAAAATTTTTACGAATCCAATACTTTCTTTCTTCTATTGAACATAGAAGAAAAAAAAAATAATAATAAAATAAATAAGATGTAATTACTAATTGTATTGCGTTAAAAATTAAAAAAATCTGAAAAAAAAAAAAATAAATAAATAAAATAAATGATTAATAATAATGATTAAACACTTATGTGAGTTGCGAACTTCGAGATTGCAAAAATGTGCTTCAAAGTTCAAGGTCAGTGTTAGTAGTTCATTAATTAATGCTTATATTCTGAAAAAAAAAAAAAAAAAAAAAAAAAAAAAAGTATCTTTATTTATTGTATTTATTCGACGGGAATGTTTATTTATTATAATAATTTGTTTAGCACGGATATATGATTCGCAATTAAACATCTGCTTTTATTTTTTCTACAGAAGACGATAAAGAATATTATTATTATCTGCCTTGATGGAATCCGTTTCCTAAATGTGTTTATTTTACATGACTTTTTACTTTCTTCTGTATTCAATAGAAGAAAGTATCGCAATCGTAAAAATTTTCAACTTCCGCTTTTCAATGGATTTACACGTTTTGAGGGCTCCAGAACACGATTTGACCATTCTTAGAAAATATGTGTCTGTGTGTGTGATAAAAATTTTGTGGCGACGTATCTCAGGAACTACTACAGATAAGTGCATATAAATTTATATGCATAGATGTGCCTTGGCCTAAGTTAGTGCCTATCAACTTTTGGTCTCATTTGTTCAACAAGTGGCGCTGCTAGACCGCGATTTTCACAATTTCAGGAAAGGCTATATCTCAGAACTACTAAACGAATTTGCATATAAATTTATATGCAGATAAACTTTGACATAAGTTTGTGCCCACCAACACTTTTTGTCAATTGCTCAACAGGTGGTGCTGCTATACGTCGACATTCGCATTTTCAGGAAAGGCTGTATCTCAGGTTCTGTTGTGTATAATCAAACAAAACTTGACACGTATCAACGTAGCCATTATATGACATTACGCAGATTCAATTTGGATGCATATCAGCCAATAAGTGGCGCTGCTATACTGCAATGTTTTCTGAGAACAGGATATGGCTATGTCTCAACTTCTATGACATATAACTGTACAAAACCTGATATATGAGGTAACCATTATGAAGAAGCATTTTTTAAGACTTTATTTATAGAGAATTAAACTGTCTTTCTTTTCTTATATTTAGTGTTAGCTTTTGCTAAAATGAAATTATTTGCATTCATTATGGTAGATAATTTTAATGAATAATAGTTTTAAGAAAATATTTTTACTGGGCGAATTCCTATAGGAAAATATAGAAGAAAGTTTTGCGGTGGTCACAACATAATAGCTTCAAATGAAATCACGACAAGTATTTCCTCTATATTTGCTGTGTATACAAGTATAAATCGAGGAAAATTCAAAATTTTGTTCACATAAAAGCGAGGATTGAATTTTATTAAATATAAAAGTATTAAAAAGACAACAACAAAAAAAAGTATGTTGTGGCCACCACAAAACTTTCTTTTTATATTTTCTAATACAAATTCGCTCAGTATAAATAATTTATTAAAGCTCCTATTTATTTAAATTACCTACCATACTGAATGCAGACGATTTTCATCTTAGAGAAAAATTGCATTAAAAGTACAAAGATAAACAGCTTTATTCTCTATAAATAATATATTAAAAAATGCGTTTTCATAATGGTTATCTCACATATCAAATTTTGTACAGTTATACACCATAGAAGTTGAGATATAGCTTTTCCGTTCTCGGGGAAAATTGCAGTACGGCAGCGCCACCTATTAGCCGATATGCATCCAAATTGAATCAGCATAATGTCTGATAGTGGTTTTTTCACGTATCATTTTTTTCTTTTATTTATTTTTTGTTTTTTATTATTATACGCAATAGAATCTGAGATACCTCTTTTCCTTAAATTATGGAAATCGCTGTATAGCACCGTCACCAATTGAATTATTGATACCAAAAGTGGATGGACAATAATTTATCTCGAGGTGCATTCACACATAAATTTATGTGCAATTTTGTGTAGTAGTTCCTGAGAAATAGCCTTCCCTTCAATTGCGAAAATCACAGTATAGCAGCGCCATCTTTTGAGAAATTGAGACAAAAAGTTGATAAGGACTAGGTTATGTTAAGGTGCATCTACATATCAATTTATATGCAATTCTCTGCAGTAGTTCCTAAGATATGGCATTCCCTTAAATTGTGGAAATCGCTAGAGAACCTGTATAATATAGGTTCCTAATATAAGGTCTCTAGAAATCGCTGTATAGTGGCGCCATCTCTTGATCGATGGGCACCAAAAGTTGATAAGCACTAATTTATGTCAAAGTGCATTTACATATAAATTTATATGCAGTTATGTGCAGTAGTTCCAGAGTTACAGTCCCCACAAAATTTTTGTCACACACACACAGAGGCATATCTAATATTTTCTAAAAATAGTCAAATCGTGTTCTGGAACTTTCAATACGTGCAAATTTATCGAAACCCGGAAGACGAAAATTTATACGAATCTAACATTTTCTTCTATTGAATATAGAATAAAGTAAAATAAATAAATAAATTGTAAACTGCGAAATCTTTTCAATTTCCAGGATGTAAATACGAGGTTATACTGTATTTCTTTAATTTATATATTAATAACAGTCAAGAAAAATGTATAATACTTTTTTAATTTTCATACAATTTCTATAAAAGATACATATTAGTTTCGTTGAAGAAAAGAAAACAGATCCAGATACAAATACGGATCTATTTTTCTGGCGGATATCCGCGGATACGAATAGGGAGCTCCGATACATGTCTAGCATGTATATAATGTTTAAATTAGTTATAGAGTTACAAATATGCCTATAAATTTAGGTTTATAATTGTAAAAAAATATTTTGAAAGGTGAGCAGTACGACAGCTGTGAATTGCAGTCGTAGATCGAATGTGCGCTATCGAAGATAAACAAACACAGAGAGAACTAGTATGTTGTGGCCACCACAAGACTTTCTTCTATATTTTCCTATACATATTCAATCAGTAACAATATTAAAAAAAAAAAAAAAAAAAAAAAAAAAAACGATTTTTTTTCTAAGTTTTTTTTTTTTGTTAAAAGTAAAAAAAAATCGATAACTTTGTTTTAAATTATCACAGATTTATGGTTCAACCATTCGTTTTAAAGGTATTGACGAGATCTTTCGAATGATACCCATCTTCAAAATTTAACCCCCCCGGGGGGGTACTTCCCCCCCAGGGGGGGAACCGATGCCCCCCAATGCACAAATTTTTTTTCCTAGTTAACTACTACTATTATCAATAATTCATATTAATTTTACAATCACAAGTTTAAAATAACTCTCATTATGCCCATTTATACGGAATTTTGTCCTATAAAATGCGATCACAGCGCCACCTGTTGAGCTATTGATCCCCAAATCTAATGGGCACCAGTTCATGTCAGGGTGCAACTAAATACCAAGTTTGGTTAAATTTCATTCATTGGTTCGTGAGATACAGCGTCCACAAAAAAATGATACAGACACACAGACAGACAGACAAACAGACAGACAGACAGACAGACACACAGACAGACATTTTTTAAAAACTATCAATTCGTGTTCAGGACATCCCAAAACGTGTAGATCCGTCAAAAAACGGAGGTCGAAAATTTTCGCGAATCCAATACTTTCTCTATATTACATATAGAAGAAAGTAAACTAGTATGTTGTGGCCACCACAAGACTTTCTTCTATATTTACCTATACATATTCAATCAGTAACAATATTAAAAAAAAAAAAAAAAAAAAAAAAAAAAAAGTACGATTTTTTTTTTTCTAAGTTTTTTTTTTTTTTTTATTTTTTTTTTTTGTTAAAAGTGAAAAAAATCGATAACTTTGTTTTAAATTATCACAGATTTATAGTTCAACCATTCGTTTTAAAGGTATTGACGAGACCTTTCGAAAGATACCCATCTTGAAAATTTATCCCCCCCGGGGGGGTACTTCCCCCCCAGGGGGGGAAGCGATGCCCCCCCATGCAGAAATTTTTTTTCCTAGTTACATACTACTATTATCAATAATTCATATTAATTTTACAATCACAAGTTTAAAACAACTCTATTTATGCACATTTATACGAATTTTTGTCCTATGCTGCCATGTTAAAAATTTAGATAAAATGCTATCACAGCGCCACCTGTTGAGCTATTGATCCCCAAACATAATCAGCTCCAGTTTATGTCGGGGACCAACTAAATACCAAGTTTGGTTAAATTTCGTTAAAAAAAAAAAAAAAAAAAAAAAAAAAAAAAAAATTGCGATTTTTTTTCTAAGTTCAGTTTTGTTAAAACTAAAAAAAATCGATAACTTTGGTTTAAATTATCACAGATTTATCGTTCAACCATTCGTTTTAAAGGTATTGACGAGATCTTTCGAAAGATACCCATCTTGAAATTTTGCCCCCCCGGGTGGGAACTTCCCCCCCCGGTGGGGGGGCAACCGATGCCCCCACATGCACAAAAATTTTTTCCTAGTTAACTACTACTATTATCAACCTGATCTTTCGAAAGATACCCAATGTGAAAATTTACCCCCCCTGGGGGGGTATTTTTCCCCTAGGGGGGGGAAGCGATGCCCCCCCATGCAGAAAATTTTTTTCCTAGTTACATACTACTATTATCAATAATTCATATTAATTTTACAATCACAAGTTTAAAACAACTCTAATTATGCACATTTATACGAATTTTTGTCCTATGCTGCCATGTTAAAAATTTAGATAAAATGCTATCACAGCGCCACCTGTTGAGCTATTGATCCCCAAACATAATCAGCTCCAGTTTATGTCGGGGACCAACTAAATACCAAGTTTGGTTAAATTTCGTTAAAAAAAAAAAAAAAAAAAAAAAAAAAAAAAAATTGCGATTTTTTTTCTAAGTTCAGTTTTGTTAAAACTAAAAAAAATCGATAACTTTGGTTTAAATTATCACAGATTTATCGTTCAACCATTCGTTTTAAAGGTATTGACGAGATCTTTCGAAAGATACCCATCTTGAAATTTTGCCCCCCCGGGTGGGAACTTCCCCCCCCGGTGGGGGGGCAACCGATGCCCCCACATGCACAAAAATTTTTTCCTAGTTAACTACTACTATTATCAACCTGATCTTTCGAAAGATACCCAATGTGAAAATTTACCCCCCCTGGGGGGGTATTTTTCCCCTAGGGGGGGAAGCGATGCCCCCCCATGCAGAAAATTTTTTTCCTAGTTACATACTACTATTATCAATAATTCATATTAATTTTACAATCACAAGTTTAAAACAACTCTAATTATGCACATTTATACGAATTTTTGTCCTATGCTGCCATGTTAAAAATTTAGATAAAATGCTATCACAGCGCCACCTGTTGAGCTATTGATCCCCAAACATAATCAGCACCAGTTTATGTCGGGGACCAACTAAATACCAAGTTTGGTTAAATTTCGTTAAAAAAAAAAAAAAAAAAAAATTGCGATATTTTTCTAAGTTTTTTTTTGTTAAAAGTAAAAAAAATCGATAACTTTGGTTTAAATTATCACAGATTTATCGTTCAACCATTCGTTTTAAAGGTATTGACGAGATCTTTCGAAAGATACCCATCTTGAAATTTTGCCCCCCCGGTGGGGGGGCAACCGATGCCCCCACATGCACAAAAATTTTTTCCAAGTTAACTACTACTATTATCAACGAGACCTTTCGAAAGATACCCATCTTGAAAATTTACTTCCCCGGGGGGGGATTTTCCCCCCCAGGGGGGGAACCGATGCCCCCCCATGCACAAAATTTTTTTCCTAGCTAACTACTACTATTATCAATAAATCCTATTAATTTTACAATCACAAGTGTAAAATAACTCTCTTTATGCCCATTTATACGGAATTTTGTCCTATGCTGCCATGTTAAAAATTTGCATAAAATGCGATCACAACGCCACCTATTGAGCGATTGATCCCAAAATCTAATCAGCACCAGTTTATGTCAGGGTGCAACTAAATACCAAGTTTGGTTAAGTTTCATTCATTGGTTCGTGAGATACAGCGTCCACAAAAAAATGATACAGACAGACAGACAGACAGACAGACAGACAGACAGACAGACAGACATTTTTTAAAAACTATTAATTCGTGTTCTCCATATTCCAAAACATGTAAATCCATCAAAAAATGGACTTCGAAAATTTTCGCGAATCCAATACTTTCTCTATATTACATATAGAAGAAAGTAAAAACCCAGAGAAAAAAAAACTAGTATGTTGTGGCCACCACAAGACTTTCTTCTATATTTACCTATACATATTCAATCAGTAACAATATTAAAAAAAAAAAAAAAAAAAAAAAAAGTACGATTTTTTTTTTCTGTTTTTTTTTTTTTTTTTTTTTTGTTAAAAGTGAAAAAAATCGATAACTTTGTTTTAAATTATCACAGATTTATAGTTCAACCATTCGTTTTAAAGGTATTGACGAGACCTTTCGAAAGATACCCATCTTGAAAATTTATCCCCCCCGGGGGGGTACTTCCCCCCAGGGGGGGAAGCGATGCCCCCCCATGCAGAAAATTTTTTTCCTAGTTACATACTACTATTATCAATAATTCATATTAATTTTACAATCACAAGTTTAAAACAACTCTAATTATGCACATTTATACGAATTTTTGTCCTACGCTGCCATGTTAAAAATTTAGATAAAATGCTATCACAGCGCCACCTGTTGAGCTATTGATCCCCAAACATAGTCAGCACCAGTTTATGTCGGGGACCAACTAAATACCAAGTTTGGTTAAATTTCGTTAAAAAAAAAAAAAAAAAAAAAAAAAAAAAAATTGCGATTTTTTTTTTTTTTTTTTTTGTTAAAAGTAAAAAAAATCGATAACTTTGGTTTAAATTATCACAGATTCATCGTTCAACCATTCGTTTTAAAGGTATTGACGAGATCTTTCGAAAGATACCCATCTTGAAATTTTGCCCCCCCGGTGGGGGGGCAACCGATGCCCCCACATGCACAAAAATTTTTTCCTAGTTAACTACTACTATTATCAACCTGATCTTTCGAAAGATACCCATCTTGAAAATTTATCCCCCCCGGGGGGGTACTTCCCCCCCAGGGGGGGAAGCGATGCCCCCCCATGCAGAAAATTTTTTTCCTAGTTACATCCCAAGCAGCACCGAAACGTTCTCTGAACGTTCAAAAATTGTTCTGCAAACACGTTCTAAGAACGTTCACTCTGAACGTGTTATAGACGTCTATCTGTCCATCTTGAAGACGTACAATAGTACGGTTCAGAGAACGTTCAATGAACGTGTAACTATCACCATCGGTGTTATAGAAGCGTTCTGAGAACGTTCTATGTACACGGTCTCAGAACGTTCTAAACGTTTTTAGAACGTTTTCAAAACGTTATACACATTTTCAGAACGTTCTAGAAAACGTACTGTAAACGTTCTAAAATAGTGTAGAAACGTTCTGAAAACGTTCTATACACACGTTCTCACAACGTTATGTAAACAATTTTTAAACGTTCTTTGTACGTGCTAAAAATGTCTTGTATCATAAAATGGAAGAACTCGCAACAATTGTTCCGGGTCGAAAGAAGACACGACCCTTCGTCAGACGAACATAGTAGGCACGAGTGCTGAAAATACAAGAGCTACGTTGCAGTTTTTTTGCAGCATTCGTGCCTACTTTGTTCGGTTGATGAAGGGTTATGTCTTTTCTCGACCCGGAACAATTGTTGCGAGTTCTTCCATTTTCTTCGAATTCTTGAATTTTATAGTGTCTATTCAAAGTTCTGCACTTGTTATTTTATTTACTTATTTTATTTTTCTTTTTTTCCTTCCTTTCCTTATTTATCTTTTCTTTCCTTTTTTCCTTTTTGTGTAGTGCATTGTAATATGGTATAAGAAACGATCAAGTATTTTGAATATTCTGGATAAATATTTGAATTCAAAAACGAATAAATAAATTCAAGATTTGGAATATTTTGAAAAAATTTAAGATATATGCCCCCTGCTAACTAATTATTATTCCCCCCTAGATTTTGCATCATTATAATTTAACAATAGAATATAACCATATTTTGATATTGATTTTAATAAGTTAAGCAAAAAAACTTAAATATATTTTTATGTCTAAATTTTGAAACTTACTGCAAATTTTAGCATTCAAACACAAAAATTTTTTATTAAATTTTAAATTATCAATGGAATCTCAGATTAATGCCCAGATATGTTACATATTCTATTTTTAAACTATAATAATGCAGAGTCAATGGAAAACAAAAAATAAAAATTAGTTAAAAGAAGTACCCAAGTGTACAAAATTAAAACAATGAACTGTTTCCTCGTTTTCTTTTTTTCCACATAATTCTTAAACAAATAAACACAGAAGTATAAAATTTGGATAGCATGTTTTTTAAAATACCATGAATCGAATTTTATATAACTTTAGCATAAGTAATAATTCTTAAACTGAAAATCAGTAAATTTTTCTCGAAAATAAACTTTGGAAAAATGAAAAATTTCAGCAATTTTAGAAAAGAAAACTTAATGAAAAATGGTCATGAAGGTGCATTACAGATAGGTTAAAGATGTACGTGCATCTATATTTTATTTGTAGATTAAAACCGAAAATTTTTTCTTGTAGTAATTTTTTTTTTTCTTTTTTCTTTCTTTATTTTTTCGCGTGTGAATATTTTTTTTTAATTTTACATAGAAACATGAAAATCGGATAAAACGTTCATTATTAAATTATTTATCGACGTTTTTATTATTCTAGTGATGGTCACAGTTTATACAAATTAGTAATTATTATTATTATTATTATTTTTTTTTTTTTCAAAAATTCCATTATTAAAGTAAAAGAGAAATGAACACAGAAAGAAAAATCAGGATTTTGTTTTTAACATTTGAGGGCATGTGCGTGTTCACTTGTCTATAATGCATCATTAACACAATTTTTCATTAAGTTTTCTTTACTAAAATTGTTGAAATTTTTCATTCTTTCCAAAGCTTACTTTTGAGAAAAATTAATAATTATTACTTTAAAATTATTGCTTATGTAAAGTTATGTAAAATTCGAATAATGGTATGATAAAGAACATGCCAGCCAAATTTTATGTCCATGTGTTTATTTGTTTAAAAGTTATGTACAAAAGAAGAAAATAGGAAAGCAGGTTTGTTCCTTTAATTTTGAACAGCGGTGTATTTTAAATACGTTAAATAAATAAATAAATAAATATATATATATTTAAATAGATTCCGTGAAATTTCCTTAATATTTTCATATTTCAAATCATGCGTATGCAAAATTTATTTAAATTATTGATTTTGAGTTTATAAATTTTACATACACCATGCAGTGAAATATAACAGTATAAAATGTGGTAAAACTTTTTGAACAATAAATAAATAATTAATTAAAAGTTGTTTCTGCAAACAAAACAAATAATAAAATAATAATAATAAATAAAATAAAATAATTTAAAACATTTAGAAATATTAAGAATCACCTTCATATTGTTTGTCTATGTTTGTTTGTTTTTTTTCTTTATTTCTTTTCTTTCTTTCATTTTTCTTCCCTTTGGATTTTGTGATTCATTTGTATGTATGTGTGCCTTTGTGTTATAAAATTTTACGTACATGTCTTCAAATATAATAACATACAGTATTTTCATTTTTTTTTTTTTTTTAAACTATAATTAAAGAAAACTGAAAAGTTTTAAGATGCTCCTTACTGACTAATTATTATTTTTCCCTTTGATTTTGCATTAATATATTTTAACAATAGAACCTAACCATATTTGGGTAATTAATTTGCGAAATTCTTGTTAAGTTAAATATATATATATATATATATATATATATATATATATATATATATATATAGATATATACAGTCGGTAACAAAAGTGTCCGAACACTAACGAAAATTCCTATGTAAATTAAGTACACTTCGTAAGGTTGTATTAAATAAATCCTTGTCGAATCCTATTCTTAGTCAGTGAAGAACATGATTCGATAAAGATTTATTTAATAAAACCGTATGAAGTGTACTTTTTTTACATAGGAATTTTTGCTAGTGTTCGGACACTTTTGTTACCGACTGTATATGTTTAAATACTGAAACTTATTGCAAACTTTTGGCATTCAAACATAGAACTATTTTTAAAACTTTAACTTATCAATGAATTCACAAATTAATACCTAGATATGTTATATATTCTATTGATAAAGAGTAATAATGTACAAATGATGGGAGAAAATAAAAATATTTAAGAGAAGTATTAAAAAAAAAAAAATTAAAATTAGTTTATTTATTATCGATTTTGTGAAGATTTAATTTTAAAGTATTGATTTAGAGTTTATGAATTTTACTTACACATGCATTGAAATATAACAATATAAAATACGATAAAAATTCTTGAAAATCTTTTAAATATAAAATAAATAAATTTTAAAATTTAAAATATTTTTAAAATTTTTAGAGAGCCGGCTGCTAACTATTTTTCCCTTGATTTTACAATACTACAGTCTAACAATAAAATCTAAACAAATATACTTAAATATATCTAACATTAAACTGTAATAATACAAAATCGAATGGGGAAAAAAATAATAATAATAAATAATTAAAAGGTAGTTAGCATGAAAAATTTAAAAAATTAATGTTTTCAAATTATTATTATTACTCTTTATTTATTTATTTATTTATTTATTTGTTTATTTTTTATGGTTTTTGAAAACTTTAATTTATTTAATTTTGTTAAATTTGAATGCAGATTTGGGCAAAACTATGGAAATCCTAGACTAGACATATGAAAATTGTGTAGAATAAACTTATCTGTAGATAGTGTATCCAAATGTCAGGAAGAAATCTCAAACCACACGCAATGAAAATAATGACAGAAAAAGTTACCGTTATCTATCTTGGACCTTGGAGTCCAAGTGCTTCCGTTGTCATAACTGGCAAACCCAATAAAAATTTCACAGTTTGGCGAATTTTTTCGTTTTTTTTTTTTTTTAAGATTCAAGATTCAGCAAAATGTATATCACTTTTATATTATTAATTGAAAAGGAATTTAATTTAATTATATTTATTATTTTTGTGAGAAATACAAAACTCAAGATTTTTATTCAGATTTTTTTTTTTTTTTAATATTACGTGTTATTGCGTATCTATTTAATAATATTTTGCAAAATAATTGACGTTTATTATGAAGTAAAATATAAAAATTTGATCGCAACTAAAATAATCGCATGCCTGCTTATATGAATCAATTACAATAAATTACAGGAAATGTTAAACTAGTGTCTTGTGACTATCACACAATTTTTTTCTTTATTTTCTAATACAATTCACATAGTTTAGATCAAATCACACATTTTACACAGTAAAATTGAAAAACAAAATAAAATATATATATATATATATAATAATAATATTAACTTTTTTTTTTTTTTTTAAATATCTATAACTTTGTTTTACATTATCACAGATAATTGATTCAACCGTTCGTTTTAAAAGATATCAACGAGTAATTTTGAAAAAATATTATAAAAATTTACACACCCGAGGAGGGGGGAAGGATTGCTATTCTTCTTGTTAAAAGTCTTGTTCACCGTTAATATTTTTTAAAAAATCAGTTTGACAATGTTCAACTAAAGAAATCCCTATTGTGTGTATTTATAAGAAATTTTTTCCTTTATTGTAATATTAAAAATTTTGAAAAAAATAAATGACAGTGCGACCTGTTGAGCGTTATATGTGTAAAAAAAAAGGGGGGGGGGGTAATAATCACTAACTGATATCAAGGGGGAGCAAAATATAAGTTTTCAGGAAATTCTGTTCATTAGTTTTTGACCTAGAGATGACACAAAATTCTTATCACACATGTCCAAACACACAGACAAACTGGCATTTTCTAAGAAATATCAATTTTTTATTAGAACATCTTAAAAAGGGAAAAATCTATCGAAACGCGGGAGCCAAAAATATTTACGAATCAAACCTTTCTTCTTTTTATTATAGAAGAAAGTAATAAATAAATAAGGAAAACAAAATTTTTAGCTACTTTATTTATTATTTTTTTTTTTTTTTATTGTTTCAGCTTCTAAATTTACAATATCATAGATTATTTACAACGTATGATCACTTCACTGTTTATTATTATTATGTTTGTTACTTACATAAGAAAAAAGCACTAGATTTGTGAAAATGTTTAACTTCCGGTTTTCGATAAATATACACGTTTTGTGACTTCTGAGTATGATTTGGCTTTTTTTTTTCACTTGAAAATGACTGTGAGTTCGTTAAAAAATAAAGAAATAAATAGAAATAAATAAATGTGGACGCGGTTTCTCAAGAAGCAATTGACGCAAAGTAACATAACATTTGAATGGACCAGGAAGTAAATTAGTGCTTATTAGCTTTTAAGATATTATTGTCCATTTTGTGGCGCTGATATAATGTGATCCCATATAAGGAAAGGTTGTATCAGAACTTGTATGATACATAAATGCACTAAAGTTATATATGAGATCAGCATTATGTAAATCTCTGCTGATTCAATTTGGGTGCATATCGGTCGACAGGTGCTTCTGCTATGCTGCAATTTAATCTTGTTAACGGGAAGGCACTATATCAGTTTCTATGATATTTAAAAGCATCACATTTCGTTTGTGAGATGGCTATTGTAAAGTTAAATAAATTAATTTTCCATATCGGCTATGTTAGGTGGCGCTACTACGTTGAAGTTTTACCCGTTTAGTTAAAATTTTATTTCAACTTTTGTCATTTAAATACCACAAACTTGGTATGTGAAAAATATATTATTAAAATTTATTCTGATTGAATTCGGATACAAATTGGCAAACAAGTTGTGCTGCTATTACTTTTTACGATTTCTAGATGTCTACAGTCTACATTTCAGCATCTATTGCTGAAAATTACACGAAATTACATATATAAAAAGTTTTTTATATGATGGTAAGTTGATTAAAATTCTGTAAATGCTAATCGTAGCTAACTTTGTTCATATAGAATGATATAAAAGAAAGTTTTGTGATGGTCCCAGCGTAACTAATTTTGTATTATAGTTGTGTCACTCAAAGAAAAAATAGTTATATTTTTATTGATACGAGTATAATACAGAAATTATTTATTTTTTAGTAATAAATTTCGTAATTAACAAAAGAGAAAAATAATTCGAATCTCATTGTTTATAAAAAAGTTTCCATCTCTTCTTCACTATATTGTTTAATTTAGTGATAAACCCTACAGTTAATGCCTTAAAATATGCTTGATTTCAAATGAAGAAGAAGAAATCTCCTGAAATCTATCTTTAGAGCTTTATATGGAAAATAAAAGTTTAAAATAGGTTATTTTTTATATAGCTCTTATATCGTATAAAAATTTCGTGCACATTATTGTTTTCTTGAGTAAATATTTATCGAGTCATGGTCTTAGTCTTATGCTGTTCATAGAAAAGTAAGTTTGTGATAAAAAATAACGGTCAAACTATTAAAAAAAAAAAAAAAAAAAAAAAAAATGGTATATGAAAAATGTGGATGTGTTCAGTAATTTTGCTGCCGATTGTATAAAAAGTTTTCTTGAATGATTATCAATATTATATGAACAAAAGAAAATTCATTTCACAATCCTTAGTTTAAAAAAATCTGTGCATTTTTATACAAAATGTTATACCAGAGGTCTGCACGAGCCGAAAGTTTAAGGCCTGAGCCCAGTCCGGACGAAAACCGATAAAGTCAGGCTCGATGAAGAAAGGGGGAAAATGAATAAAAACAACAAGAAAAAATTGCATGCATTTCTACGCTTTTTTATTTTTATTTTATTTTATTTTTATTTTATTTTTATTGTATTTATTTATTTATTTATTATTATTGCTATTATTATAATAAGTATTAGTATTATTATTTTGTATCTAATTTTCAGAGGCTTTATTAGATTAGAATTTTTTTATTCAGAGGCTAAGCAATTTATTAATGGAAAATGATGCCATTCTCATGTAATATCCTGACAAAAATAGCGTTATAAACATACACACAATGACACACACATGCACTCACATATAGAAAGAGAAAGTTTTCTGAAATCATTTTTGGCTCTCATGATGTGTGGAACTTCAAGATATCGCAAAATTTTTTAATTACGAAAAATGTACAGACAAAAGTCAGATTTATTAATATAGATTTATCATAAAACATATTTTTTTTTTTTTCATTTATCAGACCCTTTCCAAACCCAAATAAATAAATAAATAAATAATGAAATAAAAATTACTTTTAGTTCCCCATCATACTATAGGTATGGGGAACTTAGGTATCGTGAAAATTTTCGACCTCGGTTTTTTGACTTTTTTACACGTTTTCAGGTGTGAGGAATCCGAAAATGACAAAATTTGTATGGTGTCTGTCTGTAGGGTGTCTGTTAGTGGGTTAGTGTGTTAGTGTGTTAGTCTGTGTACACAATATCTCAAGAACAAATTGTCGCAGAGAGGTCAAATCAGTTTTAAAGTATTACTTTCGACACTGGCAAGAACCCTATTCATTTACAACATTCGAATTTAAAAACTTTGTAAGTTATTAGAAATTTACGATTTTCTTAACATGGGAGAATAAGACAAAAATTCACTTAAACGTGCATTAAATGGAAACTTTTTACTGTAAAAATGTCAGACCAGTTTTAAAATAGTTTTGATGCCGGAATGAACATCAGTAACTATAAATAAGCTACTTTGAAAATTTCGCAAGTCATTGGATATTTACGAATTTCTTAACATGGCAGAATAGGACAAAATTTGACATAAATGTCAATTTTGAGAGATATTTTCATCGTAAAGATGTCAGACTACTTTTGAAATATTATTTAGGATACTGGCATGAATATTATTGACTATGAATTTTCCAATATAAAAATTTCGTAAGTTATTGGAAATTTACAAATTTCTTAACATGGCAGGATAGAGCAAAATTTCGCATAAACGTCAATCTTGAGGGATGTTTTCATCGTAAAGATGTCAAACCACTTACGAAATATTATTTAGGATACTGGCATGAATATCATAGACTATGATTTTTCCAATTTAAAAAATTTGTAAGTTATTTGGAATTTACGATTTACTTAAAATGACAGAATGGGGTAAAATTGAGCATAAACTTCCATTTTGAGGATCATAAATACATTAGACAACTTCAAAATTACATTTATAATATTTTTTTTGAACATGATTGAATACAAATATTCTAATAGGAAAATTTCGTAAATTATTCGTAATTTACGATTTTACCAGCATAGCGAAATTGTAAATTTTTCATACAAATATGAATTTTGAGGATTATTGCATTGGAAATAGTAGCATGAAAACTAAACAACGGAATTGACCCTGATAAAATAAATTAATATATTAGAATAAGATAAATATATCGAAGTGAACGAAGGATAGCCTATTAGGCGGGGATTTCATTCTGTCACTCTATCAAGCTTTGGCGAAATTCATTTCTTTTAACATGATTATAATATGTCTCGCACTAGAAATATATGAGAACATAAATAAGATGGGGAACTGAGCAGAGTCCACCTATGCCAACTAACTAGTTAATTATATATTATCAATATTAAAAAAAAAAAGACTGTTTTTTATTTAAATTTTAATAATAATCTGGTGGCACTCATCCGACTTTTTCTTACTCTTACCTAGCATTTGAATGCTATAAACACAAATTGCGGATTAAGGTGTAAGGTAACAAGTACTATATATAAATCTACGTTTCAAATATTTCAAACTACTTTTAGGAACAAATAAATTTTGATGAATAACTCTCTTAGTGAGGGGGTTAAATATAGTACTTACTATAAATAATTCTTGGTTGATATTAAATTTAAAAGTTCATTTGAAATTATTCAATCAACTTCGATCTCACCACTTTTGAAGCTTATTAATCTTAGTCAAATATTTTAAGTAGCAACCTCATAATCAACTTCAAAATACAAAATTTAAATTGTCTGCAAATATATGTTCTAAAGTTAGCTGATAACAGACATACACAAAGATTAACATTTTAAAATTTCATTTTAGTATTTAGGGACCCTCAAAACGTGTAATTATGCGCGAAACAAGCCTTAAAAATTTCACTTTAAAATTTTTTTATTTTGTTCTCTGCATAGGTATAAAGAAATTTTTATTCCTGGGTAGACCTGTAAAGGAAAGGAGAACGATTCTCATACCATATTTTCCACAAAACATGCTTTTATGCATATAAAAAATATATGTTCATTTCAATTTGTTTAGTACAGGCTATAGATGTTAAACTGTAAATAGCAAAAAATTTTACCCACATACTTAATGTATTTGAATTATTATGGATATCCCTGTACACGAACCATTTCCATGATCTCAACGAAAAGCTAAGTGCAGCATCCTTATATGACACTGATTTAGAATGTTAAGTTTTCATATTCTGGAATTATTTGTTTTTTAGCTATGCTGATAACAGGCACACACGCATAGACATACACAAAGACACACATACACACTCAGAGATCAAACGTAAAAACTTGATATTTGGAGTCAGGGGACCTCAAAACGCGTAAGTATTAAAAAAACGCAGTTTTCAAAATTTAACCCAAAAAGCAATACTTTCTCTATCTTATCTAAGGATAAGAAAATGCATAAAAGAAAAGAAATAATTAAGGATAGGAGAAAATATAGCCAAATTAGCGATAAAGTTGCCAAACCGTTTTGTTTGACTTCCCGCAACAGCTGCAAATTAAAGCGCGAAAATCTTTGTGACTGCAATTCTGCTGACCATGCACTATATTACTCATTCAATAACATCCGGGATTTTCTTTTTTGTTCACGATTTCCATTAGACTCAAATCTTAAACATTTTTAAAACTTGTACATTGAGGCCATCACAAAACATTCGTCCATATTTTCCCATTCAAACTCTTGCAGTACAGAACATGTTATTTATTAAATTTATTATTTATCTAAATACTTTCCTCTGGCGAATGCATACGATTTTCATAAATCAGAATACAATCAGTTTTATGCTAGATCTAGAAAATATAATCTTAGAAAACATAATTTTCTAAAGATTTTCATTTTTGTTATTATTATGAAAAATGATAAAAAAGTAGATAAATTTGTTTTTAAATCATCAGAAATCGATGGTTCAACCATTCGTTTTAAAGGTAAACATATTGAAAAATCTTCCATACACCCCTTCTCCTCCCTCGGGAATGATGGATACTTATTCCTTGGAGAGAAATTGATGTCCGATGAATACCCCCCCCCCCAAAAAAAAAAAAAAAATAAATAAAAATAAAATAAAATAAAATAAAGAAAAAAAAAGCATTGAGTATTACTGGTTATACAACCAAGTTGTATCAACAATATATCAAATGTATGTCACACACAAGGTTTGATGAGTATATATATTATAGAAGCTGAGATATAGTCTTTCCGTAAATAGAAAATATAGGCTTTTTATAAATTGGAACGTGGCAGCGCCACCTGTCGTCCGATAAGCACCCAAAGTTAATCAGTAGAGTTTTATATACTAGCAATTTTACGTACAACTTTTACAACATTTATAAATCACAGAAGTTGAGATATTTCGTTCCCGTTATGGGATTAAATTGCAACATAGCTACGCCACATGTTGGCCGATGTGCATCAGTGACGTTTTACATAAAATCGATTTCACATATAACTTCAGTATATTACAAAATTTAGAAGTTTAAGTTTTGTTTTAAATCACATGAGCTGAAATATTGCCTTTCAGATAACGTAATTAAATTGCAGATTAGTAACGCCACCTGTTGGCCAATGTATACATTCAAAATGTATATACACCTCCTTATACATACACCCCGTGTATCAAGTTTTATGAATTTGTACACTATAGAAGTTGAGATATAACCATCACATAACTGGTGGGATTCACTACGTAGCAGCGCCACCTATCAGGCGAAATATCCCATATGCAATTAAAAAAAACACCAATTGAGGGCAAGTTCCAATTATATAACAAATTTCGTTAAATTCTGTCCATTGATTTTTGAAATAAAATATCCACAATTTTATTTTCACCAATTTAAAATTTTGTAATTTTTTTCACTTCACCGCTACTACTTCTAGTTGAGCATTCTTCATTGACGTGCTAACAAAACGTTAAACTGAAAATATAAAAAAGGCCCTATCCGCTATCATGTTAAAAAATTATAAATTTCGAATAACTGACGAAGATTTTAAATTAGAATGTTGCAAATCTCTGAATAGGATTGATATCATACGTGATATTTTAAAACTGGTCCGATTTCTCTGCAATCATTTGTTGTTAAGATTTCGTTTACCTGGACTAACAGACTAACACACTAATAGGCACCGATACCCATTAACAGGCACCATACCAACCTTTGATTTTCGGATTCTTCACACCACAAAACGTGTAAAAAATTCAAAAACCGAAGTCTAAAATTTTCATGATTAAACTAGTTTGCCTACCAATAGTATACTTAAAAATCCTTTTGTCATGTTCGTTATAATTACACTGTTACAGAACGTGTTATGACGGTCATATAGTTGAACGTTCTATATAGAACTAGAATTGTACGTGTTATAGATGGTACAAAGCACACATTTTCAGAACGTTTTAAATAATACTATTTTTGAACGTACAATAGAACGTTCTATTGACACGAAACACGGTGTTTGAACTACTGTAACCGTTATTAAACGTTCAAAGAACGTTCTTGTGCTACTTGGGATACTACTATTATCAATAATTCATATTAATTTTACAATCACAAGTTTAAAACAACTCTAATTATGCACATTTATACGAATTTTTGTCCTATGCTGCCATGTTAAAAATTTAGATAAAATGCTATCACAGCGCCACCTGTTGAGCTATTGATCCCCAAACATAGTCAGCACCAGTTTATGTCGGGGACCAACTAAATACCAAGTTTGGTTAAATTTCGTTAAAAAAAAAAAAAAAAAAAATTGCGATATTTTTCTGTTTTTTTTTTGTTAAAAGTAAAAAAAATCGATAACTTTGGTTTAAATTATCACAGATTCATCGTTCAACCATTCGTTTTAAAGGTATTGACGAGATCTTTCGAAAGATACCCATCTTGAAATTTTGCCCCCCCGGGTGGGAACTTCCCCCCCCCGGTGGGGGGGCAACCGATGCCCCCACATGCACAAAAATTTTTTCCTAGTTAACTACTACTATTATCAACCTGATCTTTCGAAAGATACCCAATGTGAAAATTTACCCCCCCTGGGGGGGTATTTTTCCCATAGGGGGGGAAGCGATGCCCCCCCATGCAGAAAATTTTTTTCCTAGTTACATACTACTATTATCAATAATTCATATTAATTTTACAATCACAAGTTTAAAACAACTCTAATTATGCACATTTATACGAATTTTTGTCCTATTCTGCCATGTTAAAAATTTAGATAAAATGCTATCACAGCGCCACCTGTTGAGCTATTGATCCCCAAACATAGTCAGCACCAGTTTATGTCGGGGACCAACTAAATACCAAGTTTGGTTAAATTTCGTTAAAAAAAAAAAAAAAAAAAAAAAAAAAAAAAAAGCGATATTTTTCTGTTTTTTTTTTGTTAAAAGTAAAAAAAATCGATAACTTTGGTTTAAATTATCACAGATTCATCGTTCAACCATTCGTTTTAAAGGTATTGACGAGATCTTTTGAAAGATACCCATCTTGAAATTTTGCCCCCCCGGGTGGGAACTTCCCCCCCCCGGTGGGGGGGCAACCGATGCCCCCACATGCACAAAAATTTTTTCCTAGTTAACTACTACTATTATCAACCTGATCTTTCGAAAGATACCCAATGTGAAAATTTACCCCCCCTGGGGGGGTATTTTTCCCATAGGGGGGGAAGCGATGCCCCCCCATGCAGAAAATTTTTTTCCTAGTTACATACTACTATTATCAATAATTCATATTAATTTTACAATCACAAGTTTAAAACAACTCTAATTATGCACATTTATACGAATTTTTGTCCTATGCTGCCATGTTAAAAATTTAGATAAAATGCTATCACAGCGCCACCTGTTGAGCTATTGATCCCCAAACATAGTCAGCACCAGTTTATGTCGGGGACCAACTAAATACCAAGTTTGGTTAAATTTCGTTAAAAAAAAAAAAAAAAAAAAAAAAAAATGCGATATTTTTCTGTTTTTTTTTTGTTAAAAGTAAAAAAAAATCGATAACTTTGTTTTAAATTATCACAGATTTATGGTTCAACCATTCGTTTTAAAGGTATTGACGAGATCTTTCGAAAGATACCCATCTTGAAACTTTGCCCCCCCGGGTCGGAACTTCCCCCCCCGGTGGGGGGGCAACCGATGCCCCCACATGCACAAAAATTTTTTCCCAGTTAACTATTACTATTATCAACGAGACCTTTCGAAAGATACCCATCTTGAAACTTTGCCCCCCCGGGTCGGAACTTCCCCCCCCGGTGGGGGGGCAACCGATGCCCCCACATGCACAAAAATTTTTTCCCAGTTAACTATTACTATTATCAACCTGATCTTTCGAAAGATACCCAATGTGAAAATTTACCCCCCCTGGGGGGGTATTTCCCCCCTAGGGGGGGGAAGCGATGCCCCCCCATGCAGAAAATTTTTTTCCTAGTTACATACTACTATTATCAATAATTCATATTAATTTTACAATCACAAGTTTAAAACAACTCTAATTATGCACATTTATACGAATTTTTGTCCTATGCTGCCATGTCAAAAATTTAGATAAAATGCTATCACAGCGCCACCTGTTGAGCTATTGATCCCCAAACATAATCAGCACCAGTTTATGTCGGGGACCAACTAAATACCAAGTTTGGTTAAATTTCGTTAAAAAAAAAAAAAAAAAAAAATTGCGATTTTTTTCTGTTTTTTTTTTGTTAAAAGTAAAAAAAATCGATAACTTTGGTTTAAATTATCACAGATTTATCGTTCAACCATTCGTTTTAAAGGTATTGACGAGATCTTTCGAAAGATACCCATCTTGAAACTTTGCCCCCCCGGGTCGGAACTTCCCCCCCCCCGGTGGGGGGGCAACCGATGCCCCCACATGCACAAAAATTTTTTCCCAGTTAACTATTACTATTATCAACGAGACCTTTCGAAAGATACCCATCTTGAAAATTTACTTCCCCGGGGGGGGGATTTTCCCCCCTGGGGGGGGGGAACCGATGCCCCCCCATGCACAAAATTTGTTTCCTAGTTAACTACTACTATTATCAATAATTCATATTAATTTTACAATCGTAAGTTTAAAATAACTCTCATTATGCCCATTTATACGGTATTTTGTCCTATGCTGCCATGTTAAAAATTTGCATAAAATGCGATCACAACGCCACCTGTTGAGCTATTGATCCCCAAATCTAATGGGCACCAGTTCATGTCAGGGTGCAACTAAATACCAAGTTTGGTTAAATTTCATTCATTGGTTCGTGAGATACAGCGTCCACAAAAAAATGATACAGACACACAGACAGACAGACAGACACACAGACAGACAGACACACAGACAGACATTTTTTAAAAACTATCAATTCGTGTTCAGGACATCCCAAAACGTGTAGATCCGTCAAAAAACGGAGGTCGACAATTTTCGCGAATCCAATACTTTCTCTATATTACATATAGAAGAAAGTAAAAAAACTAGTATGTTGTGGCCACCACAAGACTTTCTTCTATATTTACCTATACATATTCAATCAGTAACAATATTAAAAAAAAAAAAAAAAAAAAAAAAAAAAAGTACGATTTTTTTTTTCTAAGTTTTTTTTTTTTTTTTTTTTTTTTTTTTTTTTTGTTAAAAGTGAAAAAAATCGATAACTTTGTTTTAAATTATCACAGATTTATAGTTCAACCATTCGTTTTAAAGGTATTGACGAGACCTTTCGAAAGATACCCATCTTGAAAATTTATCCCCCCCGGGGGGGTACTTCCCCCCAGGGGGGGAAGCGATGCCCCCCCATGCAGAAAATTTTTTTCCTAGTTACATACTACTATTATCAATAATTCATATTAATTTTACAATCACAAGTTTAAAACAACTCTAATTATGCACATTTATACGAATTTTTGTCCTATGCTGCCATGTTAAAAATTTAGATAAAATGCTATCACAGCGCCACCTGTTGAGCTATTGATCCCCAAACATAGTCAGCACCAGTTTATGTCGGGGACCAACTAAATACCAAGTTTGGTTAAATTTCGTTAAAAAAAAAAAAAAAAAAAAAAATTGCGATATTTTTTTTTTTTTTTGTTAAAAGTAAAAAAAATCGATAACTTTGGTTTAAATTATCACAGATTCATCGTTCAACCATTCGTTTTAAAGGTATTGACGAGATCTTTCGAAAGATACCCATCTTGAAATTTTGCCCCCCCGGTGGGGGGGCAACCGATGCCCCCACATGCACAAAAATTTTTTCCTAGTTAACTACTACTATTATCAACCTGATCTTTCGAAAGATACCCATCTTGAAAATTTATCCCCCCCGGGGGGGTACTTCCCCCCCAGGGGGGGAAGCGATGCCCCCCCATGCAGAAAATTTTTTTCCTAGTTACATACTACTATTATCAATAATTCATATTAATTTTACAATCACAAGTTTAAAACAACTCTAATTATGCACATTTATACGAATTTTTGTCCTATGCTGCCATGTTAAAAATTTAGATAAAATGCTATCACAGCGCCACCTGTTGAGCTATTGATCCCCAAACATAGTCAGCACCAGTTTATGTCGGGGACCAACTAAATACCAAGTTTGGTTAAATTTCGTTAAAAAAAAAAAAAAAAAAAAATTGCGATATTTTTCTGTTTTTTTTTTGTTAAAAGTAAAAAAAATCGATAACTTTGGTTTAAATTATCACAGATTCATCGTTCAACCATTCGTTTTAAAGGTATTGACGAGATCTTTCGAAAGATACCCATCTTGAAATTTTGCCCCCCCGGGTGGGAACTTCCCCCCCCCGGTGGGGGGGCAACCGATGCCCCCACATGCACAAAAATTTTTTCCTAGTTAACTACTACTATTATCAACCTGATCTTTCGAAAGATACCCAATGTGAAAATTTACCCCCCCTGGGGGGGTATTTTTCCCATAGGGGGGGAAGCGATGCCCCCCCATGCAGAAAATTTTTTTCCTAGTTACATACTACTATTATCAATAATTCATATTAATTTTACAATCACAAGTTTAAAACAACTCTAATTATGCACATTTATACGAATTTTTATCCTATGCTGCCATGTTAAAAATTTGCATAAAATGCGATCACAACGCCACCTATTGAGCGATTGATCCCAAAATCTAATCAGCACCAGTTTATGTCAGGGTGCAACTAAATACCAAGTTTGGTTAAGTTTCATTCATTGGTTCGTGAGATACAGCGTCCACAAAAAAATGATACAGACAGACAGACAGACAGACAGACAGACAGACAGACAGACAGACAGACAGACAGACAGACAGACAGACAGACATTTTTTAAAAACTATTAATTCGTGTTCTCCATATTCCAAAACATGTAAATCCATCAAAAAATGGACTTCGAAAATTTTCGCGAATCCAATACTTTCTCTATATTACATATAGAAGAAAGTAAAAACCCAGAGAAAAAAAAACTAGTATGTTGTGGCCACCACAAGACTTTCTTCTATATTTACCTATACATATTCAATCAGTAACAATATTAAAAAAAAAAAAAAAAAAAAAAAAAGTACGATTTTTTTTTTCTAAGTTTTTTTTTTTTTTTTTTTTTTGTTAAAAGTGAAAAAAATCGATAACTTTGTTTTAAATTATCACAGATTTATAGTTCAACCATTCGTTTTAAAGGTATTGACGAGACCTTTCGAAAGATACCCATCTTGAAAATTTATCCCCCCCGGGGGGGTACTTCCCCCCAGGGGGGGAAGCGATGCCCCCCCATGCAGAAAATTTTTTTCCTAGTTACATACTACTATTATCAATAATTCATATTAATTTTACAATCACAAGTTTAAAACAACTCTAATTATGCACATTTATACGAATTTTTGTCCTACGCTGCCATGTTAAAAATTTAGATAAAATGCTATCACAGCGCCACCTGTTGAGCTATTGATCCCCAAACATAGTCAGCACCAGTTTATGTCGGGGACCAACTAAATACCAAGTTTGGTTAAATTTCGTTAAAAAAAAAAAAAAAAAAAAAAAAAAAAATTGCGATATTTTTTTTTTTTTTGTTAAAAGTAAAAAAAATCGATAACTTTGGTTTAAATTATCACAGATTCATCGTTCAACCATTCGTTTTAAAGGTATTGACGAGATCTTTCGAAAGATACCCATCTTGAAATTTTGCCCCCCCGGTGGGGGGGCAACCGATGCCCCCACATGCACAAAAATTTTTTCCTAGTTAACTACTACTATTATCAACCTGATCTTTCGAAAGATACCCATCTTGAAAATTTACCCCCCCCTGGGGGGGTATTTTTCCCATAGGGGGGGAAGCGATGCCCCCCCATGCAGAAAATTTTTTTCCTAGTTACATACTACTATTATCAATAATTCATATTAATTTTACAATCACAAGTTTAAAACAACTCTAATTATGCACATTTATACGAATTTTTGTCCTATTCTGCCATGTTAAAAATTTAGATAAAATGCTATCACAGCGCCACCTGTTGAGCTATTGATCCCCAAACATAGTCAGCACCAGTTTATGTCGGGGACCAACTAAATACCAAGTTTGGTTAAATTTCGTTAAAAAAAAAAAAAAAAAAAAAAAAAAATGCGATATTTTTCTGTTTTTTTTTTTGTTAAAAGTAAAAAAAAATCGATAACTTTGTTTTAAATTATCACAGATTTATGGTTCAACCATTCGTTTTAAAGGTATTGACGAGATCTTTCGAAAGATACCCATCTTGAAACTTTGCCCCCCCGGGTCGGAACTTCCCCCCCCGGTGGGGGGGCAACCGATGCCCCCACATGCACAAAAATTTTTTCCCAGTTAACTATTACTATTATCAACGAGACCTTTCGAAAGATACCCATCTTGAAACTTTGCCCCCCCGGGTCGGAACTTCCCCCCCCGGTGGGGGGGCAACCGATGCCCCCACATGCACAAAAATTTTTTCCCAGTTAACTATTACTATTATCAACCTGATCTTTCGAAAGATACCCAATGTGAAAATTTACCCCCCCTGGGGGGGTATTTCCCCCCTAGGGGGGGGAAGCGATGCCCCCCCATGCAGAAAATTTTTTTCCTAGTTACATACTACTATTATCAATAATTCATATTAATTTTACAATCACAAGTTTAAAACAACTCTAATTATGCACATTTATACGAATTTTTGTCCTATGCTGCCATGTCAAAAATTTAGATAAAATGCTATCACAGCGCCACCTGTTGAGCTATTGATCCCCAAACATAATCAGCACCAGTTTATGTCGGGGACCAACTAAATACCAAGTTTGGTTAAATTTCGTTAAAAAAAAAAAAAAAAAAAAAATTGCGATTTTTTTCTAAGTTTTTTTTTTGTTAAAAGTAAAAAAAATCGATAACTTTGGTTTAAATTATCACTGATTTATCGTTCAACCATTCGTTTTAAAGGTATTGACGAGATCTTTCGAAAGATACCCATCTTGAAACTTTGCCCCCCCGGGTCGGAACTTCCCCCCCCCGGTGGGGGGGCAACCGATGCCCCCACATGCACAAAAATTTTTTCCCAGTTAACTATTACTATTATCAACGAGACCTTTCGAAAGATACCCATCTTGAAAATTTACTTCCCCG
Organism: Salticus scenicus; assembly: GCA_963930645.1. NCBI lineage: Eukaryota > Metazoa > Arthropoda > Arachnida > Araneae > Salticidae > Salticus > Salticus scenicus. The sequence goes on from OZ005657.1 coordinate 114,736,897, forward strand.
GGGGGGGATTTTCCCCCCTGGGGGGGGAACCGATGCCCCCCCATGCACAAAATTTGTTTCCTAGTTAACTACTACTATTATCAATAATTCATATTAATTTTACAATCGTAAGTTTAAAATAACTCTCATTATGCCCATTTATACGGTATTTTGTCCTATGCTGCCATGTTAAAAATTTGCATAAAATGCGATCACAACGCCACCTGTTGAGCTATTGATCCCCAAATCTAATGGGCACCAGTTCATGTCAGGGTGCAACTAAATACCAAGTTTGGTTAAATTTCATTCATTGGTTCGTGAGATACAGCGTCCACAAAAAAATGATACAGACACACAGACAGACAGACAGACACACAGACAGACAGACACACAGACAGACATTTTTTAAAAACTATCAATTCGTGTTCAGGACATCCCAAAACGTGTAGATCCGTCAAAAAACGGAGGTCGACAATTTTCGCGAATCCAATACTTTCTCTATATTACATATAGAAGAAAGTAAAAAAACTAGTATGTTGTGGCCACCACAAGACTTTCTTCTATATTTACCTATACATATTCAATCAGTAACAATATTAAAAAAAAAAAAAAAAAAAAAAAAAAAAGTACGATTTTTTTTTTCTAAGTTTTTTTTTTTTTTTTTTTTTTTTTTTTTTTTTTGTTAAAAGTGAAAAAAATCGATAACTTTGTTTTAAATTATCACAGATTTATAGTTCAACCATTCGTTTTAAAGGTATTGACGAGACCTTTCGAAAGATACCCATCTTGAAAATTTATCCCCCCCGGGGGGGTACTTCCCCCCAGGGGGGGAAGCGATGCCCCCCCATGCAGAAAATTTTTTTCCTAGTTACATACTACTATTATCAATAATTCATATTAATTTTACAATCACAAGTTTAAAACAACTCTAATTATGCACATTTATACGAATTTTTGTCCTATGCTGCCATGTTAAAAATTTAGATAAAATGCTATCACAGCGCCACCTGTTGAGCTATTGATCCCCAAACATAGTCAGCACCAGTTTATGTCGGGGACCAACTAAATACCAAGTTTGGTTAAATTTCGTTAAAAAAAAAAAAAAAAAAAAAAAAAAAAAAATTGCGATATTTTTTTTTTTTTTTGTTAAAAGTAAAAAAAATCGATAACTTTGGTTTAAATTATCACAGATTCATCGTTCAACCATTCGTTTTAAAGGTATTGACGAGATCTTTCGAAAGATACCCATCTTGAAATTTTGCCCCCCCGGTGGGGGGGCAACCGATGCCCCCACATGCACAAAAATTTTTTCCTAGTTAACTACTACTATTATCAACCTGATCTTTCGAAAGATACCCATCTTGAAAATTTATCCCCCCCGGGGGGGTACTTCCCCCCCAGGGGGGGAAGCGATGCCCCCCCATGCAGAAAATTTTTTTCCTAGTTACATACTACTATTATCAATAATTCATATTAATTTTACAATCACAAGTTTAAAACAACTCTAATTATGCACATTTATACGAATTTTTGTCCTATGCTGCCATGTTAAAAATTTAGATAAAATGCTATCACAGCGCCACCTGTTGAGCTATTGATCCCCAAACATAGTCAGCACCAGTTTATGTCGGGGACCAACTAAATACCAAGTTTGGTTAAATTTCGTTAAAAAAAAAAAAAAAAAAAAAATTGCGATATTTTTCTGTTTTTTTTTTGTTAAAAGTAAAAAAAATCGATAACTTTGGTTTAAATTATCACAGATTCATCGTTCAACCATTCGTTTTAAAGGTATTGACGAGATCTTTCGAAAGATACCCATCTTGAAATTTTGCCCCCCCGGGTGGGAACTTCCCCCCCCCGGTAGGGGGGCAACCGATGCCCCCACATGCACAAAAATTTTTTCCTAGTTAACTACTACTATTATCAACCTGATCTTTCGAAAGATACCCAATGTGAAAATTTACCCCCCCTGGGGGGGTATTTTTCCCATAGGGGGGGAAGCGATGCCCCCCCATGCAGAAAATTTTTTTCCTAGTTACATACTACTATTATCAATAATTCATATTAATTTTACAATCACAAGTTTAAAACAACTCTAATTATGCACATTTATACGAATTTTTGTCCTATTCTGCCATGTTAAAAATTTAGATAAAATGCTATCACAGCGCCACCTGTTGAGCTATTGATCCCCAAACATAGTCAGCACCAGTTTATGTCGGGGACCAACTAAATACCAAGTTTGGTTAAATTTCGTTAAAAAAAAAAAAAAAAAAAAAAAAAAAATGCGATATTTTTCTGTTTTTTTTTTGTTAAAAGTAAAAAAAATCGATAACTTTGGTTTAAATTATCACAGATTCATCGTTCAACCATTCGTTTTAAAGGTATTGACGAGATCTTTTGAAAGATACCCATCTTGAAATTTTGCCCCCCCGGGTGGGAACTTCCCCCCCCCGGTGGGGGGGCAACCGATGCCCCCACATGCACAAAAATTTTTTCCTAGTTAACTACTACTATTATCAACCTGATCTTTCGAAAGATACCCAATGTGAAAATTTACCCCCCCTGGGGGGGTATTTTTCCCATAGGGGGGGAAGCGATGCCCCCCCATGCAGAAAATTTTTTTCCTAGTTACATACTACTATTATCAATAATTCATATTAATTTTACAATCACAAGTTTAAAACAACTCTAATTATGCACATTTATACGAATTTTTGTCCTATGCTGCCATGTTAAAAATTTAGATAAAATGCTATCACAGCGCCACCTGTTGAGCTATTGATCCCCAAACATAGTCAGCACCAGTTTATGTCGGGGACCAACTAAATACCAAGTTTGGTTAAATTTCGTTAAAAAAAAAAAAAAAAAAAAAAAAAAATGCGATATTTTTCTGTTTTTTTTTTGTTAAAAGTAAAAAAAAATCGATAACTTTGTTTTAAATTATCACAGATTTATGGTTCAACCATTCGTTTTAAAGGTATTGACGAGATCTTTCGAAAGATACCCATCTTCAAAATTTAACCCCCCCGGGGGGGTACTTCCCCCCCCAGGGGGGGAACCGATGCCCCCACATGCACAAAATTTTTTTCCAAGTTAACTATTACTATTATCAACGAGACCTTTCGAAAGATACCCATCTTGAAAATTTACTTCCCCGGGGGGGGATTTTCCCCCCCAGGGGGGGAACCGATGCACCTCCATGCACAAAATTTTTTTCCTAGCTAACTACTACTATTATCAATAATTCATATTAATTTTACAATCACAAGTGTAAAATAACTCTCTTTATGCCCATTTATACGGAATTTTGTCCTATTCTGCCATGTTAAAAATTTGCATAAAATGCGATTACAACGCCACCTATTGAGCGAGTGATCCCAAAATCTAATCAGCACCAGTTTATGTCAGGGTGCAACTAAATACCAAGTTTGGTTAAATTTCATTCATTGGTTCGTGAGATACAGCGTCCACAAAAAAATGATACAGACAGACAGACAGACAGACATTTTCTAAAAACTATTAATTCGTGTTCTCCATATCCAAAAACATGTAAATCCATCAAAAAGTGGACTTCGAAAATTTTCGCGAATCCAATACTTTCTCTATATTACATATAGAAGAAAGTAAAAAAGGCTGATCGTCTGTCTGTTGTTTCAGAAATAAATGAAAAAAAGGTTTATCAATTATTCACACCACAAATCTGGCGTTGCAAAATAATACTTACAAAACTTTGAATAAACACCATAAAATTCAAAATTTTCGCAACAATTGTTTCGGGTCGAAAGAGCACACGACCCTTTGTCAGGCGACCAAAGTAGGCACGGGTACAGCAGTCAAAGCCGTGCATTACCACTTTGACTGCCGTACTCGTGCCTACTTTGGTCGCCTGACGAAGGGTCGTGTGCTCTTTCGACCCGAAACAATTGTTGCGAGATTTTTGATTTTTATGGTGTTTATTCAAAGTTTTGTAAGTATTATAATATTCATGCCCACTTAAATAAATTACTTTATAATACTTGTTGTAAATTATAAAAAAAAGTTTTATTGTTAAATTGGAAATGTTTAAGTTATTTATACCATTAATGATAAAATATATACACCTTTACCGTGTCTTGATACTATTGTGGGGAAAAAACGTTACGTATTAACCACACAATTAACCCAAAAGTAGAGTAAAATGAATTTAAAAAAAATTCTGGGGGAACTATATTTGACAATTTATAAGTAAATCATTCATAATTACCAGTTGCAAATTACTGACATATATTTAACCCACTATATTTAAAATTAGTATATGCTGTGTAGTCATTACAAAATTTTCTTCTATTATTATTTAATAAAATAGCACCATATATCTGTTACAATGCACAAATTAATCAACACAGCTTCTCACAATAATGATTTTACAAACTAATTTAACAAATAGATGCTGAGATACTAGAACTATCTGGAAATTTATAAAGAGTAATAGTAGCGCGGCACATCATCTGATGTACACCCAAATTGATTCGGCATAGTTTTTGGATGTATAACATACACTTTACATATCAAATTCGGTGCATATACTATACATATCTCAGAAGCTGAGATATGGCTCTCCTATAAATAGAGAAAATTGCACCATGCCAACGTCACCTGTCGACCGATATGCGTCCAAATTAAATCAGCATAATAGTTCATAATGGCTATTGCACATATCTAGTTTAGTGCATTTATATATCACAGAAGCTCAGTTACAGCATTTTCTTAAATGTGGAAAATTGCAACATACTGGCATTACCTGATGATCGATATGCACCTAAGTTGAATAAACATAGTCTTTTACTATCGACTATTTGAACATTAAGTTATGTGAAGTTCTACACAATAGAAGCTAAGATATAGTCTTTCCTTAATTGTGGGAAATTTCAGCATAGTAGCGCCATTTCTCAGATAATATGTACCAAGAGCTATTCAGCAGGAATTTATGTCAAAGTGCATCCAATTATAAACTTTTGTGCAATTCTTTTCATTATTTTGTGAGATACAGCACCCAAAACATAAAATTTTGATTATACACAGACAGACATCTCCTAAAAATGGTTTAAGAGAGTTTAAGGAAATCTCAAATTTGTAAAAGCACCAAAAGCCAGAAAATTCAAAAATTCAAAAATCCAATACTTCATTCTTATATATATAGAAGAAAATAAAAATGAGTTTTAAGCTATTGTAGAAATAAAGTATACAACTAAATGTTAGCAATCGATTACTTAATTTATAGAGCATAGTTAAAAGAAAAAAAAATTGTTTGAATTGAAATACCAAATAGTTTTTAAATTTAAATGTGTTAAGAATGAAACAAATAACATGAAACTAAGTACATATTTTTAACAAGATATCTTTTGTTTATCACGAATACTTAATATGCTGCGCATGAGCAATTAGATTTTGAATCGAGAATACAGTATCTTAATAATTTAAACTCATATTATTTTTGATTAAATTTGTTTTGAAACAAAAATATATATATATATATGATATCAAAAATTTAATAACTAAAAATATCAACCTTTTATTACAATCATCAATCATTTGAATGCAACAAGTAACATGAAGTTGAATATGTGTGTATATATATATATATATATATATATGTGTGTGTGTGTGTGTGTATTTACCAGGATATTTATTATTTATCGCTAATAATTAATATTGTATACAAGAATTTGACTTTAAATTGAGAACAGAATATAGTATGTAATATTAAATTCATATTATTTTTGCTAAAAGTTGTTTTGAAAAAAATTGTGTCAAACATTTAATAATAAAAAAGTCATTTTTTTTATTACATACTATTATCAACCATTTGCCAAAATTATTTAAATTAAAAAGATTATTTATTTAGAACAGGAATTAAAAAAAAAAAAACAAAAAAAACATAACAGATAAACGAGAAACTTTAAAAAAATTTTAATTTATCTCATTAAAAAGTTTAAATTAAAAAAAAATATATTAATATCTATAATATTAAAATTATTTTTTATTGTTTTAAGATAGATATAATGCTGCGAACGATAATTTAAAAAACATACCTTAAAATTCGGAGTTCCTTCAAAATCCCCATGGATAGCATTTTTCTATATCTTTCTTTGTCGACCTTTGGAAATTCAAATACCTTCAGAACCATCTTTAGGGAAAAATAAAGCATTACTATTCTGTGTATAAAAGTATTAATATGAGCTTAATGTTAAAAGTGTATGTAAACAACTATAGTTAAGACAAATTAAATATAGTACTTATTTTTTATAATACAACGATACGTAAAACTAAGATTTATAATAACATATTTTAAATTTTATACATTTTAAACAACTTTATAAATTAGAACAAATTCTAAATACGATTCGTATTGTTAGAAGTTTGCTGAAGCTTTGAATTCAACAAATTTACAATTTACTATTCTAACAATGCTTACAATAAAATAAATTATACAATAAAATAAAGTATTTAGCACTTACTTTTGGCTGTAAACTCGATTCGCTGATTACTTAAATCTCTCGGTCTCTTTCTAAGATGAAAATCATTCCAACGGCAATTGCACTATCCCGCGAAATGCGATATGTTTATTTTTCGGTTTAGGTTGACTAACACAAGTTGTCAGTAGGAGACAAAAAACAAATAAACAAAGAAAAAAAATTAAAGAAAAAAAAGAAAAAAGAATGCTGAGCTTTTGGACTAGCCAAACAAATTTTTCTTAGTCAATTGACAAAACAGGAACAATTTATTTTTATTCTCTCATCTGACTAACCGGTCAAATTTGAGGAAAATGAAAACTGTACCTGGGAAATTAGTCATCTGACAAGTTTTAGAGCCAAAACGGATCATCAGACGAAACACATTAAAGATACATGGTAAAATAAAACGACTTTTGTGTCTCATGACTAAATGGGATTGTCAGGTAGTGTTTTGATTGTTTAAAATTTTGCGTAATTTTGTGCAAATTTGTCAATGTACTTGACAAACGTTTAATGTCACAAAGATGGCACGTCTCTTGACAAGTTTCGACTTTTCATTTTTCTGTGTGTATCACTATATCATTTTTGACATTATGTAAAAAGAGAATTTCCGTTAATGAGTGAAAGAGCAATGTAAAATTTTACTCAATTTTACATATGTGTGCGAAAAATTTTCTTATAAAAATGCAAGCCTTTGTAACATTTTACATTAAATATGTTTATTTCATATTTGCAAAACGGGTCATTGTTTCTATAAATGTATTGTGTTTCTTATTGAACTAGTGGATCTGCAGATCAGAAACCTCAACTTTCTACTTGCATCACTCATTACTCAGCAGATCATCTTTACTTATTTCATATTATTTAAAATAATTATTTATATAAAACATATATATATATATATATATGTGTGTGTGTGTGTGTATGATATAACCTACATATATATGATTAACTCGCTACATAACCATATACGTTTCTCAGGGGGCTGCCGCCTCCTCAACCCCTTGCTTACTATACGTATATGTGCACATATATATATATATATATATATATATATATATATATATATTTCTTCTTAACTTATAGCCTTGTGATAATTTCTTGTAACTCATAAATACTTGTATCAAATTTGATGCGAAATGATTAAATAACGTATCGGAATTATTTTCTGTAGCCCTGTAAACTAATTATTACTTCTATTACTACTATTTTCCACAGAGATTATGCTTTTAAATAGTTTAATAACATATGTTTATTTTATTAGGTTTAATTGAGCGTAACCAGATTAAAATCTACTTAAAAGAATTACCATATATAGACCGTAATGATAAGAATTCTTTTATGTGTCCCTGTACATGAACTACAGTAATTATATACAGTAATAAAAAGTATATAACTCATTCATTATAGGTCATTAATATTTGAATCAAATTTCACATCATTAGGATGATTACAGAATGTCACTGAAATTCTTTTGTATGATCCTATAAATAAAATATTCAGTCTTATACATACCTCTCTTCTAGAAGAAAACATGCGTTAAGCATCTTATTAATGTATGTTAATTTTACAATGTAGAATGCTGCATAAATGCGTTAAAATGCGCTTAAACAGAAATCTCTCGATAGGCTCTAATATAACGTACAGTCTGTAACAAAAGTGTCCGAACACTAGCAAAAATTTATATGTAAAAAAAGAACATTTCATACGGTTTTATTAGTAAATCCTTGTCGAATCCTCTTCTTAATCAGTCTAAGAACATGATTCGATAAAGATTTATTCAACAGAACCATATGAAGTATTTTTTTTTACATACGAATTTTTGCTAGTGTTCGGACTCTTTTGTTACCGACTGTAATTCTTTTGTGTGTCCCTGTAAACGAGTCATAAACATTATGTACACCAATAAAAACTATACAACGTATTTTATGTAGCTCATGAAAAATTGTTTGAAATTCGACATAATTTGAATGATTATGTGACTTTTTTCGAGACGATTTTTTAAGATCCTGTACATTAATTATTAAGCGTAAGGACACATTTTCTATAGAAAGTATGTTTTTAAGCGTCTCAAAAATGTACGTTAATTTCATTTTGTGAATGCAGTTTAATCGTTATAAAATTGGTGTAAACGATATTCTGTTCATAAGCCGTAGTAATAAATACTTTGATGTTGGCCTTACACGAACTTTAACAATATACACGACAAAACTGTACAACTATTTCTGTATGGCTCATGAACATGTGTACCAATTTGCAAGTCAATCGGGTGATTTCTGCGGCTGCTATCGCGATACAGAGAAATTCTGTCCGTAGGCCGTTATGATAAGGAAAACTTTGGTGTGTCCATGTAAGCGAACTACGAATAGAACACACACTCAAACTATACAGAAAATTTCGTGTGGCTAATGAACATGTGCACCAATTTGCAAACCAATAGGGCAATTTTTGTGGCTGCTATCGCGGCACAGAGAAATTCTGTCCGTAGGCCGTTACGTTAAGGAAAACTTTGGTGTGTCCATGTACACGAACTGCGAATAGAACACACACCCAGAACTATACAGAAAATTCCGTGTGGCTCATGAACATGTGTACCAATTTGCAAATCAATAGGATGATTTTTGCATCCGTTATCCCAAGATATATGGACAAACAAGCAGACAGACAGAACCCAAAATCTTTTTGAGGCTCCACATGGAGGCTTCCATTGATGTTTCACCAACAATATCTTAAGTCCATGGGATTTTATATAATAAATTTGGTAGTTCGAGTTATGAAACATTATGACTTTAATAGACCATCAAGCCGAAACGTTCAGCGATCGCTGATACATAATATTTATGTCATACCAGAAATATTTTCTGTCATTTTCATTGCTTATTGAAGTGCAAATTTCATTGGTCTGCTATACATAAGTTACTGCACAGTGATTTCATCTTATCCTTTGTTAAAATATTTGTTCGTTTTTTAGCCTCACACGTACTATGCTACACAATCTATGGAATTTTTACAATATTTTTTCCTTTTACTGAGGTTACGAAGAAGGATTTCGAAAATCTGGAAAAATTGCTGATTTAAATCGATTTTATAGGGTTATGATTATTCCTTATTATTAGAGAGTGCTTCATATTTGGTAGCGATTGGATGGTCATTAACAAAATTTAGATATATATAAATATGTATATTGTATGTATTTATGTATGCAAACTTTCAACTTCCTATTAGTTTAAATTTTGTTTACTTTAATCTTTTGTAACATTATTCTCACATAAAACTAAATTCGAAAACTGGCGTACAATCAATAGAAAGATATTAAAACTTCTTCACACACCATAAATTTTAAGTCAGCACAGCCGGATTCGAAAGGACGTAGCCTTTCTTTATCAGGTGCAAACACGTGCTACTGCCTTGGAGGCAAAAGCAAGACTGAAAGCAGGACAAAATCCAGAGGGGGAGGAGCAACACAAACAACCAATAGGAAGCATCATGCAGGGCAGGACCAATCAGAGAGGAACAAACGTACAGACACACACACACAAAAAAAAAAAAAAAAGGAGGGAGGGAAGGAGTAATCAATTAAATTTATTTATTTATTTATTTATTTTTATTTATTTATCTATTTATTTATTTTTATTTAATTAATATTATACTAATAAGAAAATTTGATAAAATTTATATATTTATTATTATTTTATTATTATTATTATTAGAATTATTTTATTAAGGTGGTGGATAAAGGTGGCCAGATTGTTCTCATGGACAAAACTGATTATGTTGATAAAGTTAATTCCCTTTTATCTGAAGGACCTTATACTGAAATTAAAAAAGACCAAACTAAATCTCTTCTAAACTCTGTTCAAAAAGCTGTTAAAAATTCCATCGTTCTTCATGGTAATACCAAATTCTCGGTTTCCCCTTCTTCAGCAATTTGTGCTCGTTTTTATGCTTTACCTAAAGTTCATAAAAATAATGTTTCCCTCAGACCTGTTGTTTCGAATATTGGTACTACTACTTATCCCCTCTCTAAATTTTTAGCTTCCATTTTTTCTCCTTTCTGCAGCACTAATATTCATACTATAAAAAATTCCTATGATTTTGTTATGAAGTTAAATAATCTAAATCCTGTAAATTGCTCAATGTTATCTCTTGATGTGAAGTCTTTTCTTACTAAAGATGTACCCACTGAAGGTGCGCTTAATTGTTTAGAAAAAATGTTACGCGAATTTCATTATTCTGACATTGAAATCAAAGAATTTGTTAATCTAACTAAACTCTGTGTCTCCCAAACTACTTTTGAATTTAATAACAAATTTTATAAACAGTGTGATGGTTTAAGTATGGGTAATCCTTTGTCTCCTATTCTTGCCGATATCTATATGCATTATTTTGAGGAAAAATTATTAAAGATGTTAAATTTAAAATACTGGTTACGTTACGTAGATGACACTTTCATTCTTGTTGAAAATCCGTTTGATGTTTCTGCCATTCTTAATATTGCTAATGCTATTGATCCCCATATTCAGTTTACCTTCGAGTTAGAAAATTGTAATCAACTTCCCTTTCTTGATGTTTTAGTTACTAAGTGCGATTCCTCTTTTAAAACCTCTGTGTACAGGAAACCTTTCTCTGTTTCTAACCCTCCCCATGCTCTCTCTAACCATCCGACTAAACAAAAAATTGACACCTTGTACACTTACGTGTATCATGCCCTTAAAATTTGTTCTGATACTTCTTCTCTTAAAGAAGAACTCAATTATTTAAAGTCTGTTACTAATAAAAGAGGTTTTAGACCCTCTATAATTGATAAAGCTCTCAAAAAGTTCAGTAGGCCAACTTATAATTCTACTCTTTGCATTGATGATAAAATTAAACCTGATAATCTTCTTGTCTTGCCTTTTTATCCTCCCTTATGTTTTAAATTAGCCAAAGTTTTGAAGAGTTTCAATTTTCACGTTATTTTTAAACCTGTCAATAAATTCCAATTCCCTTCAACCAAATCCCCAGTTCTTGAGCTTCATAAGTGGGGTATCTATAATGTCCCTTGTAATAATTGTGATTTATCTTATATTGGTTAAACAAAAAGAAATCTTGAATGTCGTTTACGTGAACATTCTCGGTTTGTTGTTAAACAAGAAATTTCTAAGTCTTCTATTGCGAAGCACAGTTGGGAATTTGATCATAGTTTTAATTTTAAGAATGCTAAAATTATCTCTCATGCCAAACGCGTTTCCGAACTGGATTTTTTGGAAAATTCAGCTATTTACCTTAATCGTGATAAAATTGTCAATGAAAAATCTGATTCCACTTTGCTGTCTACAGCCTGGAAAAATTTGTTTAATTCAATTAAATAATTTCCTTCATTATGTTTATAACATAATATTATTTATAATAAAATAATTCTAATTAAAAAATAATAATAATAAATAAATAAATTTTATCAAATTTACTTATTAGTATAATATTAATTAAATGAAAATAAATAAAAAATAAAAAATTTAATTGATTACTCCTTCCCTCCCTCCCCTTTTTTTTTTTTTGTGTGTGTGTGTGTGTGTGTGTGTCTGTACGTTTGTTCCTCTCTGATTGGTCCTGCCCTGCATGATGCTTCCTATTGGTTGTTTGTGTTGCTCCTCCCCCTCTGGATTTTGCCCTGCTTTCAGTCTTGCTTTTGCTTCCAAGGCAGTAGCAGGTGTTTGCACCTGATGAAGAAAGGCTACGTCCTTTCGAAACCGGTTGTGCTGACTTAAAATTTATGGTGTGTGAAGAAGTTTTAATATCTTTCTATTATTCTCACATGTTTTTACATTACTTTTTATTGAATTTCCTAGTTAGTTATTTTTTATGTTTGCTTTGGGATATGTTACTCTGGGTATGTTTTACTAGATGTTTAAACTGTCCCTTCGCTGATAAATCACAAGTTAACAATTCTTCTAATTTAGCTTTTTTTTTTTTTTTTGTAATGAGTCTCATGTAATTTATTCATTGAAATGTAATTCTTGTGAAATGGAATATAATGGACAAACAAGTAAATCGTTTCAAATAAGACTTAATAACCACAGGTCTAAGAAACATATTTTTTCATATCTTATTACATATAAGCATTTATCTGATAACACTTCTCGGCATGAAAATTGCTTCTGACACTATTTCAGCATATTCTTATGTAAAATGATCTTCCGAATATGATGCCCATTTTGCCCTATCACCCACCATTGTTTAGGAATGCCCCCTATTTTTAACTTTTTATGTGATTTTATGGCTATAAATTTGATTTTTAGGGGGGGGGGGGGGAGGGGGAGGATTATTTTAACCGTTAAATATCTTCTGAGGGGCTACAGAGTTGGAAAATTGTAAAATATGGGCATTTGCGACAAGGGAAAATTGTGGGGGGATTTGCCACTGAAATTATGTATTACATATCTTGTATTTTTTTAATCTGTTATTAATGTTACTTTTTATTCTTTATATATATATTTTTTTGTTTTTAATTGTTAAATTAATTCTTTTTCATTCATCAAATGAAATTCATGGTCATAAAATTATCGAACAGGGAAAAAAATAGAGGGAGTTGGTGGTGTTTCTAGAAAACGGTGGGTGACTGTGCAAAATGGGAGTCATATTCGGATTCAGGAGGTCATTTTAGATAAGAAAGGTACCAGCAAAAATGGTATCAGAACTCGATTTTTTTTTTTTTTTTTTTTTTTTGAAGGGCAGTGTAATTAGTTCAGTCGTTTTAATTCTTTGATGAAATGGTTAATTCTTATTACTTTTTGTTATGTATTCGAAAAGGTTTTCATATATATATATATGTATATTATTTGATGAAATGAACGTCTGATACTCTGCTAAAATAATTTTACTCTTTTTAGCAATGTGCTATTATTTTAACAAACCCTCTAGTGATTCTTCAAATAATAATAATAAAAAAAATAAATAGCTGAGGTTTGAAAAATGATAGTCCAAAGTCTAAAAAGGTTATATTAAATTGATTTTCATAATTAGGGATTATTTTTTATTATCAAAAATGCTCAAAATTTCGTAAAGATCTGATTTTAGTTAACAAAAATGGGATATCTATATTTTTTAAATTATGCTACACTACAGAAGTTCTAACTTTGATCTTAAGATCTTAAAATACACACATTTTTTTTTTTTTTTTTTTTTATGAATATGAAAGTTTTCTATCTAACTTTAACTTTATACACATATTGGTTGAATCGATCCATATTCATATAAACTGTCAGTAAGTGTATTCTATTTCAGCAGATAGTGGGTTCATCTTTTCCCTTTCAAACCATCGAGAAAAATGTAAACTTTTCGAATCTTTGATAAAATCTGATACTTTGATAAGAAAATTGTTTACTAACAGATGTCACTCTTTAAGATTTCTCCGCGCAGTAAAAATAAATCTTCTTGGGAAGAACATTTTTTGCATTTTTTAAGTATTAAAAGGCAATTACAGAATTTGTTATTGTGAAATACGAGACTTATTTTATCATTATTAACTATAGATTAATTACTATCTGATGCGAGAAAAATCTTATTAAGTGTGTGCTATAAATATAAATAGTTGCTAAGTAATGATTTCGTGAAACATGATCTCTGAAATATTCTTTTGCTTTAAAGTATTTATTATACTTTTAAAGACGTAAAAGATAGGCCTAAAACAAGAATTTTAGCAAAGAATTAAAATGACATTTTTACATATAGACAGGATTCTCATAATGGGAAATCTGAATACTGCTGTTTATACATAGTACATTTATATATGACTAATCGTTAATATCCGTTGATATATATTTTAAAAAGTTAAAATGTAAAATTTCTGGTATCCAAATTTCCTTTGTGAGAAACCTGTGAATAATATATGCCCTGGCGTTCAAAATTAAACCAACATTTTCTTTTTTTTTTTTTTCCTGTTTATTCTTTTGAGCATAAATCGTTAACTTTTCTTTTTCTTCTTTGTTTTTTCATATTTCTTTTTATTTTCTCTTAATCATATAATAATAGAGCATGCATTGTTTTTGGCTCAAATATTCTACATTGAGTTTTTTGCTGTATTTACATGTTTTGAGGGCCCCTGAATCCAAAAATCTGGTTTTCATCTGTATGTCTATTTACAGCATATTTAAAGAAAAAAAGTAGCAGAAAGACCAAATTCGGTAGTCCAAATCTGTATCATACAGGAATGTTACACTAAACTGTTCGTTGAGATCAAGCAAATGGTTCGTGCACAGTGACATTCAAGATAATTCAATTACATTAAGTCTGTAAACGAAATTTATTGTAAGTACAATTTAACACCATTAGACTGCTGTAAACAAAATTAAATCAACGTATATTTTTTATACGCTTAAAAGCTGCATTACTTCACCAAAAACATTATTCAACAGAAAAATTTACATTTTTTTCAGGGGAACAATTCAATTTAACAAAGAACATTAAGTTAATAAATAATAACAGGAGACTTGGCGTTGGAATATTAAAACCCGAATAAACTACTACGTCAGAAACGCCAAAGAAAAACATTGGAAATGCATACAGCTGTTTCGGCAGCCTTAAGCGTGCCGTCATCAGTGCAAAAAGGATTCTGAATCTGCGGAAGTGCTCGTATTTATAGGAGAAAGGCCGAATTTAGTTCAACCAATAGGATTGCGGGAAAGGTGGGGAGAGTGGCCAATAGGAATTTATTAAAGTTAGCTGTGTAAACAGTAGAAAAATTAAGAAAATGTGGACTGAATATAAAATTTCCAACAATCAGACAAATAGGGAATAGAGAAATCACAATTTACAAGGTTTTTAAAATTTTTATAAATATGAAAAGCTTCAAAGAAATCGAGTTCCTGAATGGATTTAGGTCTGCAAATTATTTTAGCTAAATTAAATTTAAAATTATGATTTTCCTCCCAGTAATGTTTAGAAATAGCCGATTTATTGGTTTCTTGTTTGCGGACGTAATTCATATGTTCTTTAAGACGAAATTTAAGACTGCGTTTAGTTTGGCCAATATATGATAAACCACACTGACAGGAAATACTATAAATACCCCAAGAATTATGCATATCAATTGGATCTTTTAACTGAGAAAAGGTGAGTTTATTTAAAGGCGAAAATATTATTTTAAAATCATATTGTTTGAGAATTTTAGCTATGGTTTGACTGGATTTAGGAAAATAGGGTAAGACAATGCTGATATTAGAAGAGACTCACTTAGTAGACGAAATAAGAGGGAGTTGTAATTTTTGGATAGCTTTGTCTATAATGGAAGGGTCATAACCTCTGTCAATTGCAATGGCTTCACATAGTGTGTATAAAATATCAGCCTTCCACTCCAAAATTTTCTGAAATGAATTTTCACGGTTGATGAATAAATTTCTAAATTAAAAATAAAAAAAATTTCGTGGTCTATTGGAGTTGTGCCATGAATATTAATGTCACTTGATACAGCTGTGTTTACAGACTCGGTGACTTTGCCAACAGTTGTTATGTGAGAAATGCCTAGCTGGTAATCAGACAGGGTAGCTCGAAGGTTTGAGCATCCGCGCGTAAAGCGGAAGGGTCGGGTTCGATTCCCGGCTCTGGTATTTTTCACATAGTTGGTATAAAATATCAGCCTTCCACTCCAAAATTTTCTGAAATGAATTTTCACGGTTGATGAATAAATTTCTAAATTAAAAATAAAAAAAAATTTCGTGGTCTATTGGAGTTGTGCCATGAATATTAATGTTACTTGATACAGCTGTGTTTACAGACTCGGTGACTTTGCCAACGGTTGTTATGTGAGAAATGCCTAGCTGGTAATCAGCCAGGGTAGCTCGATGGTTTGAGCATCCGCGCGTAAAGCGGAAGGCCCGGGTTCGATTCCCGGCTCTGGTATTTTTCACATAGTTGGTATAAAATATCAGCCTTCCACTCCAAAATTTTCTGAAATGAATTTTCACGGTTGATGAATAAATTTCTAAATTAAAAATAAAAAAAAACAGCTGTATGCATTTCCAATGTTTTCCTTTGGCGTTTCTGACGTAGTAGTTTATTCGGGTTTTAACATTAAGTTAATAACTATCATAAACTACAGTAAGTACATAGCAAGGAAAAAATAAATAAATATGCCTGACTAACATACAGTTTCAATGACGGCAAAAAAACTTTCTTGATAGTAGGAAACATTGTCATTCAATAATAACATATCATGAATATTTGCCAATATAAAAAGCACAATACAAATTCATAGTTCCCAATATCCAAATTAATATTCCTTACCAGGAAACCATCCCAATAGTGTAATAATAGAAATCAATTAAATCATGTTCAATCAAGAGGGCATAATCTAACGTGATTTTGAACGCATAAACTGATAGCTCTCGTAAGCAGTGCCGCCAGAATAAGGAAAATTTTTATTCAATATACACCATTAAATTTTAATTGTAACGGTTGCCTAATCGTTTCGAAGACACCTTACAAAAAAATAAAAATAAATAAATAAATAAATAAATAAAAAAAAAAAAAATATCTTTAAGTGATTAGGCAACTGTTACACTTAAAATTTAGTGGTGGGTATTGAATGAAAATTTCCCTCAATCTGGCAGTAAAACCTACCAGAATTGACTTTTATATATTTTTAGATTCTATTTTAGAGGATTTTTAGACATTATATCTCGATTGAATATATCTCAAAGCTGAAATCGGCAACTGATTGTAGTATCAAAGAACACGTTTGTCTATGTTCTTCAGATTTCTGCTTGTTTTGGATTTCATTCATTATTTCAGTAAGGCGGGGTGTTACCGATTCAGGCGTGGTTGCACCGATTATAAGCGAACATTCAAAATTTTTAACTCAAAAACGAGCTGACGAGGGCTATTGCTTTATGCGTCAAAAAATGTATTTATTTATGATCTTCAATAAATGCTTTTTTTTTTTTTTTTTTATGATTACAGTATGGGATGGCTTCCTGTTTAGTATTGTTTACACCTGCCTTTTTTTTTTTCACACTGGTCATTTTTTAGAACATTTTTCTTCTTACTTAACCGCAATTACATTTGGCGAGAATTGCTCTAAAATTTAACTGGTGCAGAAAAGAGGCGGATACAAACAGTACTACGGAATGTTAATTAGGATGTTGGAATCTATACAAATTAATCAATAAAAAATACTGACAACCATCCCTGAAAAGTAAATCAAAAGAAAATATCCATTTCAAAATACTTTTGGTCTTTTATCATTGCACAGTAACTAGAGCTGCTCCTAATGTTCTAACATCTAAGCATAAAATATTATACATAAATCAAGTACAAATCATAAGTAAAACTTTTGACGCACAAATACACTTAAACCAAATGACAAATAAAAATTAAAAAAAGAAAAGAAGAAAAGAAACCCTAGTGTACAAATTTACAAGGGAATTGCAGATAAAATTTGGTTTATTTCTATTTCAATTAAACTTCATAAAAATGCACCAAATGAGATCTAAATACAAAACATTTTTATAAATGAATAAAACGAAAAAAAAAAAAAAAAAAAAAAAAAGGACCTGCATATTCTAGCTGTATTTGTTCACATTGTTAACCAAATGTTAACCAAAAACTATTTCAAGAGAATGCAGGATTGATAAGTGCTTGATTTAAGTAAAATGTAATGCGTATAATTTAAAATTAATGTATAAAGAATGGACAATTTTTAAAACAAACAAAATCTTATGAATAACTTAACACTTAAAAGAAGGGTTGTATTTTCTCTGTCTGTCCTGGTTTCCGGAAATTTTTTAAAAGAATTAAATAAACATGTATATATGGGCATTGTAGTTTTATTGAATAAGTACTATTTTTAACAAAAATTGTATAATGTTTTTATTTACATGTCTAGTAGTCCTTATGAATGTGATATTTTATAAAAAATTCCACTCTTACGAAGTGGAAATGGCATAATTGACATATCATATTCAATAACTTTTCCACGTAACCCCGCCCTTTAAAACAGCAAACGTAAATCTACGTTGCCCGTCTTAGGCAGTCATAAAGTAAAATCGTAGATTTACGTGGCCCGTCCGTTAAGTGTTAACGTAATAATATATGTAACCTCAAAATGAAAGTACACAAATAAGTAACTTTAAAAGGTGCTGTAATTATTTTAAATTCACAGGGATTGTACTTAAATTTCTTAAGTGAAAGAGAGCTACGAAAAAAAGAAATCTTCTAAAAGTAAGTTTAGAAAATCATATGTATAAATCAATACATTTTTGAAACAAAAGAAATTATAATAACGTATTTTCAACATTTAATGAGATGAACACTAAATAAATGGCTTTTTTACATTAATATGTTTTCTCCATATTCAGTAAATAAAAGTTTTATTAATGTTCATCAATTTTCTATCTCTTAACTTGCTTGAACTAGCATTTTAGAAATAACAGGGATGGAACACGGGCGCAGAATTCATACCGGAATCTGTTTAAGAAATTTCCATACCTATACCCAGACAGCACGTCGCCTCCCCAGGATATCTTCAAGATGTCTTCTGGATGAAAAGGCATCCCAGAAACGTCCTTAAGATGTACTGTGGATAAGTTAAGCCTAACTGTGCTGTTAGGGTAATATCGTTGATCTAAGAGGTAGAAAATTTTCTTACATTCATAGTGGTATGAATTCTGCGCCCGTGTTCCATCCCTGAAATAAACAAATTAATGTAATACATTCAAATAAAGCTAAAAGTATAAATCACAGAAGCAAATTAAAATTTTTGTTTAGAAATGAATAAAAATGCCAACAATTTCAAAATGTTTCACAAGCAGCATATGATATACAATTTATGCTTAGGAAGGCAATACTGTAAACTTTACAAAAAAAAAAAAGAAAAAAAAAATCTTACATAAATAAGACCACTTATTTAAATACTTTTTCATACTTTTGTGTGTGTGTGTGTGTGTGTGTGTGTGTGCGTATGTGTGCGTTTTTTCTTTTTAGTATAATTCTTTTAAAAAAATATTCTTTTTTAATAAAGTCATATTTATGAAATTATATGTATTATAGTATCACATTTACGCAACTAAATTATTTTACTGATATATCAGTTTTTGTGAATGAATATAAATATCAAATCAATAAAAAATCCCACGTTCCCTGTAACTTCAGACGTGCAGGTGAATACAGGATTTATTAAAAACTTTACCAGTGTGCATTTTCGAATAACATTGCCTCCAAAGAGTATTGACACAAACATCTTAACTGCCATAATTGCACTGTGAAAAATATTTACAGATAGTGAATGAAATGGTGAGGCACTTTTTAAAAGATGGTCATATTTTTTATGTTCTATATTGCAGCAGTAAAATGCAGTTCTCAATTAACATTTGATACAGTTCAATGCGATGCAGAAAACAGCATGTTCTAGGCTTTAATTCCCCTTTTATCAACATCGCTAATGCAACCTGCAAACAAAGAATTGAATAAATTAAATTTGCATTCTTCTATTGAAATGATTTTTAATAGTACAATATAAAATTAAATAAATTTACATTTTAAAATATTATAAATGGACAACAATGATTGATACACCTATTTTATTATGCTCTGAAATATGAATCAATATTTCAGTCTATGCAATTCAAGAAAATACACTACACTGGCCACTAAAATTACTACACCAGGAGAGAATGCAAATATATATATTGAAAGCCTACATTATGATGGAAAGAACAGTTGATTAAATTTTTAGGAAATTTGGCGGATGATGATTTTGATCCCCGAAAAATCAGAGTGTAAAATAGGGACCTCTGGCAGAAATAACAGAACTTATCCGCCTAGGCATTGAATCAAATAGCGATTGGATAACATGTACGGACCATGCAGCTTCAACACGATGCAACAATTTATCGACAGTAGCTGACCAGACGTTTTCAGTTGGTGCGAGATCAGGAGTATGCGTTGGCGAGCACAACATTCAAACTCATTCTGTATTAAGAAAGTCGGGACAACACATACAACATGCGTTCGTGCACTGCTCTGATTAAATGTTTCGTTACGGAGGCCTCGAATATAGGGCGGGCGGAGCTAAAGACCTTAACTCATCAGAAATAAAACAGCCGCTATTCAGAATTCTTGGAATGCAAACAAGATGTGATCTAGATATGTGTCCAATGGTACCTCATAATATTACTCCAGGTGATGGGCCAGTATGACGACGTCGATTGCTAGCTGGCAATGTGTATTCTCACTCTGCCGCTAAATACGGATGCGGTCATCTTGATGCTGTAATCTAAATTGTGATTTGTCAGAAAAGACGACGCCACGCCATTCCTAAGTCCAGGTTCGTCATCGATTACACATTGAAGGTACCCCTGTCTACAGCAGGGTTGCCAAATTTGGCCTTTTTTTTATTCAATTGTCACCAATAATGTTTATTTGTAACGTTTGACTAATCACTTCGAAGATTGATAGTCTATTATGTATATCAATTGTCACTTCTCAAAATTATTGGTGACTATTGAATAAAAAAAGGCCAAATTTGGCAACCCTGGTCTACAGGGGTCGTAGTCTCCGCCTTTTTTTCAGGACACTTTGAGAAATAAGAAATGTATGCTTTTTTTTACACTACTATTAATATAAAATAATTTCTATACTATTTAATCACGATATGTTACTGTAAAAATACTATAGGGATTTCTTTAAGAAAAAACTGGAGGCAATAGAGGCAAAATTTTCTCATTCTTGAAAGTGTCATGAAAAAAGGGCGGAGACCACGACCCCTGCTGTCTGTGATGCAGTTTGCAGAGTAGACAAAGTCGTGGTCGCTACATACTGGCGCACTATCTTGAGGGATGTCTGTGGTGATAAAAACACTCTTAAAATAAAAATGGCTTTGAATAAATGAAGGGCTAAAAATACTCCGGAATAAATTAAAATGTTGGCAACTCTGTTAGAACAATAATGAAATATGTGGCTGTGAGAAGGTGAAAAAAACATTTACAAATCTAGAATCTAGCAATCTGGAAATGTAAAAATCCAGTTGGAACGGAAATTGTTTATTTATTTTCAGATGAGAGTAACGCTGATGACGAAGAAGAAGCGAAATTACATAATGTGCATAGCTGCCAATTTTTTTAATTTATTCCGGAATGTTGTTAGCCCCGCCCTTTCTTCCCACCGGAATATTTTTAGAGTAATCTTTTTCATGTTTAATCGTAGTTAAATAATGAAGAAATTTTTTCTACAAGTATTACGGTGTGAAAAAAGGGTAGGACTAGCATCATTCCGGATTAAATTAAAAACCTGGCAGCTATGAATGTGCCTGAAGATAAAACAGAAAAGAATAAAATAAACGTTTCATATTCTCCAAAATTGAAATTTTTTAAGTTCATGTGGTATGTAATTTCTTTTAAATAAACAGCATTTAGATACATGTAGATACCTAATTCATTTATGTTTATTTTTCCTTCTTTTTAAATCTATAATTTTTATTTCCAGCGTACATAATGCAATCGGAAATTTCGCTTTTATTTTTGTATTAATATTGCACGTTAACGCCGGAATATATGATAGTTTATTTTCTAAATAAAAATGAATTAAAGAAAGTTTCCTTACTAATTAAAATCCAAAATTTCACAAGCTCTTTATTTTAAATGTTAAAAAAAAAAAAAAAAAAAAAAAAGAAAGAAAGAAAGAAAGAAACATGCTTCAATTTGAATTTCTTGTGTTTATAAACTACATTAAGGTTTGGGCGGATTTCCCAAGTCTAAAGCTATCAAAATAACATTGATTATGTCCGAGAGAAAAGGAGGGGTAGTTGAACAAAGTTGATAATCCTTATAGTTTATGAAAGCTTTAGTTATGCTTCTTGGTTAGCAAAATGGCATTGTTGTTCCTAATATTTTTTGCATGGACATAATCGTTATTGATTATGGAAGGGGAAATGAAATTTGATCAAATTTAATATTATTTTGCAGTACCTTATATGCATATACAATAACACTCTATTCAATAAAAAAGTAAAAAAAAAAAAAAAAAAAAAAGATATAGCTAAGTAGAAATTATAACAGAGTTGTCAACTTTCTTAATTTATTCCGGAACAATGTTAGTACCCGTCCTTTTATCACACTACAATTTATTTAGAAGAATATTCTCCAAGATGCCGCTCCTACAGTGGGTGTTAGGTGTCCCTGATTCCCACACAGTAGGGCCCGGGTTTGAATCCTGGACAAGGCATGGATGTGTTCTCCCTCTTAGGAGTAACGATGACCGCCCATTCTTCACAAATCCCATCAATTCGGCGAAACCCTCCTGGTCAATGCTCACTCGCTCACTATTTTAAAAAAATGTTCTCCAACATGGCACTACGATAAAATTAGAAGAAATTTACTCTTTAAAGGTAGTAGTGTTAAAAAGGGCGTGTACCAACAGTGCTCTCGAATAAATTTAGCAAGTTCGGAATAGTTTCGGTTTGTATAATAATTACGATGGCATTTAAATAGGAATTTTTACTTGGCTATTTATGGATATCGGATGGTAAAGGAACGAACCCTTGTAGAGTTTGGTTGTGGGAAGGAGTTGGTTGCGAAGCTCCTAGTAGTAAAAAAAAAAAAAAAGCAAAATCATGAAAATTCAGAAATATATTGTCGAGAAAATGAGTTATCAAGTACTTTCAAATAGAAGCAAATGTGTAAGGGGTTTTACCCAATATATATATATATATATATATATATATATATATATATATATATATATATATATTTTTTTTTTTTTTTTTTTTTATCAACATACACTATATTATCATTAAATAATTAAAAATAAAAATTTGGATAAAACTCCTTATAGGTTTGCTTCTTTTTTAGAATACTTGAAATTCAACTCATTCTATCAAAGCTATCTTTTTGAATTTTCACGATATATGTATTTGACTATTAAGTTATGCAACAGAAATTTTGTTAATAGTTATGCACGAAGAGTTAAACAATATATAATAAACATGCTTATATTCAATGAGATATAAAATATTTTCTGAAAATTCTGATTACAATATTTTTTTCTCTACTGTTGCATGATAAGTTTTCTTTAAAAAAATTGTCTTTAGTTTGAAAATCCCGCATGTTAAACAAAAAACCAAAAATACTTCAATGTTGTTAAAAAATTATCTCTACAAACATATGTGCTATTTCTTTACATCTCCACTAATATATGTACTACTCACATACAAATGAATCTAGATAATTAACCCTTTTGTTTGGCAAATCGTAAAAAGTTGTCTCGAAGATTTTCAGATGCATTGGCAGTGCTCACAGCAAGGGTGAAAGAGTTTCCGTCTCAGGACGGAAAACGTACACCAGTGCATTTTTATCAATAATTTTTATCATATTTATGCTTTGATTTATTGCGATTGAGCATAATAGAAATTATTAATAACGAGTGCTGGTGACAGTCTTTTATTTTGAGCCTGAAACTCTTGCACCCCTGGCTCGCAGCAGTCCTATATTTTCACATCTGTTTTATTATTTTAATACCACTATTTTTTTATACATTTTCTGTCAATATTTAAAGCTAAAGCAATAGGTAAAAGTGTACTCACTGATTAAAGTGGTGGGAAAATAATAAATTGCATGCACGTTAATATAAATTGTAATAATAAATTGCATATGTTTTTATGTACGCGAAGTGTACAGACGTACGTATTATTGATTGCTGCGAAACGAAATTTGTGCATTTTGAAGATTCATAGAGATTACGTGAGGGGTATTTACTGAAGTTTTTTTTTTTTTTTTTTTTTTTTTTAATGTACACAAGGTATACAAATGTATACATTTCTGATTGTTGCGTTTAGCGTAATCGTTTTGAGTTTGCAATGTTCGTTCGTAGCGTTTTATTTTCTGTCTTTAAGGTTTGATTTTTAGTTTTTTTTAAATGGCAACAGTAGGTCATTTCGAATTGTAAGATCAGTTTATTTGCTAGTAACTATATTTTATGTAAAAAGTTTGTTAATTAATCGTTTTTCAATGGGAAATATTTATATAAAAGATATTTATAAATACTTTTAAACTGTATTTTAAATATTGTTAATTCGAGTAGTGTAGACAGTTCTAATTTGCGTAGTTGTTATGAACGAGTAAGCCTTTGTTTCATCGTTAAATCAAGCTTCATAGCAAGTATTTCCTCGGAGATTTTAAAAAGGGGTAAGTCTATAAACGTATTTTTTATTAATATATTTTTACGCTTTGCTTACAAAATTAGATATATTTTTGAAATAGTTCTTTTTTTTTTTTTTTTTTTTTTTTTTACTTTTCTAATGTTAAATACTTTGTTACGTTTTCTTCATGAAATTGTTCTATTTTTTAAATATGTATTTTTCTTTGGTTCCTTCTTTTGTTTATGTTTTTGTGAGGGTAATTTGTTAGATTATAATTTTAGATAGTTTAATTTAAATACGCAACATTGACAATTTCAGAAAATCGTCAAGTAACGGTGAAAAATCACGCCAATATTGCGATTTCCGGAAGAATCACCGAGCAGTGGGCTAAAGCACATTTTCACCCAAACTTTGAATAGTAACAGTCAAATTCTAAGGCTAAATGATATTGTGAAAGAAGCTAATATTTTCTAATTTTATTGTTATGTTTAATTTGAGCAACTTTTCTTAACAATACTTTTATTTATGTTAAAGATTCGTTCCTTTTTCTCTTTGATCACTTATATTAAAAATAAATAAATAAAAAGCTATTTATAATTTCTTTGAAAACAATTTATTTTTAAAGATTTAATAAAGACAAATGTTGTATACCAAAATAATAGCTTTTCTACTGATCGCAAATTCTAACACAGAATACTATGCATAATAATGAAAAAAGGGATAATTTAAAATTACAAAAATAAAGCCCTAGTTCCGTTAAGTAAGTTTTTCATGTAACTATAATTATATTTTTAAAATCAGAACCTATTTAATTTAAAATTTGTGCAAGTGTTCACCTTGTAAAATGTTTACTCTCCTTATGGACTTCCATCTCAGCAGTTTTAAAGTTGTTTAATTCTTTCCGTATAGCTGCCTACAAGAGAATAAAGTATTGAGTTAATAAAATTCTTCTACTGAAATGCAAAATTAAACTCATTTTAGAAAAAATACCTTATCTTTAGGTGTTAAATTTTTCCATGGCTTCTCCGCACGTCTATCATAATCTTGAGCTTCAACGACTTTCACAGTTTCATTAAACTTTACGAACTAGAATGGGAGAGAAAAAATGTGAGTGTAGAAGAGAGAAAGAGTAACGCAGGTTAGAGTTGCCAACATTTTAATTTATTCTAGAGCATTTATTCCAACCACTTTTCTTTAGAGAGTAAATTTTTCTTATTTTACCGTAGATATGTATTGGAGAAAAATATTCTAAAAATAAAGTGGTGCGAAATAAAGACGGAGTTAAAAATGTTCCGTAATAAATTGAAATGTTGGCAACTCTGATCATAGTATAATGCAGGGGTGTACGTGACCCCAGGTTTTTCAACCAGAATTTTTTTTATAACTGGCATCATTAATAGTTTTCTAGTAAAGTTTAGCAATTGCTTATAACGAATTCGTAATTACAGGAGGAAAATAAAAACCCGGAATGCAAACACCCCTGATGAAGCCATTCCAAATAATGTTTAAAAAAAGAAAAAGAGCTATATTACATAAATGGTAAAATCAGGGATGGAACACGGGCGCAGAATTCATACCACTATCAATGTAAGAAAATTTTCTACTTCTTAAATCAACGATATTATAGGTAGAGAAATTTCCGGTATGAATTCTGCGCCCGTGTTCCATCCCTGTAAAATTGAAATGTATGCATACAAATGTCACAAAAAATGCCTTAAAATAAACCATTAAAAATTACATTTGAATTTAGAAATTATAATTGTTGGGAAGAAATGTGGATTTTGCAGTTAGTTTCATACCTTTATTTAATTTTTTACCAATCAAATTTTTCATATCATTCAACTCGTTAAATTTATTAGTGGTTAGTTTTTATTAACTTTAGTTCTTACGGATTATGCTGGCATTTTATCAGTTTTGTTTCTCCTTCTACTACTTTGTTACAATATACATATATATATACTACTGTGATCAAAAATTACTCGAAATGCTTAATTTAAAATCATATGTATTAACATATCATCTTTAAACTTTTAACAAATATTATGAATATCTTGCAACAGTCAGTAAAGTATTCAGTTTTGTCATTTGAAAATAAATTTCTTTGTGTTTCGCTCTGTTGATTTCTGAAATGACGAATGTTATTAAGCAAGAAACAAACATTAAAAATTTTTTCCTCAATAAAATTTCGGCTACAAAAATATTTGAAATGTTACAAAAAGCTTTTAAAGATGACAGTTTATCAAAATCAACAGTAATTGATTGATATAAAAAGTTCAAAGTTGCTAGAGAATACATCGAAGATAATCCACGTACCGGTAGACCATTCACTTTGAGTAATATTCAAGAAATCCATAATGTCAGACAATTGATACTCGGTTATCGTCATTTGACAATAAGATATTATTGAACAAGTTTCGATATCATTTGATAATTGGCAAGCAATTTAAAAATAATATTTAGAGTTGCGGCCAGGAGGGGGGAGATTTCCGTCTTTCGACGGAACTCTTCCACCAGTAATTTTTTACAATAATCTCAATCCTAATTAATCACAAAAAATTAATATAAAAATGCAATTAATTATTCTAAATAAAAATATCGCTACCGTTAAAGCAAAACACTTTCACCTCTGATTGCGACGAATCACATCTCGTGTTCTTTCATGAACTTTGAATTTCTTCAAAAAAAAAAAAAAAAAAAAAAAACTTGTTCAAGTGGCCAGAGAGATGCTTTAACAAGGCAATTATTTAAATATATATATATGTATATATTACCAGTAATAAAACTTGTATCTATGCTTTCGACACAGAAACAGTTCTAAAATCAAGTAAATAGGGATTGAATGGTAAAGCAAGACAGAAATGACACGTCAAAGTCATCAAAAATCAAGGAAATGTTGGCAGTTTTCTTTCAGTCTCAAAGTATTTTGCATTATGAACGTCTACTAACTGGCCAGACAGTCAATAAAGATTATTATTTGAGTATTTTGTGCTGTTTGCAGGAAGGAATTCGTCGGGAAAGGCCTGAAATGTGATGAGAAATTTCAGGGGTTTTGAACAATAATAATGCACTTTCTGACATTACACTTATTATTCGACAGATATTAACCAAATATTCAAAAAATTCGGCTTCACAAGCACCGTATTAACCTCACGTAGCATCGTGAAACTTTGTGTTATTCCCACTGCTGAAACATTGCACAACTGCCAATATTTTAATTTATTCCGGAGTATTTTTAGCCCCGCCTTTATTTCGTACCACTTATTTTTTACAACTAATTTTGTCTTATTTTATCGAAGTTATCTATTGGAGAAATTTTTTCTATAAATAAAGTGGTGCGAAATAAAGGCGGGGCTAAAAGTACTCCGGAATAAATTAAAATATTGGCAGCTATGCTGAAATCGTCTCTTCGTCGTTGTCGTTTTCGGACCATTAATTCATTAAAAGAAAATTCGCTACGAACCCTGCAGCGCATTCACAAAAACGAATTTAGGGGATGTTTTGATGATTAAAACGAAGTTAACAGAAGTGCATTGATGGCAGAGAAAAATATTTTGTAGATGGAATAAATTTTGACTAATAAATTGATGCCTTTTTTGTGCCACCCTTCCGAGCAGTGTTACCAGACTCTGTGACTTTTTTTATTCCTTTGTCACCAACAATTTTGAGAAGTGACATTTGATATACATAATAGACGATTAATCGTCTATTATGTATATCAAATATCATTTCTCAGAATTATTGGTGACTTTTGAATAAAAAAGTCACATAGTCTGGCAACACTGATTCTGAGTACTTTTTGATCATAGTAGTATATATATATATACATATACAGATGAGTGGCAAAATAATGTGACACCCTTCCGACATACATAGTTGCCAACACTTTAATTTATTCCGGAGCATTTTTAGCCCCGCCTTTAATCCGCACTACTAGTTTATTTATAGAATGTTTTTCTCCAACATATAACTGCGATAAAATAATAAAAAATTACGCTTAAGAGAAACATAGTATGAAATAAAGGCGGGGCTAAAGATGCTCTTGAATAATTAACACTTTTGCGACCGCTTGTTTTTGTCTTTTTGACAGTAAGGTCCTGTGGGTGTTATTCTCCCAAGTTACAACATTTCAGGACAAAATTTTCTGTATTCACATTTATATTAGAAAGGGATATACATTATAATTATACTCTTTCTGATCAAAGTATTTGTATCCATTGTACATTGATTGTACAAATATGAATATTGGGCATATTCTTAAGAAATAAATAACATACAAAATGCGAAAGAAACGCCCACTGGCGGAGTTACAGATTTTCAAATGACGTGAATCTAAGTAAGCGGTCGCAAGAGTGTTAAAAAATATTTGAAGAATACTTCTATAACTTTATGTGTGTGAAGTAGAGATTTTACCACTTAGGCACCAATACAATTTTGAAGACGGTGACATTCTGGGGGGTCTACTAAAAGTGCAACAAAAAAAAAAAAAGTATTAGCATGTACCTGGAAATAGTTTAAATGGCCTGTAACCGTTGAATATTGTTCTCTGTGTCACTCACAACTTTTGTGTTCATTTGTGTAAGTCTATCGCTCATATTCAGGGCGATATAACGGTCTGTTAATTAAAAAAAATAATTTAAAAAAAGTTGCATTCTTTAATTATTAATCACGGGATTTTAAACCAAATTCAACGTCAGTACTAGATATAACTGACAACAAGTATTAGAAACAATAATCTGCAAATAGAAAATAATTATATTAAACCATTAATGAAATATGAGCATTTGTTCTAAATTATTTGTATCTGCGCATGCGTTACCGTGAAAAAAAATCCTCTTGTAAAATTTAATAGACAAATGTTCAGAGTAACTAAATACACAAATAGTTATCTTGAAAACTCAAAATATTATCGGTGTTAGAAATAGCTGATTTCAGTGATTTTAGGAGGCTTAACGTTAAGGTGTCGTCCCACATCAATATGTTCCCTAATGGTTTCCAAAAGTCGAAGTAACAACTTCTTTTTTTTTCTTTTTGGTACATAACTTTTAACTAAATGGAGTTATACACTCTTTCTCATAATTATAAGGACACCCGTTTTTCTATATTAACTAAACACTGAACAGTATTATTTAAACAAATATATTTTTAATTAATTTGAATTTCATTAACAGACTATATTTAAAAAGTTTTATCGTTTTTCTATCTTAAAAAACTTTAACTATGGTAAAAAGATGATTTTTCAGGTGTTCCCAATTATAAGGACAGCTCAAATTTTAGTAATTTTTTTCAGTTATTCTTTAAAGTAATATTTTATGGGGTCTCTTTTTAGGGTTAAACAGTCAGACATTCTCTCTGGTATATATATATACATTTTTTTATAATATTCAGTTTCAATACCATTTCATATAGCATATATGATATTCTTAATACATTTAAACTATTTAAAATTGCTTTCCACTTGCATGCACTTTTCTAATATCATAAGTTAAGGTTTTTTTCAACTTTTAGGCCATGGGAAAGGCAATAATACAGAAGTTTCTTTCTTCAAACTATTTCCTATTGCTCTAAAAGTAGAGCAAAAATGTAAGTCTTGTTGAAAAAAATATTATTACCCCCAAAATCTAACAAAAATCTGATAATTCCACGTTTAAAATTTGTGGATATTCTCTTGATGTTCATAATAATAGAAAAATTTACTAAATTCATTCTGCCTTCAGTAGAAACAGCTCCCCAGAGCACCATAGATCCACCTTTAAAATGCCCGATTCATATCTGCTTTTACAAAATCTGCTCTGTCTTTCGCTATCTTCAGATCGTGCCAATAACTGTTAAAACCACTTGATTAATCAAGAATAAAATGTTTTTCATCCGAAAATGCAACATTTTACTATTTAATATTGTCTTTATTCAACTTTAACACAGACGTTCTTTCCCCCATTAAATGCTTATTGATCATAACAGGTTTTTTATTCATTTTAACATATTATTAATCATTTTAAACATACATAAATGTGGACCCTAACCTTTCGTTAAAAATTACGAGTAAATTCAGCAGCAGTCATTATGAGTTGAACAGTAAGAGAAATTATGAGTCTTCGATCTCTGTAAAACAACTCTGATTTTGCATCAGATCTCTCTCCTATCGAACCAGCAGTTCAATGTTTGATCACATTTCCTTCAGAAATTTTAGACCTTCGAATTTCATTAGAAATTCGGCGGATTGAAATTATCCTTTCACTTAAAAAACACATTTATCATACTTCACTACTTGAACGTTCTTTTTTTCGAGGAATTATCAGTAATGTCCGTCCAAGAAAAATTGAAGGCTTATATATGAATTAATCTAGCCCAGTAATTAACAAATTCGCATGTCAACTGTAATTTATCTGCTAGTAAGTTAAATAAAACGAAAAAATCTGGATTGTCCCTATAATTATGAACATCTAAAAACGTGGAGAAAAACACATTTTGCATTATTTTTTATTAATTTTGTTTTATATTAAAAAATTATAACAGTTTTGGTTTTTAGAATACTAGATATATTAAGTGCACTTAGTATAATCTTGTTTACAATTATTTTTACGTTAGTTATTTAAAAATATAAAGTGTCCTTATAAATATGAGAAGAAGTGTAGTAATGAACATAAAATTCGAATGACATGTTCGCTATCAAATAACTAATCGAACTTTATATCACTTTAACATCGGAATAAATTTTTAAATTATATTAATTCGATTGTTTCTTAAAGGTAGATACATTTTTGAAAAAAGGAAAAATTTAAACAATTTTAGAAAATAAAAATAAGGTAGGTGACCCAAAAGTGGCCATAGTTAAGCTTTGAGAATTTTTTATAATTTTCTGATTAGGTTTATGTGGCTGGACTTTTTTTCGTAAAATGCTACACTTATCCCTTACGCTTATCAAGTATAATTTTCTTTGTAAAATGTAATTTAGATATTTTTATAATACGATTTCGAAATTGTAGCTTGTGGGCCACTTTTGGCGCATAGTGTTCCAAAGGTGTCCCATACACTGAAAACACCTTTAAAATGTGATTATAAGACGCTCTTTTGTTATGTTTCGGGTTTTTCTTCTTTTTAACCTTATCTTTTGACCCAAAAAGACTTTGAACCACCTTTTGTGCAAAGTAGTTCAGAATTTTTATTCTGGGATTCACTGACTTCTTTCGGAAGATCTCTAGCATTCTCAATAGTGTAGAAATTGTTGGAGAATAAACGATAATAAGATTTTTTTTTTTTTTTTTTTTTTTTTTTTTTAGATATTTAAGCAGAAATTTTGAGAGTTACCCTTATTACATTGATTTCCGTTTTCATTTGAAGAGTTGGCTCACGTGTTCCAAGGTTTCTCGATATCTGGGTCAGCTTGAGAACATGCATAGGGTCGCAATTTGCACGGAATTGAACTTTTTATCTGATAAATTTATTAATAATAAAGTTAATATGGTTAAAGAGAAAGAAATAAGCTTTTAGAAAACATAACATAACTCAAAGTTCTAAGAATTTAAACGCATGTAAATTAAATTATCTTCATAACTGGAAATTAAAACGACAACCCTTCTAAAGTGAAATCACTCCTTACAATAGCAGCCGATCAAGATAATCTCTTTAAATTCAGGCATATACCCTGGAGACACATAATTTACAATGCCGTTGCGCCATTTTGTGATTCGAAATAAAATTTAACCTCTTTTAGGGTTGTGGGCTACCTTAGGAACACTGGCCACCTTTGGTTGAATAAGAAAAGTTGTTAAAATGTTATAAATAGCTAAAGATATATTTTTTAGAGATTAAATACTTTAAAAAAAAAATACTTAATGGCTTATAACATGTACATAGGTGCCAAGCCTCCCGTTTTTCAAGGGAGACTTCAAACCGGAAATTTTTATCGCTGTTTCTGGTAATATTAATCGTCGAAAATGTATATAACATATTCCATTTAAAAATACTGGTGTTAATTCTGATTTAAAAGTTTAAAATGTTGGCAGCTCTGCATGTATATAAATTTAAAGCTCAATCGAATAAGTAATTTAGACACTATGCCATTTTAAGTTATTTCAGCCCATATGCTTTAATAACAAATTTTTCGTTGCTTCCTATAAAAAAAAAAAACACATGTACTAAATTTACCAAAATCTATACATTTAGTGAGTAGGTAATTTGTAAAATGTGTATAAATTTTCAGCTTAATCGGATAAAGCATTTAAACGCTATCGCATTTTAAATAATTTGCGACCATAAGCCTTAATGATAAAGAATTTTTCGTTGTGTCTCGTTAAACTGTAAATGCTATATTCCCCAAAATTCACAAACTCGTGTGATGTTGGTATACAATATGTACATAAATTTCCAGTCCATTCAAATAAGACGTTTAAACGCTATCGCACTTTAAATAAATTGAGCCCATAGTTTGATGAAGAACTTTTCTTTGCATTACTGCATAAAAAATTCAAATGGTAGATTCATTAAAATCTATAAAGTTTGGTTCCTTTATATCTCTGGGGATCAACTAGGCAGGGGAGTCATTTCCTTCGAAGAGGATAAAAATTGTGATGGCATGTCTGCGGACTATCTTTATGGATGTGTGTACTAGAATGTCGTCATTGCCTATAGCGTTTATGTAGGCTGACCAGATCAAAGTACCTTTATACTTAATAGAGAAGCATAAAAAATTGCTACAGTTATCAAATTATGGATGCATTTTTTCATTCCTAATAAATAAAGACTAAAAATAAAGTGTTACAGACAATTTAGCTTCTACAATTTCTTAAAACTTAGAAAAATGCCTTCAAAAAAATGGGCGTTCCTATTTGTCCCCAGAAAATGGGGACGTTTGGAGACCAAATGTTCCCATTTTGTGGGGACAATTCGTATTTTAAATAGCTTGTTTTTTTCCCTACCGCATGAACTTGTCTTCTAAGTAAAGCTTTTGTCACAATTTATAATTTAAATTTCATGATTGAGCATTTTTTTTTTTTTTTTATTAAGTACAGTCGGTAAAAAAAGTGTCCGAACACTAGCAAAAATTCCTATGTACCAAAAGTACACTTCATACGGTTTTGTTAAATAAATCCTTATCGAATCATGTTCTTACACTGACTAAGAACAGGATTCGACAAGGATTTATTGAACATAACCGTATGAAGTGTACTTTTTTCACATAGGAATTTTCGCTAGTGTTCGGACACTTTTGTTACCGACTATACGGTTTTTGTCCTCATTTCGCATTTTGAAATTGGAAACACTGCGCTAATTTGTTCCCGCTTTTCCTTTAGAAAAATTTGTTCGCCTTAATAGCGTAGCACTTGTCGACGTAAAACTTTTGCTCACACACTCACTCATTAATGTTGGTTGTACGCATAAAATCCACTGTGGCTGCAAAGACCTCCATGTTTGGAAATTAACCTGGGAGGACGCGCGTTCTTTTTTGTAATATGAAACGGTTTCATGATCTGAAAACAGAGATCCCGAGTTACTTGTTTACATTTTGACGATTTTTCTACCTCACCAACAAACCAAGAATACGAATTTACTACATAGCAACCAAAAAATCATTCATTTTCTGTTCGGTTGAGATTAAATGGGTTTTACGTCGCACTAGTGCTACATTATGGGTAATTGGCAACAGTCTGGGATTCACCCCCTAAGGGTGGTCCCGAGACATGCTATGACAATTTTGATCTTCCACGGATGAGATGACTGCTTCGTAATGGCTGGGCGATTTTTTTTTTTCTCGGTGCAAAGCTGGTAGATGGGATGTGTTAGGTTTGATACTAGGTTACGATCGTCGACTTAGCCATTCAAAGTTTTCCGTGCTTTTCTCTGAAACCCGTGTAAATACTGGTAAGGACCCCTTAGAAAGATCCCCAAGGAGGACATCCCCTGTTTGGCCTAAGTCCCTAGTGTGAACAATTGGACTGAATCCTAACATCAACACCAACCCCGCTTCGTATTTGCGGTTTGGAATGAAATACGTTAAGGAAGACGATAAAAAAGAAATTATTAATTATTGACATTGATTAAATAACTTTTAACTGTAATATTTCAATAATTTACCACAAATATATTTTCATAACCTCCATGTTTCAACATCAAAATATGAATAAATGAAATTTCAGAATAAAAATATAATTTTAAAAGTAAAT
This sequence comes from Salticus scenicus, assembly GCA_963930645.1. NCBI lineage: Eukaryota > Metazoa > Arthropoda > Arachnida > Araneae > Salticidae > Salticus > Salticus scenicus. Next base: position 114,771,639 of record OZ005657.1, read on the forward strand.
AAATAAGCATTAAAATTTACAAAAAGAAAAACAAAAAAAAAAACGTAATATATGCAACGTAAATTTAAATGTCTTTCGTATTTTCCCATTTTTACTTTCTTCTATATGTAATATAGAGAAAGTATTGGATTCGCGAAAATTTTCGACCTCCGTTTTTTGACGGATCTACACGTTTTGGGATGTCCTGAACACGAATTGATAGTTTTTAAAAAATGTCTGTCTGTGTGTCTGTCTGTCTGTCTGTCTATATCATTTTTTTGTGGACGCTGTATCTCACGAACCAATGAATGAAATTTAACCAAACTTGGTACTTAGTTGCACCCTGACATGAACTAGTGCCCATTAGATTTGGGGATCAATAGCTCAACAGGTGGCGCTGTGATCGCATTTTATGCAAATTTTTAACATGGCAGCATAGGACAAAATTCCGTATAAATGGGCATAATGAGAGTTATTTTAAACTTGTGATTGTAAAATTAATATGAATATTGATAATAGTAGTAGTTAACTAGGAAAAAAAATTGTGCATGGGGGGGGAAATACCCCCCCGGGGGGGGGGGTTAAATTTTGAAGATGGGTATCATTCGAAAGATCTCGTCAATACCTTTAAAACGAATGGTTGAACCATAAATCTGTGATAATTTAAAACAAAGTTATCGATTTTTTTTACTTTTAACAAAAAAAAAAAAACAGAAAAAAAATCGTTTTTTTTTTTTTTTTAAACGAAATTTTACCAAACTTGATATTTAGTTGGTCCCCGACATAAACTGGTGCTGATTATATTTGGGGATCAATAGCTCAACAGAAGGCGCTGTGATAGCATTTTACCTAAATTTTTAACATGGCAGAATAGGACAAAAATTCGTATAAATGTGCATAATAAGAGTTATTTTACACTTGTGATTGTAAAATTAATATGAATTATTGATAATAGTAGTAGTTAACTAGGAAAAAAATTTTGTGCATGGGGGGGGGGGGGCATCGCTTAAATTTTGAAGATGGGTATCATTCGAAAGATCTCGTCAATACCTTTAAAACGAATGGTTGAACTATAAATCTGTGATAATTTAAAACAAAGTTATCGATTTTTTTTTTTTTTTACTTTTAACCAAAAAAAAAAAAAAATTCGCATTTTTTTTTTTTTTTTAATATTGTTAGTGATTAAATATGTATTAATTTTTACAAAAAAAAAAAAAAAAAAAAAAAAAAAAAAAAAAAAAACTGAAAAAAAAAAAATCTTTTTTTTTTTTTTTTTTTTTTTTAATATTGTTACTGATTGAATATGTATAGGAAAATATAGAAGAAAGTCTTGTGGTGGCCACAACATACTAGTTAAATTTCTGTGGACTTCATAACTCTACAATGACCATCCAAATATTCAACTTCGCACTGAGTTCATTCACAGCATTCGAATAATTCTAAAACTGCATTCAAATGTAAAATGAAGTTAAACACATAGTTTTAAAAATTTTCAAAAATATATTTTTAAAAAAAATTACAACAAAAACGTTACAATATCAATGGCATCCTTAAACTACCAACTCAAATTCAAACTTTATTATCTTGTTTCATTTTTTTATTTCATTATGTACGCGCGCTTTTTATTTCCTAATTCAAAATTATTAAAAAAAAAAAAAAAAAAATGTTTTTCGATAGTGTTTGTTTCGATACTGATTATTATTAATTTTCTTTTCTTTCTTTTTCTTTCAAAAAAAAAAAAAAAAAAGAAAAAAGAAAAGAAAAGAAAAATGATTTTGATAAAATTCTGGCAAAAGCAGAATTTAGTTCAGGACGGAGAATTATTAGTTTTTTTTTTTTTTCCAAATTATAACATTGCTTTCAAATTATTCAATTATATTTTCGATAAATTTTAGATTTCGATAAATGTCCAACTACCGTAAAACTGGTATCTTAAAAATTCGCAGATTAAGACTAATAGTCCTCATTCCGGAAAAGAAAAAAAAGAAAAAAGAATCGCACTTCAAAATAATCGAATGTTATGCTTTCATTTTTCCACATCAATATTAAAGCTATCGACTAAATAATAGAGTAGACCCTGGACTAGTAACCTTTTTGCTCCCGAACATCGCATCCCTACCATTCCACCAATTTATTCGCCAAGCCGATTTTTCTACCACCAAACCGACATTCCATTTTCACCAAAGCAAGTTTCCATCACCTTACTTTCACTACTTATCACTACGCGTTGCAAGGGCAAAATCAAACAAATGAAACAGAAATAACAAAATAAATAAAGATTAACTCAAAGGGCGCATTCGAAAGTATTTCCCGGTCAAATGACGTCACGCGTGAAGTTCGGGAAATTAGAACTACCATATAGGAGCCTTACGAAAAATGACCGAGATATAACTACTTCCGTACACATCTCATCTTCCCGGGAAACAAATATATAAACAAACATGGCTCCATATGGTAGTTCTAATTTCCCGATCTTCCCGCGTGACGTCATTTTCCAACTCGGGAAGTGACCGGGAAATACTTTCGAATGCGCCCAAAGTAATTAAGCAAATAGGTTGGTTGGTTGGTTGGGTTTTACTTCGCACTAGTGCTGCGCAATGGGGAATTGGCGACGGTCTGGGACTCACCCCTAGAGGTGGACCGGAGACATGCCATCGTAATTTTGATCCTCCACGGAAGGGATTTAAGTAAACAGGAGAACTAATTTGAAATACTTTCATTCTTACAAAAATCGTTCTCAAGGGCAAATTATTGCAAGAGGGGGGGGGGAAATACCAAGATGTTTCCGGTAATTGCAATTGATTGAAAAATTCAAAATAGTGCTATGAATTGTTCCGACATCTTACAAGAAACTCTTTCAAGTGCTAATCACCGATTTCCTTCAAAAAATTACAGAATATAGGTTACGTTGCACTTAATTCAATGGTAAAAAAATTAGCTGCTGAATTGCAACAGGAAAGCCGCAAAAAATTGTTAAACTTTACGTTTTGAACGCCAAATAAGAAAAAGTCATCGCCAAATCACATTAACCTCCCTTCAGTGATGCCAAAGAACTTAAGTATAGGAGGGTAGTATTTTCTATCGCTCTAGGGGTTACTGAAGCAAGGAAGCCATCCCCTCCACGGAGGATCAAAATTAAGATGTCATGTTTCCGGAACATCCCTAAGTGTGAATATAAGGTCGTCTTTAATTTCCCACTGCGTAGCTATAGTATGACGTTAAAACCCACTCAACACTCAAGATATTTTCTGAAATCTAGAAATTTCTATTCAGAAAAAGTGACATGTTTTATGTTAGATCCAATATTTTCAATTATTTTATGTAATGTTTCAATATTGCATTTATTTAAAATAATGCAATTTCAATTTCAGAGTTGCTTTTACATTACTCCAGCTTATATATAATCTGGAGTAATTTAATGTCTGAAGCTCTCGGCATGTGCATTTATATAAATTTGCAGACGATTTAAAAACTAATCTGATTTAAAGGTTGGTTGGCTGGGTTTTACATCGCACTAGTGCTGCGCAATGGGCAATTGGTGACCAATATGAATTATAATATTTGATTGAACATTTGATTATTAGAATAGATGATTGAAATTAATACTCAAATAAATAAATCAAAATTAAAATATTTAAGATATTTGAGGTTAAGTAGGTTTAAATTTTAATTCGCACTACATCTATGCAATGGCGACAGTCTGGGATACATTCATAGAGATGGTCCGTAGACGTGCCATTACAATTTTGATCCTTTACGGCGTGAAGGATCAAAATTGTGATGGCATGTCTCCGGACCACTTCTAGGGGTGTGTCCCAGACCGTCGCCAATTGCTCATCTGCGCAGCACTAGTGCAAGGACAACCCAACCTCCCGCCAACCCGAAGGTTTATGGCAGCCGAAGCCTGGGAGGAGGTGGGAGTGAAGGAACCCATCCACAACCCACCAACCGGAGCCGCCGAAACGAACTCGGAGAACAGCGAGTAATAAACAGATACTAAACTATTACAAGGTCACAAACTAGCAAATTACAAAGATAGAACTAATGTAGCCGCGAGAAAAAAAAAAGTTACACTAACAAATAAAGTAACAAAAACAATACAGATATTAACAAAAAGTATAAACAATATAGAATTTACAAAAAGTAACGTTATGCACCCTAAGATAAGAATCTACAAATGAAACAATAACGAATCATAAATAAACCGGCCGAACAAAGTCATCATAAAAATGTACCAATTATTAGATAACTAAAATGTATAATGCAGACAATAGTTTACTCATTACAACATAAGTACATCCAGCTAAAATTTACCCTCTAGCTAAACGTGAATATAACACATTCCACCTCTTAATATAAATATGAATATACAATAACTACAAATCATACAAAAACTTGCAAAATTTACAGAAATTACATACCAAAATAAATCAGTAATACAAGCAGCTAATGATCAAACCTAAGATACATGCAACTATATAACACAAGCAATTAACAATTAACTAGCCCTGTACAATAACCTAACACACAATAATTTCCACAACCCTCAAGAGCAGCAGATAAACTATAAAAAAAAAAAAAAAAAAAAAAAAAAAAAAAAGAAGAAAGGAACAATAAACTATAAATATACTGACAAAGTAAAGCAATATAAGTAATAAGTTAAAGCTGTTAACTAATCACGTACAATTATTATACAATAAACACAAACAATCAATGTACTCTATAAAACATTGTTGCAACAAAATGACTGAAGAAAAAAATAAATAAACTACGTTTGAATAAAGACCAATATAAATTCACCCAATACATAACAAAACTATACTATATATAAAAACACGTATACATAGCAAATTCTTGAATTAAAAGTTATATTTAGTACGAGAATAGTGTTTATTTAGCAGATTATATATTTGCGCAACCTTTTTAATTTGACATCTAGAATTATCAATTCTGTTAAAGTAATATTCCAATGTCTCTGCGGTATATCTTTTAATATAAACTTTTGAAAAGTTACATTTAGTACTAATGAAATGCATTGCATTACCCACGGAGCCACAAGGACACAAGTCTGAATCAAGCTTATTAATCCTAAAAAGATAGCTCGGGAAACTTCCATGTCCAGTTATAAAATACAGTAATACTTGATTTTTAATTTTGAAATCCATTGAAACATTAGGATAAATATCATAAGTCCACCTGCCAGTATCTGATAAGTTCCAATGAACCTGCCAGTCACTAAGTACATTATACAATAAAATTCTTTTCAAGTAATATATGGGCAGAGGAACAATTTGAGACTGACCGAAAAGAACCGCGGATTTAGCCAATGAGTCTGCCAATTCATTGCCAACAATTCCAGAGTGTCCCTTAATCCACATTAGGAAAATTTGTCCATCGTATTTTTGTAGGTCTAACAGAATATCCTGTGCAATTTTAGAATTAGGCACCAAATTTTTTAAACTTTCAATAGAAGAAAGGCTATCCGAGAACAAGACACAGGAACTGAATTCTGAATTAATGAGCCATTTTATGGCTGAGGAGATTGCCATCATTTCTGCTTGAAAGACAGAGTTTTCTTTGCAAAGTTTAACTTGCTTATAGTATATAACTTTTCCGCAGTAGACGGCCACCCAAGCAAAACCAGTACCATCATCCGTTTTACTTCCATCAGAGTAGATCCTTAAGGTATCATCATCTGAAACGGGCTCATTCCACGAAAAATCTTTAACTGCATAAGTAGGATCAATATTACTTTTATAATTCTTGGACTCAAAATCCTGAATGCCATAATAATTGTTCTGGAAATATATAGACTCGTTTTTATATTGAATTTTGAATTTGTTTACCAATTGTTTCCCTTCTAAATGGATGGGGGGAATTCCCAAAATTTGACAGATTGCATCAGTAGAAACCTTTGAATAAAAATGCATTATGTTAATGATAAAAACCCTTTGGCAAGAAGACAATTTACTATAGCCATGAACATTGATATGTGGTAGCCAGGCCTCCGCCGCATACAAAATCTTGGGCTTCACCACTACTTGATACCAGATTTTCCTCATCTGGGGGCGAATACACCATTTTACACCAGATATTTTTTTCATATTGTCACTAATAGAATAGATTTGGTCTCTAATATTTTCTAAATGAGGCAAAAAAGACAATCGCCCATCGATGATGACACCCAGAAACTCATAAAATTTTTCACATTTTATGTTAATATTGCCAACTTTAAAAATCGGCGGACGATTGCTGGGCGGAAGTTGGCTGGGTTTTACATCGCACTAGTGCTGCGCAATGGGCAATTAGTGACCAATATGAATTATAATATTTGATTGAACATTTGATTATTAGAATAGATGACTGAAATTAATATTCAAATAAATAAATCAAAAATCAAAATTAAAATATTTAAGATATTTGAGGTTAAGTAGGTTTAAATTTTAATTCGCACTAAATCTATGCAATGGCGACAGTCTGGGATACACTCATAGAGATGGTCCGTAGACGTGCTATTACAATTTTGATCCTTTACGGCGTGAAGGATCAAAATTGTGATGGCATGTCTCCGGACCACTTCTACGGGTGTGTCCCAGACCGTCGCCAATTGCTCATCTGCGCAGCACTAGTGCAACGTAAAACCTAACCAACCATCCATGATCCTTTACGGAGGGGATTATTTAAAATTGAAAAAACATGTGCATAACTACTACTTTATGACTTCTTACATTTCTGGCAATTTATTTTACATAAGTTTACGAATAATAATATAAACAATTTCGTAAAAATATGCATTAGAATTTCATAAGGTTGGTTGGGTTTTACGTCGCACTAGTGCTGCGCAATGAATTTCATAGGGAATTTTATAGAATTATTAACTGTGAAATCTTGTTGTTTTAAAAATAATTGTTAGGCTGAATGCAGACCCTCCGTGGCCGAGTGAGTATGTCACCCTCGCTAATCGCCTTCAAGTGTAAAAGAATGGGTTCGATTCCCCATCTGACACAGGGTGTTTTTTTAATATTTTGTATTTTAATCCGGTTATGTTATATCTGTCCTCATCTCGACAAAATTAACAAGAGTGGGGGGAGGGGGGGGATGTCGAGTCAAACATACAAACTGGATGTATAAAAAAAAAGGCACGTGACGTCACTCGCAGTCAAATTATCGGTAAAGTGGCAATACACTGGTATTTCTACTAATCTAGGTTAATCTTTTGCCTCTCGAGAGCGGCAAAGATTGATTGACGGAGCGTTTGTTTGTAAACATGCCCTTTCCTTATATATTAAAAACAAATGACATACGCTGAATGCAACCATTTATCATCTGCAGATGTCACCGGATCATCCTCAGAAGTGCATCGCAAAGCGTCGCCAATTGCTCATAGTGCAGTACTAGTACAACGTTAAACCCAACCAACAAGCAGGACGAAATTTAGGGTAGAATCATAGATCGTCTCCAATTGCTCATTGCATAAGCTCTAATGAGATATTGGATCCACACAACTCATATTCTGTGGAGTTGCTTGTTCGTCGAAGGTTCGTACTGCCCAATAATGATCAGACTTATAAGAAAAATGTGTTTGGATACGAAATGCTTTCATTTTAGCTTAAAAAAAAAAAAAAAAAAAAAAAAAAAAAAAAGCTTTGTGTTTTAATATATAATGTTTTGTTTTATTTAAATTTATGTGAAAGTCTTGATCATATATTTTTTTAATGTCGTTATTAAAAACTTGGTGTTAGTGCTCTTGCAATTGTTATTGACACAGCTTATTTAACTGAAATATTAAACATTATTTAGAATTTCGATTAAGTAAGTCTCAATCTGGTAAATTATCTGGTTTTTGTTAATCTATTCTGGATTCTCAAGTGCTCGACAGCGTGTGGAGTTCGTTAGACTATCAAAAAGAATGAACATCTACAGCTATTAAATCTTCATTGCAATGAAATTCCGAAGAATGCAGTCGCCAAACAGGCGCTTTTTTTTTTTTTTTTTTTTAATATTGCAGACATGCTTTCATTTTTAATAATTTTTTATGGCTTATCATTTGCGACTCAGCAGCTAATATTTTAGGAAGATGCTATTAATGATTAAATCTTATGCCAGAATTTTTTTCAAGAAAATCGGCGATTAGCACTTCAAAGAGTTCCCTTGTTAGTAAAGGCTGTGATTAAAGCCAAAAAAAAAAAAAAAAAAAAAAAAAACAATTACCAATAAAAGAATAAAGAGACATCACAACATTAAACGAGAAAGGTGAATAAATACGCAGTTAACGTCTGTAAACCGGAGTGAAATATCTGTTAATTTTTAAATTATTTGAAACACGAGGAGAATGTTGAGTTGTACGATAATAAATCGATTTATCGATATTCTAACAAGTCAGTATCTCATATATTTGATTAACTATTCTGTAGTAAATAATATATAAACAAGTCTACAATTAGCAATATTATTTATCAATCCATCAGTCATGAATTTAGAGATATTAGAGTGTGAGATTCATTTTTTTTTTTTTTTTTTTTCTTTCTTTCTTTCTTTTTTTTTTTTTTTTTTTTTTTGTAATACCAACTATGTGAAAAATACCGAGGAAAATGTGGGGTATGCCGAATGGGAAAATGTGGGAAGGCCGAGTGAGAATTATGTGGGAAATGCGTAGTGGGTAATCAGCCAGGGTAGCTCAGTGGCAGTACATCCGCACGATTAATAGAGTGCTTGGCTTCGATCCTTAGCTCTGGCAGTTTGTATTAAAAATAAAAAGTAAATAAAATAAAAAATCTGATGTGGACCCCACATGACTTCCTTATACAACCACAAGAATATACATATTTTTATGAAAACATTGACAGTTTTGCGTGAGATAACAAATTCGTAAATAAACAGGCAGTTTCCAATCCACGAACATTCCTTAAAAAAAAAAAAAAAACTAGTACTATTATTTATGCCGCCGAGACAAATATACTAGTTTTCTCAGGAATAGTACTCAAAGGCTTTTTACAGAATATGTCATTAGCAAATGCTCGGCTTAGAGTACAGTCGGTAACAAAACTGTCCGAACACTAGCAAAAATTCCTATGTAAAAAAAGTACACTTCATATGGTTTTGTTAAATAAATCCTTGTCGAATCCTGTTTTTAGACTGACTAAGAACAGGATTCGACAAGGATTTATTTAACAAAACAGTATGAAGTGTACTTTTTTTACATAGGAATTTTTGCGAGTGTTCGGACACACCGACTGTACAATGAAAATCATTCGAGTATAGGAAGCCCAGTTTTGTTCTCTTTGTAAAAAATTAGTGGCGGGAACCGATAAATTTTACTAAAATAATTAATTCAGTTAAAATTGAGAAAGTGTTTCTGGCTATCCTGAAATAACGTTTGCCGCAAAATTTGATTGCTAATCTCGCCATACGGCAAATAAGTAGCCAGCGTAGATTTTTTTTATCTTGGCATCGAATTTGGTAATTCGGTGTCGAATTTAGCGACTTGGCGAGCGAATTTGGTGAAAACTTGCAGTTTAGGGTTGCCAAAGTTTGGAAGCTCTAACTTCAATAATAACAGAGTTCTGGAATATTCTGGAAAAATTCCTTAACTTATTGCGCAGAACTAAATTCTTCGAAAGTTCTATAAATGACTCACAAGACTATTAAAAAAGAAGAGTTATTCTCGATGATTGTAAACTAAAATTTTCCTATATCTTTACGTGTTACTTTCTACACGGTATACAGTAAAAGGGGAAACAGGTGAAAGTTTTTTCATTTGCACGAAGGCATAATAAGTGATAATAATAATTGATTAATAAAATATAATAAATGTAACTTATAATTCCATTGGCCAATCCCCTCCCCCCCCCCCCCCCCCAAATCTTCTTCTTGCTGCAAATGATCATGTTATAGAATTTTTCATCTCTTTAGGCCCTCATAAGATATTTAACAGTTAAAATATTTCTTTTCTCCACTATAAATCAAATTTATAGCCATAAAATTACCGAAAAGTGGTAAAAATAGGGGGGCATCTCCAAAAAACGGTGGATGTAGGGCAAAATGGCCGTCATTTTCGGATTCAGGAGGTCATTTTACATAAGAATTCACAAAAATGGTGTTGGGAGCAATTTTCATGCCGAGCAGTGTTATTTATCTCTTAATTTCATGTGAAGCGTAGAAGAAGGGACTATATTAACAGCAGCAAAATAATGCTGCTGTGTATGTCTATGTGAACACTGCCTTAATTTGAACACACCCTAGTTAGGTGGGATCTCTTTAGTAGAATTTAGAATGCACATATGTAACAGGCCACATTATCCTACGCACATGGCCCTATTTCCTAGCTTTAACAAGACAATCAGTCATAATTCAAATTTGTTCATTTTTTAATAATTTATTTAAAAAATAAGAAATAATAATCATACCAAACTTATACATACACATATACATAAATGCCAACATTTTAATCTATTCCGGCGTATTTTTAGCCCCGCCTTTATTTCGCACCACTTTATTTATAGAAATATTTTCTTCAATATATAAATTTGATAAAATAAAAATAAATTACTCTTAAAAAATAAGTCGTATGAAATAAAGGCGGGACTTAAAATGCTCCGGGATAAATTAAAATGTTGGCATCTATGCATATATGTCAGGGGTCGTACTCTCCGCCCTTTTTTCAGGACAATTTAAGAAATAAAAAAATTCTGCCTTTTTTCCCACCACTAATTTCATGCAGAAATAATCATGGTATATCTCTAGTAATGTGGCATGATCGAACAGGATAGATATTGTTTTATAAAAATAGTGGTAGCAATAAATTTGAAAACCTCTCATTCATGAGAGTCCCCTGAAAAAAAAGGCGGACAGTACGCCCCCTGATATATACCGTAATTTTCTGCGTATAATCCGCATGTCAGGTAAGTCAGTTCTGCACCAGAAATTTTAATTAGCGAACGAGGATCTATTTGTACGAGCTGTTACTTCAAAATAATATAAATTTCTAAGTTAAAGAAAATTTCTGGTGGAGGAATGACATATTTTATCTGCGGATTATACGCAGAAAATTACGGTATATATAAACAGGAAGGAGGAAAAGACCTTAAAATAAAAAATTATATAATTGCATTTAAATATAGATACCTTTTTAAGGTCCATGTTATTCTTCTGGTCTTTTGCTTTATTCATTGCAATATTAGGAAGTTCTTTGATCTAAACATAAAATTTTAAATAATATTAACAAAAGATAAAAATAACCTGGACGAAATTATAACAATATTTATCAAAAATGACAGCAAATCCCTTTAAATAATAGATGATCAATATCAGGTTAATCAAATAATGTTAAAAGTGTTAGCATAACAGTTGACATTATCAAGGAATATGAAAACTTTTGGCCAATAATTGAACATAACTAATTTTAATATAGTAATAGTTAACTTAATATCAGGGGTCGTACTCTCCGCCCTTTTTTCAGGATATTCTAAGATATTATTACCGTAATTTTCTGCGTATAATCCGCAGATAAAATATGTCATTCCTCCACCAGAAATTTTCTTTAACTTAGAAATTTATATTACTTTGAAGTAACAGCTCGTACAAATAGATCCTCGTTCGCTAATTAAAATTTCTGGTGCAGAACTGACTTACCTGACATGCGGATTATACGCAGAAAATTACGGTATTACTGCCTTTTTTTCCCACCACTAATTTCTTGCAGAAATACATCTGGTATTTTTGCAGTAATGTCCCATGATTATACAGGGTACAGATTATTTTATAAAAATAGTGGTAGCAATAAATTTTTAAATTTCACATTCATGAGAGTGTCCTAAAAAAAGGGCGGAAAGTACAACCCCTGCTTAATATATTAAAAAAAAAAAAAAAAAACTTTGACTCATCCAAAATATTTAATATAGTAAAACAGCTAACGTCAATAAATGTCTTATCTCCTGAAATATTTCATATGTTTTTATTTCCATAATTGAAACATACTAATATGTGAATAATATGGATGAAAGCTACTATTTTATCATTTATATGCAGGTAAAGTAATTTTGTATACACTAACACGTTCGCTACCGATCCCGCGCTAGCGTGGGATGTGACATATTGCTTTACAGGTGAAAATTTACTTTAGGCTGCCGCTTGGCGAAATTTCGAAAATCGCCAAGACGGTGCCATTTCGGATCGTGTTCCGAATAGCAACCCTCCACCGGCGGCGTACGATCGAACACCGGCGATCTAACTAAGGCTCATATATATACGATCAGGCGCATCAGGCATTTTGTTGCCTTAGAGTTGCCACATGTACCCTGCGCGTTTCTCTGATAAACAAACGACAAACATTTTTTTTTATCGTCTGACGTTACTTTACAGTAACTTGTTTTATTATATTTCATAATTTTAGCTAAGTAAACTATGATATGGAAGTTTGTTTAACGATAAACTGCTATAATCATTCAAGAAGTGAATATAAAGTGTTCAGAGACCTTCTATTACGAGTTTAAAAATGGCGGTGACGAACCGGCCTATTATTTTATTTAGGGGCTCTAAATCTAACCTAACAAAGAGATACATCGGGAGAAAAAATATCGAAAAAAAAAAAAAAAAACGCAGAACAAAAGGAAAATTTTCATAAAATAGAATAAAAAAGAATTATGAAATTATTAAGAATTCCTAACTAATCACAAATAAAAGAATAAAACTTAGATCATACAGTTACACCAAATGTTAAAGTACCACCAAGCTAACACGAAGTTGTACACCAAAATGAGGTTAATCGATGTGATCGAAGCAACACTACATTTTCTGGGGACAACCTTTATTTAAAGGCATTTTTCTACGTCTTCAAAAATTGTATAAAGTAAATGATTTATCATTAATATTTTATTTATAGTCCTCATTTGTTAAAAATGAAAAAATACATCCGCAACTGAATAATTATAGCAAATTTTAACGGTTCTGTATAATAATGGTACTCTGATCTGTTTACCCTCTGATCTATAACCCCTATCCCAAATGCACGAGATTAAAAAATATGCAAAGTTTTGTACTGTAGCAATCAGTATTGGCATGAAATTCAAAAATAAGCCTCTAAAATTCAAAAGTACCTCTTAAGTTCTAATTTCCCTTCCGTGAAGGATCAAAATTTTGATGGTATGTTTTCAGACCACCTCGAGGGGTAGCTCAGACGATTGCCAATTGCCCATTGTGCAGCATTAGTGTGACGTAAAACTCAACCAACCAGACAACACTAACGCAAACATCAGAAATATTCATATTTAAAAATAGATGGTTGGTTAGATTTTACACCACACTAGTGCTGCGCAATAGGCAATTGGTGACGGTCTGAAATCACCCCTAGAGGTGGTCCAGAAGCATGCCATCGAAATTTTGATCCTCCCGGAAGAATATTTCAAAATAGAATGCTTTCTGTCTAATAAAACACGCATGATCAATACGCGACCAATGTGATGACGTCAGTGATTTAATATTTTATCTTAGAGCCCCTAAATAAAATAATAGGCCGGCGCATCACCGCCATTTTTTTTGCCTCCGAAGAGGACACCATTCCCGCTTGGCGTCCTTATCGCTTCCCTAATGATTTTAGGAATCTTGATCTGAAGCTAATCCGGTCAAGATAAGAGCAATAAGTAACAATAATATTCCTAAAAAACACATTTTTTTCACAGTACATTCTCAGGATGTCATTTTATTCTGAGGATATCCTATGAATGTACGATGTATTGTTAGGGCGGTTTCTGTTTCTTTTACAAAATGTCGCCAAAACTCAAATATACAGTAATAGAAGGTCTGTGAACACTTTATATTCACTTCTTGAATGATTATAGCAGTTTATCGCTAAACAAACTTCCATATCATAGTTTACTTAGCTGAAATTATGAAATATAATAAAATAAGTTACTCTATAATAACGTAAGACGATAAAAAAAATGTTTGGGGTTTGTTTATCAGAGAAACGCGCTGGGTACATGTGGCAACCCTAAGGCAACAAAATGCCTGATGCGCCAGCTCGTATATATAGGAGCCTTATTTTATCTGCTTAGTACTAACGAAACTATTTGCTAAGGAAATTTAACTTATTACTCATTAGCTCTAGAGTTTGCTTTTACCGAGCAGACGAATTTTCATACGTTTGACGTCATACAGCGTATTGATGTGACACATTACGCAAACAAGCAAAGGTAAACACAAAGCCCATAACATCTGGCGATGTAGCGCTCTTGTGAAATACGCCAAACATAATCGGCAGGTTAAAGGGAAAAAAAGGTCGTTTCCAATATTAGTCACGTGAGATCGGCACCGAACGTGCTAAGCGATTAAAAAAAAAAAAAAAAAAAAAAAAAAAAAAAAAAACGCACTGCAGAAAAAACGACATACCTTTTCACGGTTCGTACGGGCATTATTTTTTTCCTGAGTCTTATACCAGCAATTTTGTAGAACGATTTTCGTTATAAAGTAAGTCTATACGATTAAGGTGAATTTTATTGTTTTAGAATACTGGTGTGAGACTCAGGGAAAAAAATAAGGCCCGTACGAACCCTGCTTTTTTATTTGTACCGTAATTTTCTGCGTATAATCCGCATGTCAGGTAAGTCAGTTCTGCACCAGAAATTTTAATTAGCGAACGAGGATCTATTTGTACGAGCTGTTACTTCAAAATAATATAAATTTCTAAGTTAAAGAAAATTTCTGGTGGAGGAATGACATATTTTATCTGCGGATTATTAGCAGAAAATTACGGTAATAACTTTAATGTTTGAAACAAATAAAACTGTCTTGTTTGCATAATACCAAAAGGATAAAATGACATACTTGCCAATATACTAATTAGTAATCCGTAAAATTGTTATCCCCGCCCTTCTTTTCACACCAGTAAATTTTTAAAATAATATTCCTCAAATGCAATTACGATTAAATAAGAAGAAAAACATTCTAAAATTATATTGGTGTTAAAAAGAAGGCGGGGCTAACAATTTTACGGAATACTAATTAGTATGTTGGCAAGTGTGAAATGATACCTATGTACATTTTCGATTTAATAATTCGCTTTATTGCACTCTACGAAGTACTTTTTAAAAATCTGCATAAAACTTTCTTTTTGAACATAATGCAATAACCATACACTTTGTTTCTATTATGATTTATTATATGAAATAAACAAGTTATATTTTAATATATGAAATAAAACTATTTATTTGTTAGGTCTAAGCTATTTTTTATTAAAAATATGTATTCTGCATTGAGTTAATTCCATCTTTATATGGAATTATTGCCTTAATGCACAATGACATAGTTTTATACAGTGTTTTAATATAAATCTCAGAAATTTCGATATGCCAAATATCACAAATATTTTTTTCTAGTTCTGGCAGAGTTATAGGCTGCAAATTTTGAATCCTTGCCCCTATCCCCCGCCTTTTTATAGACGAAACATTTTCGAGTGGATCGAGATTAGGACTATTTCCTTGTCTGGTAAAGAAGAAATTCTATTATATCCTTTGTGGGATTTAACTTAAAATGAAAAAAGTTATGATTATACATAGAATTATAGGTTCTCATGGGAATGGATAGAAAATTTAGACGAATTTAGAAAATTTAGATTTGAAGTGAATAAATTTACCACAGATGCCGTGTAGTAAGATGCATTGTCATCTTGAAATGCTGATTGCGGAAATGTCCAAGATACCTCCAAAATAGTCAGTCAGGTACCACTTTTACGAAGATTGTGTTTTATTTCGAGTTAATTGATCCCTTGAGCATAAAAGTTTGCCGGACTGTTTGAAAAGTTATGTATCTCTGTACCATAATGTACGGAGAATGTGTCACTGTTTTAAAAGTGCGATTTTCATTAAGCCGGTCATGTTTTCGTTGTCAGATCTGCTTGTTTTCTTTAGCTCGAAATAAGTTAAACTTGACTCGTCAAAGAGAATCAGTTCAGCCCAATAATTAACTAATAATTTTTGTTAATTTTTTAGCCTACTGAGGTCTTTCTTTCCTATTTCTCTTCACTAAGAATGGGATTTTTTCAAATTTTTTGTCATATAACCTGCTTTGTTTAATAGTTGCTGTACTGTAGTTAAAGAAATTATGCTGTTAAACACTTTTTCTGAATCTCTTTTATGTTCTAAATGTAATACAAACCGATTTTACAAGCAATGGCTTTTTAACTTACGGTCATCTCGCTTGGATGAGTAACATGGCCGCCTAAAATCAAATTTCCAGTTTAAACGGCCGAAAAATTTTATATCTTGCTAAAAACCCTTTTACTAATATTTCGTTAACATTTAATTATTTTGCCATCTCATGTATTAAAATATTTTTTTTTTTTTCCTTCAAAAATTTATACTTTTCGTGGCATCGTTAACTGCCTTATTCTTACCATTTTTGAAATAATTTCTAAAATTACAATTTTACTGACAATTGCATTTTGTTTTTAACACTGGACTCAAAGCTAAAGTGTATGTGGAGGACAACATAATAAAATCTGTTCGAAAATTTATTTTTAAACGATAAAATTGACGGTTGTAAAAGGCAAAAAGAAAAATATCCAAGTGCGGCTCTTTTTTTTTTTTTTTTTTTTTTTTTTGTCGCTTAGTGTAGATCCGCTAAGTATTGTAAAAAAAAAAAAAGGTGTCTCTCTCTCTATATATATACATATATTATATGTCCATATTTTTGTGAATATACACTATCTACCACTAAATATTTGGACACTTTTGAATAGACGTTTTATCAAATGTATACAAGTGTTCTCTAGGAATTATCTTGAGATTGTAGCAGCAGAGCTTCCAACTTTTATAATTTATTCATGAGCATTTTTAGCCCCGCCTCTTTTTCATACCGGAAATTTTGAAAAATGATTTTCTTCTTATTTAATCGTTGTCACATATTAAAGAGAAGTAATCTACAAAATTTCTGGTGCGAAAAGAAGGCGGGGCTAAAAATGCTCGTGAATAGATTATAAAAGTTCGGAACTCTTTGTAGAAGTATAAAGAATATGTTATAACTCATATATTTCAGTAAAAGTTTTCTCCTGGAGAGGAACGGGAACCGGTAAAAGATTAAATCAAAAATCTTTTAGATCACCCTGGAAAAGTAATGCATGAAATGCGTTTTGGCTGTAGTTGTTGTTTTTGGCTACCATGGAGGTATAACGGTTTCTTTAAAAAAACCACAAAAAAAATTGCCACTTTTTTAATTATGACACGAAAGGTATTAGAGCCAGTGCAAAGCTATTTTTTTTAAGAAACTTAGCATACTACATTATACACAACATACTGCAATCAGAATGCAAAAATGTTAAATAGCTTACGAAATAGCTTACGAAATTTGTTTGAGAATTTTTACTAAATAATTTTTAACTACGCATGCGCAAGCTTTAAAAATATTTTTATTTGCATAATTTAATCGTTTGCTCCTTCAACTCGAACGTCGCTCGAGAGGCGCCATGACCTATTAAGTTACTATATATCTTACCGTAATTTTCTGCGTATAATCCGCATGTCAGGTAAGTCAGTTCTGCACCAGAAATTTTAGTTAGCGAACGAGGATCTATTTGTACGAGCTGTTACTTCAAAATAATATAAATTTCTAAGTTAAAGAAAATTTCTGGTGGAGGAATGACATATTTTATCTGCGGATTATACGCAGAAAATTACGGTACATCAAATATAGACATAAAATATTTATATTTAAAATTCTTATGTTTTATATTTTGCATTTTTTTTTTTTTTTTTTTTATTAAAACTATTGTTGGGTACCTCATTAAGCTTACTAAAAGATGGTTCGAATGCAAAAGGTTACTTTTCAATCGCACTTCAGGTTCGCACATTTGAAAAATACAAAGTGGTCAACGTAAAAGAGGCCACTGACAAAAAAGAAGGCGCAACCTTCGTAAAAGAGGTATAAACTTGCATTATGCTTGCCTTTTATTACGCGACCAGCATACATAAGGATAGCCAGATCTTATATTACGTTTGATTTTACGTTGGGTACCTTGTACCAGGGGGTCATTGTCCCCACTTTTTTTCCAGTACACTTTCAGGGATAAGAAATTTCCGTCTCTGTAGATACCTTTTTTTTTTTTTTTTTTTTTTTTTTTGCTGAAATCTTGATTGTATTTTTAATGTTATATGCCGTGGTTAAACAACGTAAACATTATTGTATAAGAATAGCGGTTGTGAAAAAGGAATAAATTTCACATTCCTGAATGTGTTCTGAAAAAAAGAAGGAAAGTACGACCCCTGCTGTACTTCTATACTTTTAAATAGATCTCTTACGCAATTCTAATTCTATTCTCAAGCCATGCCCTGTTAAAAGCATTTTTCTAGTACAAAAAGTTATTCCGTCAGTACCGGAAAAATTAGGAAATTTTATATGCCGAGCACCAAATATCTGGAAAATAGCTTCGAGTTGTTGGGTTACCCGTGCGAAAAAGGTTTCGAGGGCAAACGGTTAATGGACAAATGTATTGACCTACTTAGATGGAAAACCTCAAAAATTTTCCTGTAAGTTCAAAAAGTTATGAAATATAGAATGAACAGAATTTCAGTCCTTCTCAAAATAAAAGAAAAACTATATGGAGGTTTACTCACATTTTTATTTTGATTCCATTAATGGTAACACAGTGTTAGCTAATTGTAAATAAATATTGATAAAATCAATCAACTTATCATCAAACATTTCTTTTTGTGTGTGTGTATGTGTGTGTGTGTGAGAGAGAGAGAGAGAGAGGAACTGAAATCCTGTTCATTGTATCTCTCATAACTTTTTGAATTTACACGACATTTGTTTGGGATTTTTATATAAGTAGCTGAATACCTTTGGATTTTAAATTATGCAAATAAAAAATTTTTAAAGATTGCGTATGGGTAGTTAAAAATTATTTAGTAAAAATGCTCATATTTAGTGAGATATTTACAATTTTTTAATTCAGATTGTAGTATTCTGTGTCTAATGTAGTACGCCAAGTTCCTTAAAAATGGCTTTGCACTGGTTCCAATACCCTACATGTTATAATCAAAAGAGTGGTAAATTTATTTTTTGCCATTTTTTAAAGAAACCTTTATATCTTCGTGAATATACGTGGTAGCCTCATAAAAACTTATTCAGATATTTAGAAGAATTCTTGTAATCACATGCTACAGCCAAAACGCATCTCAAACACTACATTTTACCAAAACAGTCCAAATACGAAACAGTTTGAGTTTTGTTTAAATATTTACTGGTCTCCTTTTCCTCCTCAGGACAAAACTTTTGCTGAAATATATGAAGTATAACATTAGAGATGCCAACATTTTAATTTATTCTGGAGCATTTTTAGTTACGCCTTTATTTCATACCATTTTTATTTTTAAGAGTATTTTTTCATAGCCTCCTAAACTAGATGCCTGTCGCGTGTCTTGGAAACTTGGCAACAGTTGAAGCGGTAGACAGCGCCACCTGGTACAGATTGCACGACTTTTTTTATTTAACTGTCACCAATGATTTTAAAAAGTGATATATGATATATATAATTGACGTTTTTTCGATTCTATTCGCCTTTTATGTATATCATATCCCACTTTTAAAACTTTTTTGGTGGATGATGAAAAAAAAAGTCGCGAAATCTGTACCAGGTGCCGCTGTCTACCGCTTCAACTGTTTCCAAGTTTCCGAGCAACGCGACAGGCTTCTAGTTTAGGAGGCTATGATTTTTTTCTTATTTTAGCTTTCTTATAAATTGGATAAAAAATATTCTATAACTAAAGTGGTTCGGAATAAAGGCGGGGCTAAAAATGCTCCGGAATAAATTAAAATGTTGGCAACTAGGTAATATGTTCTTCCTTTCAAAATTTCAAGAAAATTCTGAAAGAATATTTGACAAAACGTCTAAATTCGAAAGTATCCAAACACTTCTTGGTAGATAGTGTATATATATATATATATATAACGATGGAGAATATGAAATATTCAAGTAAAATGCAATACCTTTATACATATCACCTGTACGTTGAGTTCCCAACTTCCCAACTTTTATAATTTATTCACGAGCATTTATAGCCCCGCCTCTCTTTCATACCGGAAATTTTGAAAAATGATTTTCTTCTTATTTAATCGTTGTCACATATTAAAGAGAAATAATCTACAAAATTTCTGGTCCGAAAAGAAGGCGGGGCTAAAAATGCTCGTGAATAAATTATATAAGTTGGGAACTCTGCCTGTACGGACCTGCAAATCATCAGAAGCACGTCAAGCGTCTTCACTGGGCCTCAAATATGAACGGTAGTTCACATTGTGTCAATAAGAAGAAAAAGATTCTGTATCATACTTCTTAATGTATCAAGATTTAGACTTTTTTGGAGTTAAGTTTTATGAATTCAGTAATCTATTTACAAACCAGTAAAATGAGAGAAAACTTTGTCATTTACTGTAGGGAAATTGAATAAGTCAGTAGTCTGATTCCCATAAATTTATTTCCACAAACAGGTGGTTCATGTTAATTTATTCTCCAAGATGACAATTTGAGTAGTATCAAATTCTAATTATTAAAAATTATCTGCAATTTTTTAAAACTTAATTAACTTAACTATTTTTAATAATAATTTCAAAATAAAATTTTTATATTGCAATTATTCATTATTTTCTGTAAAATACTTCCCCGTTTCATATTATTTAAAGAAATGGTATTCCACTTTTTTCTTCATAATTACTCCATATTACCCGCTTGGTCATTATTAACACTTTCGCGACCGCTAACGCGAATTCATGTCATTTGAAAATCTGTAACTCCACCAGTGGGCGTTTCTTTAAGTTACATAGTTTATATTATTTCTGATCAATACACCCAATATTTACATTTGTACAATCAATGCATTATGAATACAAATATACTTTGATTGCACCCTCCCCTCTGGCAGAAGCCTTCTTAAACTTCCAATCAATACAACTGGGCCTGCAAATATATCCAATAAGACCACTAACACAAGTCACCAGGTGCTTTAACTGTCAAAGCCTGGAACACCCAACGACTACCTGCTCAAGCAAACAATACTGCTCTCATTGTTCAGGTACACACAAAAATGAGCAGTGCAATTTCAGGCCCAACTGCATAAACTGTCAGAGGGAAAACATGTACAGACTGAAAAATGGATTATCTCCAATAAAATCAGACCACCCGGCCTACTCCAACAAATGCCCCATCTATGAAGAAAGATATAAATTCTGCCGTGAAACACTGGACAAAAAATATCCTATGGTAGCCCTAGGCGCAGCAAGAATTTCGAGAAGAGATGCTGCTACCTGCAACCGCCTAACCCATTAGTCCAACTCTCGCCAACGAAGTAACCAAAACAACCAACAGAATAAATCTAGGATCCGCACAGTCCAACAATCCAGATCCCGCCCAAGGAGCTACAGGAGATCACAGGAAACAAGATCAAGAAGTCGCCAGACACGCCAAAACACCAGACCAAGCCTCAATCCAGGGTCCGAAAGAGTCACTCCACAAGACAAAGACTACCCTCCATCAGACAGCAGAGAGCACCCATCCACTAGGCCAATATATCCATACCAATTCTTCCCAATCCCACCTCCATTATCTGCAGATTCAAATCATCTTACACAGCTCTTCATGGACTACCTCAGAAAATACTCTGCGACAACCTACCAACCCACTCCTCTCGGAGCCAGCAGAAGTCCAGGCATCAGTAACTCCGACGATCCATTATCTTAACTATGGAGCAAGCAGGTAAACAACGTCCTAATTTATCTAATTCCGTTTCAACCCAAAATAAAAATTTTAAATTCAAAGCAAAACGCAAAAAAGTTCTCTCCTCCTCCTACCAAAAAGCAGCATCTTCTTCGACCACCCCACAATCAAACTCCATAGACAGTCTTCGTGTCCTGCAGGTCAACCTCAACAGATGCAAGGCGGCAAACTCGGCGGCGCAAGTATATATGGAGAAAAACTCCATTGATATTGCGCTGCTGCAAGATGCCTATTGCACTCGAGAGGGCGACCTGTATGGTTTCCCTGCCTCCTGGTCCAGATTCAGCTCTAATCAACACTCCGCGCATGTACTCATCAACACACAAAATCTTAACTACACTCACCTTTTCACTGGGGAGCATTGTGTCTTTCTGACTTTGACTACACTTGAAGGCGAACTGATCCTTGGCAGTGCCTACGCTGCCCCCTCTTCTGATTTCTAGGAATGTCTGCAAGAATGGCAATTTCTCATCACTCAAAAATCTCTTTTTCTCTGTGGCTGCGACCTCAATGCAAATTCCCCATTATGGTGTTCACCGCGTGAGGACGCTAGAGGGAGCAGCCTAATTGAATTCATAGCTTCAAATAACCTCTGTCTAGCCAATATTGAAAATTCGCACCCAACTTTCGAAAAAAATGAAGCCAAGGGCTGGCCAGATTTTACCCTTGTTAATCCTAAAACTTTTGCAATCATTAACGACTGGTCAGTCCTGGATATCCACAATAGTTCTGATCATAAATATATTACTTACTCATTAAATTCGACTCTCTCAACCACTTATTCTAAAAGATTTGCAACCGCACATGGTAATTTTAATAAATTCAAAAAACAACTCAAATTTAATACTTCCTCTCTACATAATACAATGTCTTCAGTAGCAAACACTAATCAACTAGAGCGCGCAACTTCTGACTTAATCAAATCAATACATTCAGCCGCCTCCTCTGCCTTCAGACTCAAAAAATCGGGGAGGCAGTTCGTCTACAACTTCTGGTCCCCCCAGCTACGCTCCATGCGTAACCAGCTAACCGCGCTTAAGAGACAATTAAAATATCTAGACCCAACATTACACCCGCAACAAAAACTAAAGATTAAAGAACTCTCGGCCCAGTTCAAAAAACAGGTAAATACTGCTAAAACTTGCGCATGGAGAAAGTTCTGCTCCACACAAACCAATAAATTTGGCACCGCTCAAAAATTCTTCACCAATAAATATTTTACCCCAACAGAGCTGAAACTTCAACGACCTCCAGCTCGATCCTCTAAGCGTAATAACCTAGAATATATCACGAGCATTCTTTTTCCATCTAGTAAATACCCTAATTTCAATCCTCCTCCCTTCTCAGCTCCCTCGGATGACCCTTTCACGGAGCCTGAGGTTAGGGCTACTCTGCACAGTTTCAATGTTAAGAAAGCGCCAGGTCCAGATCATATAGGCTTTAAAATACTTAGACATACATTCTACACAATTCCCCAAATCATTACTAACTGGACAAACCTCTGTCTTAAATTCCAATATTTTCCAATAATTCTACGAAAAGGAGAGGTGGTGTACTTTCTGAAGCAGGGGAAGCTCCCCTCTGAGCCAACTTCATATAGACCAATCTGTCTTTTGCCCACTCTAGGAAAACTACTCGAAAAACTCATCGTTACTAGATTAAATTACTTTTTAGAAACCAATAATTTACTGCATACACACCAATATGGGTTCAGAGAGGGTAGATCGTGCGAAATGCTTTTGGAACAAATCCGGAGCTCCTGCGCCCTCAACGCAAGTGCAGGGATGGAACACGGGCGCAGAATTCATACCACTACGAATGTAAGAAAATTTTCTACTTCTTAAATCAACGATATTATAGGCAGAAAAATTTCTTAAACAGATTCCGGTATGAATTCTGCGCCCGTGTTCCATCCCTGCAAGTGCTAAAGAATACACCACTCTCATCTCCCTCGATATTAAAGGTGCTTTCGATAACATAGAGTGGCCCCACATTCTCAATACTCTACGCGATCTCAACTGCCCGGGCAATATAGCGGGAATCATTGCTTCCTACCTTTCCAATAGAAAAATTTTAATTAGTTGGGGTAACGGCTACTCAGAAAGATCTCAATCAAAAGGCTGCCCTCAGGGCTCATGCCTAGGACCAACTCTTTGGAACCTCATAGCAAACAAAATCCTGCTGCGCATGAACTCTGGGGGTTTCAAAACTTACGCATACGCAGATGATTTCTCGTTACTTCTCTCGGGCAGAATTAGAAAAGATCTGGAGGTTCAGGCCCAGGAGGCTCTCTCTCTTTTCAATAATCTTCTAAAACAACTAGATCTATCTCTCTCCCCAGGTAAAACACAGGCCTTAACATTCTCTCACCCAAGACAATTGAAAAGAATGGCTGTGATGAGAATTGACGGCGTCAGTGTCAGACATGTTCCTCATATCAAGGTCCTTGGCATCACGGTCGACAGGGGTCTCAAATGGCTAGCCCACATTAAAGAACTTAAATTGAAAACTCTCACACACTATCACAATGCAGCTAAAATGGTTGGAAGGAGGTGGGGAATCTCCACCTCCTTTCTTAAAATATGGTACTCAACAATAATAGAAAAAATATTAACTTACGGGGCTGGCATTTGGGGGGGTAACCTGTCGGTTGCTGCTCAGACAAACTTAAACTCAATCCAGAGGAACTTCCTCCTCCAATTATCAAGAGGATATAGAACAATCTCCACTGACGCCCTCACTGCTGTTACGGGCATTCCCCAAGTCCATCTTCAGCTTCAACAGACGTACTTAAAAACAAACATTCTTCAATTAAAAAATATTTCTTTGGCAAAAACCCTTTTTCCAAACACAGAAATACAACCCACAGTCAATAGTTGGAATATTCATCCCGGCAAAGATGTTGCTTCACAAATAGTTAATTGTAACAAAAATAGCTTTTCTCCTTCTGCTCCTGTGGCTATCTACACTGATGGCTCCAAAACGGACCACGGTGTGGGTGCGGCCTTTTGTGTGATGACCGATGGTTCGGTTGTCCATCAGTGGGCGGGCAGACTGGCCAACTATAACTCTGTTTTCCAAGCGGAATTATTCGCGATCCAAATGGCCATAGACTGGGTTATGACTAATATTAATAACTATCCCTCCCATAATATTTTCAGTGACAGTCTGTCAGGTCTTCTAGCCATTGCTAGCCACAGGAGTAAACATCCACAGGTTATCTCAATTAAATCAAAACTTATTAATCTGGCTAAACATCTTTCCCTGGCACATGTTTTTGCCCACAGGGGAGTTCTCGGCAATGAACTTGCTGATTCACTGGCCAAGGCAGCCACCGAAAACAATTCAATAGATTTTTCACTCCCTGCCCCTCCCTCATACGTTAAACAAGTATTAAAACAACAATTACTTAGAGATTGGCAGGAACTGTGGGATACTTCTCCAAAGGGAAGATACACCTTTAATCTCATCCCACTCGTAAACTTAAATTCTTGGTGTCTTTCCCCCCCCCCCGTGACTGCTTTTCTGACAGGTCATGGCCCATTTCCATCCTATTTATACAGATTTCATTGCCGACGCTCTCCTCTGTGTCCTTGCGGGGAGGAGGGAACTCCTAATCACTATTATTACTACTGTAGTTTAACTTCTGCCTTCCACTTAAGAAATCCCACTCCCAGGCCAGCCGATTGGCTGTTTAATATCCTCAATAGAAAAAGCCTGCTTTCTAAACTAAATAATATATTTGAATTCCTTATGAATATGACTAATCTCAGAGATTAATCTCACATCTGCTTGCTCTTGCTTTAAGCCACTTGCTCCACCTTGCTCTACTTGCTTGTCACTTTTACAAGCCTTAAGCCACTTGTCACTTTTCTACCAGCATAGAACATGCCGCTCCTTGTCGCGTGGGAGACCTGTCTCTAGCGGCTTTTGTAATTTTTTTTTTTTAAAGAGTTTAAATAAACTCCGGAAGAGGGGCCTAGCATAGCTGGAATCGCTCGACACTGCTCCTAGAGCGGTGAGCGGCACCTCTTCCCTGTTAATATACTTTGATTAGAATGAGTATAATTTAAATGTATGTATATCTATCTTTTCTATAAACATGAATACAGAAAATATTGATTTAAAATAATGCAATATGGAAGAATAACGCCCACAGGTGGAGCTTACTGTGAAAAATATAAAAACGTGCGGT
Organism: Salticus scenicus; assembly: GCA_963930645.1. Lineage (NCBI taxonomy): Eukaryota > Metazoa > Arthropoda > Arachnida > Araneae > Salticidae > Salticus > Salticus scenicus. The sequence goes on from OZ005657.1 coordinate 114,797,570, forward strand.
CGCGAAAGTGTTAAATGAAAAAACTTTTTTTTTTAAGGTGCCTGCCTACCTTTAAAATACAATTTTCGGACAAAACTCCCATTTTCTATTTTTGGTTTTGTATTCAAGCCTGGCATTTTAGCTTTCTAAATCAGTTTGAATTTTGTTTTTATCTTGCTAAGAACTTGAGTTACAGTCATTTTTAATATTAGTCACTTGCAAGTTTTCCAAACTGGAAGTGACCGTAAATGTTTGTTTACATAAATGTTTTGCTCAATATAAGCATCAAAATTTGTTACTGCATATAAAATGAATTTAAAAAAAAAAAAAAAAAAAAAACTTTGAAATAAATCAGGAATTTATTAAAATTATTTTTTATTTAATAGGTAAAATCTGGTTTTTAATTATGTTTTCTGCTTTTTCTCAAAATGAGATTTTTAACAATTTGCTTTATCGCAAAACATCATAACTGTAAAAGTTATGATTGAAACCTTATGAAACTTTGATAAAATACACTAGAGGAATTGTTTTAGGGATTGAACAACTACAATGAATCTAGCTATATATATATATATATATATATATATATATATATATATATATATATATATATGTGTCGATAGAAGTGATGAACTGTCATGTACATTCATGATTTTTTCAGCATGTAAAATTTTATCTTCTCTAAAATATTAAATAACATGGTTATAGTTTTGAGAATAGTTCACACTCCCTTAAAGACCTTTCAGTAATCGAAATAAAATTTACAGAAAGAAAATATCTTTATTTAAATTTGACTTATGATGTTTTGAAAAAGTGCTTTTTTTTTTTTTCTTTTTTTTTTTGCAAATTTTATGTATATTTTGAGCTTAAATATCAAAATATTTTTGAATTTGCATATTTTTTCATGTTATTCACTGTTTCACTGTGTGTTTCTATTCTATTATGTAATGCACATAAATAAGCAATTTTTCAATTATTAAAAAAAATCACCTCCGACAGTAGGCAAGCACCTTAACTAAAAATTTTGCATATAAACTTAGACCTGCTAACTATGCTAGTTTATCCGTAATGGTATTAACCCTCACCTATTTTTCACACCAGACTAGTTCTAGAGCAGTAGTCTTCTCATTTAATCATGGAAATATATCGCTGAATATTACTCTACAACTATTCTGCTGTGAAAAAAAGGCGGGGCCTAATACCATTACGGATACACTAGCATAGTTAGGTCTATAAAATTTATTTTTTGTAAAATAAAACTATCAAAACTCATTAACTATACTTCAAAGTTTGCAAGAGCTGAATTCACAATGATCCAAAATACTTCAGTTTAGTATGGTGCATTCAAATGGAAATGGTATTCCATATTCTAGTATTTTACACTATATATATTGTTGCGTACCTCGGGGTTCGTGAATTGTCTGTGCTTAAAAAGCGAATTTTGCAGAGGCATAAAAGTTTATTTGCAAAATTTTCCATAAGATTACAGGTCTGTTAACCAAGTATCAACTTCAGTTGAAAACACCAATTAACTAAAAGCTGACAACATTAAATTCACAGTACAAACTGTATCATTGCATTAACATACAGCAATAGGCTTTAATCAAACAGTACAAGATACTCAGCCAGGAGCTCTTTAAAATAAGCCGGTTTGTGAGAAACTAGTTACTACATACTAGTTAGCCTATCCAGAGATCTGATTGATTTTTTTTTTTTTTTTTTCAGTTGGCTTTTATTTCTGATGAAACATTTTAAACCACAAACAGACCGACTGAAAATTTATTTGGCCGTCTGATGAATCTTTTTTTGATTTCGGTTTAAAAACTCACTAAAAATATCACATTCTGCTTAATAACAAACCGATCTTTTTTCTTTTTAATATATTGGTCTTTTTTTCAAATGAAAATTTTCCAAGTGTAAATAGGTCGACTAAAAAATATTTGGCCGTCGGATGAATTTATTTTCTGCTTTCGACTTCAAAACTGTATATACCATTCTAGTCGGAATATCCAGAGATAGTTTTTCCCCAGTTGTTCTTCATTTCTCATGATATTTTTCAAATTACAAACAAGTTGACTGATTTTTTTTTTTTTTTTTAATCAACGGCACAGCATTTTCGACTAAACATTAGTCAGGGTTTCGCCGAATTGACGACCATGGCACTCAATGGTCGGCCATCATCGTTACCCCTAACAGAGACAACACATCCATGCCTCGTCAGGAATTCGAGCCCAAGCCCAACCGTGTAGGAGTCAGGGACGCTAACCACTAACACGTCTGGGCTGCACTGAAAAGTTATTGATCATCAGACAAATCTCTTTTGACTCTAAAGCTCAATAAATTCACCTTAGTCAAACTAATAGCAAATAACACAATTAATTTTTGTAATCTTAACCTTTAACAGAGCCTGATTAAGGGGGAAGCACACATTATCTCCGCTCTCACCGGAATATTTTTACAATTATTTTTTACTTCAGGTCATAGAAATTCCACGCTTTGACGAGGAAATATTTTTTATAAAAAATGAACGGTGTAAAACAATCCAATTTACTCACCGTTATTAAACACCAGAATTCTTTTAAAATAATTTTTAATGAGAATTTTCTGTTTATTATAGGAGGAAAGTATTTGTTAAAAAATAACGGTGTAAGTATAAATAATGTGTGCTTCCCCCTTAATCAGGCTCTGACCTTTAATTCCTTTCAAGATTTTCAAACTGAAAATAGGCCGACTGAAAAATCATTTGATCATCTGACTTTCGAATGATTCTTCTTTTTTTCCCCTCCTTCAACTCGAAAGCTTAAAAAAGCATTCTAGTTAGTCTAACGAGAGGTAACCCAAATGATTTTTCTTTTTCAGTTGACATTTATTTCTAATGTATTTTTTTCTTAGTTTCCAGTTTAATGTAATTCAACTTTTAAAACATTATTTACCATGTGGGTAAGCACATTAGTAACTATGAACATTTTACTTTGAAAACATTATAATTTATTCGACATTTACGTTTTTCTTAATATTAGAGGATGGGCGAAATTTCGCATAAGCCTGCACTATAAGGACTATTTTCATCGTAAGGATGCCAGATTAGTATTGCAGAGATGCCAACATTTTAATTTATTTCGGAGCATTTTTCGCCACGCCTTTATTTCATACCACTTTTATTTTAAGAGTAATTTTTTATTATTTTAGCTTTGTTATATATCCGATAAAAATATTCTATAAATAAAGTGGTGCGGATTAAAAGCGGGGCTAAAAATACTCCGGAATAAATTAAAATGTTGGCGTTAATTAAAATGTTGGAATAAATTAAAATGTTGGTTAGTATTAAAATATTATTTATGACGGTGTCATGAACATAATAACTAAAAACATTCTATTTTGAAAACTTCGTAAACTTTTAAAAACTTGCAATTTTTTTGATGTAGCAGAATGTGGTCAGATTTTGCATAAATATACATTATGAGGAATATTGCACTGGAAACAGTACAAAATTAGCAAAAACTAATATCCATAACCCAAAAACTAATAAAATTGATCAATAAATTAAGATAAGGTAAATATTTCAAATCAGTGGTAAAGCAATCTAGTTGGTCGAGCATTTCAGTCTGGAACATGCTGAGTGATTGGTCAAATTCATTTCTCTTAGCATGAATAGAGTAGTATAAATAATGAAGCATGAATAATGTAGTATGAATAATGTAGTATAAATTTATGAAACAAAAGTGTTGACCATTTTCAACACAAATGTGTTTCAATAAACTGAATAACATACATTAATTTCAAGGTGTTATCGAATTGTTTATTTAAATTATAATGCAAAATGTAGACAGACACATGAACTGAAATCATAAACACTTTGAACTTTGTCGGAAATTGTCAAGACTATACCTGATATTCTCTATATTAGACATTAGAAAACTCTTTTTCTTGTTTAAAAAATAAATTAATAAATAAAAATTAATAAACCCTGGTTTAGATAAATTTAGCAACATGATAACTCACACTTCTCTATCGGGTTCATCTAGGAGTAGAATGGTCATCGCTCTAGCCTTTAGTTCAAAGTCCGGTTAGGCCAGGATGTTCAAATTGGTTTGGAGTCTACTTTAAACCATAAATCTCGGTCTAATAAGCCTTTATAAGCAAGAAAAATAAGACCGTATAGTGAGGTTCCAATCCAAGCTCCCATACCTGCCAACATTCTAATTGATATTTCGTAAAAGCTTTTGCCGCCTTTTATTTCCCCATCAGTTTTCTTTTAGAATAATTTTCTTTTAATTTAATCGCAGTTATTTTTGGAGAAAATTACTCTAAATATTAAGGGATTTGGAAAAAGGGCGGTACTAACAATTTTATGGAACATTAATTAGGATGTTGGCAGGTAGGGCTAAACCACTCCATACTTGCCAATCATCTCATTATGAACCATACAATTTTTAGTACCCGTCTTTTTTTTTCGCACCAGTCCTTTTATAGAGTAATTTTATTCTTATTTAATCGTAACAACATTTGGAGAGAATTATTCTAAAAATAAAGTGGTGTGAAAAAAGGGGCGTTTTTTCAAGGAGCGTTAACAATTGCACGGTTATTAATGAGATGGTTGGCAAGTATGCCACTCTTTTATCTGTCTTTTAATATATTTTTCCCTCTTAAATTGTTTCAGTTTGCAGTTATGATTTTTTCTATTTGCATTTTTTAACAATACAGCTAAACATCAATTTGTATTTAGTTTTTAAACTGTTGATTTCCTGAGTTTGAATGGTTTTAATTGCTGTTTCAAAACAAATAGATCTTTATTTAATTTTTATCGTCGCTTGCACAAAGTCCCTTAAAGTAAGGACTTTGGTGTCGAAAAATGGATGCTTAAATTACAGGTAACGGAGTGTAAGTCATAATTTTTAAATTTAAATAACTCAAAGGCTATTTCACATTGCGATACGGGATTTTTTTCTTTATTTTTTTCCTTTTTAAACTGGGGGCTATATTTTACTAAATATGAGTCACAGGAAAGGAGGAACCGTATAAAAATTATATTTTATATTTTAATATGTATACAGCACTTTGTACAAAAAATGCCATATCTGAAATCTACTTCTGTTATGCACCAACCTTGTAATTGGAAGTATATGTGCATGATTGATAGTTTGAGAGGTAATCTCTGTAACATCTACTTTGAATTATATAAAATATTTTGGTCTTTGTTGTTGGTTCTTAATATATCATAGAACATTAATTTTTACATCCCCCCGCTAATTGTTAAAATATTTTTTTCTCAGTCAATTGATAAAACTTATATTTATATTTTATATTTTATTTATTTATTTATTTATTTATTTTTAAGCTAAGTAACGCATTCTATATAATATGTTTGTAGACTATTGCCGAAATAGGGGAACATTTTTCAGGTAATTGCCAAACCTACATTTAATCACAACTAATTGCTAAAATGGGAAGTATTTCAATACTGATCGAAAAAAAATCACATTTTATCCAAAGCTGTTTCTCCTAAAATATGCAATTATTTCACATACACACGCACAAAAATAAAAAAAAAAAGAAGAAGAAGAGGAAGAGGAAGAAAATCAGCTCGTTGGTTGATTGTTTGCCAAAATATGGGATTGTTTGACTTCTGACTAACAAAATGTATGTTTAAGAGCCATTTTTTTTTAAAGCTGGACAAAGTCTATGGAGGTGTGATAGTTGACATTTTCAATTTTCCCGAAACTTTCAGGATATGTCACTAGTACTGTGATAAGAAAAAGTGAAATTTATTTTTTTCCGAATTTCATTTGTTCGAAGAATGTAAAGAATTTTTCTTTGTGTCCCTGTAAAAACACTATAAGTGCTAGATTCTCCAAATTCTATACAGACTGAGTATTTGTGGCCTATAATATGTGTATAAATGTTTTGCTCAATTGAATAAAGCGTTTAGATGCTATCGCACTTTTAAGATTTTGGTCCCATAGGCCATAATGATAAATAAGTTTTCTTTGTGTCCCTGTAAAAAAACTATAAGTGCTAGATTCATCAAAATCGATAGGGTTCGTGCTACGGTGACTTGCAACATGCGTACCAACTTACAGCTCATTCGAGCAAAGCGTTTAGACGCTAGCGTGTTCACTCACACACATACATACATCATCGTAAAAAGAGTGAAGACGGACTCAGGGAACCTCGAAACGTATAGAAACATCAAAATCTCAAATTCGGATTTTTGACATGATTACAGTACTTTCCTCACTATAGTGTTCGGAAAGTAATAACCTAAGATACATCTGAAATGTGCATATTGTTATATTATGTAAAACATACATAGGGTGATGAAAACAAGACTGTATACAAAAAATAATAATAATAATAATAATAATAATAATAATAAAAATTGCGCATGAGACTAATTGAAACAGGTGTTTCAAGTAGCTTCCCCTATATTTGTTTCAGCTGGCCCCTGCCCACAATTTTCACTTCACGAGATGTTAAGTTACCAGTACTTATGCTCGTGGGCGTTTCAAATCATATGATTAGCAAGCTGCACCTATACACTATAAACGCTGAATCAATCAGAAACATTCACCAATTTTTGTTACATAAAATGCAACATCACTTAAAAATTTGAATTTTTACTCACAGTAAAAAACACTACTCAAAAACAGTTTTATCCTCATAAAATCGACAGATGTTTACATACACATCTTTTTTTACATTGTAAAGTAGGTTTTGTGTGTCTGTACTTCCCTTTATTGGCAATGAATAAGAACTTAAAAATTGTATTTTTTATTTCCATGTTTCAACATACCCCGTACTTCAACTTGCCCCTGTCTCCCTTATGTAATTTTTACTTTCCGAACACTATAGTGAGGAAAGTATTGCAGTAAACGCTTTGCTCGAATGAGCTGCAAGTTGGTAGCATGCTGGAAGTCACCGTAGCACGAACTCTATTAATTTTCATGAATCTAGCCCTTATAGATTTTTTACAGGGACGCACAGAAAAATTCTTTATCATTATGGCCTATGGGCCCAAAATTTTAAAAGTACGATAGTATCTAAACGCCTCATTCAATTGAGTAAAAAAATTATACACATATTACAGGTCACAGATACTCCATCTGTATAGATTTTGGAGAATCTAGAAGTTATGGTTTTTTTACAGGGACACAAAGAAAAATTATTTATCATTATGGCCTATGAGGCCAAATTTTTAAAAGTGTGATAGTGTCTAAACGCCTTATTAATCTGAGCAAAAAATTTGTACACATGTTATAGGTCACAGTTGCACCAACTGTATAGATTTTGGTGAATTTAGCACTTACAATTTTTTACAGGGACACAAAGAAAAATTCTTTACCATTATGACCTATGGGACCAAATTTTTAAAAGTGCGATAGCATCTAAATGCCTTATTCAATTGAGCTGAAAATTCATATGAATATTATAAATCACTGTTGCACTAACTATAAGCATTTTGGTGAATCTAGCATTTATAGGCTTTATCTACAAAACTGTTAATTATTCAATGTTCGGAAAGTCGAGTGGAGTCACTCCAGATTTTTAATTTTATATTTATTTTATATTTATTTTGATGCTGATCTCTGTAATGTAAAATGGGAAGTTTTAAACAAGCATTAATGTATTACAAAATTGGGTCTCAAGCGTTTTGTACTACATAGAACAGGTACACATTGGCGATATAAAATAGACTATATCTAAATAAATCTTGCAAGCCCCATAGGTTTGTAACCTGGGTCTAAAACTAGACCATCTAGGGTATAATTAAAACTCTCTCTCATAGTTATTGACTCATGGCTTATAGAGTAATTTACCATCAAATTTGACCTTTTTTTGAAAATTTTCAACTTTGAGACCGTTTATCTACTAAAGCCAAGAGTGACCCATGCAATTTTAAATATTTTTAAGTTCTGTACTAAGGTGTGTAATTAACCCCATAATTATTTCTATGGGGCACTCATGGCCTTAGCAGATATTCAGACTGAAAACATGGAAAAAATCAACGAAAACTGCACTTTTGAATGACCCTGGCCTTTAAAGCCATGAATGACCCACCAAACTGTTTATGCTAAAATGTACTTAGTATCAAGTAGTATCCGTATTTAAAAAAATTGACATGGGTCACTCATGGCTTTAGGAGTAAAATGATATTAAAATGGCACCATTTATTTACGGCCTCAAACTTCGACCCCCTCTCTAGGTCGAACAAATCAAATTCAGATAAAATTAAATTTCACTTTTTCTTATCACAGTACTACTAACACATCCTGAAAGTTTCGGAAAAATTGAAGATGTCAACTATCAAAAGTGTCCAACTTTAAAAAAAATGACTCTTAATCATAGTTATTTGCTCAAATATGTCTCTATTTTTTTGCACCATCAATTGCTGAAATAGGTAACCATTATGGTATTAACTGTATAAATTCGCACATTTTTGCATTGTTAATTCATGAAATATGTGATTGTTTAGCCACAAATCAGCAAAATTCTTGCTTTGTTGTGTCTGACTGGTGAAATTTGTCATCTTTTATAGCCAATTTGCAAAATACCTTTTTTTTTTTTTTTTTTTTTTTTTTTTTTTTTTTTTTTTTAATCCTAATTATATAAATTAACTTTTTAAAATTGTTAACTTTTAGATTAACAATTTTTGTGATAGTTCACCAACTTTTGAATAGGGTACATTTCCATACATTAATTTCTTTTTGACGGGCAGTAAAGAAAGTATCACAAATTGTTTGCCTTTTAAATAAATGCTCATGTATTGGATAAAAGAAAATAAAAACACTAATTGTGATTAGAGAATCGGCTAAGCTAAAATGTTTTTAAACTTGTGATTAGAGAATCAGCTAAGCTAAAACGTTTTTAAATTTTCAACTGTACTTTAAATATAGCTTATGTCATACTTGCCAACATACTAATTAATATTCAGTAGTATTGTTATCCCCACCTTCTTTTGCACACCAGTATCTTTTTAGAGTACTTTTCTTCTTATTTCATCGGAATTGAATTTAGAGAATATTACTCTAAAAATTTACTGGTGTTTAAAATAGGGCGAAGCTAACAACACTACGGAATATTAATAGGATGTTGGCAAGTATGACTTATGTGAATGTCCTCATAGCTTGAATTACTACAATTTTTCAAAACTGGTTAGTAAATTTTAATTCTGAAATGAGGAAGGGCAAATTTTGGATATATTGATACATTCAATATTTATTTATCGAATACATTTTACAACAAATTAACTCCAGTAAGTTCTGGATTGGATTTTCCCCATTTTCCCCTTAAAAAGATAATTTACAGGGATGGAACACTGGCGTAGAACTCATACCAGTATTAATGAAACAAAATTTTCTTTTTCTTAAATCAACAATATTATAGGTAGAGAAAATTTTTTTAAATAAATACTGGTATGAGTTTTGCGTCAATGTTCCATACCTATAATTAGATTAACACTTTCGCGACCGCTGACGTAGAATCACGTCATTTGAAAATCTGTAACTCCGCCAGTGGGCATTTCTTTTGCAATTTGTATGTCATTTATTTCTTAAAAATATACACAATATTCATATTTGTACAACCAATATAATAAAATGCAGCTGTCAGAAAAACTGTAATTTTAGAAAATATTTCAAAAATGGTAAGAATAAGGCAGTTAACGATACCACAAAAAGTATTAATTTTTGAATGAAAATAAAAATATATTTTAATACGAGAGATGGCAAAATAACTAAATGTTACCGAAAATTTTTTTGGCCGTTTAAACAGGAAATTTGGCTTTAGGCGGCCACGTTGTTCATCCAAACGAGATAACCGCAAGTTAAAAAGCAAATGTTTAAAAAATCAATTTGTATCAGGCTCAGAACTTTAAAAAGATTTTAAAAGAAGTGTATAGCAAAATACTTTCTTCAAAAATAGTCCGGAAGCAACTAAACAGGGAAGGTTAAAACCAGAAGATCTGCAAAAAAGACATTACTTTTTAAAGAATCAGACCAAATTTTCATGCTCAAGGGATCAATTAACTCAAAATAAAACATGGTGTTTATAAAAGTGGCGCCTGGCCGTCTATTTTGGTCGTATTTCAAACTTTTCTTTAAACAGCATTTCAAGATGATAATGCACCTTACTGTATGGATTATGTGGTACGTCAGTTTGAATCACATTGTTAAAATTACCTGTCCATTCCCATGAGCACCTATAATTCTGTAAGTAATAATATCTTTTTTCACTCTAAGTTAAATCCCACAAAGAATATCGTAGAATTTCTTCTTTATTAGACTTGAAAACAGTCCTAATCTCAATTCACTCGAAAATGTTTAGTCATAAAAAGACGCGGGAAGAGAAAGGAGGATTCGAAATTTGCAGCCTACAACTTTGCAAGAACTAGAAAAGTTATTTACAATATTTAGCGCAGTGAAATTTTTGAGATTTATATCCAAAAACGGTATAATGCTATGCTACTCTGCATTACAGCAGTAATTCCATATAAAGATGGAACTAACCCAATACAGATTACATATTTTTATTAAAAAATTGCTTAGATCTATCAAATAAATAGTTTTATTTCATATATTAAAATATAACTTGTTTATTTCATATAATAAATCATAATAGAATACAAAATGTATGGTTATTGCATTATAATTAAAAAGAAAATTTTATGTAGATTTTTATAAAATACTTCGTAGAGTGTAATAAAGCGAATTATTAAATCGAAAATGTACATAGGTATCATTTCAGCCCTTTGGTGTTATGCAAACATGACAGTTTTATTTGTTCCAACCATTAATTTTAATGTTATTACAAATAAAAAAGGTATAAGTCATCCTTTCTGCAGTGCGGCCTCTTTTTTTTTTTTTTTTTTTTTTTTTTTTTTTTTTTTTGGTCGCTGAGTGTACATGACAAAACAAATGTATTCAGATACATTACGGGATATTGCTCGAATTGCATTTTAGTTATTCTATGCACTTTTGAAACTTTCGAAAACCTTACAAATTCGGATCGAATCCGGCACGTCTCGTCTACTACACTGACATCTAAAAGTTAAGTTATAACATTTTTTCCCGTTTTATTCTTTTGTGCATAATTTTTAAAGAAATTAACATATGAACATAAAATTTGGATGACAGTATCGTTGAAAAATTACTAATGTAATTGTATATAATTTTGACTTAAGTAATATAATTTTTAAACTAATATTAATTCAAGTTTCTCAAAACTAAGCTTCGGATGAAACGATTTTTTTTTTTCAATTTTAGAAAAGATTACTAAATGAAAAATGGTATTAAGCACGAATTACAAATAGGTAAAGCGGAACATGCATCCGTATGTTTAATTAAAACAAGATTTTTCTTCAGATTTCTTTTTTCTGTTTCTTCTTTTTCTGTTTTTTTTTTTTTGGTCGCTTAGGACTAAAATACTTTTACTATGGATATAAATTCATTGATTAGAAAGAGTATAATTATAATGTATATCCATTTGTATTATGAATCTGAATATAGAATATTTTGTTCTGAAATATTCTAACTTGGGAGAATAACATCCAGAGGCGGACCTTACTGTCACAGAGACGAAAACATGCGGCCGAGAAAGTGTTAAAATAAAATATTTATCCTCTATAGTATGTTTAATTTTACGATGTCTAACTCTTCTGATATCGAAAATTTTAAGAGAAAACTGAATATTTAATTTCATTCGTAGAGTTACGCTATATGTTATATCATTAAATAAGTTGTAAAAACAATTTATAATAGAAACTAATAATGACGTTAATGTCAGGATTTAAAAAAATTTGGTGACCAAGCTAACCACAAAAGAAGGGAAATTTAATTAAATAAATAAATAAATAAAATCAAAATGCGTTAAAAATTAAACATTGACTAAAAACTTATATTGAAAGATATTTATGCTATTTGTTCCATTAAATTAAATAATGCCACAATATTAATTACAGGTCCTGAGTAAGAGTTAAGTTTTGAAAAATCAGTTATAACATTTACAGAAAAAGTATGTATAATATTTCAACTGTACGTTAAATTACGTTAAAAGTTTCAATTTCTTCAATACTTACAAGATTGTTCTAATAAATACAGATACGAAATTTGGAATCAATTATTTTTCTTAAACCACAAATATTTTTCTATTGTTTAGAATGCACATTTATTTTACTATTTCTACATTTTTATTTATTTATTTAGGTTTACAACTTCTATTAATCTACTAGATAAAAATTCTTCATAAAATTGGAAATAATAAGAATATCTAAATATATAGCTCTGTGCTATGGTAATTTATACTGACCAGGAAACCACCATTTATAAAAAAATAAATAAAAGTCGAAACAAGCATAAATCGAAAAAGCATATAAAAACATATTTTTTTATGCATAAAACATTTGTCCTCATCAGCTTGTTTTCGAGTTATAATTTCCAGAAATTTCACTAATGATCGGTGCAACTACGCCTGAAACGATAAAACCACGCCTTACTAAAATAATGAATGGTATTCAAACAAGCAGAAATCGAAAGAGCATAGACAAACGTGCTATTTGATGCATGAATAAGTTGCCCATTTCAGTTTGAGATATATTCTATCGAGATATAACGTCTAAAAATTCGCTAATGTAAAATCTAAAAATTGATAAAAGTCATGGTTTTGACTGCAGAGTTGCCAACTTTTACAACTTATTTCAGAGCAATGTTAGCCCCGCTTTTTTTCATTACCAGTAATTTCGAAGAAAAATTTCCTGCTTTTTTAATTGTTGTCTCATATAGGAGAGAAATATTCTATAAAAATTATGGTGTGAAAAACAATTATGGGGCTAAAAATGCTGTGGAATAAATTATAAAAGTTGGCAACTCTGTGACAGGTTTTATCGGGACTCCTCAAACTCCTTTCTTGTTACTAAATTTTTACTCAAATTTAAATATAGATTTCTCGAGAACGGGCTCACGAGGGCAGATATTTTAAGCTTCGAAAATCAAGTTAGATTATGCCTTCTCGAATAAACACCATTTAATTGATTTCTATTATTACACTATTGAAATGGTTTTCTGGTGAGTGAGAGAAAAATTAAAGATTTTTTAAAGATTAATAGTTAATTTTACAAAGTTATAGAAACTGCACAACATAATTAGTAATAAAGAGTAATGATAAAATAATTAAATTTCAAGAGAACATATATTCATTAAACATATATTTTATAGACTATGTTTTAATCCTAAATAAATTTCACACTACAAAGAAAAGAAATTGTTAGAGAACAATAGAACTGTAGAAGAAGGCAAAATGAAACTATAAAATTACTAAGGAAGTTTTATGAAAAAACGATTTTAAAAGTTAACTGAAATATTAAAAATGATAATAACAATAACAATAACAATAAAATAACGACAACATTCCTAAAATTGAAAATAATCCTGTGTGTCACTCACACGACTTTCTCTTATCCTGAAATTTAATACTATAAATACAGATTGGAGATTAAAGGGTAAGATAAAGAGTACTGTTATGTAAAACTATGTTAAAACAATTCAAATTAGGCTTCGGAATAGCTTTATTTCACAGACAATTCTATGTGAGGGGGCTACCATCGCCCTCAACCCCCCGTTTCATTGTTGTACCTACATTTATATAGAATTCAAATCTGTTATTAAATTCAAAAGCTTATTTAAAATTATTCAGACAACTTTCACTCGCAACATTCCTTGAAACTTATCAATCTTGAACAAATTTTTCTAATAACAAACGTATTAACCTCAAAATACAACATTTAGATCGTCTGAAATTATTTGTTTTTAATTTATTCTAAGAGACACATACAAAAATCAAACGTATAAAACATGTCTAAGGTATTCAGGAAACCTCAAAATTTATAAATATAAAAAAAATCAAGTTCTGATGGTTATGTACACATCACATGGTGCAAATAAATATAATCCTATATTAATAATACACGGCACAACCTGAAATACACTGCCATCAATTTTTAAGTATTGTCCCACTATAATCTATACTGGTGTTCAAAATTTAAGCAATAACCTGTTTTCTCATTTTCTTCTTTTCCACATAATTTTTAAACAAATTAACATATGAACATAAAATTTAGATGGCATGTTCGGTATCATACCATTAATCGAATTTTATATAATTTTAGCATGAGTAATAATTTTTAAACTAATAATTTTTTTTTTTTTTTCAAAAGTACGCTTTGGAAAAAAGGAAAAATTTCAACAATTTTAGAAAAGAAAATTTAATGAAACGTGGTGTTCAGGATGCATTACAGATAGATAAAGACGCACATGCCTTGAGATGTTACTCTAAATCTTAATTTTTCTTTCTGTATTAACATTTCTTTTACTTTTATAATAGACTTTTTTAAAAAATATATAATTAATAATTTGTAAACTATGAACATCACCAGAATAATAAAAATGTCGATAACTAGTTTTATAATGAACATCTTATCCAATTTACATGTTTATATGTATATATTTTAAAAAGTTATTCACATGCGACAATCTGAAGAAAAAAAACATAAAAGTGAATACAGGTAAAAAGATCCGTTTTAATTTAACACATGGATGTATGTACATCTTCACCTATCTGTAATGCATCCTTATGACCATTTTTCATTAAGTTTTCTTTTCTAAAATTGTTGAAATTCTTCATTTTTTCCAAAGCTTATTTTTGAGAAAAAATGAATATTTATTAGCTTAAAAATTATTACTTATGTTAAAGTTATATAAAATTCGGTTAATGATATGATAACGAACATGCCATCCAAATTTTATGTTCATATGTTTATTTGTTTAAAAATTATGCTCAAAAGAAGAAAACGGGAAAAAAGATAGTTTCTTAAATTTTGAACACCAGTGTAGTTCTTTTGTGTAGCAATGTAAACGAACAGTGAATGATTTCCATACCATATTCGACATGAAACATGTTTTTACGCATATAAAAAATATATATTCGTTTCATTTTGTTTAGTGCAGTCTATAGATGTTTAAACTGTACCTGGAATTTTCCCCATAAACGTAATGTATTTGAATTCTCTTGAGTGTCCCTGTACACGAACCGTTTGCTTGATCTCAACAAAAAGTTTAGTGCGGCATCCTTATATGATACACATTTAAAATAATAACAAGTTTGCAATTTCTGCTATTATTTGCTCTTGAGGTATGTTAATAACAGACATAGAACACACAGAGAGAGACCAACCTCTAAAAACATAATTTTTGGATTTAGGGCACCTCAAAACGTGTAAATATAACAAAAACTCAATTTCGAAAATTTGTTCCAAAACCAATACTTTCTCTAACATATATATGGATAACAGAAAGTAAAAAGAGGGGCTATATATATATATATACACATATATATAGAAAGAGAGAATATCTTACTTTTTAACCCTTCCAGGGGCAGGCAAATTTTCTTCATTTAAAATCTATAGCCACCAGAAATCACCAACAATATTAAAAGACAAGAAATAAATGAAGTTATTCGTCAAAGTTATAAAAGAAAAATTTTATAAAAAAATTCCGGTAACAGTTTTTGCAATTTTGAATTAAAATTTGTGGCTGCACTATGCAACCACCGACCCTGAAAGGGTTAAAATGTTTCTCTGTTTTATTTTTCCATTTGTTGGCCTAGCGGTATATGGATGGCTCCGCCCACTCTTAAGCCCGTATTACACGCACCACTTATTATTTTTTAAAGTTAAAAATCTCAAATTCTCATACCTGCCAACATCCTTATTAATATTCCGTATAATTGCTAGAACCGCTCTTTTTTCTATACCACTTAATATTTAGAGGAATTTTCAATTTTCTTCAAATGCAATTGCGATTACCGTCATTTTTGGTAGATACCTTGCAGGTTATATAATCCGGTTTTGCACCAGAAATTTCAATTGATAAATAAGTTTATATTTGTAGGAACTCCTCCTTCGAAAAAGTATAGATTTCTCTATTAAATAAAATTTCTGGTGGAGAAATGACACATCTTACCTGCGGGTTATCTACTAGAAATTACGGTAAATAAGAAGAAAAATACTTGGGGGAAAAAAAAAGGCTTGTGCGTGGGGGGGGGGGGCGTTACTAAAGATTTTACGGAATATTAAGTAGTATATAGGTAAATATGAATTCTTTTGTACAAAAAATGTTCAAAACACAAATCGCAATTTTAACTTTGTTTGATAACTTCTCGTTTCAACTTTAAAAGGCTTTACGTTATTTTATTTTATTTTATGTTTTATTTGATTGAAATTTGAAAGACATTTTAGAAAGCTGATTTATTATTATTATTATTATTATTCAGTTTTATCGCTCCTATGCAAGCAGTCATTGGCACTCAAAAAACAAATACCACTACAGGCGTAACTTTCGTTGATCGTTGCCATTCCTAAATAATGTCCATAACATTTGTGGAGTAAAAGTATATTCCTACAAATTTAAGTATTTCACAATTGATTTAAAGAAAGAGACTCTGGGAATCATCGAAGCGGGGAGGCATCCCCTCCGTAGAGATCAAAATCGCGATGGCATGTCTCCGGACAACCCCTAGGGATCAGTCCCAGACCATCACCAATTGCTAAAGTGCAGCACTAGTCCGACATAAAACTCAACCACTACCACCATCGCCACCAAAGAAATACTTTTTTTTTTAAAGAAATTGAGTTTTAATTAAAGATAATCAAATATATTATTGTAAATAAAATTTCGAAAGTCCTTAAAAGCAAAATTTTTATATTGGACTTTTGCCAATACACATTAGGGTGCATGAAACATCCCTCTAGAAACAAATCAGCTGTTACCTGCAAAAAGTTTCTTACCAAAACTTTTCACTTTTCAAAAAGCTTTAGGGGTTCACGACAACTTTGAAACTTCAGATTTTTTCGTGTAAAATCGCCACATTCAGCATTTTTAATGCTTAACAATTTTATTTAATGACAACTATTTTATAACATTATTTTGCAATATTATTATTTTACTAGTGTATATTCTAGAAATAACAATATGATGAGACAAAATATGGGTCATAAAAATATTTAACGTTAAGTAATATTTAATGCTGTTAAATTAAATTGCTTTCAAATTCTTCTAGCAGCATCATTAAATCAACAAGTTTCATGTTTAATTCTTCTATGTGGTAAGAATGACTCAGTAATTGCAACTTTAACTTTATTTACAATACGTTGCACAGAGTTGCCACTTTTATAACTTATTCCGGAGCATTATTAGCCCGCCCTTTTTTTCCACACCGGAAATTTGGAAGAATGATTTTCTTCTTATTTAATCATTGTCACATATTAAAAAGAAATATTTTACAAAATTTTTGGTGCGAAAAGAAGGCGGGGCTAAAAATGCTCCAGAATAAATTGCAAAAGTTGGCAACTCTGGCTGCATTTCATGTGAAAGGAAAACAGCTTTACTTGTGAAAAGATTAGTTTTGAAAACTGCTATTTACCGTAATTTCTGGTAGATACCCCGCAGGTTATATAATCTAGTTTTGCACCAGAAATTTCAATTGATAAATAAATTTATATTTATACGAGCTCTTCCTTCGAAAAAGTATAGATTTCCCTATTAAATAAAATTTCTGGTGGAGAAATGACACATCTTACCTGCGGGTTATCTACTAGAAATTACGGTACTTCTATTTTCATGGGGGCCTTCTTCAATATAACATATCATGCATCTCAACAATATAAAATTCTCTGGAAGTTTAGAACAATTTATTTTGGAATCATCACAAACCATAGCCCCCTGAACTAGATGCCTGTCGCGTTGCTGGGAAACTTGGCAACAGTCGCAGCGGTAGACAGCGCCACTTGGTACAGATTGAGCGACTTTTTTATTCAACAGTCACCAAAAATTTTTTAAAGTGGGATATGATATATATAAAAGGCGAATAGAATCGAAGAAACGTCGATTATTTATATCATACATTACTCCTTAAATTTATTGGTGACAGTTGAATAAAAAAGTCGCGCAATCTGTACCAGGTGCGCTGTCTACCGCTTCAACTGTTATCAAGTTTCCGAGCCACGCGACAGGCATCTAGTTTTGGAGGCTATGCACAAACAGTTCCAACTTTTATAATGTTTTAGCCCCGCCTTTTCTTCCAACCAGAAATTTTGAAGAAAGAATTTGTACTTATTTAATCGTTTTCACATATTATAGAGAAATATTCTACAATAATTCTTGTATTGAAAAGAAGGCGGTACTAAATATGCTCCAGAATAAATTACAAAAGTTTATAATTCTGATCACAAGTTCAGGGAGGGAACACGGGTGCAGAATTCATACCACTATCAATGTAAGAAAATTTTCTACTTCTTATATCAACGATATTATAGGGAGAGAAATTTCTTAAACAAATACTGGTATGAATTCTGCGCCCGTGTTCCATCCCTGCAAGTTATCTCACAGCCAAGACCAAGAATATTTCAAGATAGTCTGGTTATTCTACCGAGTTACAACATTTCAGGACAAAATTTTCTGTATTCACACTTACATTACAAATGGATATACATTATAATTATATTCTTTCTAACCAAAGTACTTGTATCCATAGTATATTGATTGTACAAATATGAATATTGGGTATATTCTTAAGAAATAAATGACATACAAATTGCGAAAGAAACGCCCAATGGCGGAGTTACAGATTTAATGAAAATGTTAATTTAATGTTCTTTGTTTGACTTAATGGATTTTTATCCTATGAATAACTAAAATATTGTGACTTAGGACTAATGATTTTTATTTATTTATTTATTTATTTATTAAGAAATAAGTAAAACATTGTGAATATTTAAGCCTGATGAATTGTTTTTATTTAAGAAATGACTAAAATATTTTTAATCATTGAGCCCAATGAATTGTTATATAATAAATACCTGAAAAGAAGGAGGATCAGAATATGTTAGATACTGTCACACCAAACGGAAGACAAATCGAAGAAAGAAAAAGGCAAAAGGAAGAAAAGAAAAAAATATTGACAAAAGAAAGGCAAAAAAGGCTCTTAATGTGAGAAGTACAAAGCATGAGAAAAACAAAAGAAAACAATAAAAATTTTTTAGTATGCACTAAAATCGTCTACAAAATAAAACTAGAAGACGTTTAAATCACAAAACCTGTGCTTTTCCTTTCAATACCTATGAGTTTTCTCACTTTCATGAGGAGGATTATGTCTCTCTAGGTTTAGAGACACTTGACCCATGTGCTGAGTTAAGGAATTTATTTCTTTTTGCACCATTTCTAGTAAGAACTATGCTATCGTTTTTAGCCACAGTATGTACAAAATAACAGATTATTTGCTCATATTTTTTATTCAGCTCCAACTGTTATACAAAAAATATGAAAAATTAAAAACCAAAACTGGGTCAAGTCTCCCTACTTTCCCCTAACTCTAATTTTACCGTTTCAAATAATTATATTAAAATAATTTATAAAACATTCTTAATGAATAAAATTGCCTAAAATTATTGGATTAAAATGTTTAAAAACCTTTTCTTTCTTTCTTCTTTTTTTTTTTTTTTTTTTATGCCAGATGCTAAATTTGAAACAAATTCTAAGTTTACTTTCTATGAAATTGTTTGTTTAAATTTTTATTGTATAATTGTATCGCAACTGCTTTTTTTAAATTAAGACAGGGAATTTTTTTTTAAATACATTTTATAAAATATGTGTCTACTTGTATGCATGTTTCTTACTTATGCATACTTGCCAACGTACTAATTAATATTCCGTAGTATTGTTAGCCCCACCTTCTTTTTCACACCAGTATCTTTTTAGGGTATTTTTCTTATTTAATCGTAATTGAATTTACAGAATATTACTCTAAAAATTTACTGGTGTCAAAAAAGGGCGGGGCTAACAACACTACGGAATATTAATTAGGATGTTGGCAAGTATGCTTATGCACCCCAACTGGGAACTCGCAAAAAATGAAACTGAAGGCAGTGTGCGTTCCGCGGTGCGCGTATACAAACCGCTGTATTTATCTGCCTATTTAGGCTTATTTAAGTGTATTTGGGATTTGTTTTATAAACACAAGTTGTCAAATTTTTTATCTCAAATTTACCATTATTAATTTGCATAAGTATCTTCAACGCAAAAACAGCATTGTCTAATTATCTGTAACAAATAAAAAATTAAAGTGCGTTTGGATGATATTGGAACACCCTGTATATTTCTTTAAGGAAGTAATGTAAATTTTAAATAATAACTTCCAAAAGATAAAAATATACTGAAAAATCTGCAAAAATTTAAGAGAAAAGTATTTTTTCAGTAGAGCATCTTTGAAAACAAATTTCCAGAGCATCATAAAAAGAGAAACGAATTAGTTTGCTGTTAAATATATAGTAAAATTCAAAAGAAAAACAGAAACTGGATAAACAACAAAAACTGTATTTTTGTAATAGATTTTAGCTTCACTCAACACGCAACTGTATTACTATTTATTTTTTCTTACTAGTTATGCTACATTATTATTATTATTGTTATTATTATTTTGTCTTGTTCTACAATTTTTAAAACAACATTTACTCAGACATTCAGTGATATGCTCTTTTTTACCTAACTACATGTTGTAAAGTGTTTCATAACCTATGCGACATGCATTACTTATCTTTTTTTTTCATTCTTAGATCTAAAAGCTTATTTGAGTCAATCTCCAATAAAAACGTCGCTTTCAAAGTAAACCACTTTGAATAAAGAAAAATGTCCACCAATTTTTGTGAGACAATGTTTTGGGAGCAATTAATGAATTTAATGGATGAGAAATTTGTAAAGAAAAACAGGATAAAATTAAAAAATACATCATTATTTCTACCTGAAATAACTAATGAATTTCATGGAGTTGCTCAGTCCTTATTTTTCGTTTCTCAGCACCAGTATTTTGCTTAAATTAATGATTAAACTAACTTTGATGAAAAACAAGGAAAATGTGCTTTAAAGGACGGGAAATAAATTATTCAGGTATTTTTTTCAGATAAATTACCGGAAAAATATTTATTAAATTACGCTCTTCACCCTCACCCCCCCCCCCCCCAATATATATATAGTAAATGTGGTTTTGACCATTTCAAAGAAAATCAAAGATTAAATGATTTTGTGTCTTACAGAAGCATACTTGCGAACTTACTAATTAATATTCCATAAGACTGTTAGAACCCGCCCCCTTTTCCACACCACTTTATTTTTAGAAAAATATTTTCTTCACGTGTATTTACGATTAATTAAGAAGAGAAATACTGTAAAAAAAGACTGATAGGAAAAAAGAGGTGGGTACTAATCGTTTTACGAAATATTAATTAGTAAGTTGGCAGATATGTAGAAGTAATTTTACAGATTGTTTTATCTGTATAAATTAGTTTTCAATAATAAAAATATTACAAAAAGCTGTCGATTTTAACTATTTAGGTGAAAACCAAGCATGAAGATCAACGCCTTTGGAGGAAGAAATATCGAACTAATAAGTTTTTATCCGAGGAACATATTACAGAAATTGGGTTTGATCATTAAAATTAAAAACTGGATTTCTTTTTTTCTTGTGCATAGAATTTGGTCTAACAGATTCTTGTTCATGGGGAGATTAGTTCCCACTGGTAATATTTTTCGAACGTAAAAAATAAAATAAAATAAAATAAAGAAATAAAATAAAATAAAAATACTTACCCCCTTGGACTATTTGCACGAAGCTGCTTGGAGATTTTTCTTCCAAAAATTAAGAATTGAGCTTCTAAGTGAATTCTAAAAAGTTGTACTGCCGTCGGTACTAAAATGAAGTTGTCTAAACATATTCTTTTCCAAATCTCCCCCTCTCTCTCTCTCTCTCTCTCTTTCTTTCTCTCTCATTTTAATTTTTTAATCTTCGTTCCTTTTTTTATTATTTTAAATAAATAAAACTCGACTGATTCTTTTATACGTCACTGCACATGCAGGACGTTACAGATCGAATTAAGTAAAAACTCAAGAAATTGAACAGGAATAGGTTAAAAAACACATAGAAAAATAATCCGAACGATAGCTCTTGTTTATTTAAGTTACTTTGTAGACTCAAATGATTTATTATTTGAGCAAAAAATAATAAATGAGATAGGCGACTTTGGGCATGATCGGATAAATTTGCATCCAAAGCACTCCATTTATTTCCGGTGCGAACAAATGTGGTAATTTTCAAAATATCTCAAACGTGTTTTCTTTTAAAAAGAAAGAAAAACTGCGTTAACTGTTTCAAAGAACTACTTGAAGATTTCTCTTTCAAGTACGACGAAATCGCCTATTGTCTTAATTTAGTATTGTTGGTCACAAATACTAAATTAATCAGAGACAGATTTTTTTAAAGCCATTTTTTTTAAAATTAATAATCTAATACAGATTAGGGTAATTAAATAATTACTATATTTTTACTTTCTTCTATAAATAAAAGAAGAAATTCTTTAATCGGTGGAAATTCTCGAACTCCAGTTTTCGGGGAATTTACACGTTTTGTGATGTCCTGAATACGATTTGACTGTTTCTAGAAAATGTCCGTCCGTGTGTCTGTGAGTCTGTGTGTGTGTATTACAAATTTTGTGGACGCTATATCTCCCGAACCAATGAACAAAATTTAATCAAACTTGGTATTTTGTTGGATCCTAAATTAAACTGGTGCTGATTACATTTGGGAACCAATGGTTCAACAGATGGTGCTGTGATCTCTCTCTCTTTTTTTTTTTTTTTTTTTTTTTTTTTTTTTTTTTAACATGGCAATATAAGGCAAAATTTCGTAAATGTACATAATTAGAGTTATTTTTAACGCGTGATTGTAAAATTAATATGAATTATTGATAATGGTAGTTGTAAACTAGGGGAAAAGTTTGTGAATGTATCAGCATCGCTTCCCACCTGAGGAGAAGTACCCCCATGGAGGTATAAATTTTCAATATGGGTATCTTTTGAAATTACTCGTCAATACCTTTAAAACGAATGGTTGAACCATAGATCTGTGATAAATTAAAACAAAGCTTTTTTTTTTTTTTTTTTTTTTTTTTTTTATCATTTTTAAGAGCGAAAAAATTTTAGAAAATATCGGATTTCTTCTGATGTTGGCACAAAATTGACTTTCTTTCGGCATTTACTGTTATAGATCTGTGAGATAAAAATCGTCTGCATTCATAATGGAAAATAATTTTAATAAATAATTTGTGCTGCGTAAATTTGTATAAGAGTATATAGAAGAAAGTCTTGTGGTGGCCCAAAAATACTAGTTTATTGTAATTTTGTATTTTGAGTATTTTAATGTTTTAATTGAAAGTAAATTCTTATTGGATAAATTTGTATTATTTGTATTGTATTTGTATCTTATTGGATAAACTTTTAAAGACGATTTTTTTTTAATTAAAAGAAATAATCATATTGGGCTAAAAATGAAAAGGAATCTATAGAATCTAATAGATACCTAAATTTTTAATAACTGCAATTTTGTAAGGGTTCATAAACATGAGTATGCGTATGTGCATTTTTTAAATTTCCCGTAGAAAAAAATATTACAAATTCTTGCAAATGCCATTAAACTGGTTTTCCAAAAATCAGTCAATAACCTGTTTATTTTATTTTATTTTATTTTTTCCTTCTTCACGCATATTCATAAATAAATGAAAACAGAAACATGAAATTTAGAGTTTATCTTCTTTTTTTAGTCCTTTTTTGAATGAAGGAACAAAATGAACGCTTTTAGGAGTGAAAACCATAAAAAATATATAGTGTTGAAAATGTATTATCATTTTAGCAAAGAAATACAAGCCTCAAAATTTCAAATTATAACTGGCTTTTTCTTCCTATATTTATTTTTCTTTTGCTTGTTTTAAAAACTTTTTGAAAGAACATAATTATTAATTTGTATATTATGAACATCACCAAAGTAAAAATAAGTAAATAAATGTTTTTATAGGAACACTTTTGACAAGCCGGCTCTTCTAGCATCTACAAGTGGATGAAATACTACAATGAATTTAAGAATTTCAACTCTTTTGTGTTTTGAATTAAATTGAGCAAACCTGCAGGATTCGTGCGGATCTGCCTTTTTCAAGGATATTTCCACCACTATTTTTCTCAATCATAAAATTCATTTTTAATTTATAATCTTATTTTATTATAAAAATTATACTTAAAAACTAGTGGTATATAATTTCCAAAGATCGTGTGAGCACTGAATATATATATGTGAGCACAAATATATGTATGTGTGTGTGTATAAAGAAAGAAAGAAAAAAAGGGGGGAGAGAGGCAGAGAGAGACCTAAAATCCACTAAATAAAAAAATCTGCAGTCTCTGGTCCTAATCTACACAGATTTCTGAGAGTCTAATATATATAAATATTATATTGTCAAATTATATAATTTCTTTCTTCGAAATCAATTAAAATAAAAAATAAAAAAAAAATTCTTTCTTTTTACACGTCAGAACACTTTAAATCAACACATCAGAAAATCTTTTTATTTACTAAAATGTTTCAGTCTTGGTTTGATTAGACAATTTGCACCCATGATTATTTGCACTTGAAGCTGGTAGGCAGGAGGTGCTGGATTCAATCCCAGGTCGTGCTTGTCTGCCTTGCCTTTCGATATTTTCTGTGGTTTCTTTCCCAAACTCTCGTGAAAATACAAGCTAAGATCCTTTAAAAAGACTTCCTGTGGAGGGTATCACACCCAAGTCTAGGTCACTAGTGTAGACAATTGGCCTTAGTCGCACACAAACACACCTATGATTGTTAAACAAAAATGTAATTATTATAAAACTTATATAAAATACTTCACCAGTCTTAAGCCGTGATGGCCTTTGTTCTTCGTTATTTCCAGTAGAGTTTCATTTGTTTGGATATTCGCTTTTGTTACACATAGTTTTTAGTTCTTATATTAAATATATTTAATCAGTTATGATATTAGATATATCTATTCATGTCTTATCATGAAAAACGGTAGTTTTAAGAGTGACGCAAGCGGAAAAACAAACGGAACGCTGCGAACTGATATATACGACTAGTTTGACATCAAAGAGATTTGTAAAAGCCGACACTTAATATCTCAGCAAATAAGCGATATTTTGTTCTGATCTTTTCAAAATAGTGTTTTATCTTCGGTCTTAATCTATCCTGAAAATTTTACATTTCAACGTGCAATATGTTTTGAGATCTGAAATCTCAGTTTAAAGCCAAATGGGGAAAAACGATGGTGTATGTTTGTAATGGTCTAAGATCATGAAAAAAAACCTCTAAAACGGCACGAACGATTTTCTTTTAAAAATATATGTTGTTAATGGGATCTTTCTGAATCCAGTAACGTTTCAGTTTTTTTTTTTTTTTTTTTTTTTTTGTTTGTTTGTTTGTTTTTTTGTTTTGTTTTGTTTTTCTAAGAAAACTTGTTTTTTTTATATAACTAGGGGGCTCTGCCCCCTGCTCGCTCCGCTCACCAACCCCCGAGGAAGGCTTCGCCTCTCCCCGACTCGCTTCGCTCATTAATCCCTGCAGGATTCTACCCGACTATTCACAACTTTGCCTTTCATTGAATTGGAATATTAATAATACATAACACAAGAGAGTTGAACAATATTATAGAAATCCACCGTATTTGGTATCGCATTGAAATCCACAATATTTAATATTATATCGTTTATAATATGTCAAAAATCTGTTATAACGTTCGAGAATTTAATAACAATTTGCCATTATTTTGAGAGAGAACATAAAATAAACAACCATAGCACTAATTATTTAGAACAGAGAGAAATTCTTGACATCTAAATCACTTAGCGTTACAACTTTAGTATATGATCGACTTGTTAAATTTTTGTCACTGTTTGACGATGAATTTTTTGGGTGTTATTGCTTGATTAAAGAAATTATAAACTTATTTTTTCTAATGCCTATATTTTTTTTACTATTGAATTTTTTCAGTTAATTTAGGACAATATGTAATACTCTGCATTTATTTCCAGAGTACAGCAAGGTTTAAAATGGTCCTTCCAACACTAAAGATGCAACTTTTTAAAGTGCATTTTTTCTAAAATATAATTTAGTCAGGTTGAAGATAAATATTTTATGCGATTATTGCAATTATTTTAAAAATTTCATTAGTAGTAGTAGTACGACAGGACAATTTCTTTCAGATAACGATTTTGCATTGTCGACACTTATTGTACTACACCATGAATTTGCCAAGATGCCTGTCAATATCTGATTTTACCATTTAATTTCTTAAACTGTATTAAATACTAAGGAACAACTTTAGTATATCCCCACAACGATATTTGGCGATTTTTTGTTGGCGATTATGGCTAAATTATAAATGATAAAATCATAATCTAAATCATAGATTATAAATTATAAAACATAAAATCATAAATCCAAAATAAACAACATATAGGCTGCCATATTATATCGCAAACAGTCCAGAACGACATCGTTATCGTTTAAAACGACGCCAAAGAAAAATCGCCAAATTCAGCCGTAGGGATATGCTAAAGTTATATCAATACTAAGTTAAATCGGGAAAAAAAAAATCACATTTTTCGAAATCTACTGATAAGTGAAAAATTCATCCTTGATTGTATTGTAAAAATGAATTGCCGGTTTGAAGTATTCGAGATAGACCATCACCATTCATAAATTGGATGGCTTTTGAATATTTGTTGACAATATTTTCTGAATAAGTCTTGATGATGGCTCCTGAATACTTGTTGGCGATATCTGCTGAATAATTATTATTGTTGGCGATATCTACTGGATATATGTTGGTCATGACATCTTAATAGTTGTTGGCGATGTCTCCTGATTTTGTGTTGATTTTGGTCTGAATATTTGTTGGCTACATCTTCTGGATATGTACTGATTACACCTTGATTATTTTTACATATATATATTATGTAATATTAAATTTAGAAAATAAAAAATGAGCGTGGAGAACGAAAATTAATGGCATTGGATAATTTAATTTAATTTATAAAGACATCAATGGTACAGGAAAAACTACATCAGCCTTTTTCTTTCTAATAATGAACAGAACGAAAAACGGATATTTTACCAGGAGATATTTTGTACATTTAGACCAAATAAAAAAATTTCTTCTTTTTTTTCCTTCGTGAATTAAGTTGAAAAATATTTAAAATAAAATTGAAAAAAATCGTTCTAAAGCAATGGTACAGTTTAACCTCTTGGCGAAATTTTAAATTTGGCACCAAAGTAGCTTAGACGTTTCTCGCGAAAATCTTGACATGCATAATTGCGATAGATAATTTAAGTCATCGTCAAAATAAATGAAAAATTTAAAATCAGCCAATGAGGTCCTGTATTAGCTGTAACTACAATATTTTAGCAATGCAGTTACTACATTCCTTTATATATAAAAAAAAAAAAATGTCCTGTTGTATTGAATTCTGTTTTCTGCAAAGTTTTATATCAATGCTTAAAAAACAAAAATAGGTTGCAGATTTTATTATTCTTATCATTATTATTGCACCATTTTATAATTTATCTCTATAGGAAGGCATGGCTAGAGTTAAAATGGCTATTGTGGTTGCGTAAATAAATTCCTTGGCGAAAAACGTACGAGCTTCATTTCTAAATTTTAAAAATCGCTAAATTGGTCATAGTAAAGATCTATCCTTTTAAATATGTTTTGAGTTAAAAAACTAAATCTTTATATAAACTAATATAAATTTTTATCTAATAAATTCAATTTTAAAAATGTCTGCGCTTAACCTCTAACTCTGTACCAATAATTGTTTTACATAATCATGGTATTCATTACTAAATCTTTTTCGCCTAACGGTAAAATAAAGGAACAACTTGAGTATATCCCCACAACGATATTTGGCGATTTTTTGTTGACGATTATGGCTAAATTATAAATCTAAAAATCATAAATCATAATCTAAATCATAAAACCATAAATGATAAAATCATAATCTAAATCATAAAACCATAAATGATAAAATCATAATCTAAATCATAAAACATAAAATCATAAATCCAAAATAAACAACATATAAGCTGCCATATTATATCGCAAACAGTCCAGAACGACATCGTTGTCGTTCAACACGGCGCCAAAGAAATATCGCCAAATTCAGCTGTGGGGATATACTGAAGTTATACCATAATATAAACTAAAATAAAAATATAAACTAATTTTCGTTTCATCTTTATTAAATTTTTACGTAATATTTTAAATATATTGGTTATTTTCAAATGTTTTACTATTCTAAATATTTTTTTTCTTCTCTCGAGCATCTCAAAGATGCCGATTATTCAATTTTTCTTATTTACACCATTGATCACATTTTAATTTTCCTGAGGAAAGTGACGTCAGAGACACAGAAAAAAACGTCATAAGAAAAACTTTTCCCTCCGGTGGCAAATAGAGTACCTTTATAAACCCGCGTTTTTACTTAATAACTTACTTAATTAAAATGATAGAAATTTCTAAGCAGCTGAAATGCCTTCCTTAAAGCAGTCGGAATACACTGATATATCTCATGATGCGGGGAACCCTGCCCTCCGCGAGAAGTTGCTGTCGCAGACAAAAAAAAAATGACGCCAGCGACAGTTACTTTTTTTTAATATATAGAGATTTATTTTAAGAATGGAACTATATTACTCCGCCAATTGCATTCTTTTCATCGGCGAAAAATGCCGTGATGCGGTTCTTACTTACAAGGCTTGAATTTTTCACGTTCGTTGGCTGACCAACGTGAATGCAGTCAATAAATTATTTAGATTTATTTTTTTAACGCAAAAATACTTTATTACACGATTTAAATATTTATTGTATATATACTAAATCTAATTTCACTTAAATACTTTTTTCTGTTTTGTTAAAAAGAAAATATTTTTAATTTTAAAAATTCCCATTTCGTCAAAAACGTGTTTAGATAATATTTAAAATAAAAGAAGTATTTTGTAATTATAGATATTCTATTTCGTCGTTATTCATAATAAATTAAAAAACCTTTAAAACGAAAAAATTTTAATCACTCATGCACACGAATTTACACTATGGTCTATGGTCTTTGGAGCGCAGGCGTACATCATCCGGATACAAATTTTCGGCGCTCGCTGTAGACGTCAGCTAGTTGTTTACTTTACACTGTATCCCTCCACGGTGTGTGTTTGTGAACGTGTTTATTTCATAGATACATATAATAATACAGACTTGATTGTTAGTCTATGTTTTATTTTTTCAAATTACAAGAAGTATTAGGATTAAATAAAATAAATTTTAACATTATTAGGATTCATAGGCAAGTGTTTCATTATAGTTTTATTTTCTAGTTACATATAGGGCCGCGGTAGCCCAGTCGGTAGAGCGCCTGCCTCGTAATTGGAAGATTGCGGGTTCGGTACTCGAGCCGGCCAAAGACTGTCGTGTACACTAATGGTGGCTGGTGCAGGTAAAATCTGTCGTGGCTGCAATGTCCTCCATGTTCCCATCAAAAATTATACCTCTGGGGGTCACCGAAGTGGGAGAGCCATCCTTTCCGTGGAGGATCAAAATTGTGATGGCATATCTCCGGACCATCTCTAGGGGTGTGTCCCAGACCGTCGCCAATTGCCCATCTACGCAGCACTAGTGCGACATAAAACCCAACCAACCAACCAAACATCTAGTTACATATATATATATATATATTAATTATAAATAAATGTATTTACGTTTGGTCTGTTGGACAGAATTTTTTTGCCAAAATTCATGATTATTTCGTTGCCTATCAATAAATTGTTTGCTTTTATTTAGATCTGTTTACAAAATATACAATGATTTTGTAATCTGTTATTGAAATGCGCAATCATTTTGCCACTAACAGTGCAAATGTATGTTTAATAACGCAAAACTCTAGAAATAACATATTTTGCTCTAAACCGATTAAACTCAATTTTTTTTAAGGCTATATGAAAGATATATAAATATGTTAATTAGTGGCAAATTATGCTGCATTTCAATAATATGCTATAAAATTATCATCAAAACAGCTTTGAGGGGAAAAAATAGAAACAGAATTTTACCATTTAACAATAAAATACTCTCATTTTGTTAATTTTTTGTATTAAGCATAAAGTTCCTTAGTAAGTGTTAATATGATTCCATAGTTTTTGCAAAATTATCGCTCATATATATATATTAAAAAAAAAAATAGTTTTGATAAAAAGCGCAAATTTTTTTAGATAAACAAAATAATTGAGCATTTTTGCGATCATAAGCAATAGATATTATATTTCACGAATAGTTTAAAAGAAAAAAAAAGGAAAAATTTTATTTAATTAAATTTTATTGTTAAGCAGTGAAAAAACAGCATATAAACAATTAATTCTAATTAAACTGTCAAACAGGTAATCCAAAAAATACTTTACTGCTCCCTAAAAACGGAGTTTCTCCTTGATTTAAAAATGTGCAGGGTGCTGCAAGTAAGAAAGGAACTTTTTAATATTTTAAGAGCAGTTTGCTATTCTTAAGGCCATATTTAACATTTAAAATCCACACTCATTTCAAAATTCTATTATAAGAATGCATAGTACAATAAATACCTTTTTAATTTTAATTTTCTTTACTTTTGCTTGTTAATAATAAACAAATAAATGTTGAAGGTCATATGAAATAGTTTTACTTATATACAGGCGACTCTATGAAATCTGTAGATCTATAATCCACAATTCACTCTAATTTGGGCTCCTTTCTGAATGTAAAAAATGAAAATCACATTTAACAGTTAACCTGATTTCTAGACCTTTTCTCAGAAAAAGAAAATAATAATAATAATAAATGTAAATAATTTTTGGCGGGAATTCGATCAAATTGTGTAAATAACATTTATTTTTATCAACAATTTTGCAAAGCATGCATTTTTGATTAAATTGTTGTTTTTTAGAATTGCGAAGAAGATCACTGGGTATCTGTCTTTCTAAGTTTGTTCATAATTGTTTATCAATTAAATTCAAGCATATGAAAATATGTTTTCTATCAGAAATTTAATAGAATTTAACTTGTCTATACATATTCTACTAGAATTGGTTTCCAAAACGTTTTCAAATGAAGTTAAATGGAAAGAGAGCGAATATTCATTGTAACGGGGAAATTCAGTTACAGCAATTGCTGATGAATCTGTGTTTTTTCTGATTCTGTTTATTATTAATTTTATTTATTAATTTACATCGTATAAGTCCTTTTAAACATGTTATGAATTATTTAATTACTTATTGAATATAATTTGTATTTTAATGTTTACAATAACATTGCAAATTCATAAAGAGAGAAATGTATATAAACAAAGCAGTGATCAATAATCTGCAAAAGCCTTGGTCAGATTTCAGAGAGTCAAATGTATTTATCTTCAATATATCATTATGCTTTATTTATTTATTTTACGATTAGGGTCAAGAAAGGCACTATTTTTGGAAACTCTGATAAGTTTCCCGCAACAATCTGCAGCACTCGCTGCACCCTGCACCATTTCTGCCAGCAGGCCATAAATTTTATTACCATCATATTACAGAATGGTTTGAAAGTTTTTAATTTAGGTATTTACTAGTGCTGTACCAAGTAGCACTTTGGCCGAGTACCGAGTAGTTGTAAGAAAAAACAGTTGATGCGCATATGAAGAATTTCGTCCTTCTTGAAAAAATAAATAAATAAATAAATAAATAAAGCATTTTAAACACGAAATATGGTTAAATGTCAAACAGCATGTTTTTCTGAAGTATTTCAGAACTTTCTTAGTAAGCTGTATGAGTCTATGCATCAGAGTTTCCCCTATGAAGTTACAGCAGGGTGCTGCGCCCTGCCTTCCCTTTTAGTTAAAAAAAAAATATAAATAAAAATAAAACTTTCTTGCCCCTTATAAAGGGGGAAAAATGCCTTCTTACCCCTCATCTGAGAAAAATCCACCCTTACTGCCGTTTATTATAGAAAATAATCTTCAAACTTAAATATTCGATACGATTGGGAATAACTATCAACATTCGTTCATACATTAGTAACAAGCAAAAGTAAAGATTTTTTTTTTCCTTGAAGGGCTACTTATAATTCAATTTTGAAATTGTTTAGATTTTAAATGTTAAATGTGCCTTCAAGAATCTAAAATTGCTCAAGAATTTAATGTGCCCTTTTTAACTAGAAGCATCCTAGAACATAAAAATTCCTTTCCTATACACTGAGACTGAGCCTTAATTTCAGACGCATGAAATATACATATGAAATGGAAACGTATGCAGTTTTGGGCCATAATTTGCAAAACAATAGGTTTAATTATTAAAATAAATTTCATTAACATTTTAGTGTATTTTCTTTTTACATATATATAGATACACCCCGCGACAAAATGATAGGAACAAAGGGTTTTTCTTTGATTTTTCATTTAATTATAACCATACTGTATGTATGTAATATATGTAATAATTTATAAAAACTTAGTACAGATTGTATGTATAAAATTAGCAAAACATTTTAGAAGAAAAAAAATCTTTATGTAAAATTAGCCTAAACAAAATTCTCGTTACACATTTGTACTAATGAAAGTAAGCCACTTTTAAAACTGTAAGAAAAGATTTATTTCAGAGTAATATATATATATATATATACACCCCGTGACAAAAAGATAGGAACAAAGGGTTTTTTCTTTGATTTTTCATAAAATAACGTCATCTAAATTGTGCTTATTATTTATTATTATTTTAAAATAACACTATTCCTGGACTATTTTTTGTTTTAAGACTAATTTAGAAAAATTTTAAGACTAAAATTTATCTAATTTAAGACTACACAGCGCGACAAAAAGATAGGAACAAAGGGTTTTTTTTTAATTTTTCATAAAATAACATTATCTAAATTGTGCTGATCATTTATTATCATAACAAAATATTATCATATCAAAAACATATTAAATATTTGAATCATATTCAAAATATTCATATTCAAAATAATCATATTCAAAAATTTAAAAAAAAAAAAAAAAACTTTTGAACGCAAATTTTATAATTCTAAAATAATTTTCAGAAAAAAAAAAATTATGTCCACCATATAAACCATTTTATAACTGATGCACAGTGTGTTTAAACTTTTAAACACTATTGCACATAAACTGAAATTTGCATGTTAATAAAATATTTACTGTAACATACTTTTAAAATAGAATATTTGATTTATATGAATTAAAAACAGAAATGTGTTTGGAATATTTCGAAAAATTTTAAATTTTTACTTCAGTAATTTTTAATTTGATTAGAATTTTAAACATATTATTTTAATGGTCTTCCTATTCACATCTAAACAAAGTATAGAAAAATCAGTCAGGAGGCATTACAATTATAAAAAATTTACAAAACAAAACTATGTACAAGACAAAACAATGTTATTGAAAAATATACAAGTTACCTCATGATCATTAATGTACAATAAATGGTATGCATTTAAGAATTTAAAATATGTTCTTTTTTAAGAATTCCACATGTAATTACTGCAAGCATAAAAAGTATATCAGTAAAATCCCCCCCCCCCAAAAAAAAAAATAATAATAATAATAATAAAATAAAATAAAATAAAATAAAAATAAAAAAAATCCTGCAAAATAAAAATATTTGATTCTGTATTCAAATTTATATTATAAAAATTAAATGAAATCTTAATTGTAATTTAAATCAAAATAAGTACTATCTAAATCATTATATTCATTTTACAAATCAAATGCTATATTGTGTTTCATACAAGAATACAATACAGGACACTTATGACGTTTGAATAACATTTATGAAACTGATAAATATTGAAATTTTAATACTATAAATTACAATTTTAAATTTGATAAATTGCCCAGATTCTTTTTTTTTTTTTTTTTTTTTTCGTTTTTCATGATTATTAAATTTTCCTTATGTATAAACGCAAGAACTTCGTTTTTCAAACTGCTGTTCAATTACTTTTGAAAAAAAAAAAAAAAAGGCTATCTCACTACTCTGAAATTTATGTTAACATATTTTAATATTCATGAAAAACGAAACACATCTTGGCAATAAAATAAAATGCGCGAAGTCGCCAAGACGTGGTACCTGGAAACACATTTACCCACAATTCTTTGCGTGCTTGTTTGGGCCGCTTCCCCACTTCACATTTTTGGCGCTGACGAATACGGTCTGTGATAACCGCGAAATTAACGTTATGTTACGCCGCTTAACTTGTACCCGCTTTGATGTCCA
The DNA here is from genome assembly GCA_963930645.1 of Salticus scenicus. Classification (NCBI taxonomy): domain Eukaryota; kingdom Metazoa; phylum Arthropoda; class Arachnida; order Araneae; family Salticidae; genus Salticus; species Salticus scenicus. Next base: position 114,831,776 of record OZ005657.1, read on the forward strand.
TTTGTAATATTAATGTGAATACGGAAAACTTGGTTTTGAAAAATTGTAACTTAGAGAAAAACGCACACAGGCGGACCTTACTGGAAAAAAGACAAAAATATGCGGTCGTGAAAGTGTTAAAAGGTCCAAACACACTGGCCCTAGGTACAAGGGAGCTATGTGGCCCTAGGTACAAGTTTTGGTAACTTCATTCAAAATGCTTTCCACTAAAAAATCCACATGCAGAGAGGACTAATTAAATATCTCATTTATTACTCAATATACAAGCAAAATTATACACTAGAAATAAAAGAAAAATATTTGTCTTTCCTTTGTAAAATAACAAAAGAGATGAGCTGCAAAATTTTACTTCAAACCATGTAAATTCGTTTTCTACATGTAACTTGTCAAAACTCTCTCTTCAAAAGTTCCAAAGTAGTTGTAAAAGTAGCAGTTGGTGTTTTTACTCGTCCAAATGAGTATTAAAACTTAAAATTAAATATTATTCAAATAAAGTGGGGTGGCCCTAGGTACATGATGGCCCTAGGTACACGGGTCTCCCCTATACATTTTGATTGGCTGCCATGCAATATAAGTATGGAACATTGAAACAGGCATATTCTGAAAATAGAGGTTACAGGAGGTGATTTGTTTATGCTTGAGGATATTTTAGTTCTAGCCAACAGACCAAAGATATTTAATACATTTATTTACTTTTTGGGAAAATTTGTATATGAATAACAAATTTTTAAGAAAATAAAAAAATAAAACACTTACCCCTAAATCATAGTAATGGAAGTGTATATTTTTTATTTATTTTCATTGCAAATTTTACATATTTTATGAATTGCTAATATAGATGGGGGGGGGGGTGTCGGGGTTATTTGTGTATAATTGTATTTCATTAAATAAAATGAAAACTAATAATATCTTACGCCTACAAAAATTCCCATTTATATACGTCATCATTACCTATGATTACATGCTGAAAATATGTTGGCAGCACTGATATTGAAATTGACAAAAATTATTTTAGTTTCTGAAGAAAACATTACAAACAAAACAACTAATTTCAAACAGTGCTATATAGTTTCCAAATTTAAGTACATATACAATACATTACATATGTTTACTTTAATATTTTATTTAGTGCTGCGCTGAGTAGAATTTTGGCCGAGTACAGAATACGTAGTACTTACAAGAAACAGTAATTGATGCATATATGAAAAAATTTGCACATCTTGAAATAAAGAAAAAAAAGCCTTTTGAACACAAAATTTAATTAAAGAGCAAACGGCATGCTTTCATGCAGAACTTTTGTAGTGTATGTACATAATTAGGTTCATTGCTATATTTTGATACTTTCAGCGCAGTGGATTACTAAAACTATAACCCATAACCAATAACTTTATCCCTAAAATCTTTCTTAGATGCGAAATTAGCATCCTCAGATAATTCTTAAAGAATATAAAAGTTCCTATGCATTAAGATTTAATTTAAGATAACATGAAATTTGCATATGAAATAAGAACATTAAAATAAACATTTTATAATTTCAAACATAATAGTTTCAGTCTACGTACATTCCTGAAAACAAATCCCCCCCCCCCCCCCAAAAAAAAAAAAAAAAAAAAAAAAAAAAAAAAAAAAAAAAATGCTACTTCAACCACAGAAATCACGATAAAAGGATTATATGTAACGCCGAAACAAATATAGTAGTTTTTCAGGAACAGTAATCTCCAGCTTATTACAGAATCAATCGTTTGCAAATGTTAGAGTTCAATGAAAATCATTCGAGTATAGATGGCCTACTTTTGTTCTCTTTACCAAAAGTTAATGGCGAGAAACTATACTTTTACCAAAACAATTAAATCTGTTATAATTGAAAAAGGGTTTCTAATTCTGGCTATCGTGAAACATTATTTGCTGACAAATTTGATCGCTAAACTCACCAAGCTGATGCAGATTTTGGTCTTGGCTTTGATTTTGGAGCTTGGCGATTAAATTTGGCCAAAATTTGCAGTTTGAAAGCTCTAACTTTTATAAGAACAAAGTTCTGAAATTTTCTTAAAAGATTCATTGGTTTATAGTGCAGAATAAAAACTTCGAAAGCTCTATATGACTAGCAAGACTATATATAAAAAAAAAAAAAACTGAGTGATTATAGACGATTGTAGACTTAAAACTTGCCTATACTATTTTCTATACTGTATTGTATTAAAAGTGGAAACAGATGGTAATTTTTTCATTTCTACAGAGGGGAGCGTTAATATAACAGTATAGCATCAAATTAGGCATTCAAAGTGGAGAAAAGTGGTAGTTCAGGATTCTCAAAGTTTGGAAACTAATGCGAATCGAGTTCTAGAATTTTTCTGTATTGATTCATTGGTTTCTAGCGCAGAACTACCTGGAAAATTCTATAAACCACAAATAATACTTTCGATAAATTTAACTTCCATTCTTCTGACTTTTGAAAGTTTCGGTTATTCCGGAATTAGTGAAATTACTGCTCTGTCATGTTTTTAACGATGTTTATTTAATTTCAGTAGTAAGAATGATGGTTTCATTGGATTGTTTCGGGAATATTCATTGACTATTAATTTTTGTGGCACCAGAAATTGTTTTATTCAACGGTTTTCTAAAAATTCTTTAAATAAAATGCAATCAATTAGAACCTGCTTGTGTCTTTAAGAAGTACTTTCTACATGCAAAAATGCCGACAGCTTTTGTAACAACATCATTACGGGCTCAATATTCATTAAATAAAGTGCATTTGTCAATTAGAACATGCTCGTGTCTTTAAGAATTCTTTTTTACAAGCAGAATTGTAGACAAGTTCCCATAACAATATCCTTACAGGCTTTATCTGCGAGCTAAATATTCATTAAATGAAGTGCATTCATTGACTAGAACCAGTTTATATATTTTCTATATGCAAAAATGTCGACAATTTTCATGTCAATATTATTACGAGCTCTATCTATGTGCTGAATATTCTTTAAATGAAGTGCATTCGTGAACTAAAACCTTCTTATTAAGAATTATTTTTCATATGCAGAAATGTCGGCAACTTTCATAACAATATTATTACAAGCTCTATCTACGGGCTCAATATATTCATTAAATAATGTGCATTCATTGACTAGAACTTGTTCATGTATTTAAAAATTACTTTCCACATGCAGAAATGTTGACAATTTTCATATCAATATCATTACGGGCTTCATCTACTTCTACGAGCTGAATATTCATTAAAGTGCATTTGTCAACTAGAACCTGCTCGTGTCTTTAAGAATTACTTTTTACACGCAAAAATGCCGACTGCCGACAGGTTTTGTAACAAAATCATTTCGGGCTGAATATTCATTAAATAAAGTGCATTTGTCGATTAGAACCTGCTGATGTCTTTAAGAATTACTTTCTATGTGTAAAAATGTCTACAACTTTTGTAACATCATCATTATGGGCTGAATATTCATTAAATAAAGTACATTCGTAGATTAGAACCTGCTCGTATCTTTAAGAATTCTTTTTTACATGCAGAATTTTCCATAAATTTCATAACAATATCTTTACGGGCTTTATCTGCAAGCTGAATATTCATTAAATAAAGTGCTTTCGATGACTAGAACCTGCTTATGCATTTTCTATATGCAAAAATGTTGACAACTTTCATATCATTGCGAGCTGTATCTGCGGGCTGAATATTCATTAAATAAAGTGCATTCGATAACTAGAACCTGCTTATGACTTTAAGTATTACTTTCTACACGCAAAAATGTCGAGAACGTTAATAATATCATTACGGGCTGAATATTAAGTAAATAAAATGCTTTCATGGACCTGCTTATTTAAGAATTACTTTCTGCATACGAAAATGTCTACAACTTTCATAGCATTATGATTACTTCCTCTATCATTAGCTTCTTTTGAAATCTTTCCTATGATGATGAAACGTCATATATAATGTCAAAACCTTTGTGTTTTTGGTCATTAAGAATATATAATTTTCATAAATATCTCCAAAACAGAAAATCACTGAAAGACCAAAAAGAGAGGTGCATAACTAGATGTTATAACAATCCTATATATCAATTTGCAACGTTCTGCGCCCAACCGTTTTAGATTTATGCGAGATAGACACATACATACGAGCATACAGACGTTATGAAAAATCATGTAAAGTTTTAGATAACTCTAAAACGAGAGCTCGTATTAATGCCAGAGTTGTAGATGTAACAGAAGACATCATGACAGTCACAAATATAAAATTGCGACATTCAATGATCATTCATTTTTGAGCTATGCAAGATACAAAATGAATTTCGCCAATCGGGATTACAATATAAGGAAGTCAAAACATAAATCAACTAACCTTTCCAATGAGCCAGTATGGCTTGTTTTAATCTTTTGAGCAACTGATCAATAGCCCCTAAGAAGGAATGGTATCAATACAAAAAACCCTTAAATGTTAAAAGTTTGTGACGCAGCTACTTTATGGCTATAAGAAACTGAAATATAGGTCTTAAAAATAATGATATCAAATTTTGTGTGACGCTTTGGTATTAATTAAAACATACATAGATTTTTTTTTATTTTGTCATTTGCTTTCTTCCTTTATTTTATATTTATAGTGCAATCAATATTTTCAACGTAAACAGATTTATAAAATTTACTCACTGATGCTTTTTTATCTGCATCTCAAATTCAAAATAAGGGTTTTAAAAGGAATGATATCGAAATTTTAGTGACGCCTCGGTGTTACTTTAAAAGATTTGTTTTTAAATTCCATTACAATTATTTTTGTTTTGTCCTATAAAGTGTATTTACACATTGAAACTATCCTTTAAATTTTCAAATATAATGTCAAATAATCACACTTTCACTGAGTTTACATTATAAATTGTAATTACTTATTTAAAAAATTGATTTGTCTTTTGCGTCACGCTGTCCAAAACTTCAAGTAAAGTTTGAACAATTTTTTTCTTTGCATCACACTATCCCTTAGCAGACATTTTCACTTAGTTTGGATACTATGACACAAAGTAGCATTTACATAAATTTTACTTACAGCTCTGGATAGCGTGACGTAAAAGACAAATCAATTTTTGAAATAAGCAATTTCAATTTATAATGTAAACTCAGTGAAAGTGTGAGTATTTGACATTATGTTTGAAAATTTAAAGCATAGTTTCAATGTGTAAATATACTTTATAGGACAAAACAAAAATAATTGTAATGGAATTTAAAAACAAATATTTTAAAGTAACACCGAGGCGTCACTAAAATTTCGATATCATTTCTTTTAAAACCCTTATTTTGAATTCGAGATGAAGATAAAAAAGCATCAGTGAGTAAATTTTATAAATCTGATTATGTTGAAAATATTTATTGCACTGTAAATATTGCAATGTAACAAGAAGAAAGAAAATGACAAAATAAAAAAATTTTGTATATATTTTAATTAATGCCAAAGCGTCACTCAAAATTTGATATAAGTATTTTTAAAAACTATATTTCAGTTTCTTATAGCCATAAACAGCCTTCGTCACAAACTTTTGACCTGTTAAGAGTTTTTTTTATTGATATGAAGAACACTCCCCCGCATATATGTATACAGGGTGATCGAAAAGTCACAGGAAAAACAAAAGAAATTATTATTTAAAAAGGATTGACCGTAACACTATGCGGTTTTCATTGAAATGCGCAGAAAACATGGAATTATATATATATATATATATATATATATATATATATACATAATATATTAGTTACATTTCACTAACAGGTGGCGCTGTATTCGCAGTATCCTCTCACATAAAAAAAAAAAAAACACCTTCTCAAATGAAGCCATGTTGCGGATTAATCTGACAGGCGAGTTGCATGTGATTTCAGATGTTAGCGAATATTTAAATTAAACATTTAATGCTTATTACAGCTGTTAATCGTTCTATAAAGAAAATTATTAAATTGTTAAGAGATAAAGCATTGTTAGTTAAGCTTTATTATGAGAATTTCCAATGCGCAACGTTTACGGCCATTCTCAGATATGGCGGTCATCACATTAAACATTTACGGTCCTAGTTCCGTTGTTTAATGTACTGCGCCACCGCAAAAATGTAATTTTTCAATTAAAGCGCTACCTGATGAAGAAAACTTAAACTAAATTGCCATTTTTTTTTTTTTTTTTTTAACTTAAAAAAAATCCCTTTCAGCCCTGAACGATGATAGTGATAAATGTTATCAACCTTAAATTGCCAATAGTTGTTTCCCAAAATGCACTTTATGTTAAAAAATGTTCTTGCATTTTATCATATTGTGTTGTTTACTTACAGTTAAAGTTTTGTAATGTATTTGTGTTTTTTTTTTTTTTTTTTTTTTTTCAATAAATATGCGTTTCGTCAATCTGAAAGTATGAAATAAATGTAAATGTTACACAAATAAAGGTTTGTTGATTACATAAACCTCAATTTAGGGTAATTTCGACACTAGCATTTAAAAAACACGGAAATTAATGGGAAAAACTTGTGCATGGTAAGTCACCCCAAGTCTGGGGTGACTTTGACACTTCACTTAGTACACCATTCTGACTTTATAACATTGTTATTGAAAAATTTAATGATACTGTGGGATTGAGGAGTTATCTAATGTTATATTACAATTACACAATTACGGAACACTTGAAGGTACTGTTCATAAATGCGAAATGCAGATCCAAAGGGTGTCAAAGTCACCCCAGTTTACGGTGTATAATGGTAATATAGAATAAGTAATAGGGAAATATATTTTATTTAGTACAAAGTTTTAATGTTCATATTTAGTTCAAATTTTGGAAAATCTTTAACTTCTTTCCATACTATGGTTTTATGTGTTAAAAGTTACGAAACTAGTCGATAGCATTTCTTTTTCTTTTTCTTTTAATTTTTTTTTTCTCATTTATTCTCAAACATACATATTGTTTAGTTTTGTTCTTAAAACTGAAATTCTTAACACTGAAAGTATTTAACACTTTAAAAGCGTATTTTGCAATACATATATACTCATATTGGTTTAATATGAATGTTTATTGAAATTAATATGGTTAAGAATTCTGCTTATTTATTTATTTTATTTATTTTTTTTTTTTTTTCATTTAGTATTTTGAAAGTTGATTTTAATTATATTTTATTGTAAAGGGAAGATGGACAATTTAACGGTATATGATCAGTAATTGAGTAATTGTCCTAAATCATACAATGATTTAATAAAATTAAACATAATTTATACGTCTCATTAATATTCATATAATTAAACATAATTTATACGCTAATAATTATATAATAATTAATCATATAATTATTAATCATAATAATATAACAATAATATATAATATAATAATTAATCATATAATAATTAAACATAATTTATACGCTCATATAAAACAGGAGATTTAAGATCAAAACTCGTAATCCATTCTCTCAATAGTGATCATATTCCGGATTTTGAAAACTTTAAAATTTTAGCTTCTAATGTAAATATCTATGAATCCCGTATTTTTCTAGGGGGCGCTTTTACCAAAATGAACCATTCTGCCTTGAACGAGGCTAAAGCTATTCCTCCTTCTTGCTATGATGTATTATGAATTTTTGTAAATGTTGTTTTTGCTTGTATGTTTGACACTGAGGAGGGCTGGTGTTCTAGCCGAAACGTCTGTCTTGTGTTTTAATGTTTTTAATTAAAATGTATTTTTAAAGTTTTAAATTTTTGTATTTTTTATCTCATTTTAAATGTTACATTGGTTTTATACAATGATAGTATTATTTTTTTTAAACAAATAAGTTCATTTTGTGTTTATGCTGGGTCGGCGTGAATAATTTCCATAATTTTATAATAGAAGTAAATCGAAATTAGAAATTTAAAAAAGGAAGTTTACCTACTCAGAGATAAAAATGACTTTTCTATCTAAGGGTAAAAAGATTGATTTATATAATTTATCATTATAACTTGGGGTTAATGGTCTTAGAGATGATAAAATCATCGATTTACGAAGTAAAATAGGACAATCCGCGTTATTCAAAGAAAATATTGACTTCGTTCAGGAAACGTATTTTCACAAAATTGACGATAGGAAAAAATTCGAAGATGCGGAAGAAAAACGGCTTCAAAATGAGGAAGAGCAAAAACATCTCGCTGAAGAAAGAGCTTTGGAGCTCGAGAACTTAAATTACAACCGAATACTAATGCTCCAAAAGCCGCGATTCCTGCATCAAATGATTCAGCCTCTACACGTTTCGATTTAAAAACAGTTTTGCCAACCTTCATCCCCGATAAAGATGACATGTCTTTATTTTTGATATTGTTTGAGAGACAGATGAAACTTTTAAATGTGTCAAAAGATTTTTGGGTATCGCATTTAATTGGAGTACTTTCAAGTGATATAGGCAAATTGATAGCCTGGGAACCTGAAGAATTATTTGGAAATTATTCCCACATTCGTTCTATTCTTTTACAACGTTTTAAACTAACAACAGAAATGTTTAGATTCATCTTTCGTCGACATCAAAAACGCGAAAATTCCACATGGAAAAACTTTTACTTCGAGATTAGAAATTATTTCCATGGTTGGCTCTCCGAATTAGAAATTAACGATTTTGAAAACTTAAAGGAATTGATTAAAGCTGGTCGGATTAAGATAAGTTGTCCACCAGAATTTAAACATCACTTTTTAGATGATTAAGGAAAACTTAATAATCATGTTTTGTTAACTGAAAAGTTGGACTTGTATGATAATGTCAAGTCTTCTTATCAAAAATTAACAAATCGTCGAAGATCACGTGAAGTATATAAGCCACTTTTTCTTGAAAACTCAAATACTCAGGAATTTAGGAAAAAACAGTTCACTAAATTTGAAAATACCGGTTTCTCTAATAATCACAAAACTACTTCTTCACAGTCGAAGCATCTGACACCACAAACTCCAAAACCCTCCTATTTCCTGTTATGGCTGTGGTGCTCCAGTCTTCATAAAGGTGAAATGTAAAGTGTTCATTGAAAAAAGACACAGCACATGCTAATGCCATACAAATGTTTACTTGTTTCACTTCTCCTGTTGCCCTACTTAACATAGCAGTTTATGAAGCTACAGGAACGGTTTGTGCTGACACTGGGGCCAGCTAATCGATCGGTTGTGAATTAATGTTTAAATTTTCAAAGAACTGGGGTTGCAAATTTTCGGAATTTCCACTTGACGTCTCTTTAGCTGATGGTCAGCATTCCACATCAATTATTCAAAAAACTACAGTGCCCATAACCATCTGTGGTCGGACTTTCCACACAGATTTAATATTTCTGCCTCATGCAAAGGGTAATCGTACATTCTTAAGGTGTTGACTTTTTTAGAAGTCAGGAATAGTGATGGATATGCTTAACAATTGTTGGTTTTTTGGTGACAAAACAAACTTCAGAATACCGTTTGGCAAAGATCGTCTCTTGCCTGTAAATGACACTCCTGTCGTTGAAACTTGTAGTCCATGTACTACGTCGTCCAGTAACAAAAATGTTCCATCACAAAACAGCCATATTGCACAAGTTGAAGTTAATGAAATTTGTTTACGTGAAGAAGAGGGACAAACTCTAGATACCGAAAAAAGAAATCAATTAAACTCCCTCCTGCAAAAATATGAAAAATGCTTTCAACCAGGGGGAGAACCTACACCTTTCATAGAACATCACATACAAACAGACAGCCACCCGCCGCGCCGGTGTCAACTCCTCCATATTACATGAATCCTACCAAAAAAGAAATTCTGCGAAAGGAAATAAATAAACTTTTACAAGAAGGCATCATTGAAGAATGCGAATCACCTTATTCTTCTCCAGTCGTTCTAATCCCTAAGCCTAATGGAGATTATCGTCTGTGTATATACTATAGAAAATTGAATGCCATCACAGTTGCAGACTCTTACCCGCTGCTACGTATGGATGATTTATTTCATGAAGCAAAACCAACTGTATTTATGTCCAATATCGATCTTCGTGCAGGTAATCAAGTGAAAGTCCATCCTGAAGACTAAGACAAAATAGCTTTTGTTTGCCCCTTTGGAGCACACCGCTTTCTTCGGTTGCCGTTTGGCCTTAAGAACGCACCAGGAACGTTCCAGCGTTTAATGGACCGTTTCCACAATGGTCTGGAAGACATCTTAACTTTAACCTATCTTGATGACATTATAGTTTTGTCAGAATCATTTGAAAAGCACCTCTCAGATTTACAAGCTATTTTCGAGAGACTCTTATTATTTAAACTCACAGCAAACAGAGATAAGTGCCCCTTTGTGTCTCCTAGTATTTGGGATTTTGGATCACACAAAATGGTATTGAAGTTGATACAGAAAAGGTTTCTTCTATCCAGAAAATTTCGCCTCCCAAAAATGTGAAAGAAGCCCAGTCTTTTCTCCAAACGTGTTCGTGATTCAGAAGATACTATATACAAAATTTTGCTGAGATCTCACGACCACTAAGTTAATTAACAAAAAAGAAAGTCCCATGGAATTAGGGATAAAGCCAGCAAAATGCATTTGAAACACTCAAAAAATGCCTCATCACTCCTCCAGTGTTAAAACAGGCTGATGATACAAAACCATACACTATTCACACAGATGCAAGTTAGTATGCTATTGGAGCTGTCCTACTGCAAGGCAACGTTTCAGACGAACATCCTGTCTAATATGCTAGCCGTCTCCTTAACCAAGCTGAACGCAACTACTATACAACAGAAAAAGAAGCCCTTGCTGTTGTTTGGGCCTTGAAGAAATTCCGTGGTTACGTAGAAAATTCCGAGATAACTGTGGCATCAGACCACCAACCTTTGAGATGGTTGCTTACTCTCAAATCTCCAACAGGCCGCATTGCTCGATGGGCCTTAGAAATATAGTCTTTCAATCTAAAAGTGCAATACGTCCCTGGAAAAACAAATGTCGTTGCCGACATGCTTTCTCGCCCAACCTGTAAAGAAGAAACTTCTTCATAGGTTAGTAGTTCCATTTTCCTTATCATATGACATGACCTCTAAACTTATGTGACTCGTGGTTTACCCAAATTATCAGGCATTTGTTCTCTGATGATGGTTCCGCATGTTTCTTTAAATGTAGAAATTGGTGAAAATTAATTGCTGTCATCAATCCGGTCTGATGGGTAAAGTGAACTGTGCCATTTGGGCCACTGCTAATCATTCGGGCCTGCTATTTTTTCAGTGGGAAAACCATGAATGATTTCATGTTGTTACTGATCACATTGAGGGCACAGCAAGCTGTTACTATCTCCCTGGGTTCACTTGAAGTAATTTTTCTCATTTTTTCTCACCTAGACTTGTTATTTTTCTAGGTTTTTGAACATTTGAAAGTCCGGTTTCATCCATATTTCAGATAGAATCAGGCCCAGTTGTATGTTTGTTTAAAGTAATTTTCAAATTATCGAAAAATTTAGAAACATTATTTTTATTGAAACTTGTTACGCTTCTAAGACCTGTTGCTTCCTGCACTAATAAACTTAATTCAGTATTCGGATTCATAATATTGAAAATCCATTCATAGCTTGTTTCTTTGTGTGATACTCAATTATCAGGAATATTATTATAATTTCTGACAGCGTATTCATAAGCTGATTGTCTAGCCTGTGTTCTTGTTAGCCCATGGCGAAGTTTGCTAGCTTTTTTGTAAATAGAAATTTAGCAATTTTTCTTCTGAAGGTGTAAATATATGCGCTTTCCTGTTGTTAGATAAGAACGATATTTACGTTTTATTTCTCTTTTTTTATACGTATCTCTTAAGTGTCCTGACATTTATTTCAAATTTCTTAGTTGTACTTTTTAGAGGTGCTCCACCATTTATAACACAATTCACAACCTGTTTCAATTTCTGGCTATCTACCGGCACTCTGTTTTTAACATTTTCGAGACCGCTGACGTAAATTCACGTCATTTGAAAATCTCTAACTCCACCAGTGGGCGTTTCTTCCGCAATTTGTATGTTATTTATTTCTTAAAAATATACCCAATAATTATATTTGTATAATCTATATACTATAGATATAAAAGCTTTGATTATAAAGAGTATAACTATAATGCATATCCATTTGTAATATAAATGTGAATACAGAAAATTTTGTTCTGAAATATTGTAATAACGCCCACAGGCGAACTTTACTGTGAAAAAGACAAAAACATACGGTCGCGAAAATGTTAACAGCTCTTTTGCTTTGTAAGTACCGGACAATTTCTATAAAAAAGAATAATTAATATTTGCCGACAGATATTCTTTCATGAATAAAAATTGCGACACTTGATCATTCTCACTATGGGAGATTTTATCCCTGGGATCTAGTCTCCCATAGTGAGAGGGATCAAGTATCCCTAGGGATAATAATGCAAATAGTTTCATTTATCACGTACACCGTAACTGGAATCACTTATTCATTATTTGTTATTAACTCACAATTATAAGTGCTAGAAAAAAAAAAAAAAAAAGCATTCAGTTACCTATATCTAAAATTCAGATAATAATCTTTAAACATTAGTTGAAAAAAAATTTTTTTGAATTGAAAAGAAACTGTCAACTTAAATTTACTTCTGCATGTTTTGATTTGAACCCTTTCAGGGAAAAGCAAATTTTTTCATTTAAAATTACCAGCCACCAGAAATAACCAACAATATTAAAAGACAAGAAATAAATGAAGTTATTCTTCTAAGTTATAAAAGAAAATTTTTGAAAAAAAAATTCCGGGTCAATTTGGGCAATTTTGAATCAAAATTTGCTGTTACACTATGCAACCACCGCCCCTGACAGGGTTAATACAGTGAATGAAAGCTGACAATTATTCAATATGGCGTCCACAATGAGTTGCTGATTTCACGATTCAAATTATAAAAATTTGCGAGATATCAGTGAGGGAACAAGTCTCCCAGAGGATCAAGTATCCCTAGTCTCCCAAATAGGTAAATTTATGAAAATGCTTGCATTATTATTTTCATTATTTTATATATTTATAATTGTGTAACCGTTCATAGGTTAGTATATTTTCTAGTTATGTGTTTTACTGACGTAAGAAGTAATAAAAGTAGAGGATAACAAATAATTATTGCATACTGAAGGTATAATTTTTTTAATTAACAAAGGTCAAAAGGATTTTTTTTATTATTATTATTCTTATTAAATGATACTATTAGCTATGGGTGAGGGAAGAATAAATTTAAAGTACTGCCAAGTGACATATATATTTAATCTTATTTATAGTGTCAGGTGTCACATGGAGTGTGATTTCTCATTCACAGCTGAGTACGGGTTTATTCATAGATGCCAACATTTTAATTTATTCCTGTGTATTTTTAGCTCCGCCTTTATTTCGCACTACTTTTTTTATAATAATAATATTTAAAAAAATTTCCAGTATATAACTTCGATAAAATAAGTAAAAATTACTTTTAAAAAATAAGTGGTATGGAATAAAGACGGGGCTAAAAATACTCCGGAATAAATTAAAATGTTGGCATCTATGATTTATTTAATTATGTAATATTGTGTCACTTTTTTATTTATTTATTTATTTATTATTTTGTTTAATTTTATTTTTTCAGGACACTTATGGTTTCATCTCATGAAAACCAAAGCTCCTCAACATCTCCTAAAAACATTTAAAAATGATACCAATGAAGGGACTTTCGCTATCGCATTTGACCTACAGTAAGCCCTCCCCACTCCTAAATGGACCAGTGGTATTTAGTTTTATAAACTTAAACTCTGGACCTACAACTTTTGCATCCATAACACTAAAACGGAGGCCTCAAAAATGTATTGTGGGACGAAACTACAGCAAGACGTGGATCATGTGAAATAGCAAGTTGTGTTGTCCACTACTTGTCAAACGTCGATGAGTGTATTAAAAATGTAATAATGTTTAGCAATAACTGCTTCGGGCAGAATAAAAATTTGAATTCAGTCTTGGCCAACTTGTCTTTAATCCACCAGGATAAATTTGACGAAATCAAACATGTTTTTATGACGCCTGGTCATTCCTATCTTCCTTGTGACCGGGACTTTGTGCACATCGAAAAAGAGGTTCGATATGCCAACGTGTACTCCAAAAACCATTATAAGTACTTCATTACGAAATGCCGTAGAAAAAAACCATTTACGGTGGCACAAGTGACGCAAGATTTTGTTTTGAACTACGGTCTTTTTCAAAAATCTACAACAAAAACTTAGCTCCAAGGAGCCAAATTCAAGGATGGTGCCGTTTTCGAGTTCACCAAAGAATACAAACAAGGATTCTACATCCACAAAACTTATAATTTCGACGTCAAATCTGCAGTTAAACTCCAGAAAGGAAAAGGCAGCTCTTATGATCCATCCAAGTTCAATCTAGCAAATATTACGCGAACGCGTCTTTATGATTCTCCTGTGCCTGTGCCTCCTGTTAAACTTAATGATATCCGAGATCTCCTGCCATACCGTGGTCATTGCGTTACCGTGGTCAACATACTTCAAAACTACTATTGAAAATAATCAATCTTCCATGCCCATGCCCAGAGCCTGATTAAGGGGAAGCACTCATTATTTATACTTACACCGTTATTTTTTAACAAATACTTTCCTCCTATAATAAACAGAAAACTCTCATTAAAAATTATTTTAACGGTGAGAGCGGAGATAATGTGTGCTTCCCCCTTAATCAGGCTCTGCCCATGCCCAACGAGGAAACGGAAGATGATCAACCTGGTTATGATGATTAAAAAATTTGAACATTACAACTCGTTCTCAAAGTCGTTTTAATATTATTTTATGTACGTTTTCAGAATACCGGCTTTATAAATAAAATGTGCTTTTTTTTTTTTTTTTTTTTTTTGAATAAAATTAAGTTCAAACAAATTCCTGACCAATTTCTACATTGATTTACCATGTGGTATTGAATAAATACTTTATGAATATAAAATCATATATTGCGTACAATTTAAAATGTAGATATATTCCTTTTTGGAGATTGTAGAAATATTTCCCATCTTTCAGTTTCACACTGGATTGCAACTAGCCAAACAATTTTTAAAGTACAAGTAACTACCTAAATGTTGTTTATTTCCGGTGTCAGTTTATCTTGAACGAGAAAAGGAACATACTTAAATAAAAATGAGGAAGAGATATTCCCATAGTCAGACTTTATTGCTCTTTTCCCTCACAGCTTTTAACAAAAGCAGTTACTCCCCTTGATCGATTAGGGGAGGGGGACAGTGCTCTCTGGGACGATACTCCGAAGAAAATGGGATAAATCGAGTTTGAGTTTGAGTTTGAATTGCTTTTTTTTTTTTTTCGCTCAAATTCATGAGAAAAATTAATTTTGCTCAACTCAAGTTTACAATTTTAAGAACGAGCGAAATTCAACTCAAAACTCAATTTTTTTTTGTTTTGAGTACGCTCAACACGAGTACGCTCACGAGTACGCTCAAGTGAACGCGCTCCTGCACAACGCTGCTTACGTTATAAATGATGAATACATGTGCTGTAAAATAAAATTTTCCTCCTCTTGGATTTTGAAACAGATCGATTTTAATTTTTTCCCCATTTCATTGATATTAGACTTTTTTTTTTATTATTATTATTTATTTATTACATTTTCTATTTTAAGATAAAAGCAAAGAACTTTCTTCGCTTATGCAATTTTTAAGCAACTATCTTTTAAACTAAGAACGAAATTCATATTATGTTCATAAAATATATTAATTTTAAAAGTTCTTTTCGAAAAGTATATTGTTTTTTAATTCATCAGTTTTTTTTTTTTTTTTTTTTTTAATTATTAAAGCTGGCAGACGAAATTTTGTGTACCTCGTTGTCGGAAATGCGCTTTCACTAGCTGTATACAGGGTGATCATTATTAAACTAGGCCTATTCAGATCTCTGTAACTGAAATGCAGATTGAGTCGAAAATCTGCATATAGACAATACAAAGGATGCGCTTAAAAATTCTGCAAAAATAATTTAATTAATTAATTAAAACAAATGAATAAATATGTTTTAAAAAATTGTGTACGTGTGTGTGTGTGTTGATATGACGAGGGGAATAAACCTTTAGTAGTTTACTTTTAAAAATATTTCCTTCTGTATTTCACTGATCAATAATATATATATATATATATATATATATATATATATATATATATATATATATATATATATGCTTCTTGTGGTGACCCAATAAAATGATGTAATGTATTTTCATTTTTTTTTTTTTTTTTTTTTTTTTTTTAGCTATTCGGAAGTAACTTGAAGCTATCAACCCTAAGAAGCCACCAACCGACTCGTAAGTCATATACGTTTTCACCAAACGTGATGAACAGAAATTTTCATTTATGCAAATTAAAATTTAATGATATTTATAAGAGATACTTATAAGATATTTGAGAGAGATATTTATAAGAGATATATAGATATATAAGATTTAATTATATTTATATGTCTGCAGTATTTCAATAGTAGTAAATGCAATGGTATAACTTTGTTTTAGCTGCGTATATTTAGATGTGTGTACAAAAAACTTATTGCAAAACTGGTTAAGATTGGGTTCGGCTGATTAACGTCGCACTAGACCTGCCTAGTTGTCTATTGGGGACGGTCTGAGATTAGGATAGATATGTCATATTAACATTTGATCAATTTTTATTCAGAATTTCGATAATGTTTCTACTATTTTTTTATTTGTGACTTTAAACGATTAAAAATGTTGTGTATTAGAGATATTTCGAGTCTCGATAAGCAAACTAGACATTTCCAAGATTTCAGAACCTCGTATTTTGCATTTTCTACACGAAAAAATAATTTCTTTAGTTTTTTAATGTTAATGATTTGCAAGTGACTGTAAGTTTGAATAAGTAAATGCCATTAACAGAAAGTTCGATATAATACTGTTGAAGCAGAAATTATAGGTTTTTTCTTTTTTTTTTTTTTTTTCTAAGGAATTAACTGAAACAGAGGCTTTACACTTTGTTATTGTAACTGCTTAGTAAAAAGTATTGTGCCTTAAAATTAATAAACAGTACACGATTCGCATCATGAACTTTTTAATTATTTTAAGTTACGATAATAATTAGCAATTTTTAAAACAAAATATGAAGCCCGTTTCAGTAATTTCGTTAAAAAAGTTGCATAACATAGTTTCTAATTTTCTAATTTTCAGTCGAAGGGTGTTGAAATGGCATTACTTTTATTCAAACATACAATAAATTGCAAATAATTAATTTTAAAAAAAAAACCTACAAAATAATATTTATTACTACTGCTTATTAATTTATGGGTTTTATTTGTCAAAGAAGTTATAATATTAGAGACATTCTAAATCTAAAGAAAAAATAAATCTAGAAATCTCAATATTCTTGAAATCAATATTATAAGGCAACTCTGAAATGTTCGGTGAATGATGCAAATGTCCTCCGTTCGAATGCTCATATAAAGACTCTGTGCTTTAAAGTTGTGATTTCAATGACATGCCGCGTTTGGTGGCATGCCTCTGTTCGAATATGAGCAGCCCAGCGTTTCTATGTACCATATTATTTTTAATTTTTCATCATTAACTGAAAACTTTAGACACACGTTGTAGTTTTCTAGCTGCATATTCTGCATGATAAACAAGTGCTGAAGGTTGTTGCTTTCAAGCTGAAGATTTTTTTTTCAACCATTTCCAACTTATTGTAGATTTCATGAAGTGTAATAGCGTTTCAACAAAATGAAATGGAAAACGCAAAAATAGAAATAGAGTTATTTTTACAACAAAGTAACTGAAATGAGATTCATATTTTGTTTTAATCATTTATAAGTTCATGGCATAGTAATTCTGTGGCGTATATATGTATTAATCAAAATAAGATCAAAATTTCTTTTTTTTTTTTCTTTTTGCTGCTACTATTTCTAAACAGAAATACTTATGACAATTCTTACAGCAGATTTTCGTTATTAATTAAGAGAGTGGTTATTATTTAAAAAATATGGAACAAAAAAGTGGGAAATTTAATTCTGAGGGTGACAAACATAACACGAGCCATAGAAACAACTAATATAGCCCTTAAACATTTCTTATGCTGTTAGTACTATTGATGCAGTGTGCTTTGAACTAGTAATAAGGCACATTAAATGCGCAAATAATTATTGTTTTGCCTTAAATCTAAATAATAAACTTCTTTTAGTTTATTCTACATCGCATAATGGTTCAATAAATAAAACTACTCTCATTACTTAAAGCACAGTGTAAGACTTTATTTACAAATATAATAGTGTTACAAAATTGTAAATAATTGTGTTTATTTTTGTATAAATTCTTTCAAAGAGGCTTAGTAAGTTGATAAAGTGCTAATTTTGTCCATTTCTAGTCATTTTAGCGTTGAAATAGCCTTATTTCCCCTTAAAAACGCATTAAAAAGCCCAATAAGGCAGGTAATGGATTTGGCGCCAAATTTGGCGACTTTTCCCACCTTGGCGATTTTTTTGGCGACCTTGGCGAGAAAATCCCTATAAGAGATATACCAAATATGGAAGCTCTAATCCCATTGGCTGATGAGATATGGAGATTTCTGGAACTTTCCACGCTTTTCTACAGGGGTATATAAGCCTGCTTTCTCGCCAAGTCGAGTTAGTTCAGTTCAGTCTGTGATCAGAGTCGGTCAGCTTGCATTGAGCCTCTTCGAAAGAGACTTGCTTTAAGTGTTATTGCTATACAGTTTGTACTGTGGATTTGCTATTGACAGCTGTTGTTTCAGCTGTGTTTACTGGTCGAATTGAAGCTGATACTTGGTTTATAGACCTGTATTTTTCTGGAACTTTCTGTGAATAAATTACTGAATTTTTGTACGTTTGGCCTTTCATTCTCGGACAACTCACGAACCCCCAAGTACGCAACATTTCTGGTGTCAGGAGCGGGGTTTGTTTGTGAATGGTGATAACTAGAGCTATGGAGCAAGAGATGAAAAAACTTCTGGAAAGCTTAGCTACCCAGATGAATGAGATGAAAGTTAGCCTGAGTCAAGAGATGAATGAAACGAAAGACGGTTTGACTGAAGAAATGAAGGTAGCACAAGAGAAAATGGAAACATCGCAAAGAGAGTTGAAAGACAGTTTGACCGAAGAAATTAAGGGCCCTCTTCACTCACCGCCGCCGGAAGACGAAGCTAATGCTATTCTATGGGAAATTTTTCTTTACAAATAACTCATTAACTAATACATATTTTTTAATTCTGTTTTCACATTCTGAAAATTCCCAACTGTTAAATTGACGCACCTTTTTTAAAAAATTATTTTTTTATCTTTTAATATTTTATTTTGAAGCTGCAAAATACGAATTTTCAGTATGTGAATTTTTTTCATTTTGCAATTTCAAAATAAAATATTAAAAATTAAAAAAATATATTTTTAAAAAAGGTGCGTCAATTTAACAGTTGGGAATTTTCTGAATGTGAAAACAGAATTTAAAAATAAGCATTAGTTAATAAGTTATTTGTAAAGAAAATTTCCCCATAGAATAACATTGGTTCGCGGCTTCCGGTGACGGTAAGTGAAGAGGGCCGTTAAATCTAATCAAGATGAGATGAAGAGAGAGCTTTCAACGGTGAAGGAATCAATCGAGGGTAAATTAACGGTGATGGAAAATAGAATGGATGGAATAGAAGAGAAAGTTATAAAGATACAAGAAAATTTTGAAGAGAAAGTTTTGAAAATAGAAGAAAGTTTTGAAGAGAAAGCTATGAAGATAGAAGAAAATGTTATGAAGGTTGAAGAGAAAGCTATGAAGATAGAAGAAAATGTTATGAAGGTTGAAGAGAGTGTTACGAAAATAGAACGGAGTTTCGAGGAGAAAGTTAAAGAAAATTTTGATCGGGAACTGAAAGGAAGGTTTTCAGAGATAGAAGGTAAACTGAAGAGAATAGAAGAAGATCTGGAGAGAAAAGTGGAAGAAAAGTTAGAATCCATGCCCCAGGAAACTGAAAAGAAAGAGAGAAGAATCCAGAATCAGGAATTTATTAAGCATCGTAGCTATCTACCTACGATGGCAGTTCCTCCTGGCATGTATATAAGACGCAGTTTTCCATCGTAGCTGAAGCTAACGGCTGGGACTCTACCGCCAAGTCAGTCCACTTAGCAGCAGCATTGCGGGGAGATGCAGCTGAGATACTGAGAAATGTTTCTAAAGAAGAAAGGAACGACTTCGAGGCCTTGACTAGAGCACTGGAGCTACGGTTCGGAGAGAAGTGTTCTAAGGACTATAGTCGCCTCCAGCTAAAGTCCCGTTACCAGAAAACGGGCGAAAGTTTGCAAGAGCTGGCAGCGGACATTCAGAGATTGTCACACCTATCATTCTCAGACTGTCAAGCTGACACTCGAAACGACTTAGCTCTTCAGTACTTTATCGATGCTGTTCGGGATCCAGAAATTCAAAAATCGCTGAGACTCTCCAACATCAGAGACGTAGAATCAGCTTTAGGCTATGCACTTAGGATAGAGGCAGCCCAACAAGCCTCCCGTAAAGACCGCCATACCATAAGAGCAGTCTCATTATATGATACGCCTGCTTATGAAAATGAAATGAAGAGAAGTCTAGCAGAGATCTTTAAAAGATTGCGCAGCCTGGAAAATAATAAGGAGATAAAGGATAGTAAGATAAAGTGCAGGGGCTGCGGAGGGGATGGTCAAGTGAAGAGGAACTGCCCTGTACGACCAACTATAGGAAATCACCCGGCTTCAACATCACTGCAGGGAAACTAAGAGGAGGCCATCTCGCGGGGCGGAGGTTGCCTGAAATTAAAGAGCCCCAATTTACAGTATTTCATGTTTCATCGATGAGTGGCGGCGATAATGGACTTCACGTCTATGGCCAAGTTAACAACACCATCTGCCGGATGATTCTGGACACGGGAGCCAACGTGACCATTATTAGAACGGATTTGGCTCAAGAACTAAAAGAGAAGATCATCTGGACTCCGCCCTGCGTTAAACTCCAGACTGTGACCGGAGACGAAATCAAAATATATGGAAAAATGAACTTGACCATCACTTTTGGAAATGCCAGTTACCATCATATGGCATACGTGGCTGATATAAGACATCCTCTGATCATTGGAATTGATTTCCTAAGAAAATTTAACTTTCAATTGGACTTCAAGAATAATGAACTGCATTCGAGTTCGGAAGGCATCGCTGTGTTCAACACTGGAAATCAAGACATTCAGCGAATATGCCAGATAACAGCCAAGTCTGAAATTTCCATTCCTCCACATACAGAGAAAATAGTTTCAGGAACACCTCCTACCAAGCAATACTTCCGCTACGGACTTATTGAATACCCGAATACAGACAATAGCCCAAGAGGAGTTCTGGTAGCTTCATCTCTAGTTGATCTCTCAAAGAATACTATTCCTGGGAGAGTCGCAAACATCAGCGATAAGGTCCGGACAGTGAAGAAGGATGAGGTGTTAGCAACCTACACTCCTGTTACATGAATCAACCGCCCCACGCAATCAACTGAATCCAAGTCTTCTGAACAATTAATAACGGAATTACTCAAGAATGCAGAGTTAGGAAAGGAACAGAGATGTGCTGCGGAGAAGCTACTCCAAGAATTTAAAGACCTTTTTTCTCGAACACCTGAAGACGTCGGGAGAACGAACATCACCCAGCACAGAATTGATACAGGAAATCATCCTCCAATCAAACAACATCCAAGAAGACTTCCCTTTGCTAAACAGGAAGAGGTCACTGAACTTCTAAGTGAAATGCAGCACAATGATGTTATCGAGCCATCAACGAGTCATTGGGCCTCTCCCATAGTACTGGTGCGGAAAAAGGATGGTTCAACAAAATTTTGTGTGGATTATCGTCGTTTGAATGACATCACGAAGAAAGACAGTTACCCTCTTCCCAGAATTGACGACACATTAGACACACTTGCTGGCAATAAATGGTTCTCGACTTTGGATCTTAAGAGCGGTTACTGGCAAGTAGAATTACATCCTGATGATCGTGAGAAGACTGCATTCGCCACGGGACAAGGACTGTGGCAATTTAAAGTTATGCCGTTCGGATTATGTAATGCACCTGCCACCTTCGAACGCCTGATGGAGACAGTGCTAAAAGGACTTTCCTATGAAGGCTGTCTGGTGTATTTGGATGATATTATCATTGTGGGGCGCACTTTTGAAGACCATCTACGAAACATTCGAAAGGTGCTGGAGAAACTCAGAATGGCTAACCTCAAATTGAATCCAGGCAAGTGTAACTTGTTCCGTCGTGAAGTGAGCTACCTCGGCCATATCATCTCTGCCGAAGGTGTGAGAACTGATCCTGAGAAGATCTCTGCAGTCGAGAACTGGAGTCGCCCTGAAAATGTACACCAACTACGAAGTTTCCTGGGGTTATGCACTTACTACAGGAAGTTTGTCAAGGGTTTTTCAAATATTGCCAGACCACTCCACAAGCTGACGGAAGCCAAACAGAAGTTCCTGTGGACAGATGAATGTGAAAATGCGTTCAAGCGACTTAAAGAGGCCTTAACATCATCGCCTATCTTGACGTATCCACAGCCCGACAGACAGTTCATACTTGATACAGATGCCAGCCATGAAAGTGTCGGTGCTGTTTTGTCGCAGGAAATTGATGGTCAAGAACATGTCATTGCCTATTGGAGTAAATGCCTGTCTAAACCAGAGCGAAATTACTGTACCACCAGGAAAGAGCTACTCGCCATCGTAAAAGCCATAGAACATTTCCATCATTACCTCTATGGCAGAAGATTCCTGCTCCGGACTGACCATGCATCTTTAACGTGGTTGCTCCAGTTCAAGAACCCGGAAGGACAGATTGCCAGGTGGATACAACGCCTCCAGGAATATCACTTTGAGATACGTCATCGTAAAGGGACTCTACACGATAATGCAGATGCCTTGTCACGGAAGCCCTGCTCGGAAAGCTGCAAGTGCTGCTCTAGAGCCGAACAGAAATACCTGCCGATAAATCCGGTTGCCAGCCAAGTCACTGTCTCAACACCATCAGAACAAGATCCCGATCCATGGAGTGACGAAGAACTTAGACAAGCCCAGTTGGAAGATCCTGACATAAATCCAATATTACAGCTGAAGGAGACGACCAGCAACAGACCTACCTGGAAGGACATTTCCAGATTTAGTTCCATTACGAAAAGTTATTGGGCACTTTGGGACTCTCTTCATATAAGAAACGGCGTATTATACAGAAAGAGGGAATCTGATGATGGGAAAAGCTTCAGATGGCAGATTTTATTACCAAGATCAAAAATTCCAGCTGTTTCAGAACAACTGCATAGTAGCTCTACCGGAGGCCATTTTGGGGTAATGAAGACTCTGCAGAAAGTTCGGGAACGCTTCCACTGGTGCAAGGCAAAGGAGGATGTGGAGAAATGGTGTAAATCCTGTGATGCTTGTGCGGCACGTAAAGGCCCGCAGAAACGAAGTCGAGGAAGACTGCAACGGTATAACGTGGGAGCACCATTTGAACGGATTGCAATCGACATCTTGGGTCCTTTTCCACGGACCTCCAGTGGAAATAAATACATCCTCGTCGTGATGGACTATTTCACCAAGTGGCCTGAGACGTATCCCATTCCCAATCAAGAGGCATGCACAGTCGCAGAGGTCCTAGTGCAGCAATGGGTGTCAAGGTACGGCACGCCCCTACAACTTCATACCGATCAAGGTAGGAACTTTACCTCTGATGTTTTCAAAGGACTGTGTCAACTACTCGGCATAGACAAAACCCGGACAACACCTCTACATCCCCAGTTGGACGGCATGGTCGAGAGGTTCAATCGCACCATCCTGAATAACCTCTCTCTTCTAGTATCAAGGAACCAGCAAGATTGGGACTTGAAGTTGCCATTGTTCCTGCTGGCTTATCGAAGTGCTGTCCATGAAACCACCGGCTATACTCCAGCCCAGAAGCTCTTTGGAAGTGAACTTCGTCTCCCATGTGATCTCCTGTTTGGTTGTCCACCCGATGCGCCTTCATCGCCCGAGGAGTACATCCAAGATCTCCAGGCACGATTTGAGGACGTACACAACTTTGCTCGGGAGCGAATTCACATTGCAACGGAGAAAATGAAGACAAGGTACGATCTAAAGGCTACGCAACATGCGTTCCAGGAAGGAGAGAAGGTCTGGTTGTGGAATCCTGTTCGACGCAAAGGACTCTCTCCCAAGTTACAGTGCAACTGGGTCGGACCATACACAGTCTTAAAAAGGCTGAATGATGTAGTGGTGCGGATCACTAAAACACCTTCATCAAAACCGAAGGTGGTGCACTATAACAGGCTAGCCAAGTACCACAATTAACGGTAATATTAAAATTTAAAATGTAAATACTGGTAAAATTTGCGCATGCGTAATGTAAATATTTGTATAGAAATACTTGTACATATCTGTGAATTTTGTAAATATTTCTCACTTCATTTTTGTTTGTATTTTGTCGTTATATGCAACTTAGTTTTTGTATTTTAGATTGTGTAAATTTGGTTAGTTTCGCTTCTTGACCAAAGGTTGTACTGCCCGGGACGTGCAGTCCTTGGGAGGGGGCAGTGTTACAAAATTGTAAATAATTGTGTTTATTTTTGTATAAATTCTTTCAAAGAGGCTTAGTAAGTTGATAAAGTGCTAATTTTGTCCATTTCTAGTCATTTTAGCGTTGAAATAGCCTTATTTCCCCTTAAAAACGCATTAAAAAGCCCAATAAGGCAGGTAATGGATTTGGCGCCAAATTTGGCGACTTTTTCCCACCTTGGCCATTTTTTTGGCGACCTTGGCGAGAAAATCCTTATATGGGATATACCAAATATGGAAGCTCTAATCCCATTGGCTGATGAGATATGGAGATTTCTGGAATTTTCCACGCTTTTCTACAGGGGTATATAAGCCTGCTTTCTCGCCAAGTCGAGTTAGTTCAGTTCAGTCTGTGATCAGAGTCGGTCAGCTTGCACTGAGCCTCTTCGAAAGAGACTTGCTTTAAGTGTTATTGCTATATAGTTTGTACTGTGGATTTGCTATTGACAGCTGTTGTTTAAGCTGTGTTTACTGGTCGAATTGAAGCTGATACTTGGTTTATAGACCTGTATTTTTCTGGAACTTTCTGTGAATAAATTACTGAATTTTTGTACGTTTGGCCTTTCATTCTCGGACAACTCACGAACCCCCAAGTACGCAACAATATTATAAAGACAATATAATGTTTTACAGAAAAAAATAAATTTTAACAAATTAATTGCTTAAAAATTAACATAAAATGAATGCTAAAAAAAGATACCTCGAAGCATTTTGGCACAAAATTTACAAATTTATGGAATTTATTTCTCTTGTATTTAAAAAGAAAAATTATCCTGTTTAAAAAATTATGTTACATATCGATAATTTTCAAATGATTTAAATTTTTGATTTAGAAATAAATTTCCCTCTTTTCTTGAATCCACTTTGTTACATTCACACTTCAGAAAGGTAAAATATCTTTTCTAAATTTCTGATTGATAAAGAAACAATATCCAATCATTCAAGAACGTGTTATTCAAATAAGAAAGAAGCGCATGAATTTGAAATGTCAAAAATATTGATACTCCAAACATCGATCAAAATATTTATTTCCATATATTTCATTGTACACATTTTGGAAAGAAAAACAATAAACAAAGTATTATGTGAGATTTCAAAAAGCTTCAACCCATGACAGAATAAATCGCAGAATTAACTGCATCAACACTCTGTCTAGCAGAATAAGCATTAACATTGCTTAAATCATCTCAGTTCAATATGTGAACTAAGGCAGAAACTACTTCCGAAAGGGTTTGAACAAGTATTTCACATTGGGAAAATCCAGGTTGCGCATCGTGAACCGAAGAAGTAATATTCGATATAACATTCGAAAGAGAGCCAGCATTGATTCCTCCACCTGACACAATATTTAAGACAGCAGAAGAAACACGTGAAGATGCAGAAGATCCAGCATCAGATCCCGAACATGCTCCAGCACCAGACACTGAACCTGTTCCGGTACCAGTTCCAGCTCCGGCACCTGCTCCAGTTCCATAACCTGCCCCATATCCAGCACCTGCTCCTGTAAACATATTTTTTATATTTAAAAGAATTTAATGAAATAAAAATTTGTTAAACATTCAAGATCAAATAAAAATAAAAAGCTTTTAGCATTTATTTATTTATTTATTTATTTAATTATTATTTTCTTTTTTAACTTAAATTTTTATTTTGCGCTTTTTATTGACTAATTAGACTTCTTAAAAAAAAAAAAAAAAAAAAAAAAAAAGAACTAACCAAAATTTTTTAGGATATAGTGAAAGGTCTTTTTTTTTCAAATAACATCTTTTTTATTAATTATTTGCAAAAAAGCAACACATCGGTCGTCAAGGACCAAACGCACCACCATCGCGTTATCAACATAACACTCTAACCGACTGAGCCAACGAGCGATATAAAAGTTTGCTTATATTTATTTTAAAGTAGAAGTGTCTTGTTTTTTCATGTGATACGAAGATGCGATGACAAAATACAATTTCAATAAAAAGCTTCTAAAAATTTTATTTATTTATTTATTTTTACTTAAATTTTTATTCTGTGCTTTTTAGTAACTAGATAAAAAGCTGTTTAAAAACTATTAAAAAATTATTAGGATACTGTGCACACACCGAAATATTTTCTTTTATCAAATGACAACTTTTCTACTAATTATTTATAGAAATTAACACCTCAGCCGGCTAGGATGGAACACACTACTCTCGCGTTATCACCATAACGCTCTAACCAACTGAGCCATTCAAAGATACAATTAACGGCTACCTTTACTTATATATTTTTTCTTTTTTTCTTTTTTTTTTTTTTTTTAAGTGGAAGCGTCTTCCTTTTAGCGTGACAGAAAACGCGATGACAAATCCAATTTCAGATAATAATAATAATATATATAAAGCTTCTAAAAATATTTATTTATGTATTTTTTACTTAAAACTTTTCATTTTGTGCTTTTTTAATATCTAAAACATTTTGCGTTTTCTAATATCTAAAAAAAAAAACTCTTCGAACATTCTTAAGATACTCTATAGTCAACGAAAAATTTTCTTTTATCAATTGACAACTTTTCTACTAATTATCTGAAAAAATTAACGCGTCGGACCTTCGGGGATCGAACTCTCGACCACCCCGTTATTAACATGACGTTCTAACCAACTAAGCTATGGGGCGACAAACAGAACAGCTTTTATTTACTTCAAAATCGAGGCGCCTTGTTTATCAGCGTGACACGAAGACACGATGACAAAGTCAATTACATATAAAAAGCTTCTAAAATAAGAACTCTTAAAACTACTATAGAATAAAGTGTGAAATTTCGTAAACGTGCTTATGATTATTAACATTTGTAAAAATCACACTAAATGTTTTTAATATTTATAAACAAGAAATTCAGTTTCGAATTCGATTTGAACGTTGAAAATTTATTTTAATTTACATCAGTTTTAACATTGATTTATTTATTTAAATTTAGTCTGGTAATACAGAACACAAACGAAAATATTTGCACCTATTTACAAGTTTGTTGTTTTCTGTATTCTCAAGTTTAAGATTTTAGAGACTTATTACAAATTACGGAACACACTCTAAAATCAGATCAACAAACTTAAATATTTATTAAAGAAAGATTAGCGCTTTTCGTTTTCACTTGTGGATAAGAACAGATATTTAATGTCTGAGAAAATTTCAGGATGTAAGTAAAAACGAAAACAAAGCCAAAATTTTCAAAATTTTATAAACAAATGTAGCATTTTTTGTAACGACATTCACAAATAAAAAATTTGTGAGGTACACCTCATTAAAATGTTCATAATTCTCATAAAAATTAGAAAAGAAAACGATCTTGAAATTTACCTCTGAACCCCAATTCTGCGTATCGAAAGAACAATATTTTCAAAAAAAAGAAGAAAAATTAAAATTCAGAAATTCAATTCATCAACCTGGAAATTAATTTCAAATAGAATGGAGTAGAAGGTTGATTTTTTACCAACTATGTGAAAAATACCAGAGCCGGGAATCGAACCCGGGCCTTCCGCATAACGCGCGGATGCTCTAACCACTGAGCTACCCTGGCTGATAACCAGCTCGGCATTTCTCACATAATATACGTTGGCAAGGTCACCGAGTCTGCATTAAAGCAGCTATATCAAGTGACAAATTTAAACATGGCATAACTCCAAACGGCCACGAAATTTCAATTCAGAAATTCAATTCATCAACCTGGAAATTAATTTCAGATAGAATGGAGTAGAAGGTTGATTTTTTACCAACTAAATGTGAAAAACCTTCTACTCCATTCTATCTGAAATTAATTTCCAGGTTGATGAATTGAATTTCTGAATTGAAATTTCGTGGCCGTTTGGAGTTATGCCATGTTTAAATTTGTCACTTGATATAGCTGCTTTAATGCAGACTCGGTGACCTTGCCAACGTATATTATGTGAGAAATGCCGAGCTGGTTATCAGCCAGGGTAGCTCAGTGGTTAGAGCATCCGCGCGTTATGCGGAAGGCCCGGGTTCGATTCCCGGCTCTGGTATTTTTCACATAGTTGGTAAAAAATCAACCTTCTACTCCATTCTATCTGAAATTGGAAGAAAAATTATTTATAATAATATACTTAATTTGCGGAATATTGTAAAAGTTGATATACAGTTATTCCCTGTTACTTTTACTAAAATATTAAGATTTTTGAAAATCCTGATCCTGCTGCTGCTTCAAATGTAAAAATATTTTAGAATACAGATAAAGAATTGTCCAAAATGACCAGATGGAAAAATGACTAAAACTGAAAATTTTAATAATGTAAAAAAAAAACCTTCTAAAATATTCGATTATTTATCAGTTGTAATAGAATAATTGGTCTAAATAGACATTATAAAACGTTTTAAAAATTATTTTTCTTAATTTTTTTTTACAAAATGAATGATTTAGTTTCTGAAATAGAAAATTACAAGGGTGATTTTAGATTAAATGTTAAAAATTACCTGCTCCAGCTCCAGCTCCTGCACCTGCACCATATCCAAGGCAATAGCCTCCTCAAAATGCATATCCTACACCGGCTCCATAACCGGCCCCAGCTCCTGCACCTGTACCAGCACCGTATCTTAAACCAGATTCAGATCCAGCACCGTATCCTAAACCAGCTCCAGATCCAGCACTGGATTCCGAACCTGCTCCAGCGCCAGATCTCGAGCCTGCTCCAGAACCAGATCCTGAACCTGCTCCAGCGCCATATCCCGATCCTGCTCCAGTACCAGATCCAGAACCTGCTCCTGTATACATAATTTTTATGCTTAAAGAATTTAATGAAATAAAAATTTGTTAAGCATTCAAGATCAAATAAAAATAAGATCTCTTAAAACTACTATAGAATAAATTGTGAAGTGTCGCATGTAGTTCTCATAGTAGTGTCAAAGTGAAAGTTTCTAACTGTTTAATTCGTTCGAATTGTATTGTATAAATC
This sequence comes from Salticus scenicus, assembly GCA_963930645.1. Classification (NCBI taxonomy): domain Eukaryota; kingdom Metazoa; phylum Arthropoda; class Arachnida; order Araneae; family Salticidae; genus Salticus; species Salticus scenicus. Next base: position 114,861,308 of record OZ005657.1, read on the forward strand.
AAGGTATTAGTTTAAATTTCAGTTTTATACAGAAAATTGTGTATAGGAACGTTAATCTAAGGCATTTACGTCAGTTCGTGAAGTTTTGATGCTATAGTTCGAATCGAAATTGTTTATGTCAAATTCCGTTCGGATAGCTATGCAAAGTTTGAGGTGTATTTCTTTTGCGAGCATTCGATAAAAAGTAGTTTTGAGAGAATTATTTGGGAGTATTAAGAGAAAACTTTTTAAAGACTTTTTAGCAAGGAGATATCTGAGTAAAGAGCAATATCCAGCGGAAGTTACTTTGCATTTAATTTCGCCATTTCCTTAATCTGAACGATTTCTGTTTGCGGGCTACACCTTTATTAGAATTTTCAGAATTCTGATAAATAAAGAGAGAGTAAAACGATTTAGAAAATTACATCTGACTCTGAATTGTTCCTTTCGAACGAACAATATTTTGCCAAAATAAGATTTTTTATAATAATATAATTTATTCAAACTCAGTTTGAATTACACTATCTTCTCTTTTGTCTTTAATTTTAGCGGTTAGAAACTTTACACTTTCTAAAGTGTTTAGTAATCTGTCATAGCTTTAAACCTTCACCTGCATCGTTTGTATATTTTAAAATTTCTGCAGTCAAATACCTATGCAGGATGTCGTTGGAAACAATGTAATCAAATAGAATCACTTTTCGTTTGCTTCAAATGCGTATAAGGAATTTAAAATTTTCTTTCAATTTGATTAATATACATCCCGAAGAATGGTCTATTCATGTCTGCATAGATTTTAATTTGAATTATTTATTTATTCGATCAGTGAAGTTTTTTAAAATGTGTATTACTTTATACAAATAAATTTGAAGAATACTTATATACGTTTTTAACCATATACTTTAAGTGGAATAATTTAATCTTTGAATCTTTCTTCGTTGAGTTAAAACAGTCAGGGACCGATTTACTCAGTTGGAGGCCCAGGGCACTCATGTTCAATGGGCCCCTTTTCCTCGTACTTTAATATTACAACAAACAAAATAAACCGCATATTTTTGATTCACGTGTCTAAAAATTTTCTCCACTTTTCATTTTATTGGTAAGATTTAACTAGATCCGATGCTTGCCTATCAGATCAACGTACATCGCACCCGCGTATCGGCACTGCGGTGCGTGCCTAAGATTTTGGAATGCAGTATCGGTAGTATGCAGTTATTTGCGTTTAGCAAAAATATTACAATTTTTTTAATGAACTGACAGTTTCCTTGAAAGATTATACCGCTGATTTATATAACAGTGCATTAATACCTCCATCTATCGACGAAAAAACAAAGAGCAATGATCATTATAGCAAAATTTGAAAATTTTTCATTTAACTATTTTTTAAATGTATGATTGAATTTCTTGGAGGCCCCCCTCAGTGACAAGGCCCAGGGCACATGCCCCGAAAGCCCTGCCTTAAATCAGGCACTGAAAACAGTTTGATATTAACGACTAGAGGAAACTTGGATGCGCTGATACCTTTTACAAAAACCTTTTTATTTTCTTGCAAATTATAAAGATATATTTTAAAACCAATCACAAGTGTCCAATAACTAAGGGAAAATTAAGATATATACTGTAGAAAGCAACTAAAATTTTTTTAATTTATTCCCTTCCTAATACTCACTAGCAGCAGTGCCTGATTTAAGGCAGGGCATTCGGGGCATGTGCCCTGGGCCTTGTCACTGAGGGGGGCCTCCAAGAAATTCAATCATACATTTAAAAAATAGTTAAATGAAAAATTTTCAAATTTTGCTATAATGATCATTGCTTTTTGTTTTTTCGTCGATAGATGGAGGTATTAATGCACTGTTATATAAATCAGCGGTATAATCTTTCAAGGAAACTGTCAGTTCATTAAAAAAATTGTAATATTTTTGCTAAACGCAAATAACTGCATACTACCGATACTGCATTCCAAAGTCTTAGGCACGCACCGCAGTGCCGATACGCGGGTGCGATGTACGTTGATCTGATAGGCAAGCATCGGATCTAGTTAAATCTTACCAATAAAATGAAAAGTGGAGAAAATTTTTAGACACGTGAATCAAAAATATGCGGTTTATTTTGTTTGTTGTAATATTAAAGTACGAGGAAAAGGGGCCCATTGAACATGAGTGCCCTGGGCCTCCAACTGAGTAAATCGGTCCCTGACTAGCAGACATGTATCGTATTAAATATATTATTTTCTACACTGGAATCAAAAAATAGTATTATGTTTTATAGATATTTCACGATAAATTTCACAAATTTCGTAAACGTGCTTACGAATAGTAACATTTGTAAAAATCACACTGAAGGTTTTTAGGCTTGATAAACAAGAAATTCAGTTTCGAACTCGATTTGAACGTTGAAAATTTATTTAATTTACATCAGTTTTAATACTGATTTGTTTATTTAAATTTAGTCTGGTAATAGAGAAACCAACGAAAATACTTGCATCTATTTACCAGTTTGTTATTTTCTGTATTCTCAATTTTAACATTTTATAGACTTATTACAAATTGCGGAACACACTTTAAAATCAGATCAACAAACTTTAATACTTATTAAAGACATATTAGAGCTATTCTTTTTCACTTGTGGATCAGAAGAGATATTTAATATCTCCGAAAATTTCAGACAGTAAACAAAAACTGAAACAAAGCCAAAATTTTGAAAATTTTATATACAAATGTATCATTTTTTGTAACGACATTCACAAATAATAAATTTGTGGGTTGCACATCTCATTAAAATTTTCATAATTCTGATAAAAATTAGAGAAGAAAACGATTTTGAAATTTACCTGTGATCCCTCAATTCCGCGTGTCGAAAGAACAATATCTTGCAAAAAAAAAATAAAGAAAAATTATTTATAAAAATATATTTAATTTGCAAAATATTGTAAAAATTAATATACAATTAATCCCTGTTACATTTTCTAGAACAGGGGTGGCCAACCCGCGGCCCACCACGCAGTTTCTTGCGGCCCGCGAGGAGACTAACGATATTTAAAGTTTGACAACTTTGGTTAACGAATCAAAAATTAATAAATACGTTCTGACTTTTCGAAGTGAAAATACCTTTCAACGATTATGGTAGATAAGGAACTGTTGTAATGGAATGTTATTAGATCCATTATTCATTCTTTTTATTATAGTTTTAATATATAGTCGTAATTTTTTTTACAATTCTATTGTTAATTCATGAATGAAAATAATTTAAATTAATGTATTCTCCGAATTTTCACTCTGAACTTCTCCGAAAAAAGTATATACATACATGAAACATATACTCACAAACATATACACACATATGCATATGTACAGTCATAAAATAATAATAATAATAGTAATAATTTCCTCCCCGACTAATTTCGCCGTAAATCATCGTAGAAACTAGCAGCTGATGCCTAACGATTGGTAATGACATCTAATTTTTAATCCAAAAAGCTTGTCGAAATTGTGGGTTGCCTTAAAAAAAAAAAAAAAAAAAAAAAAAAAATGTAGTTGATGCCAGTTTTAATATGTATACATCTATTAAGCGAAATCTAACTAAACCGTCTAAACTAGGCCGTATTACTAATCGATTGGCACCAGTCGCAAGTCTCTACATTAATTTACGGAGGAATTAGTCGGTAACGCAGGGGGGGGGGGAGGATTTTTTTATGACTGTACATACAGTGTGGCCCGAATGAATAAAATATATTTCTAATGCGGCCCACCAAGTGTTTTGGGTTGGACAGGCCTGGTGTAGAGAACAGAAATCTCAAAATTTTTCCTTTTTAGAACACACAATTACAGTTGTCCTATAATTTTGTTCATGTCATACGGTTGCATAAATCTAAAATATATTTTATGAATCTAAATTTCCCATATATTTGCATAAAAGCTAATAAAAAATGCATCGCAATTTGATGTGCAGTAAGTCCTGAACATTTGAAAGGAACCACTTTCCCTTTCTCAAACTCCAAAAGTTTAAGTACCTAGTGACATGACTGCAAAAATAGAATAAAAAATTTCCAATCACTTACTAAACATTGATATCATCTAGGAGTGTTGTGTGGAGAACAAAAATCTTTAAAATTTTGCTTTTTAGATCACACAAATACTATCCCTATAATTTTGTTCCGATCACAAGGCTGCCTAAATCTAAAATATATTTTATGAATATAAATTTCTCATATATTTGCATAAAAACTAATAAAAATGCTTCATTTATCATTGGTTCATAGCCATAAAATATACATAATTTTCCTGCAAACTGCAGCCAAGATTTGGAGATTTTTTTTTTTTTTCCCTTGTTCTTATAATTTTGATTTGACCACCACTGTATAGTATATTAATCTATGAATTTTTTACTATATTCAATTCAATTCATACACCAATTCTTTAAGCTGTGCTTTCTTTAGAGGTGTATAAATAATACTTTGTGTTTATTTAATGTTGTTTATTAGAGATTAATCCAAAATCAAGATATGGAAAATATTAATTCATTTAATGAAATATTTTGCAAATTATAGTTTTAAATTTACACAAGAAATATTAGAAAAATTATGTTTTTAAAGTTAGATAAAGAATTTCATTCCATTTAAGCCAATAACTTTGATAATTTTAAAAATGATTTAAATCAGTGATTTTTTTCAAAAAATCATGATTTATATTTAAATTATGATTTAAATCATTACAACCCTAGTCAAGTAGACTTCCTTAGAGAATGCCTGAGAGAATGTTTCTGTGGGTTGAAAAGGTGTTCATTCAGACAGAAAAAATGTGTTGACCAAGGCATGAGTATGTCTGGATAGAAAATTCTGTTGAATTAATTTATACGTAAGTTTTATATTATATACAACATTTATTTACATAAAATATTATTCTATTACTAGAAAAGGTTCTGTGCCATGCTGTCGTTCCAATTATGATGGAACTACAGAAAAAGCTTCAACTTTTAAATTTCCTGAGGATATTGAAATGCATAAAAAATGGATTAAGAGTATAAATCGCTCTGATTTCACTCGAGGAAAATATTGATATGTATGTGCAAAACACTTTGAGTCCTGATTCATAATTACAGAAGACAAATGTGTTAGACTTGATGGATCAGAATCGATTGTTAAAAAAACATAGCCAAAGCTTGCTGATGATGCTTTTCCTACAATATATCCCGAACAACCAGCTTATCTTTCTAAAGAAATACCTGCCAAAAGGAAAACACCTGAGGAAAGACAAAGTAAAGCTATGGAACGTGATGAAAAGTGTTTATCATGGTGCGAAGCTGATGTTATATATAGCAAATTTTGAAGAGTTTAAAACTTCTTTCAAAGAAAAAATCAATGGTGAATGGATGGCAGTTGAAAACAGTTATTATATTTTGTTTTTCAAAATTGATGACATGCCACAAATTATTATTAGTTTTAAAATTTTCAGTAATTTAACAGTAGATATACGATTCAATAATACCAACTTATCTTCTGAAAAATTTAAATTTGTTCTTGGTAATGATTTATTGTGTGACAAGTGGACAAAGTTTGATAGTTTACTTAGTCACTTAAATGGATTTGAACTATCAGATTTAACTGTCACCGATAAGTTAAATGTTATTTATCAACAACTTCAATTACTTAGTAATGAAGATAGTAATTTATCTGAAAAGATCAACTTTCTTACTGAACTATGTTCGCTACTTTTAATGAAAAAACCAAGGTACTCTGCAGATCTATTAACATGGTATTGCTTTTTTTTTTTTTGTAACCCCCATCCTATAAAAGATTGTTTGATAGTAATTTTTTGACATTGCCTTATCCATCTTATCTGAGGAAATTTTCAAGAAAAATCAACTATATGTCAACAGGAATACATAACTCTCATTAAAAATACCTACAGGAAAAATGTACTGTATTAAAGAAAGAAGAAAAAATTGTAAATTTATTATTACATGAAATATATATAAAGCCTGGAATAGTTTTTAAGGGTGGAAAAGTTATTGGTTTGGCAAACGACAATGTTGACCAAGAAGTAACAACTGTACAGATTTTATAGTAACTTCATTATTTTCATCTAATAAAGATGTTGTAGCTATGTTTCCAGTTAAAAATTTAAATCCTAAACAACTGTTAAATTTTACTTTACAAGTAATTATGTTCAAGCTTGTGGCTATGAAATTTTGACTATTATATCAGATAATAATAAAGTTAACTTTAACGTGTTACAAAAGTTGTGTGAGGGAGAATTGAAATATATAAATTTCAAAATCCTGTTTATAAAGAGAAAGACGTATATATTTTGTTTGATACAGTGCATCTATTTAAAGCGATTAGAAATAATTGGTTGAATCAGAAGAACACTAACCAAAGTTTTTTTATATCATCATTTGATAATCAGAATTATCCTCATCAAGAAACTGCCAGTATACTTCATTTGAAAAAAATGATTATGTGAAATTGTGCCCAGCTTTAAACAGAAACATTCTATTTTCCACATCATTCGAGCGACAAAATGTATCAACATCTACAAAACTGTTAGATGAAAAAACTATTGCTGCTTTAGAAATTGAGTGTCAAAAGAATCTGACTGATTTTGCAAAAGATGTGTGTGAAACAAAGCACTTCATCGAAATAGTTTTGAAATGGTGGAGGATCATGAATATAAAACATCCAAATAAAGGTAAAAGATTTTGTGACAGTTTTAGAGAGCCTATATATTCTATAAATGATGACAATATTTTATTTTTACAAAATTTTTGTGATTGGTTGAAATGTTGAAGTGCTTTAAACCATTTCAAAGTAATAGTACTTCTCAAAATGGAAAATTATCTATACAGACTGAAACAGCTCCATACCACCAAAAATATCATTTATGTATGAAATTGCATACTTACATCATCAAAACAAATCTTATGTACTCTTGGGCAAAATGCAAACTGATAATTTAGAGGGACGTTTCGGTCAATATCGTCAAATGTCTGGGGCTAATTATAATGTTTCATTAAGTGAGATTTTAGAATCTGAAAGAAAGTTAATGATTATAAACTTGTTGAAACTTGATTCTTCTAGTAATGGTAAGTTTTTTCTTAAATCATTCAATTGTAATGCTGATGATGTAGAAATAAATGATGATGAAATATTAATTCAATATGAAAATGTATCTGTAGATTCTGAAGAAATTCTTGTTACTGAAAAGGATATGGTGAATTTGGTTAAATAGGGGGTTATATTTGTAAATCTATATTTAAAAGTATTGAATGTATTAACTGTAGAAAAAGGTTAGCAACAGATAAATAATTAGTAGTCGACTATTCACCTGATGTAGAATTATATTTAGGAATTTTGGATAGAGGGGGTTTAAAATGGTCTACTGAATTTCTTATGATAGTTGAGAATTTTTACAGCATTTTTCAAGTTTTAATTTCTGAATCATACAAAAATATATTTTTATCAGAAAAAAATCTGGAGTGACTCCACTCGACTTTCCGAACATTGAGTAACTAACAGTTTTGTAGATAAAATAAAGAAAGAGGAATTGCTAAACAAACAAAAGAGAGAAAACCATAATAGAGTGTTTTTTTCTCCATATATCACACGAGGTTTTATTTAACGCTACTGAACTTTGAGCCCTTAGATCATAATGATAAAGAATTTTTCGTTTTGTCCCTGTAAAAATCTATAGATGCTAGATTCACCAAAATGCTTATAGTTAGTGCAACAGTGATTTATAATATTCATACAAATTTTCAGCTCAATTGAATAAGGCGTTTAGATGCTATCGCACTTTTAAAAATTTGGTCTCATAGGCCATAATGATAAAGAATTTTTCTTTGTGTCCCTGTAAAAAAACTGTAGTGCTAGATTCACCAAAATCTATACAGTTGGTGCAAATGCGACCTATAACATGTGTACAATTTTTTTGCTCAGATTAATAAGGCGTTTAGACGCTATCACACTTTTAAAAATTTGGCCCCATTGGCCTTAATGATAATGAATTTTTCTTTGTGTCCCTGTAAAAAAACTATAAGTGCTAGATTCTCCAAAATCTATACAGATTGAGTATCTGTGACCTATAATATGAGTATAAAATTTTTGCTCAATTGAATAAGGCGTTTAGATGCTATCGCACTTTTAAGATTTTGGTCCCATAGGCCATAATGATAAAGAATTTTTCTTTGTGTCCCTGTAAAAAAACTATAAGTGCTAGATTCACCAAAATCTATAGGGTTCGTACTATGGTGACTTACAATATACGTACCAACTTTCAGGTTAATCGAACAAAGCCTTTAGACGCTAGCGTGTTCACAAACATACACACATACACACATACACACACACATACATACATCATCGTAAAAATAGTGAAAACGGACTCAGGGGACCTCAAAACGTATAGAAACATCAAAATCTCGAATTCGGATTTTTGACATGATTACAATACTTTCCTCACTATAGTGTTCGGAAAGTAAAAATCAAAAGTCAGTTTTGGTTAAACTTATTGTAGATATAATTGTAACTAACTTAGGCGAATTAACTGTTTGTGCACGTGGGAACAGTATATCTTTTTTGATAGAGAAGGCTTCATTTTGTATAGCTAACATATTTTTAAATAACTATTGTGAAGTTCACAATGATAAGTCATCAATCAAAAGAATGGTAGATTTAAAATAAAAAAAAGAACGTAAACTTAGCACTTTGAACAGTATAGAGGATACAGCAAGAACAAATACGGTCGCCAGCTCATCATATTTTTTCATCTCCAAAATTCATTTGGAAATTTTTTTTTCTACTTTTCTGAAAAACTGATGTTCAACCAAATAAAAAAAAAAAAAAAAAAAAAAATGCAAGCAAGCACTATAAATTGTATAAAAAAAAACTCACAACAATTGTTTTGGATAAAAATAAAAGCATGACCCTTCATTAGATTTTTTTATTATTATTTTTTTTTTCTACATTCAATAGAAAGAAAGTATTGGATTCTTAAAAAATTTTAAACTTCTGGTTTTCAGTGTATTTACATGTTTTGTAAGGGGCAGAACATGATTTGATCATTTTTCGTCAATGTCTGTCTGTCTCTGTGTGTGTGACAAAAAATTTTGTGGCGATTATATCTCAAGAACTGCACAGAATTGCATATAATTTTATATGTAGATGCACCTTGACTTAAATTAATGCCTATCAACTTTTGGTGTCAACCATTTAACAGATGGCATTGCAGTGCAGCATTCTTACAGTTTAAAGGAAAGTTATATCTCTCAGGAATTACTGCACATAAATACATATAAATTCATATATAGATGCAACTTGATATAAGTTAGTGCCTATCAACTTTTGGTGTCAACTGTTCAACAGGTGGCACTGCTATGCAGCAATTTCCACAATTTAAGGAAAGGCTATGTCTCAGGAACTACTGCATAAAAATATAAATTTATACATGGATGCACCTTGACATAAGTTACTGCAAATCAACTTTTGGTGCTAATTCCACGACAGGTGGCGCTTCTATATAACAATTTCTTCAGTTTAAGGAAACTACAAAGGGTAAGGGGGGGGTCCTATTTTAAAGCTGTACATTTATGTCAAATGGGTACAGCTGTAGCATGGGACCCCCTTGGCAACTTCTAATATTTTTTGCCACTTTGGCGATAAATTGAAATGGCTATTACAGTTGTGTAAATAACCCTTAAATGAAGAGAAATGTCCAAACTATTTCAATGCCCTCCGAAGGAGGTCCTATATGATAAAGCCATTTCAAAAGTAATACTGCTCATTATTGAAATTAAAAATATTGGCTATATTGGAGCAATGCTGTTTCAGTCTGTATAGATATCGAGAACCGCTATTACTTTGAAATGGGGAAATGTTTTCCCATTTCAAAGTAATATTTCAAAGTCCCATATTTCTATTCCATTTAAAATAAACGTAACAGCAACGCTAATTATTGGCAGTTAGCCATTGCTTTGTTTCATATGTGTTATATAGTGAAGTTTCTTTCTACTTTTTATATTCCGTCAATACCAAATAATAATAATCTTATGGAAAACTTTGAAATTTAAATGATTATTAAGTACTGATGTAAGAAAAATCCCTATACTGCAACTCTGCTATTAAAATTAGATCCTTTAACAAATTCTTTACTTAATAAGCCTATTTTTTTTTTTTTTAGTATTGAATATTTATTAATATTCTATATTATATGATAGTTTATATACTTTTTGTGAATGTATACATCAAAACATTAAAGTGATATGTTTTGTTTTTGTTAGTTTGAATAAAATGCTTTTTATTACTAAGCTTACAGTGTCTTTTTTTTTTTTTTTTAGTATTGAATATTTATTAATATTCTACATTATATGATTGTTTATATACTTTTTGTGAATGTATACATCAAAACATTAAAGTGATATGTTTTGTTTTTGTTAGTTTGAATAAAATGCTTTTTATTACTAAGCTTACAGTGTCTTTTTTTTTTTTTTTTTTTTTTTTTTTTAGTATTGAATGTTTATTAATATTCTATATTATATGATAGTTTATATACTTTTTGTGAATGTATACATCAAAACATTAAAGTGATATGTTTTGTTTTTGTTAGTTTGAATAAAATGCTTTATGCTTTTTATTACTAAGCTTAAGTAATTTTGATGAACATTTAAAATTAAGTCTGAAGTAACAGTTACTTAAACATTACATAATTTTTTTTTTTTTTTTTGCATTTTTATCTTTATTTGAAAATAAGCTAAATTAATATAACAAATAATGGAGTCTTAAAAATTAATATTGATTTTATACATAGTAGTCAATTCTATAAAATTCACCAGGCTTGGTACTAATAGTCCAGTGAATTATCAAATTTAGCAGATATTAGATCATTACTTTGTTTACATATTTCCTTCAATATTTTTTTAATTAGCATCAGTACACGAATTAATATATAATTCTGTAAATGTAATATAATAATTTAAAGCAATATTATACTTAAATGCATATTTGAAAAAAAAAAAAAATCAAAAGTAAATTCAGCAAAATACTCAAAAGTAAAAATACTAAATACACACATTTCTTTTTAATGTTAAGTTTTCAATAATTAGTTTTGATTTATGATAAAAAATGAATATGATTACTGATTTAATATTTTTTTCTCTCACTTTTTCTTCATCTAAAGTTATTTTATGATATAGTAAAGTATAAAACTTCTTATAACATTACTGAAGGCTCTGAAAAAGTGATGATATGATTAACAAAAACACATTCATATTAAATTTGCTTATAAATTTACATTTTTAATTCTATCCGTTATAAATTATATGGTGAAATAGTTGTACCAAAGAGTTGCTTATTAGTACAAACATGTTTTCAATTTCAATCGATTAAGTCTTATGCTTTTAACTTGCAGCAATGAAAAATTTCAAAAAAGAAATTTGTAATATTCAATTCACTTATGAATTTGATTCTTAATAATCAAAATTCAAATCTTCATTAATTCATAGATTTACTGTACTAATCTTTGATTGTTAAGAGGGAAAAGGAAAAAAAAAAAAAAGTTATTTAAGTCAGAGGTAGAAAACAATTAATGTGAATTGTAAATTAAAATATTACAATGAAACAACAAGTACAACTGAAATATGAATACAACTGAAAATAAAATCTTATGCTTGTAAAGATATATATTTTAACTCCTACAAGTGTTTACATTACAGGTCAGAAATATTACTTACTATTTTAACAGAAGAGTATTTTTTTTTTTTCCCCAGCTTTATTTTTAGTTTTTTTAATAAATATTTTTCCATTAACAAACCTTTCTATTGTCAACACTCATAAGTCATATTCAGTTTTTAGGAGTGATTATGTTCAGGTACTTATTTCATTTTCAATACCAAAACTTCAGTTTTTCTGTTAGTTAAACTCATAAAAAAGAGTAAAATACCAGTTTTACATGACTGCTAAAACAGATTAAAATTAATATTTTTCATAATGAGAGGATTGAACCTTCCTGCAATAAATTATATGTTCCATACAAAAATACTTTCTTGCTAAAATTTCAGGTTATTTTTTCATGAATTCACAATCACTTCTGAATTTTCTCTTATATTAATACTATGAGTGTTTAATAATTCTGTACCTTTTAAGATACTGAAATGAAGGATCAAAATTTATTTAACATAAAAAGTCAAAATTTTCAGTTTTATCTTTCTACATATCCTTCATCAACTTCGTTTTGTAGTAACCTGTTTTACAATTTTTTCTAATAAATAAGTATTAAAATAATAAAATTTTATGAAAATATTATTTAAAAGTTATATAATTTAGGGGAAAATTATAAAACAAGATCTAAAAAATATATCCTGGGAAAAAAAAAATATATATTTGATTAGAAATGAAAAAATAAAAATTTTTATACATGATGATATATAATTACAAAATGAAAACAAAATCTGATTGACAAGAAAAATATTCTTAAGACTCTGCTAAATTCCATGTAAGTTTATGGGGGATATTAGCTATTAAAATTACTCATTAACTAATTTTTTTTTTTTTTTTTAATTCTATTTTTACATTGAGAACCATTAAATATATTCTTGTTTTTTAAAACTTTAATTTTTGAAGCTATAAATTGAAAAAAAATGCATTCAGTTTATTTTTTTTGTGATTTTCCTCTCCAAAATAAAGTTTAAAAATTAATTTTTGAAAAGCAAGAGTAAATTTTTAATAATTCTGAATGTGAAAACAGAATTAGTAAAAAATGTATGCATTTTTATATGTAAAAAATATATGTAGTCATTTTTGTAGCAAATATCTCCATAGCATAACATGGGTTTTAACTCCCAGCAATGATATCAAGACACTTATAAAATTACATAGCTTATTCAAAACCAACCCGAATCTTATTACAGTCAAACCTCATTAATGTGAATCTAAAGGGGGATAAAGAATTTGTTTATGTTATCAGTAACTGATCTTCATATAACTAAATTAAGCTTCATTTTGACGGAGATTGTGGAAACAGTTCATGTTAAAAGTAATTCATGTTAACGAGGTTCGACTGTAATACTTTTTAATTTATTATCAAGTTGAATAGAGTTGCCAGACTTTACGACTTTTTAATTAAATAGTCATCAATAATTTTAAGAAGTGATATTTGATAAACAAACATAATAGACGATTCTTTGGGTCGATTCAACTTTTATGTATATGAAATATCACTTCTCAAAATTATTGGTGACTACTGAAGGCAACACTGAAGTTGACTCAAACTCTACTCTTAAAAAAAGGTTAGAACCCATCTGATCTGCGAAACGGGTCTCTGATTGGCACTGTGGTATAAATTTTATTGGGTAGATAATCATTGATGCTAGTGACAGTTTTATAGCTTTAAGTATAATTAAAATATTTTTATTTCAATTGAATTTTTCCAGGAGGGGGCAAATGCCTCCCCTTGCCCCTATGTGCCGACACCCATGGTAATCTATGATGCTGGAACCTGATTTACATGAAAAAGTTAACATAGAAAATGTCAGTATAATAGTAAGGTTTATCAAATATGGGAATTTATCATTTGTAGAAAAATAACTTTCAAAAACAGAAGTAATTGTTACTTTTTTCTCAAATATTAAATTTATTCATTTCTTCAATATATAAATGTCATTTTTTATAACAAGAGGAGAAGGTGGGAGGAAAATCAAAAATACAGAAAATATATTGGAAAATGCATGAAATTTTATTGTCAACATGTCAATTAAAATATATATATATATATATATATATACACAAATTTTTTTTTAATATACTTTTTAGAGGTTTATATTGAATATAGCCAATCAATAGAATATCGATTTGCATAACTACACTGATCACTTGAAAAACATGTAAACAGAAACTTACTATTATGGACAAATTATATCAGTTTTGAGACAAGCTAAAAGTAAAAGAAATCGGAGTGCACAAGGACTGACAATTTAAGTGTTAGATATTTTTTATCAAAACAAAATGTCATGTGACGTACTAGTATATAAGTTTATGTAAAATAAATTATTTAAAAGCATCATTTAATTTCTTTGTTAAATAAAGTGGGGGGGGGGGGATTTCTAGGCTAACTTAGCCAGGAGAAATTTTAATCAAGGCCTTGCCTCAGTATACAAAAGAAAAACTGATATGAGCCTAGCTTGGCCCAAGTATGCAAAAAAAAAAAAAAAAAAAAAAAAAAAAAATTAAGCCTGATTGCAAATGAAGAAAACTGACATGAGAGCTGGGCCCATGCTGACTTCTAATTTGTTGTTTAATGTTTAAACAAAAGTGAAAAATCTAAAAATCAACACCATAACTACCTTCAAATGAAGCATGGTCATAAGAGATCTATATATTTTCAATCTTTGAAAAAATTTCTAGTAATATATAAATATATATATGTACAAATAAAGCTACATATACAGATAGATTCTATGAGTTATTTTTACTATTTATTAAACCTCCATTGTATGTTCTGATGATAACTCAGTTTGCTACTCAGTAGTATGATTTTTATGAACATTTTATTACTAAATAATTAAAAACCACGTGCGAAATAATAATTTAAAAGAGTAAAATCCGCTGTAAAAGGCACGTTAAAAATATTTAAAAGAATTTTAAAAGGTTAAAAAACAGTTAGACAACATGTTTCGTGCTTATTTACTAGCACATCATCAGGTCTCGTCAGTTAATGAAAGCCACCGAGCTTTATCTTGTTGTTCTAAGAAAGGCTGCCATAGGGTTGCTAAGTCTTTACTCTGATTCTCGTTGATGCATTTATCGCCAAATTTCCAAATCATGATCTTTTCGTATATGTCTAATGTGTATTCGGTGTGGGGGGTTGCTAGAATTTTACTTTCCTCCCACTTTGGTTGGGCTTCTTTATTGTCGAGTAAAAGTTGCTTTAATGCCGTGTTTCCGTACAATGATTTAATGGAATGTTTATGTTCTTTAATCCTTTTACTCAAATTGCGCTTTGTTTTGCCAATATAATAAGATGTTATATTATTGATTGAGATGGGGATTGCATATACGCCGCCAACTTTTGTTTTTTTTGTCACGATCGGATATTATCAGATTTTTCAATGTTGAGGTTTTAAATGCAATATTATATCCAATATTTCTAAATTGTCGTATTACGGGATAGAAACCTTTATTAAATGGGACCCATTTAATAAAGGTTCATTTTATTACTTGTAATATTTTCTTACTTCAATGTTAAAATAAACACTTATAGGCTGCAAATCATATAATGAACTTTCAAAACCTCAACATTTGACATTTCTCAACTACAGAAGTTAATTTTTTTAAATATTACAGATTAACACCCGAAGATTCTAATGTTTACATTCACATCTGCTGTGTACGCGATCACAGCTAATGCGAACAGCCAGACACCTTTCGTGACGTCACTAAATGATGAGGCAAGCTCTGTATTCTAGTGTAGCTCTGGTAGAACCTTCACTGCTGATGAGGATATCAAATTGTTCTTGGAACAGTTTTTTTTGCCGAAAAAGATAACAGCTTTTTTGAGTCCGGAATCGTGAAATTGCCTGAAAGGTGACAAAAGGTGATCAAACGAAATGGATAACATATTGTTTAAAAAAATCGTGTTTTCCATGAAAAATTCCCCTTCCATACATACGGAAAAAAAAAAAAATGCAATTATTTTTTGGCCAACCCAATAAAAAAACACTAAATGTAAAAAGTTACTAACACTAGAATTAAAATAATAGCACAAATATTCAGAAGGTGAATTTTTTCACCTACCTACTTCCTTGCTTGATGAAGAGTTGTGCACTATTATTTTGACACAAAACAATTATTTCAAGCTTTATACAATTAATGGTGTTTGTTTACAAAGTTTGTTACTTTATTACATTAATATAAGATTTACATATTCAAAAACCT
The DNA here is from genome assembly GCA_963930645.1 of Salticus scenicus. Classification (NCBI taxonomy): domain Eukaryota; kingdom Metazoa; phylum Arthropoda; class Arachnida; order Araneae; family Salticidae; genus Salticus; species Salticus scenicus. The sequence goes on from OZ005657.1 coordinate 114,877,203, forward strand.
ATATGCAGATTTTTACTATATGCATAAGTAAAATTAATATACAAAAGTTTTGTAATTATGTCATTTACTGAAACACACACAAAAAAAAAAAAAAAAAAAAATGATTTTTCTTTTTGTCAAAATAGAAAATTTTACTTAAAAATTACACATTCGTTTCTGGTAAATTATATGTAAAATTTAAAAATGCTCAGAAAATGGCAGAAATAAGGAAGTTTTCCTTGAAAAAAAAAAATAAAGAGTTGGTAGGTATGCAATATATATGAAATACAATAAATAAAATTAATAGATACACACAAATTTGTAAAAAAAAAATCCGTTTATTATTAAACATATATATTTACAACATTATAATAGCAATATATCAAAAAGAATGAAAAACATCACAGAGATTTGAAAAAAATCACTATCAAAAGCAGTGAAGATATTTTATAACATAGTTTTGATTTCAGTTTTTAATTTTAAATTGTCTTAAAGTTCAGAGTGTATTTTAGTATTTCTAAGCAGTGCAACTATATAAAATAATAATAATAAACAACAAAAAGTGTTTAAGTCATACAAAGTTGCTACATAAATCTAAAAAAAAAAAAAATAAATAAATAAAAAATCCCTTAGTTTTCCCTAAAATAAGATAAATAAGTGCAACTGCATAAAGCAATATTAATCAATAAGAAAATTTTTTTTTAAATTAATATTTCTGATATTTATACAAGAAGCATGGCATATGTAATCATTTTACAACTTATTTTACAGAATAAAAAAAAAGGGAAAAACTATAAAACTATGATTAATTATAAATTAAATTCGGAATTACAGAAGAATTACTATTATTATTATTTTTATCAAATGCTCTTTATTATTGCAACTGTAATCAGTTTAAAATTTGTTAAAAATGCACAATTACAATACTTTCCTTACATATTGCATATTCAGGAAAGAAAAAAAAATGTTTGATTCTCCCCAACTATAGTAAGTTAATAATAAAACTGATATATTCCTATAGCCCGTTCAGGATAAACTGATACCAGAAATAAAGAAATAAGTTGCACCAAAGTATTTAATTTTTGTGCCTTTCATGCAAAAAATGTGACTTTAATAACAAAGAGAAAAAAAAATGTTAAGATGAACCGCTTAAGTTTAGTTCATACTAGACGCATGATCTTTGGTTTTAATAAAAAAAAGTATGTAGCTTTCTAGCTTCTATGAAATGTCATTATGTGTTTTCTCTCTCTGACTACCTCCTGTAGTGATAATTAGCATTAAAAACTTGGATTTCTTTTGTGAAAATTTTCAAGGAGCAATAAAAATAATGTGCTTCATTGTAAAAATCTCCGAAAGTTCAAGGGTCAATTTCCGATAATTAATAATTTACGACATTTGCCATACATTAAATCAGGGTTGCTACACAAATCAGGAGAAAAAATTCCCTGAGTTTTCCCTGTCTATTTTAGAAGTAAAATAGATGACACACAATCATGCAGCATTAGAATCAAACATGTTTACAAGTCAATTGAACATATTTAGGGTTTATTAATTTTATTAACTTACTATAGTTGGAGAAAAAATCCATAATTGATACACTTTAAATCACTAAAATTTAAAAAAATATTTGATTATGAAAAAATTTTCCAATGTTTTTTCAAAAAATTTCAGAATTCCCTGAATTTTCCCGGTTTTTGCAATAAATTTTTAAATTCCCTGAGTTTTCCCTGTTTTTTAATAGATTTTCAAATTCCCCGAGTTTTCCAAGTACCGTAGCAACAGTGTAAATGTTATCCCAGCTTTAGCCAATCCCTACTCAAAACAATGACAAGAAAAATGCTAAAACATAAAACTATCCCCCCACCAAAACTTCTTTATGAGTTCTGGCACTTAAGATAATAACTTGTAGTAACACATATTTAATAAAATATAATTAATACAATACAATTAATGTAATACAAAACAGTGGCAGCTTGTAGGTTCTTAATTTGAATTTTTACAATATACATATATATAAACAAATGAAAATATAATAAAGAACAAAACATACAGTTTATATATATACAGTAAAACCCCAATCTATCATTCCCGCATTCATTGTTTTACAGTGCGCGAAATTTCCGCTCGCCAGCTCGCCATTGGCGAGTGGAATTTTTACTGTGGCGAGTAAAAATTTGGTCTAGTTATAGATAGAATTCTTACACGATATGGTTACAGAAGACATTCTTTTTATAGATTTAAATATGGTAAAATCTTGCCATCTTATAACCTAATATTTAGCTGGAAAGGAAAAATGCTTAGTGCATGCTTAAAATTTTTAATCTCTTCGGCAGTTTCGTTTCTCCCACTATGATTTCTCCAAGCAGAGGGAGAATAGACGAGCAGAGAACCTCTTTGCCCGTCGCCCACTATCAGAAGAGAAATGTGAAAGTTTGCCTATGCAATATTGGCGCATGAAAATGAGCCCGAGCCCTTTTAAAGATACTGCCTATGTTTATAATGATTTTTGATTATAGATGATTATGAGAGAGGATGATAAACGACACACTTTTAATGTATATAATTTTAAGTATATTTGTAAAAGCATTTCAAATAGTTAGGGGAAAAAAGAAAAAAGAACCTAAAATGTGCAAAAAAGAAAGAAAAAAATGACAACTCTATTTTGTGGCGAGTAAAACTTTTTTTTCGGCGAGTGTATCTGAGTTGAAATTTCGGGCCCTGTTGTTTTATTTCTATGGTCCCTACACAAATTGTATTTAAATAATGTTAGCGAAGCCCGCATGTATCATGCTTCAAAGTCGTTTTCCCGCATTCATAGTGGTAAAATTTTTTCCCTGACCTTGTAAAAATTTTCTCCTGAAGGTCAAGTGGTTCTACATGGCATACAAACTGGAATTACTTATTTCACCCTAAAATAACTTTTCCCCCTATTCCTATGGAAGATCAAAATTGTGATGCTATGTCTCTGGACCATCTATTCATTTTGTAATTTCAGCATGACAAGAAGTAACCTCTTCAGTAATTCAAAAAAAAAATTCGTGAAATGCAGTTAAGTGGAAAAAAATGATAAAGACTAACAGAGTCCAAGTCCTAACAGAAGGACAAGAAAATGATGATGATGATAATAATGCAGATAAAGAGTGGTTGTGTGTAGCAGAGCATGCATCTGGTATAAAATTTTACGATAATATTTGCATTAATCAAGACTTGTGACATGCAGTATACTAAACCATAGAAGAAATGTTAGATTTTAAAAAATGAAAATAATGGCACAGAAACAGGGATAATTTTCACGCTAATGACATAATTATGGCGTTTGAGAATTTAAAACTTTTATATTACCATGTGAAATTTCAGAAAAGGACCAGAAAAATTTTAATCTGAAAAAAAATTACTGTTTAATTTATAAATTGAACAAAAAACCCCACATAAAATTACTGATTTTTCAAAATGATGTTTAATTAATGTTCTACAACATTGATTTATTTCTTTGACAGTTTGAAAAGTAACAAATTAGATTTTATTAGTAGTATATTGTATACATTGTGTGTATTAATGCATAAACATTGTTTTCTTCGTGTTTTGTTTTTAACCCCATGTTTTGTCGTTTCTTTCCTTCCTTTTCTTTTCTCTCTTTTTTCTTTTCTTTTTCTCCTTTTTTCTTTCTTTCTTTCTTTCTTTCCTCTTTTCTTTCTTTCCTTTTCTCTTTTTCTTCTTTCTTTTTCTCTTTTCCTTTCTTTTTCTTTTTTCTTTCTTTTCTTTTCCTTCTTTTCTTTTCTTTTTTCTTCTTTTCCTTATTTCTCTTCTGTTTTTCTTTTTCTCTTTTTTTCATTTTCCTTTCTTTTCTTTTTTCTGTTTTCTTTTGTTTTTATCTTTTTTCTTTTCTTTTCTTTTTTCCTTTTTCTGTTTTTTTCTTCATTTCCTCCTTTCTTTTGTTTTCGTATTTCTTTTTCTTTCTTCTTTTCCTTTTTTCTCTTTCTCCTTTTGTTTTCTTTCCTTTTTTCTGTTTTTTCTTCTTTTTTCGCTTTCTCCTTTTGTTTTCTTTTCTTCTTTTGTTTTCTTTACTTTATTCTGCTTTTTCTTCTCTTTCTTTTTCTTTTTCGCCTTTTGTTTTGTTTTGTTTTTTCTGTTTTTCTCCTTTTTCTCGTTCTCCTTTCGCTTTCTTTCTTTTTCTGTTTTTTTTCTTTTTCTCTTCTCTTTCTCCTTTTTGTTTTAACTTTCTCCTTTTGCTTTCTTTCTTTTCTTTCCTTTTTTCTCTTTCTTCTTTTTCTCTTTCACCTTCTGCTTTTTTCTTTTTCTCTTTTTCCTTCTGTTTTTTCTCTTTTTCCTTCTGTTTTTTTTTTCTTTTCTTTTTTTTGTTTTTCTCCTTTTCCTTCTGTTTTTTTTCTTTTCTTTCTTTTCTTTTTTTCTTTTTCCTTCTGATTTTTTTTCTTTTCTGTTTTTTTCTTTTTCCTTCTTTTTTTTTCTTTTCTTTTTTTCTTTTTCTTTCTGTTTTTTTTTCTTTTCTGTTTTTCTCTTTTTCCTTCTGTTTTTTTCCTTTTTCCTTCTGTTTTTTTCTTTTCTTTTTTCTTTTTCCTTCTGTTTTTTTTTTCTCTTCTTTTTTTTCTCTTTTTCCTTCTGTTTTTTTTTCTTTTCTGTTTTTCTCTTTTTCCTTCTGTTTTTTCCTTTTCTTTTTTTTGTTTTTCTCTGTTTCTTTCTGTTTTTTTTTCTTTTCTTTTTTTCTCTTTTTCCTTCTGTTTTTTTTTTTCTTTTCTTTTTCTCTTTTACCTTCTGTTTTTTTCTTTTCTTTTTTCTTGTTTTCTCTTTTCCTTCTGTTTTTATCTTTTTCTTTTTTTCCTTCTGTTTTTTTTCTTTCCTTTTTTTTTTGTTTTTCTCCCTTTCCTTCTGTTTTTTTTCTTTTCTTTTGTTTTTCTCCTTTTCCTTCTGTTTTTTTTTTCTTTTTTTTCTTTTGTTTTTTCTTTTTCCTTCTGTTTTCTTTTTTTTTTTTCCTTCTGTTTTTTTTCTTTTCTGTTTTTCTCTTTTTCCTTCTTTTTTTCTTTTCTTTTTTTGTTTTTCTATTTTTCTTTGTTTTTTTTCTTTTCTGTTTTTCTCTTTTCCTTCTGTTTTTTTTTCTTTTCTTTTTTTTTTGTTTTTCTCCTTTTCCTTCTGTTTTTTTCTTTTCTTTCTTTTGTTTTTTTCTTTTTCCTTTTGTTTTTTTCTTTTCTTTTTTCTTTTCTTTTTTTTTGTTTTTCTCTTTTTCTTTCTGTTTTTTTTCTTTTCTGTTTTTCTCTTTTCCTTCTGTTTTTTTTCTTTTCTGTTTTTCTCTTTTCCTTCTGTTTTTTTTTTTCTTTTCTTTTTTTTTTTTGTTTTTCTCCTTTTCCTTCTGTTTTTTTCTTTTCTTTCTTTTGTTTTTTTCTTTTTCTTTCTGTTTTTTTTTCTTTTCTTTCTTTTGTTTTTTTCTTTTTCCTTCTGTTTTTTTCTTTTCTTTTTTTGTTTTTCTCTTTTTCTTTCTGTTTTTTTTCTTTTCTGTTTTTCTCTTTTCCTTCTGTTTTTTTTCTTTTCTTTTTTTTTGTTTTTCTCCTTTTCCTTCTGTTTTTTTCTTTTCTTTCTTTTGTTTTTTTCTTTTTCCTTCTGTTTTTTTTCTTTTGTTTTTTTCTTTTTCCTTCTGTTTCTTTTCTTTCTTTTCTTTTTTTCTTCTGTTTTTTTTCTTTTCTTTTTTTGTTTTTCTCTTTTTCTTTCTGTTTTTTTTTCTTTTCTGTTTTTCTCTTTTCTTTCTGTTTTTTTTCTGTTTTTCTCTTTTCCTTCTGTTTTTTTTTCTTTTCTTTTTTTTTGTTTTTCTCATTTTCCTTCTGTTTTTTTCTTTTCTTTCTTTTGTTTTTTCTTTTTCCTTCTGTTTTTTTTCTTTTCTTTTTTTGTTTTTCTCCTTTTCCTTCTGTTTTTTTTTCTTTTCTTTTTTTTTGTTTTTTCTTTTTCCTTCTGTTTTTTTTCTTTTCTTTTTTTTTGTTTTTCTCCTTTTCCTTCTGTTTTTTTCTTTTCTTTCTTTTCTTTTTTTTCTTTTTCCTTCTGTTTTTTTTCTTTTCTTTTTTTTGTTTTTCTCTTTTTCCTTCTGTTTTTTTCTTTTCTTTTGTTTTTCTCCTTTTCCTTTTGTTTTTTTTTTCTTTTCTTTTTTTCCTTCTGTTTTTTTCTTTTCTTTTGTTTTTCTCCTTTTCCTTTTGTTTTTTTTTCTTTTCTTTTTTTCCTTCTGTTTTTTTCTTTTCTTTTGTTTTTCTCCTTTTCCTTTTTTTTTCTTTTTTTTTCCTTCTGTTTTTTTTTTCTTTTCTGTTTTTCTGTTTTTCCTTCTTTTTTTTCTTTTCTTTTTTTGTTTTTCTCTTTTTCATTCTGTTTTTTTTCTTTTCTTTTTTTGTTTTCTCTTTTTTTCTTTTCTTTTTTCTTTTTCCTTCTGTTTTTTTTCTTTTCTTTTTTTTTGTTTTCTCTTTTTCCTTCCGTTTTTTTTTCTTTTCTTTTTTTGTTTTTCTTTTTCCTTCTGTTTTTTTTTCTTTTCTTTTTGTTTTCTCTTTTTCCTTCTGTTTTTTTTTCTTTTCTTTTTGTTTTCTCTTTTTCCTTCTGTTTTTTTTTCTTTTCTTTTTTTTTGTTTTTCTCTGTTTTTTCTTTTTCTTTTTCCTTCCGTTTTTTTTTTGTCTTTCTTTTTTTCCTTATTATTTTTTTTGTTTTTGTTTTTCTCTTTTTTCTTCTGTTTTTTTCTTTTTTTTTCTCTTCTTTCTTTTGTTTTTCCGTTTTCTTTTTCATGTTCTTTTCTTTTTCCTTGTTTTTTTTTTCTTTTTTTTTCTTTTTTTTTTCTTTTTTCTGTTTTTCTTTTTCCTTCTTTTTTTTGTTTTCTCTTTTTCCTTCTGTTTTCTTTTTTTTTTTTGTTTTCTTTTTTTCCTTCTGTTTTTTCCTTTTCTTTTTGTTTTTTCTTTTTCCTTCTGTTTTTCTTTTCTTTTTTCTCTTTTTCCTTCTGTTTTTTTCTTTTCTAAGAAAACCATATGTTCTTGAGAATTGTTGGAATTCAGCTGTTTTCATAACCTCAAACTGTGGACCATTATCGCATCTGACTATGTCAGGTATTCCATGTCGGGCAAAAATTGACTTGCAGTGTAGAATTACTTCACTGGATGTGAGCCTATCTAGTTTTGCAACTTCCGGGTAACGAGAGTAAAAATCAGTCACCAGTAAATACCAGTTGGAATTAAGTTTGAAAAGATCCATGGCGAGAATTTCCCATGGTCTTTGAGGGAAACTTGTTGGTTTTAGAGGTTCAGAACAATTTCGGGCTTCCTGTATGCATGATGGACATTTTCGAACTAGTTGCTCTATTTGCTTGCTGATGCCAGGCCAATAAACAGCAGAATTTGCTAAAGCTCTACATTTGTTTATTCCCATGTGACCTTTATGGATCTTATATAAGATTTCTTGTCGAAGACTTTCTGGTACAATTATCCATGCTCCTCTCATAAGCAGGCTGTTTTGAAGTGAAATTTCATATCTTAAATGCCAAAAGGGTAGACATGATGGTTCTACTTTATTCTTTTCTAGCCATCCTTCTTGGGTGTAAGTGATTAACATCCTACATGTTGAGTCTTTTTCTTGTTCTGATTTCAGCTGCAAAAGTCTTTCTGGAATGATGGGTATGACTTCTGTAATTTGATTGATGAAGACTTGAACTTTCTCTTCTAATTCGAAGTTTGGGACCGACCTCCTTTTGGTGAGGTGCCCTTGATAATGCATCAGCTGCGAGCAAGTTTTTTCCTGGAGTATGAAAAATGTTAAAGGCATATCTCATCAAACGCATCTTCAATCTTTGAATACGTGGAACACAACACACAACGTTAATGGAAGTAAACAAACACGTACACAAACACAGAACAAGATACTCATATAACCGCCAGTTACAAAACAGGTTACAGTTAATATACGAATACGAGTTGAGGTGTAATAAACATATGCATATAGTTCAGAATTCAGTCTTATAGTTTATAGTTTTTTATGAGTTTATACCAGTTTTCCATGACCGTTGGAAACATGATGATCCGAAACATACATCTAAAATGAGCAAAAACTATATAGAACAAAAAATGAAAAAGGAACTTCAAACTATGGCCCCCCTCAATCTCCAGATTGCAATTTTATTGAGCTCTTATGGGACGACCATGATAGTTATTAAAAAAAAATGCACCAATGAAAAAAGTGAAGAAAACAGAAAGAAAATAAGGAAAAAAGAAGAAAAAGAAAAGAAAGAAAGCAAAAGAAAGGTGAAAAGATGAAAAAAGAAAAGACAGAAAGAAGAAAACAGAAAACAAAAGGAGAAAGATAAAAAGAAGAAAAAACAAAAAAGGAAAGAAAACAAAACAAAAGGAGAAAAAGAAAAAACAGAAGGAAAAAGTGAAAAACAAAAAAAAGAAAAGAAAAAAACAGAAGTAAAAAGAGAAAAAGAAAAGAAAAAAAGCAGAAGGAAAAAGAGAAAAAGAAAAAAACAGAAGAAAAAAGAGAAAAAGAAAAAAACAAAAGAAAAAAAAAACAGAAGGAAAAAGAAAAAAACAAAAGAAAGAAAAGAAAAAAACAGAAGGAAAAGGAGAAAAACAAAAAAAAGAAAAGAAAAAAAAACAGAAGGAAAAGGAGAAAAACAAAAAAAGAAAAGAAAAAAAAAGGAAAAAGAAAAAAACAAAAGAAAGAAAAAAAAAAAACAGAAGGAAAAAGAGAAAAACAAAAAAAGAAAAGGAAAAAAACAAAAGGAAAAGAGAAAAACAGAAAAGAAAAAAACAGAAGGAAAAGAGAAAAACAGAAAAGAAAAAAAAACAGAAAGAAAAAGAGAAAAACAAAAAAAGGAAAGAAAAAAAACAGAAGGAAAAAGAAAAAAACAAAAGAAAGAAAAGAAACAGAAGGAAAAAGAAAAAAACAAAAGAAGGAAAAAGAAAAAAACAAAAGAAGGAAAAAGAAAAAACAGAAGGAAAAAGAAAAAAACAAAAGAAAGAAAAGAAAAAAACAGAAGGAAAAAGAAAAAAAAACAAAAGAAAGAAAAGAAAAAAACAGAAGGAAAAAGAAAAAAACAAAAGAAAGAAAAAAAAACAGAAGGAAAAAGAAAAAAAACAAAAGAAAGAAAAGAAAAAAACAGAAGGAAAAAGAAATAAAACAAAAGAAAGAAAAGGAAAAACAGAAGGAAAAAGAAAAAAACAAAAGAAAGAAAAGAAAAAAACAGAAGGAAAAAGAAAAAACAAAAGAAAGAAAAGAAAAAACAGAAGGAAAAAGAAAAAAACAGAAGGAAAAAGAAAAAAACAGAAGGAAAAAGAAGAAAAGAAAAAAACAGAAGGAAAAGGAGAAATACAAAAAAAAAGAAAAGAAAAAAAACAGAAGGAAAAGAGAAAAACAGAAAAGAAAAAAAAAAGAAGGAAAAAAAAGAAAAAAACAGAAGGAAAAAGAAAGGAAGAAAAGAAAGAAAAGAAAAAAACAGAAGGGAAAAAAAACAAAAGAAAGAAAAGAAAAAAACAGAAGGAAAAAAACAAAAGAAAGAAAAGAAAAAAACAGAAGGAAAAAAACAAAAGAAAGAAAAGAAAAAAACAGAAGGAAAAAAAACAAAAGAAAGAAAAGAAAAAAACAGAAGGAAAAAAACAAAAGAAAAAAACAGAAGGAAAAAAAACAAAAGAAAGAAAAGAAAAAAACAGAAGGAAAAGAGAAAAACAGAAAAGAAAAAAAGAGAAAGAAAAAGAGAAAAAGAAAAAAAGAAAAGAAAAAAAACAGAAGGAAAAAGAAAAAAACAAAAGAAAGAAAAGAAACAGAAGGAAAAAGAAAAAAACAAAAGAAAGAAAAGAAACAGAAGGAAAAAGAAAAAAACAAAAGAAAGAAAAGAAACAGAAGGAAAAAGAAAAAAAACAAAAGAAAGAAAAGAAAAAAACAGAAGGAAAAAGAAAAAAACAAAAGAAAGAAAAGAAAAAACAGAAGGAAAAGGAGAAAAACAAAAAAAAGAAAAGAAAAAAAACAGAAGGAAAAGAGAAAAACAGAAAAGAAAAAAACAGAAGGAAAAGAGAAAAACAGAAAAGAAAAAAAAACAGAAAGAAAAAGAGAAAAAGAAAAAAAGAAAAGAAAAAAAACAGAAGGAAAAAGAAAAAAACAAAAGAAAGAAAAGAAACAGAAGGAAAAAGAAAAAAGAAAAGAAAGAAAAGAAACAGAAGGAAAAAGAAAAAAAAACAAAAGAAAGAAAAGAAAAAAACAGAAGGAAAAAGAAAAAAACAAAAGAAAGAAAAGAAAAAAACAGAAGGAAAAGGAGGAAAACAGAAAAGAAAAAAAACAGAAAGAAAAAGAGAAAAACAAAAAAAGAAAAGAAAAAAACAGAAGGAAAAAGAAAAAAACAAAAGAAAGAAAAGAAAAAAACAAAAGAAAAAAGAAAAAAACAAAAGAAAGAAAAGAAAAAAACAGAAGGAAAAAGAAAAAAAACAAAAGAAAGAAAAGAAAAAAAAACAGAAGGAAAAAGAAAAAAACAAAAGAAAGAAAAGAAAAAAACAGAAGGAAAAAGAAAAAAACACAAGAAAGAAAAGAAAAAAACAGAAGGAAAAAGAAAAAAACAAAAGAAAGAAAAGAAAAAAACAGAAGGAAAAGGAGAATAACAGAAAAGAAAAAAAACAGAAGGAAAAGAGAAAAACAGAAAAGAAAAAAAAACAGAAAGAAAAAGAGAAAAACAAAAAAAGAAAAGAAAAAAAAACAGAAGGAAAAAGAAAAAAACAAAAGAAAGAAAAAAACAGAAGGAAAAAGAAAAAAAACAAAAGAAAAAAAAGAAAAAAAACAGAAGGAAAAGAGAAAAACAGAAAAGAAAAAAACAGAAAGAAAAAGAGAAAAAAAAGAAAAGAAAAAAAGAAAAGAAAGAAAAGAAACAGAAGGAAAAAGAAAAAAACAAAAGAAAGAAAAGAAAAAAACAGAAGGAAAAGGAGAAAAAAAAGAAAGAAAAAAAAACAGAAGGAAAAGAGAAAAAAAAACAGAAAGAAAAAGAGAACAAAAAAAGAAAAGAAAAAAAAAGAAGGAAAAAGAGAAAAACAGAAAAGAAAAAAAACAGAAGGAAAAAAAGAAAACAGAAGGAAAAAGATAAAAACAAAAGAAAAAAAACAAAAGGAAAAGGAGAAAAACAAAAGAAAAGAAAAAAAACAGAAGGAAAAGGAGAAAAACAAAAAAAAGAAAAGAAAAAAAAACAGAAGGAAAAAGAGAAAAAGATAAAAACAGAAGGAAAAGAGAAAACAAGAAAAAAGAAAAGAAAAAAAACAGAAGGTAAAAGAGAAAAAGAAAAAAAAGAAAAGAAAAAAAACAGAAGGAAAAAGAGAAAAAAAAAGAAAAGAAAAAAAAACAGAAAGAAAAAGAGAAAAACAAAAAAAAAGAATAGAAAAAAACAGAAGGAAAAAGAGAAAAAGAGAAAAGAAAAAAAACAGAAGGAAAAAGAGAAAAAAAAGAAGAGAAAAAAAACAGAAGGAAAAAGAAAAAAACAAAAGAAAGAAAAGAAAAAAACAGAAGGAAAAAGAAAAACAAAAAAAAAAAAGAAAAGAAAAAAAACAGAAGGAAAAAGAGAAAAACAGAAAAGAAAAAAAACAGAAAGAAAAAGAGAAAAACAAAAAAAGAAAGAAAAAAAGAAGGAAAAAGAGAAAAACAGAAAAGAAAAAAATCAGAAGGAAAAACAAAAAAACAAAAGGAAGAAAAGAAGAAAAACAGAAGGAAAAGGAGAAAAAGAAAAAAAAGAAAAGAAAAAAAACAGAAGGGAAAAGAGAAAAAAGAGAAGGAAAAAGAGAAAAAGAAAAAAGAAGAAGGTGAAAGAGAAAAAGAAGAAAGAGAAAAAAGGAAAGAAAAGAAAGAAAGCAAAAAGAGAAAGAGAAAACAAAAAGGAGAAAGAGAAGAGAAAAAGAAAAAAAAACAGAAAAAGAAAGAAAGCGAAAGGAGAACGAGAAAAAGGAGAAAAACAGAAAAAAGAAAACAAAACAAAAGGCGAAAAAGAAAAAGAAGAAAAAACAGAATAAAGTAAAGAAAACAAAAGAAGAAAAGAAAACAAAAGGAGAAAGAGAAAAAAGAAGAAAAAACAGAAAAAAGGAAAGAAAACAAAAGGAGAAAGAGAAAAATGAAAAGAAGAAAGAAAAAGAAATACGAAAACAAAAGAAAGGAGGAAATGAAGAAAAAAACAGAAAAAGGAAAAAAGAAAAGAAAAGAAAAAAGATAAAAACAAAAGAAAAGAGAAAAAACAGAAAAAAGAAAAGAAAGGAAAATGAAAAATAGAGAAAAAGAAAAACAGAAGAGAAATAAGGTAAAGAAGAAAAAAGAAAAGAAAAGAAGGAAAAGAAAAGAAAGAAAAAAGAAAAAGAAAGGAAAAGAGAAAAAGAAAGAAGAAAAAGAGAAAAGGAAAGAAAGAAAAGAGGAAAGAAGGAAAGAAAAAAGGAGAAAAAGAAAAGAAAAAAGAGAGAAAAGAAAAGGAAGGAAAGAAATGACAAAACATGGGGTTAAAAACAAAACATGAAGAAAACAATGTTTATGAATTAATACACACAATGTATACAATATACTACTAATAAAATCTAATTTGTTTCTTTCCAAACTGTCAAAGAAATAAATCAACATTGTAGAACATTAAGTAAACATTATTTTTTAAAATCAGTAATTTTATGTGGGGTTTTTTGTTCAATTTATAAACTAAACAGGAATTTTTTTCAGATTTAAATTTTTCTGGACCTTTTCTGAAATTTCACATGCTAATATAAAAGTTTTCCATTTTTAAACGCCATAATTATGTCATTGGCATGAAAATTATCCCTGTTTCTGTGCCATTATTTTCATTTTTTAAAATCAAACATTTCTTCTCATCTTTAGGGATACCCCATGTCACAACGTCTTTACTTCCTGTTGTGCTGAAATTACAATATGACTAGATGGTCTGGAGACATGGTATCACAATTTTGATCCTCCATGGAAATAGGGAAAAAAGTTATTTTAGGATGAAAGAAGTAATTCCTGTCTGTATGGAACTGCTTAACCTTCAGGAGAAAATTTTTACATGGTCAGGAGAAAAATTTTACAACAATAAATGTGGGGAAAACAACTGTTTGAAGCACAATACATGTGGGTTTTGTTAACATTATTCAAATACAATTTGTGCAGGGACCATATACATAAAACGATAAATCAGGGTTTCACTGCATGTATTTATTCATTTAATTTTTTTAATTTTTTATTATTATTTTCTTTTGGGGGTGGGGGAGAGAGTTCACAGTGGAGGTGCTCCAAAGCCCATTCGACATCAGTGGGTGGAAAATCATGATCTCTGAAAAGATGATGAAGATAATCGAGTGATGGCTCTGGATCTCCTAAATATTAAGAGGAGGAAGAAAATGTCATTACAAAAATTATGTTAAAAATTATCAAATACTAACATTAATTTTTATTTCAACTCCCCTCCCTCCAAAAAATAAATATAATATAATATAAAAACCTCTAAATTTATACCTAACCACATAAGTTCAATTACACAGAGAAGAATAATTGTAAGAAAATCAGAATTTTGTATGCTTATACAAGTTTCAAACAAATTCTACAAACTTATACCTGTTTCATGTATGAAACAGGTGCATATTTAGTATTTGGGATACAATTGACTACGCTTGAGTCCTAGTTTTGAGGGATGCCATTTGTGGGGGGTCTGGGAACCTAGCCTATATTTATGGGAGTTTCAAAGAAAGCCACAGTAAACTCTAAATGGCTAGGCTGACATGTACAACCTAGGTTCGAACTCATATTTCCTGTCCACTAGCATGGAGAGTAGAACCTCTTAGCCAATTGTGGAACAGAGAATACAAGATATAAATAACTGCATTTTTACCCTTTCATGGTCATGAACGTGTATACACGGTCAGAGTTTTTTACTTCTGAATCATTTATTCATTGCTACGGATTTGCTAAATAGAAAACAATCAGTTTCTCAGTATTCGTGATAAATCTGTAATATTATTAGTACTTAATGACTTAAAAATATATAAAACACATCCCACTAAAATGGCTTTGAAACGAAAAAATTAAAAATGGCGTGACCATGAATGGGTTAAGCACCAAAAAATTATTAGTGAAAAATGTTGAACATTATCTTCAATGTTTTGTTTAGAAAATAGGGTATGTTTTAATTTAACATGTAATAAGAAATATTCAACACAAAATCCAATCTGCATTTTCAGCATTTAAATTACCTGAATTTATAATGCAACAAGAAAAAAGAAACTAGCTGTAAAGAAGCCCATAGTGAGATAAGAGCTGGTACAGGGAATGATCAACCTGGAAATACTTTTGCCCATACTAGCATACTTGACTGGACTTCTGATTAAAAAATAAAATGAAAATTGTAAATTTATAATATATATATATATCTTTTGAAGGTTAAGTCAAACAAAATCAAATGAACCTCTCTACTCAAACTTCAATTTGGAAATATTATAGCACACTATTCATTTACAAAGATCTCCATTATCTCTTTAAACGTTTTCCATAAGATTATCTTTGAGACTGCAGCATGAGGCTTTTGTGGCTTTATAAAGATATGCTGAATGTGCATTCCACTGACTCCAAACCACTGCCGTTTGAGACGTGAGTGGTGTCAAGCTAGAGCTCATTGGAGGACGGAGTGGAGATCTGTTGTGTTTTCTGATGAAAGCCGGTTCTGCCTTGGTCGCAGTGATAGCCGTGTGTTGGTTAGAAGGAGGCCAGGTGAACGCCTGCTAGCGATCTGTCTGCGGCCTAGACACACAGGGCCTACTCCTGGAGTTATGGTTTGGGGAGCAATTTCGTATGACAGCAGGAGCACTCTCGTGATTATCCCACGCACCCTGATTGCAAATTTGTACGTCAGTCTAGTGATACAACCTATTGTGCTGCCTGCTGCCATTCATGAACAGAATTCAAGGGGGTGTTTTCCAACAGGATAACGCTCACCCTCATACCGCTGTTGTAACCCAACATGCTCTACAGAGTGTCGACATGCTGCCTTAGCCTGCTAGATCACCAGATCTTTCTCCAATCGAGCACGTATGGGGCATCATTGGACGACAACTCCAGTGTCATCCACAACCAGCATTAACCGTCCCTGCATTGACTGCCCAAGTGCAACAGGCATGGAACTCCATCCCACAAACTGATATCCGACACCTGTATGACACAATGCATGCACGTTTGCATTCAAAATTCTGGCAGTTACACCGGTTACTAATGTACCAACATTTCACATTTGAAATGGCTCTTCTCGCCAATGGCTCTACCTGTGATCTTGAAACTTTAATCAATTAAATATGTTACCTAGACAAATGTATTGCTGAAATTTCATTACTGTACAATAATTTTTTCTTGGTGTTGGGATTTTTTTTTCCATCAGTGTATATATATATATATATATATTGTTGAGTAATTCGGAGCGGCAAGGGTGCCAGTCGATCCGAGGTAGACAGTCACGTGACAAGAGAGAGACTTTCATTCAAAACAAAACTTTCATTCTTTTTCTTTTTTTTATTGGTTTATGGACATATTCTTCAGTCAAAGTAAAACAAGTATATGTATTCCTAATTCGTAGTTAATTCGAATATTATGTTGGAAGTCTAAGTCTTATTCTATGTGAAACCTTTATTCTTTATTTTCTTTATAATTCATTCAAGGCATAAAAATTTTAATTATACTTATTTGAAATGTTTTAAGCCTGTGATCGAATGATTGAGAAATTCTGTTTTGTTCATCAAAATTCTCAATGAAAGTCTATAATTAAATTCAAGTATATCAGTAATTTGAATTGGAATCTATTTATGTGTGGCCTAAAATGTACTTCAAGCATCCAGGAAATGCAGGAGAGAGGTGAGTTAGATTTCACTTAATATTATGCATGCTAAAATTAGTTTCGTTTTAGGAAAAATGCTTTTTATGCAGGTTACAATTTTTGATTTGTTATTTCAATTCTACTTAATCATACATAAGAATGGTCCGTCGAGCTGGAACCATCGATGATGTTAAAATTTTATAATATATATATATATATATGTATGTATTTGATATTCTTATTCTTTTTCTTAGTCGTAATCATTTATTCTCTAAATTTATTTTTGTTCTTGAATGTTTGTTCTGTAATTCAAAGGCCTATATTTAAGTATATATATTCTAAAATGCCGAAATTGTCTAAGCAAGTTTTATTATTTGAAAATTTATGTAAGGAAATCGATAGTTTTAGAGATAGTAAAAGAGTGTAGTGAACATGAACAATCCAAAGTTAAATTATTAAAAACCAAAGTTCAATCATATGATCGTGAAATCGCAGAAGTGATATAAGGGTTGGTTGGTTGGTTGGTTGAATGCCTTTTTGTGGCGCAAGGTCCAAAGTAGGACATGCTGCGCCAAACAGACAGGTAAAAGAAAAAAAGTAGCTTCTGGATGGGTTTACCCATCCAGAAAGTTACAAAAAGAATACAGGAAAAAAAAGAAAAACTACATACAAGATAAAATCAAAAATAATAAAAACAGTGTATACAATAGAAAACAGATGTAAAATAGGATGAATTTGTAAACAATAAAATCAAATGTCGAAGTAAAAACTAGCCTCTTTCAAAAAATTTGTCAAGTGATGATGAGGATTTGCACCTAAAAGGCTTGTCAGATTGGGTGAAGATGAATTAAAATAATGTCGATAAAGATGACGAAGGCAAGGGCAGTCGGTGAGAATATGGCGAATGGTTAGTGCACTAAAATGGCATTTTGGACAATCAGGTTGTTGTTCTCCAAGCAATAAGTATTTATGTGTGAGTCTTGAATGCCCGATTCTTAGTCTGGTAATAATGACATCACATTTTCTAGGGGAGAGTGTAGGCCAGATTGAAATTTGAGGTTTTATTACTTGCAATTTGTTATTGGTATGATTATTCCACTCCCTTTGCCAAATATTTTTAAAATAGCTTTTAAGTGTGTGCTTCATGTCATCATATGGTACAGGACAGTTTAAAAGAATAGAAGCCTGCCTTGCAAATGATATAAGGGAGTTGTTTTTGATTTACTAGTGGAGTTAGAGGACAAAGCAGAAGTAAACGTGTGCGATTCAGATACTCGCATGGAAAATAAAGATGAGAAAAATGGTAAATCGTCTCTTATTAAATTACCTAAATTTGACTTTCTGCGATGTTTTGGTGAAACCAAAAATTGGATTTCTTTTACAGAAATTTTTAATTTGACAATTCTACAGAATAATCAATTATCCAAAATTGAAAAACTGGAATATTTACATTCTTCAGTGCACGGAAACGCAGCTAAATTATTTCGAGGGTTCGCTCTAAAAGAGGAAAATTTGGATCAATGTTGGGAATGAAAGATATGAAAATAAAAGACAATTAGCATTGAGTCAAATTAACAAAATATTTTCTATGAAAATTGTAAAAGCAAACAATGCTAAAACTTTACTTGAATTATTAGATACATGTAATGAAGCTGCCAGAAATTTAAAAAACTTTGGGTTTAGATTCTAATGCGTTAAGTGACTTAATTATAATAAAATTCATGACGGGGAAATTGGATGAATCGTTAAAACAGAGATGGGAATTAATGTTGGATAGTGATAAATTGCCTGATCTTGATCTTTTTAGGAAATTTGTTGAGAGCGAAGCGTGCGGGGTTGAAGAGATAAAATGTAAACAAGACGTAAAATTCACTAATTCGAAGAAATCAAATAACTTACTGAGTACAATTGTGAAAAAAGAAAATATGTGCATTCTTTGTAATGAGCGTCATGCGCTATTTAAATGTCTGACATTTAATTCAAAACTGGTTAAAGAAAGATGGAAATTTGTGTGAATTAAATAAATTATGTCAAAATTGCTTACGCCAAAATCATAGGTTGGAGAATTGTAGGATAAACATTAATTGTAAAAATTGTGCCGAAAAACATCATACATTATTGCATGTTTATGGTAGAAATTCAAATTCTGAAAGGGCGAATCATGTATCGCCAGACATTTCCATCTCAAACAGCGCTCAGTTTTATTCGAGTAATGTATTACTGTCAACAGCATTAATTAAAGTTAAATCAAGTAAAGGGAAAGTTATGCACTGCAAAGCTTTGATAGATAATGCTAGTCAAAATTCATTAATTACTAAGGAATGTACTAAGTGACTAAATTTGCCCTTACGGAGCACGTCACATAGTATAATAGGGATTAATTGCATTTTAGCAAAGACTGCTCTCAATGAAACTGAATTGAAATTCCCACCGCATTTTTCGTCAGAGTCATTTTTGGTCAATACTTTTGTCGTTGACAGGGTCACCTCACCTCTCCTCAATTTCCAATTGATACAACACGATTGGCCACAAACATTGCAGCTGGCTGATCCACAGTATTATGTAAGTGGCCCTATTGATATACTTCTTGGTGCAGATAGCCGCATCAATCTGCAGTGGCAGTCCCATTCAAGGGCCAGCTGGAACTCCTACAGCATTTCCCACAAAACTGGGTTACCTCCTTTCAGGACGAGTAGATAGTTTTAACTTTACAAATATCAGTTTAACATGTCATTCTACTGTTGATGATGACTTAAACAACACTTTAAAACATTTTTTTGAAACAAAAAATATAGAAAATGATCCTGTAGAAAATCTCTACTTGACAACAACTAAAAGGAATAGTCAGGGAAGATATGTAGTTCATCTACCTTTTAAGCCAGATAAAGCACTAGGTGACAGTCAGTCAGGTGCTGTTTCAAGATTTCTTTCCATTGAAAATAAACTTAAAAGGAATCCACAATTAAAGATAGCTTATTCTAATTTCATAAATGAATATATATCATTGGGTCATATGACAAAATTAAATCAAAACAAAATTAGTGAAACGCCACATTATTATTTACCGCATCATGCGGTGGTAAATGAAAACTCTGAAACAACAAAATTACGTGTAGTATTTGACGCCTCGTTTAAAACAACAAATCATTAAATGACATTCTATATATTGATCCTAAACTAGTCAAATATTTTGACAATTTAGTAAAATTTCGATCCAACCCTGTAGCATTCAGTGCCGATATAGCAAAAATGTATCGTCAAATTATAATTGAAAAGAAAGATAGAATATACCAAAGAATTGTTTGGAGAGAATCTCCCAATGACCCATTATCAGTTTACGAATTGAATACTGTCACCTACGGAATAGCTTGTGCACCCTATTTAGCGTTACGCATGCTTAAGCAATTATGTGAGGACAAAATTTCCCATTAGCAACAGAAATTGCCAAAGACAATTTTTATATGAAGGACTTATTGTCAGGGACACAATCCCTTCAATTAGCAAAAGATAGAATAATGCAGCTGCAGGCTCTAATGCATGCAGGAGGTTTTCAACAGGAAATGGGCCATCCAGAAGCCCTCTCTGAAATTCCAGAGGAGGAGAAAGCTAATTCGGTCATTCATTTTTTTGAGGATAAAGAAAAAATAAATTAAAGAGTTCTAGGCATGTTCTGGAATTTAAGCGAAGATACTCTTCAAGTTAGAACCTTAGCTGGTAAACAAATTCATACGACGAGGCAGTTGCTTTGCGTAATTGCGCAAATATATGATCCCCTCGGAATTATTTCGCCATCTACCATAATTTTAAAATTAATTCTACAAAAATTATAGCCGATACCTTCAGATATTTTGCAAGAATGGAAAATTTTTTGTAATGAAATTAATGAGTTTAAATCTATGTCAATTCCACGCTATTTAAGTTCAAATACTACAGACTGTAAATTTGAAATTCATGGGTTTTGTGATGCCTCTCCAAGGGCGTATGCGGCAGTCGCATATGTAAAGGTCATCACAAACACTATCCAGATATTTTTAATTGCCTCTAAAACTAGAGTCACACCCATAAAGGAACTCACTTTGCCAAAATTGGAATTGTGTGGGGCCGTACTATTATCAGAGCTAATTCTCAACATTCAAAAATCCCTTAAATTTACTCATTTAACATACTTGTACACTGACTCTTCAATAACATTAAACTGGATAAATAACCCTCCAAACAAAGGAAATAATTTTGTAGCCCATAGAGCCACCAAAATAAGAGCTCTTACTCCCTTAGAATCCTGGAGACATATCCCAGGAAAAGAAAACCCGGCCGATTGTGCCACGCATGGATTATCCCCAGCTAAGCTGAAAGCTAGAACTGATTGGTGGGAAGGGCCAAAATGGCTCCATAGCCTTGAACTACCACCTATATGCACTTTACATTCATTTGCAGTTCAGGAACAAACAAATGACCATCCGATAGACTCAAGCTCTAAACCTCCACTTGCTAATAACACTTTCATATCACATATTAAAAAATATTCTAACTATCTAAAACTTTTAAGAACTCTAGCATATGTACTAAGATTTATAAATAATCTCAAAACCAAATCCAAAAAAAGTGATCCTTTAAAGGCCTTAAAGAGCTAAATCAAGCTGAAATGTTTATTGTAAAAATTATCCAAAACGCCGAATTTAGTGATGAAATTGCTTTATTAAAGAAATGAAAACTTTTAAAACATTCACATCATATGTTATGCCTTGATCCTTTTCTGGATGAAGCAGGCATTCTTCGTGTTGGAGGATGCCTGCGGAACCACCCATCCCTACAATTTCAAGAAAATCATCCCATGTTGCTACCTAAATCAAATCACACCACTTCCTTAATGATAAAACATTATCACAACTTAAGTTCACATGCTGGTCCCAACTTAATACTGGCACTCATTAGAAATAAATTTTGGATTCCTCACGGACGCTCCACGGTAAAATCAGTATTAAGACAGTGTATAATCTGTTTTCGTCTGTCAGCTAAGCCAATAATTCAAAAGATGGGGGATCTACCCTCAGAAAGAATTACACCCATCCACCCTTTTTTGAAGGCTGGTGTCATTATTTCGCAGGACCAGTCTTGACAAAATGCCAACATAGGAGGAAATCGACTACTTTTAAATCATATATAGCCCTGTTCATCTGCATGACTACAAAAGCAGTTCATATTGAATGTGTATCAAGTCTTTCTACAGAGGCATTTCTCGCAGCATTGCGACACTTCATAGGTAGATGGGGATACCCCTCTGACATATTTTTGGATAATGGCAGAAATTTTGTGAGAGCCCATTCTTATTTAAAGCAGCTATTTACTTTATTCAAAGAAGAAAAATTACAAAATTTTGCTTCCCAACACCAAATAACATGGCATTTCATTCCCCCATATGCTCCAGATTTTGGGGGACTCTAGAAAGTGTCGATAAAATTAACCAAAAATCATTTGATAAAAATTACACAAGGAGCAATTTTAATGTTTGAGGAACTTTCAACGCTTCTATGTCAAATAGAGGCTGTTATTAATTCTCGGCCTCTAACACCATTGTCCAATGATCCTCATGATTTAGCAGCTTTAATGCCAGGGCATTTATTGAGTGGATCTGCATTATTAGAATTACCAGAACCTTCGTTAAGAAACAATTCTCTTAGTCTTTCTTCCAGGTATAATCTCTTAGTGCAGATGAAAGATACCTTCTGGAGAAGGTGGACCACTCAATACCTGCCAACCCTGATTCAGCGATTCAAAGGAGCCAACAAGAGTTACAGCTTTTCTCCAGGGCAACTCGTCATCCTGAGAAATAAAGCATCACCGACACGCCATTGGGATCTAGCAAGAATCATCAAGTTGATTCCAGGACCAGACGGAATCACCCGAGTCGTAGAAGTTCAGACATCTTCTGCTGGAAATCTTATTCAACCAGTATCCCAAGTCATCCCTCTTCCGAGTATTTCGACACCTGCCCCGGTGCCTCCCCACCCCGCCCAGGCTGTTGAGTAATTCAGAGTGGCGAGGGCGCCAGTCGATCCGAGGTATACAGTCACGTGACAAGAGAGAAAACAAAACTTTCATTTTTTTTTCTTTTTTTTTATTGGTTTATGAACATATTCTTCAGTCAAAGTTAAACAAGTATATGTATTTGTAATTCGTAGTTAATTCAAATATTATGTTGGAAGTCTTATTCTATGTGAAACCTTTATTCTTTATTTTCTTTATAATTCATTCAAGGCATAAAAAAAATGCAATTATACTTATTTGAAATGTTTTAAACCTGTGATCGAATGATTGAGAAATTCTGTTTTGTTCATCAAAATTCTCAATGAGAGTCTATAATTAAATTGAAGTATATCAGTAATTTGAATTGGAATCTTTATTTATGTGTGGCCTAAAATGTACTTTCAAGCATACAGGAAATGCAGGAGAGAGGTGAGTTAGATTTCACTTAATATTATGCATGCTAAAATTAGTTTTGTTTTAGAAAAAATGTTTTTTATGCAGGTTAGAATTCTTAATTCGTTATTTCAATTCTACTTAATCATACATACATAATAACGAATTATTAAACGTAGTAAAAGCCAAGCAACAGATACAAGATCACTGAAACCACATAGACCAGTAAGAAAGAATATTTTTTTGTAGAAGCGCAGAAAGGTGAAAAAAATTCTTCAGGGGATACCCTTTTCACCCTTGAGCACCAATGTATGATTCTGTTCACTAGCGGTTATAATAGCATATCAGTAGCAGGCTCCCTATCGTACATGAAAATAATTGAAGTGAAATTTAAAGTGGAATAATCAATTAAGTACGAAATAAAAGAGAATATAACAGAAAACAACCATAAAAAACAAACAATAATCACAGGATGCTACATTAGGAGTTATATGGACTAAAAAAGCAAAATAATTCAGGGATTGTTCATGGAGTAATACAAGCAAAGTCCAAGGTTTATTGGTTCATAGCTGATAAAGAATAATGAAACTATACAGCAACATGGAAATTTATTAATGTGTGAGTGATTCTATGTGTGTAAGAGTATTAGTTTTTTAAGAATAGTTGACAACTCAACAATGAAGAAACTGAAAATTTAAAGGAATAAGAAAGAATGCATATTAATACAAAGTAAATGCAACATGCCTTCTGCTTTTTTTTTATTATATAATTTCACATTCCCAGCCAACCATCCAGCCAAACAACACCACCCATCCTCCGTAATCAAACATCTGCCCACCCAATCACGACCTTTTTTATTGTCTTTTAACATTTTATAATTTTTTTGTCACAAAAGTGCACTTTTTTTTTTTTGATGTACTGACAGACATGGTTAAAGATATAAAATAGAGAATACAAAGTCTTTAGGAAAACCCATATTAGCAGTAGTTGTGATCAGTTTATTAATATTCTTGTTTTTATACTTCGGAGAGCATAAATTATTAATACGAAATAAATGGTTAATGATGATGTTTCTATATACCGAAAGATGAAGACAGGAATTAAAATGTGTAAATAAGTTCATTTTTAAACTAAAATCTTGCCGTTTGTCATAGATATCTGTGTAAATTTTATTATTCAAGATTATTTTTAGACAGTGTTTCTGCTATGGTAGCATTTTTCGCGAAATGCTAAAAGACTTATCCAAAATGTGCAAATGAAATAACATGTTTTTGCTTTTTTGCTAAAGCATCTTACTAAACACAGATTGAAAAAAAAAAAAAAAATCTTCAGCGAAAATATTATAACTAATCTTTCATGAAAAAAAAAATCGCAACATTGATCAAGAAAAATGCATTGGTTCATGCATATAAGGAAAATCAAACACTGAACTACGCATAAGAATCGCATACAGGAAAACAACTTGTAAATAAACATGAGGCATTTGTAAAGTGGTCTAATATGAATGAAAGAAAAATTATAAATTGTAAACCAAAAAGCTTTGAATAGTAATAAACAAATTTCACTTATATTACTTACCTTTTTTTTTATTTTTGTAAGTTATGTTTTTATTTTCAGATACAGTATAAGCTTAATGTAGTTTTACATGCTATAGTGATAATTATATGTCCAGAAAAAGAATATAAGTCGTATCTAAGATGTTCATATTGCTTTAAAAAAGTTTACAATATAAAGTAATAATCTAAAAAGTTTAATGTTTTTCATGTCTGCCAATAAATGAGTTAAAATATATGCTTGTACAATATTCAAATTGATCTGGTTACAGTCTTACTTTTTTTTTTTTTTCATTTCAAATTTAAAAAAAAAAAAATTACCTTCTGTGTTTAACTCTGTAAAGACCTGATTAAAAACTTTTAAGTTTAAATGACAAACGAAAATCAAACATATCGAGGCGTTTAGAATAATGTGTAAACTGATATTCATCTTTTTCTACTATTTCTGGCATTTTAGCATTTTGCTAAAGCTTTTTTTCTGATTTTAGCTTTTTTGCTAAAGAAAATTTTTACTCAGCTTAAACCCTGTTTTTAGATCTAAAAAGTTAATTGATCGATTACTTAGAGTATTTTGTGTTAGCTTTAAGTTAGATGGATAGTTTAAGGAAAAGGTATTTTGTGATTTCTTGTTAAGATAAAATACAATAATATCATCTATGTAACGATAAAGCCGGACATCATCATAACAAAATTGCTTTTCATAATAATAAAGATATAGATCTGCCAAAATACTGGAGCTACTACCACTTGTGGGATTCCTATTTGTTGCAAATAGATATTGTTGTGGAAATTATTTTGGATAACAAAGTTAAGAAGTGTTTTGAATTTTTCTGCTTCAAAATTGTGAGGAAGATTAATTTGAGTTTTATGTTCATGAAAAAGACTGATGATGTTACTAAGATCTGATAACTCAATATTATAGAAAATATCTTGAAAATCAAAAGTCATAATATTGTCAGTTGTATCAAGTGAATTAATGTATTGAATTAATTGAAAGCTATCCAATAGTGACAGTGCGAAATTTAATTGGAGATTTGTGAAACTTAGGCATGAAAACTATATAAGGATAATTAAAGTTATTGAAGGAAAATTGAAGTAGTTTATAGTAATTATGCATTTTTTAGTTATTAATAATAAGGTTATTATTAGTTAAACTAAAGATGTTACTATTAGTTACTGAATAGTTTAAAATAGGGAGATAGATGTTCAAATAGGATTCAAGGATGTTTATTTCCATTACAAAGGATTTTTTTTTTTACTATCACATATTTTTTAAAAACCTCTGTTATTCATTATTTAGTACAACATACTGTTCTGAAATTTGTGTAAGTACTTGTTTATTTTTTAATATAGCTTTCCTATACAATATCCATTAAATCTTAAAAGTGTTACGAGGTAAACTGAGGCAATTTTAAGCTTTTAATTAAACACAAAAAATTAAGTAAAATTATAATATGTAACTGTTTTCCCTTTGTAAAACTAATCTATTAATTAGTTTAAAAACTTAAAAGTCGTGGCCAAACCAACAATAATAACGATTAATACTTATACTAAATTAAATGATTTTTCCATAGCTTAATAATTACTGTTAACGCAAACATTGTTACAGTAACTTGAGTTTGCATTATATTATAAAAATCGTAAAGGCAAATTCTTTATGAAAACAACTTTAAATTTAAATTAAACTGATTTAAACTCATTTTGTATTATATAAAAAACTAACTGTACTGTAGGACTGTTCTGTAGAATTTTTATATCAATTTAATTTCATCGATTTTAGAAAAGTGTGTTTCCAAAGTTCATACAAAATCTCGCCAAACAGTGTCAAATACGAATTATTCAATTTGTTTTTATCTAGTAATTTTCGGAATTTCTAAAAACTGTAAAACATGTCTACGAGAATTTTTACGGAATTTTGTTTAGTTAAGAATAAAACAAATGTGTATAGTAGGGGAAGGGAGGGGGGCATAAGGACTCAGTGATGGTCAAAATGTCTTCTTCAAAAAAAAAAAAAAAAATTAATATATTTTGTTTGCCTCTTTTTTTTTTATTAAATATACTGAAAATAGTCTCCATTATGTTCCTATTTCAGGATCACGTTGTTTGATCTCGTTTGGTTTATTTAAAAAAGAAAAAGAAAAAAAAAAAAAAAAAAAGAGAAAAAAAAAGGAAAAGAAAAAAGAAATTGAAGCTGAATTGAGATAGAAGAAACCTTAGGAGGCAAACATTAAAATTTCGAATAGGAGGGGAATTAGGAGCTCATTTAAAGTTCTACTTTGACTCATATTTAATATGCACGCTTTTTACGTTTTCAAAACTTTCAAGGCGTTTCCTATAGATTTGGGAAGAAAAATGGGACTTTTAGAATATATATATATATATGCTTCTTTAAAAAATGCCCTACGAGCGGTTCTGCGCTGAAAAGCTGGTGGATGGGAAGTGCCGGATTCGATCCCATCCCGCACTCTTCGACCTTGCCGTTCCTTCAGTGTTTTTTCTCCGAAACTTGCATAAATACGGGCTACGACCCCTTAGAAAGACCTCACGGGGGGCAATGTACTTATAGGCCTAGGACCCTAGCACAGTCAATTGGCCTTAAAACCTACAAACAACCAACCTAAAAAAAGTATCGCTGGAAATATTTTAAGTGATTATATTTAGAAGATTTCTTAAAGTGCTAAAAAATCCTTATTTAAAATTTTAAAGTTAGATCTCTTATATACACTTTATACCCCCATAAACCAATTTTCGAAAATGAGGCAAAGTCCAAAATCCTTACACTACGTTTCAGAAAATTTTTAGGAATTCTAAAGTGATTCCGAAATACTAGGAAGAATGTGGGGACTATGTACAGTATGTTTAATCAGATAGAATAAAACTAGATGCATAACATTTTAATGCATGTTTTTTAGAAATTTTTTTCTAAAAAGATATTTTCCTATTAAAATTTCTAAGTGATCTAACAGGTAACCCCTCCCCCCCTATTTTCCCCAGCTGAATTAATTTTAAACCAAACAAAATCTCTCTCAAATTGATTAAGCATCTTTTTTAGAATTATCAGAGTTTCCAAGGGAGGATCTGAACCTCACCCCAATGGTGCTAGGTATTTTGGAAAATTACTGTCATATCCTTAAACAGTTTTACTTTATGCATCTACAATTTAAAAATAACAAAATATTTATCTTTTGTTCACTCGATTGACGATTTAAAAATTTATGTTAAATTTTTATCTAACTAAAATCGATATGGTGAAAAATCTTTAGAAACTTATTCGTAACACTTTTTTACAAAAACTTTCGTACACAAATTATTTTTTTAAACATTTATTTTGAATTTTCTGTCGAACTATCGAAGAAATAGTTGAACCAATGAGCTATATAACAAATTGAATATTGAATAAAATAAAAAATCTTTTTTATTTATTTTTTTATTTGTAGAAATTTTTGTCATTTTTAAAATGTACTGTATTATGCCTTTGTAATGTTGCATGTTTCCATCCTTCAAAAAATATTCTTTCTTAAAGTTTTTTTTTTTTTTTTTAATCACTTTTTATAAATTTTTTTAATTTTATTTAGTTTGTTATTTTGTTTGAGTATGACCTATAAAACAACACTTTTTATACAGTGTTATAACTCATTACCATGCTCCTTTAATTTTACGTTTTGATCATTAACCCCTAAAAGGTAATGATATCAATACAAAAAACCCTTAACAGGTTAAAAGTTTGTGACGCAGCACTGTACTTTATGGCTATAAGAATTAGAAATACGGGTCTTAAAAATAATGAAATCAAATTTTCAGTGACGCTTTGATATTAATTAAATTATACATAGATTTTCTTATTTCAATTTGCTTTTTCCTTTTATTTATATTTACAGTGTAAACGTTATTTTCAAGATAAAATAATATATAGCATTTACTCATTGATACCTTTCCATTCACATCTCTTATACTATGAAAGCATGTGTTTTAAGAGAAATTATATGAAATTCCAGTAACGCAGTGGTGTTACATTAAATGATTTGTTTTTAAATTTCACTGCAATTATTTTGTTTTGCATATTAAAGTACTTTGAAATATTGCTTTTAATTTTCAAATACGCTGTCAAATATATCACTTTCATTAAGCTTATATTATGAACTGAAATATATTTATTTCAATGAATTATTCTATCTTTTGCATCACGCCATCCAAAACTGTAAGTAAAATATACGGAAATGTTTACTTTGTGTCATTTCATCCAAATAAATTGAAAATGCATGCAAATAGATATTGTGCTGCAAAGAAAAAAATTGTAAAATTTTTTTCAGTTTTGGATGGCGTGACGCAAAAGATAGAATAATTCATTGAAATAAATATATTTCAGTACATAATATAAGCTTAATGAAAGTGATATATTTGACAGCGTATTTGAAAATTAAAAGCAATATTTCAATGTGCACATATACTTTAATATGCAAAACAAAATAATTGCAGTGAAATTTAAAAACAAATCATTTAATGTAACACCACTGCATTACTGGAATTTCATATAATTTCTTTTAAAACACATGCTTTCATAGTATAAGAGATGTGAATGGAAAGGTATCAATGAGTAAATGCCATATATTATTTTATCTTCAAAATAACGTTTACACTGTAAATATAAATAAAAAGGAAAAGCAAATTCAAAAAAGAAAATCTATGTATAATTTAATTAATATCAAAGCGTCACTGAAAATTTGATATTATTTTTAAGACCCGTATTTCTAATTCCTATAGCCATAAAGTACAGTGCTGCGTCACAAAATTTTAACCCGTTAAGGGTTTTTTGTATTGATAATATATACACTCATGTTTATTTTAACAATATGTGATATATGATGTCTGGTATTTAATTAATTTGATTCATATGTTTTATACACAATGAAAATGGTTTTCTTGTAAACACATATGTTGTCAGGCTGTTTCGTAATTGTATTTTTAAATTATTTTTTTGTATTGTGGTGGAGAGAGCAATTTTTTTTTTCATGGCAACCGGGAGAGATATGTGAGTGAGTTGCTCCCATATGCTTTTATTTCATCAAATTTATTTCATGTTTATTAAATATCTATTTAATTACAATTAAAATTATTAACTTTTAATAATCCTCTAATATATGTCAGATTTATTTCAAAATTATTAAATTCTTAGTTAGAAATTAAAATAAATAATCTTTAGAAGTTTTAAGAAAGAATTCAGTAATGAATCCATTGATCTCCTCTTAGCATAATGCAATATATATACCGGGTGATTCAAAATAGATGTTACAGCGATTATCTCGTAAACTAAGAAAGACAGAAACATACTTCCAATTACAAGATTTCAGATATGGCATTATTTTGTACAAGGGGCTGTATACATATTAAATACGAAATTTAATTTTTATACGGCCTCTCCTATCATGACTTATATTTAGAAAAATATTCTCCTCGCTCTAACAATAAAAAAAAAAAAAAAAAAAAATCATCTCTCTAAGTCAAAATCTTGCTGAGTTATTGCAATTTCAAAATTCTAGCATTTTTCGCCAAATCTTAAGGGGTTGTATCTAAAGTGAGAAATTGTAATTACTAAAGCTTTTGTAATAAGGCGCACGTTGATCAGCGTTTGGGGGGGGGGGGGGAAGAAAAATCATTCAGGGAAAGACGGCTATTTTAACCTGTAATGTCTCTGTGAATACACAAGAGAATACTCATTGATAATTTAACAAATAAAAT
Organism: Salticus scenicus; assembly: GCA_963930645.1. Taxonomy (NCBI): domain Eukaryota; kingdom Metazoa; phylum Arthropoda; class Arachnida; order Araneae; family Salticidae; genus Salticus; species Salticus scenicus. Next base: position 114,906,705 of record OZ005657.1, read on the forward strand.
TTATGAATAATTTATGTACTAAAAGGGAATTTTCAAATTCATTTTTCTTTCTTTTGTTTTATACATTCTCTTACTCATATACACGGTGTAGAGAAAGAATTGTATTTGAGTCAAATTTCCGAAAATTAGCTTTTGTTATATTTGCACGTTTTCAGATCCTCTGAATTCAAAAATCATGTTTTAAGTGGTTGGTCTCTCTCTCTCTCTCTCTGTGCGTGTGTGTGTTTCTGTGTTAGTAGAATATCTCAAGAACAAATAGCAGCAGAAAATCCAAATTCGATATTCTAAATCCAATTCATATTGCGGTGCTACACTAAAGTATTCGTTGCGATCAGACAATTGTTTGTTTACAGGGTCATCCAATAGATTTCAAGTACATTACGTCTGTGAGCGAAATTTCTCATATGTACAGTGTGACATGTATATACTGCCCTAAACAAAAATGAAAAGAACAGCTTTTTTATACGCATAAAAGCATGTTTTATGTAGATTATGGTATAGCAATCATTCATCATTCATTTACAGGGTTATGCAGAGTATTTTGATACATTGGAGCTATACTTTGGAATTGCTGGAAGTGTATTTCAATTTATGTTACTTGTTTTACATATAACACTAAATTTACGTACACAAAGTCATTTGTATATAGTTTATAGACAACATACAGGGCTACCCAAAATTAAGGTAAACATTTTTTTTTTCTATTATTATTAAATGTAATTGGCGTAAGTGCTTTGCTGCATTTTTTTTTTTTTATTCCGAAGAACACTGCTGACATAGAACGGAAAATTAATTTCTCATACCCATACTGTAAACAAAGTAGTTTTTGAAGAGCGTTTTTTTTTTTCTGTATAATACCACGTTTTGAGGACTCCTGAATACGAAAGGTAATTTTTTATTGGTTGATCTGTACATATATGAATTATCAGCATAATTTAACAACAAATAATCTGGTGTGCCACTCACACGACTTTCTCTTACCCTGAAATTTAATAGTATAAATACAGGTTGAAGATTAAGAGGTAACATAAAGAGTACTGTTATGTAAACCTATATTAAAATAATTCAAATTAGGCTTCGAAAGAGTTTTATATGATAGTTAGTTCTGTGTGAGAGGTGCTCTCCTGAAATTATTCGACGCAGGCAATAATCAAACTTTAAAAAACTTGACTTTGGTAATAAGGAAGCCTCAAAACGTGTAAATACACAAAAAACAAGCGAGGCATATTTAGCTTAAAAACATACATTACTTATCATATGTCGATGAGGAATTCATTTCCATTCCTGAGCAGCTTTCCTGGACATGGTAAAATATTATAGTAAAGCACTTTCACTAACAATAAAAAAGAATATTATAGCTTAAACATTTGCAATGCTATATATCTTTTGAAGAATATGTAGAAGCCACAAAGTGCACCTAAATATAAACCTATAGTAATAATATACGGCACAACCTAAAATGCATTTCTATCAATTTTCACCTATTGTCACATTATAATCTAGTTATTTTGTGTAGCCCCGTAAATGAACAGTAAATGATTTCCCTGCCATATTCAACATGAGGCACGTTTTTATGCACATAAAAAAATATATATTCATTTCATTTGGTTTAGTGCAGTCTATAGGTGTTAAACTCTACTTACCTGCAATTTCCCCCATAGACGTAATGTATTTGAATATTCTTGAGTGTCCCTGTACACGAACAATTTGTTTCATCTCAATGAAAAGCTTAATGTAGTATCCCTATATGATACATATTTTGAATACCAAGTTTGGATATCTGATGCTATTTGTTTAAGATATGCTGATAACAGACAGACACACACACAGACCAACCGCTAAAAATACGATTTTCATTTTCAGGGGACCTCAAAACGAGTAAATATAACAAAAACTCACCTTTGAAAATTTGGCCCGAAAACAATACTTTCTCTACCTTATGGGTATGAGAAAGTAATAACTACAGGAAATGCGAATTTGGTACTTGGGATTCCATATCTAGTTGCCACTTGAAACGTTGATCAAGGTTTGCAAGTTTCAAGGAAATTGATAACAGACTTGATTTTTGTTTTGATAAGTATAGGCACTATAATTAAACAGGGGTTGAGAATGGCGGTAACCCGCTTGACACAGAATTATACATCTATACGATATCATATTCTATGCAAAACATTTAGAATATTAAAAATAACTATGAATTTCCTTATGATTTTTACAGTATAAAGTTATTTAAATGTAATTTATTAGAATGTCTGTCCTAAAACGCAATACATTGGCATTTTTTGTGCGTTCCTGCACATAAACCAATTGTACAGAATTAATTAATGCCAATTTAAATAGGGAATATCATATAGTAAACCCGAATAACATATATCATTTCAGAAAATTTCCGAAAATATTTACAGACGGTGGGGGTGGGCAGACGGACAGATGGAAAGTCAGACAAAAAATATGCAAATTGAAATCTTATTCACAGTTAAAAATTGTTAAAAAATGTTTAATGTAAACGAAAATGCAATTCCAGCATATGTCCAATAATAACCCTTAACGTAACTGAATATTTTTGTGTGCCCTGTAAATCTAATGCTAATCTTACTGTACACTATAGGAAGCATGCTTTTGTGCATATGAATAACATATTTCAATTTCATTAAGAATTATGCAAAGTAATTAAAATTTGGTTTATTGAAATATCTTCACATAGAACGCAATGCTTTGGAATACTTTCGGGTGTCCCTGTATACAAACCAGTGATTGTGTTTACTCCATTTTCTATAGAAAATATCCGATAGAAAACTTTAGTAACGTATTTCAATATTATTAATATATGCATAAATTAAAGGTATTAAAATATGGTTTATAAAAATACTTCTCATAGAACACAATGCTTTGGAATAATTTCGGGTGTCCATGTGCACAAGCTAGCAAAGGTATTCACTCCATTTTCAATAAGGAACATCCGATAGTGAACTCAAATAACATATATCAGTTTCAGGAAATTCTATGAATATTCACGGGAGTTAGAGCGCGGACACACAGAAAGACGAATGGACAGACAGACAAATCGAAGTCATTAACACTTTTCAACCTGGCTGGAATTGTTAAAGAGCCAAAGTCATTAAATTTTCAACCATGATGAAAAGTGGTAAAAATAAAGCGTGAAAATTTCACACAGTTTTGCTAGATTTTTAATTTTTTTTTCTCTCTTAACGTGTTTTAATTTGCAGGAGACCCCTAAGAAATTTAACTATTAAATTTTTTAACAATACGAAATAATGTAAATTGGCATTAAGTTCTTAAAACTGTCGATTTCACGTGTTTGAATGATTTTAGTTGCTATTTTAAAATAAAGGATCTTTTTTTAATTTTTCTCATCTCATAGATAACCCCCTAACGTGAGACCGTTGGCGTCGAAAAATAGATGCCAAAATTGAAAAAAAAAAGTGGTGTAACTCATCATTTTCAAATTGATGTAACTCAGCAAGATTTTGACTTAGAGAGATGATTTTTTTTTTTTTTTTTTTTTGCTTGTTAAAGCGAGGAGAATAATTTTCTAAATATAAATCACATGATAGGAGGGGCCGTATAAAAATAAAATTTCGTATTTAATATGTATACAGCCCCTTGAACAAAAAAAATGCCATATCTGAAATCTACTCTTAATTTGCTCTAATTTTGTAATTGGAAGTATGTTTCTATCTTTCTTAGTTTACGAGATAATCGCTGTAACATCTATTTTGAATCACCCAGTATATTGGAGATCTTAAACACAATTTAATTTTATACTCCCTGAAAAGAATAATTTTTATTTCACTGCTGTAGGAACTTAACTACAAATAATTAATTTTCGACGGACCATCTTCGTTGTTTTAATATTTTTAATTTGTACGATCACATACATCAAGTATTTACACTATATACAACGAAGAAATAATAGGTAGCACATAAAATAATAATTGTGGGCGTCAATAAATTTAAAGTTCTTTGCCCACGTCCATTGTACTTGGCTTCTCATAGCCTTCTGCCCGGTGATCCGCGACGGGGTGGCGCGCATGCGTCAACATCCCGCCCGGCCTTGCTATGTTGTCATGCAAGAACTTACAATATTTTTTTTTTTTGCAAAACTTCAAATTTACAATTTCACATAACATGAATAGATAAAATAATAACAAATAAATGAATGTAACATAATATCAATATTTCGCACAACACATAGAATTAGAAAAAAGATTAACTGATTATAATAAACAGAAATTTTCATAATTAACTAACAAATTTAGAGTAATATATATAATACAGTAAATTAATATAATAAATGTTCATATTCATTTTTACTCCTCGATAGGCAGCACACACAATCTGGAGATGGATCTTTTGTAAATCCCTTTGGTAGTTTTTATATCTACCAATCTAACTTTATTATCCTGACCAGGATATAGCTTTATTACACGCCCTAAAACCCACTTGCATGGTGGAAGATTTTCTTCCCTGACTTAAACCATGTCTCCGATTTTTAAATTTTCTTTATCAATTATCCATTTTCTGCGCTGTTGTAAGTTATTTAAGTAAGAAAGACTCCATCTTTTCCAGATTGCCTGAACTGACTTCGTAATATTTTGCCAAGCACTTAGGCGATTTTTCTCAATATTGATCAAAGAGGGTTCAACAACAGCCGTTATTGGCCTTCCAATAAGAAAATGGGCTGGAGTTAAAACCTCTAAATCTTCAATACTTGAAGTTAGCGGAGTCAGTGGTCTCGAGTTCAAGATCGCTTCCACTTGAGTAACAAGTGTAAGCATTTCTTCAAATGTAAATTTTGAATTACCCGCTATGCGTTTAAAATGGTATTTAAACGCTTTGATATTTGCTTCCCATAGACCACCCCAATTTGGACTCCTTGGAGGAATAAAAACCCATTCTATTTTTTCCTCTGCAAAAAATTTGAATAAGGATTCTTCCTTATCTCTTACCAGTTTATACAAGGCATTTAGTTCCCTGTTGGCGCCTACCATATTGGTCCCATTATCCGAAAATATTTTATGACACTTGCCCCTTCTCGAAATAAATCTTTTTAACGCAGCTATCAGAGCTTGTGAAGTTAAATCACTAATAAGTTCAAGATGTATAGCCTTTGTTACTAGACAAATGAAAATACAAACATAAATTTTGATTTCTGGACCTTTCCTTCCATATTTATTTTTGATTAAAAAGGGTCCAGACAAATCTACCCCAGTTGAATTAAATGTTTTATCTGGCGTTATTCTTTGTTTTGGCAAGTTTCCCATTTTTTGTTCACATACTTTCGGATTTGCTTTAAAACAGACTAAACATCTGTGCACAATTTTTTTACAAAGATTTCTCCCATGAATGGGCCAATATTTTTGCCTAACCTGAAACAGAAGATGTTGGGGACCAATATGAAAATATTTTTCATGATAATATTTTACAATTAATTCCGTTAATTTATTTTTTGAAGGAAGTACATAAGGATGCTTAATCGAATAAGATAACTGCGAATTTTGCAGTCTCCCCCCTACCCTTATTAAACCATTGTCATCCAAAAATGGGGATAAATTAAAAATTTTACTTTTATGCGATACATTACCGCCACTTTTCAAGGCAGATATTTCATTAGGAAATTCCTCCTCCTGCAGCTGTTTCAGTAGGAAGTCTTCTGCCTTTGTCAGCTCTTCAGGCATCAGCGGTCCTTTCTTCTTTTCTAAAGGATTTCTTAGATTGTGAAGAAACCTGAAAAGAAAACTACATATACGTAATATTTTTAAAAATTTATTACTACGATTAATCAGATAGTTCAAAATAGTAAAGTCTTTTTTCAAATTTAGAGTCACTGCATTTTCAGATTTTAATTCAGGAGTGTAGTCTTCCTCATTTAGTTCTGAAAAGTTAATAAAAGATTGTTTGTTTTTCGGAAATTCAGGATCTTTCAGAAATTCAGCACCTGTCCACCATGTGGCGCTGTTTGTTAGGCTTTCAGCAGTCATCCCTCGGGACAACAGGTCAGCAGGATTTTCTTTACTTGCACAATGGAACCAAGAGTTAGGGTTTGTCAGGCTGGCAATTTCTTGAACACGGTTGGCGACAAACTGCTTCCATCGGGTTTTAGTACCCTTTATCCAGAAAAGCACTATCTGCGAATCAGTCCAGTGATATTCAACAGAAGGTCTTTTAAGGTTTACAGTATTTTTCACTTTGGTGATCAGACGAGCTGCGACCAGGGCACCCAATAATTCAAGGCGAGGTAGTGTAACACTGCTGAGGGGAGCTACACGGCTCTTGGAAGTCAAAAGTTTTACTGAAATACCATTTTCTGATTTTGTTCGTACATAAATGGCAGCGCCATATGCTTTTTTGCTAGCATCGCAAAAACTATGTAATTCAACTATATCTTCTGGGGAAGTGGCATCAAGGACGAATCTAGGGACTTCAAGCTCTTTTAACAAGGGTAATTCCGAACACCATTTCATCCACTCTTTTTCGATATTTGGTGAAAATGATTCATCCCATTTGGTTTTAGTTGTCCAGATATCTTGAATGATAATTTTTGCTCTGACAGTGAATGGAGAAATTAACCCTAAGGGGTCGAAAATTCTCCCTACGGCTTGAAGAATGGTACGTTTTGTAATTTTATTTATGGATATAAAGTTCAACAAACTCTTGATATCTACAATCAAATTATCTTTATTAGTATCCCAAGATAGTCCCAAGATCTTTGTCTGATTTATACCTAAGCTGATGGTAGATTCTACAGGGTATGTATCAAATTTTTCGCTTTTCCACTGCTCTGTTAATTCGGTATCGTTACTTATCCATTTTCTAAGGGACATTCCTGCGGCTTCCATAATATATTTTGCACTTCGTGATAATTCAAGTGCTTCGTTAAAATCATTACCTCCAGAAATTAAGTCGTCTACGTAAAAACATTTATCTAAAAGTCGAACAGTAGCGGGAAATTCTTCTCTATACTTCTCAATGTGATGTCTAATAGTAGCAGCGAGTAAGAATGGACTTGAACGCACCCCAAAATTAACTCGATTGAAACGATAAATCTGTAATTTGGGTTTTTTATGTGCATGCGGTTCTTCATCACTCCAGAAAAAACGAACAGCGTCTTTATGTTCATCAGCGAGACAGATTTGTAGAAAGGCTTGTTTAATATCAGAACAAAATGCTATTTTGTTTAATCTAAAATTAATTAAAACATCCAAAAGATTCGGATTTAAATTTATCCCCTGCCATAGGCAATCATTCAGTGACAGCTGATTATTTTGATGACTCCCTGCATCAAATACGATTCTTGTTTTGGATGTTAAGCGACCTTCCTTTCTTACTGCCTGATGAGGCAAATAATAAATAGGTTTGTTTAAATTATTTTCTGCTCTACTGGGTTCAACTATTTCTATTATTTTTTGATTTACGTAATCACGAATAATCTCTCTATACTGTTCATATAATTCTCTATCATATTTAAAACGTCTCCATAAACTTAAAAATCGTTGTTTCGCTAACGTGTAATTATCGGAAAGTTCATTATAGGGTCTTCTAAAAGGCAAGTGTACAACGTAGCGTTTGTTTTTAAACTGAATCGTTTCATTAAAAATTTCTATAGCTTTATCACTTTCTTTTTGAATTGGATCGTCTCTTATTCCAATGCTTTCTAGATCGAAAAAGAGTTTAAGAGTGCTACTAAGGGAATCGTCTGACAAAACGAAACACTGTTTCGAATTATTCAGTTCTGTTTCTTCAACCTTTCCACACGCTAGCCATCCAAATTCGGTTTCCTTAAAAAACAAATCGTCATTTATTTTATAAGTATTATCCTTTAAAACTTTGAATAATATATCTGCACTGATTAACGCTTCTATTTCATTCGGTTCAAAAAATGTCTCGTCACTCAATTTCAAAAATTCTGGAATTTTTATGTCTGAAATGTTTAATTTATTGCATGGTGTAAGCCCAGTTATTTTATCTACAATCAAAAATTCTACTGGTTCACTAAAAGAACAATCTTCATTTGAAATAAAGGTATCTAATTTCCACTTAATATTTTGGGTCAATCCATTCAAACCTGAAACTGGAGTTTTTATTTTTTCTCTTTTAATTCCTAAACATTCACTCATCTTTTCAGTTAAAACGCACACATTTGAAGCGGAATCCAAAACGCATCTTATTTTTATTCTTTTTTTGTTTTCGCATTGAACATAAATATAAGCTGTCGAAAACAGAATACTTTTTCTATTTTCTTTTAAATATCTGCTATTATTACTCAAAACGGAAGCATTTAATTGCGCAACCCGTTTGTCTATATCTGGTAAGTTGGATGAATTTATTCCATCTGCGTCTGGAACCGGGGTTTTGGCGCCAGAAGAAAAACATATTAATCTGTTGTGCTTCATTCCGCAGGTGCATTTGAATTTCGATAAGCAATCATTTTTCTTATGGTTTTGCCTAAAACAAACCTCACAAAGCTTGTGAAGGCGTATTATACTTAATCTTTCGTTAATGTTTAATTTCAAAAATGCATCACATTTATAAATAGGGTGATAAGTATTTTTACAAACAACACAATTTTTGTTTTTATTTTCATGCATTAAAAGAGTTTTAGATTTGTTAATAGCCGGAAAGTTTTTGTTAGTATTTTTATTTCCGCTAGTCATATTCGTTCTATTAATAGATAATAAAACTGATTCTCGTTGTTCCAAAAATTTGATAAATTCTTCAAAGGTGGGAACATTTTTGGATTTATGGGACAACTCAAAATTCTTTCTAGATTCTCTGTCTAACTTTGCTACGAGAATATTTACAATGAAAACATCTGATAATTTATTTTGCTCATATTTAAGAACTTTCAAGGCACGCAGATTTTTCTGTATACAATCAATCATATTTCTTATCTCTTTGGGATTTTCTGTTTGAATTTTCTCAAAATTCAGAATATTTTGTACATGAATATCAACAATTAATCGCTCGTTATCATAGCGATTTTCTAATGCATTATATAATGATTCAAATGTATCAAAATTACTAACTAGATTTTTAGCGTCATATTTGAGACAAGATCTAAGATAATATAATTTCTGCGACTGATTAATATGAACATTATTGGTTATTAAATCATCAAATTGTTCTTTAAAAGAACTGAATTCCTCATATTTTCCTGAAAATTCAGGTAATACTAAAGGAGGAATTTGAGTTTTAATTTCAAAGGAATCTTGAGATGCATTTTCAGTCGCATTTATTTTTTTATGAGAATCAAATTTCTTATAAGAATTAATAAGAGTATTAATTCTTACCTCTAATTTTTCCAGACGTTCTTCACATGAGTCAAGGTCGTCATCTATGGTTGCTTGTTCAGCATCTTTCAAGTCTTGAATTTCGTAGTATTTTTGTCGTAATTCATCGATTTTTGTTTGTAGCAGTTCTATGTTCTTTAATTTCACTTTTAGTTCCACTACATCTATATCGTAATTTTCGGCATTCGTGCCTTCTACATAGTTTTCAATTCTAGTTATCTTCCCTTTCAAGGAAGATTTCAATTTATTATTTTTATCCATAAGTCGCTTATTACAAGCTCCTTTCTCGACGGAGCCACTTTTTGTAGGAACTTAACTACAAATAATTAATTTTCGACGGACCATCTTCGTTGTTTTAATATTTTTAATTTGTACGATCACATACATCAAGTATTTACACTATATACAACGAAGAAATAATAGGTAGCACATAAAATAATAATTGTGGGCGTCAATAAATTTAAAGTTCTTTGCCCACGTCCATTGTACTTGGCTTCTCATAGCCTTCTGCCCGGTGATCCGCGACGGGGTGGCGCGCATGCGTCAACAACTGCATTTCTCAATAAATCTATTTATATTTATAGCTGTAAAAAAAAACCATTAAGCAATTTCCTATATATATATATATATATATATATATATATATATATTTATTTAACTCCAAACACATATAATGTAAAATTTGCAGTTTGAGATAATCTAAATGACTCACCTTTCAGACATCACGTCGCTATATTTTGTTTAATGATCTGCACCTGGCACCTGCTCATAGTCGTTATTTTGGCACAGTGAAGTATGCCAAGTTAGGGTTGCATTATTTTCAACCGTCTTTTCTAAATTTAAAATTCAAATTGAATTAACATTATGACAAAGAGATTTTTATTTGGTGCTCTGTGCTTATAATTTTATAGGGCTGCTAGATTTGGCTATTAGAATACGAAATGAATCTTGGTCCTTTGGCCACTCTTACTCGAACTGATCGATTAGTAAACATGTAATTCATTTTGCTCTCTCTCCCACAACTTTTAACAGTTTCCAATTTACTACATGGATTACTTTTCTACATGGATTAATCCATGTTACAGATACTATGAAATAAATAATATTGCTTAAAAATTATGGTGTCTATTTACTTATGACATGTCTCTGTACGTTGCACCCCTTTATTTGTTAGCAGCATTCTGCTCTTTTTTAAACCAGGGGAGAAACTTTGTAAATACCATTAAATTATAAAAATATTTCTGAATATCTGTTATTGAACAGTTTTCTCATAACACACACTAAAAACATAACTGAAAAAATCCTTAAAACAGGAAACATTAACAAAAATTCCTATATACAGTTATCCCTGCAAGAATTAATTAACTACGGTGCTAATGGGTTAAAAACAAAATAGAAACATAGATATCAAATTAAGTATAAATAACAAAATTAAATGCAAAGTAAGAAAGAGAATAATTAAAATAATTCATAAATATTAAGAATTATATTAACTTACTCTGTTATATTAACTTACTCTGTCGAATGACTCTTCAGAATCTAGGTATGTGATACACTCTTCACAAAATGCCCTAAAATAAACATACACCAACATATATTAAAATACTTAAGTATTTATAACAAAATCATTAAAATAAGGGATTCACACACAAATATTAAGATTTTAAAATTTGCAATGATTGTTTAATTTAAGATTTGAAAGGGGGAGGGGGGTCATAAAATAGAAGAAATTTAAATCATAAGATTACAAGTTTTTTTTATAATTTTAGGATTGCTAGAATCCCACTATATTAAAAATTCCAATTAATGCGTTTCTTTTGCGCACAATTTGAGTATTCAAAATCAGATTAAAATTTTTAAACAGATAAAGTGATAAAAACTTGAGCAATTCCTTCTTCATTTCTGATAAAAATTTAGATTTGGAATATCAAAGCCATATTAGTCTTTAATCACAAAAATTTAAAAACAGTAATTATACCTCCTTCTTTAAACTATTACTTGATTTTTACTTACATTACCCTACCACCGTAGGTAATTGAAGTATTGTATTCAGTCCAAAAATTCGATATCGAGTTTTCACCTGATTTACACGTTTTAAGGCCGCCTCAGTCCAAAAAAAGTAGTTTTTGGCAATTGGTTAGTGTGTGTGTGTGTGTATGTATGTATGTGTGGAATCTTCTGGCTATCATATCTCCGAAACTAATAAAGATTGAACTACGAAATTTCACATCTGATACAGGTCTGGTGTACAGATGGATTTTCCAAATTTTGGTAAAAATTGGAAAACCAGAAATGGGTCATCCAAAACTGGAATTGGGACTGTAAGTCCGTATCTCAAAAACGGCTGTAACAATTTTCTTCAAAGTTGCTATATAAACACTCTATCAGATGTCCTTTCAAATGATATAGTTGGTTAGTTCAGGAAAATTGACAGTCGTCCTGTATAAATAGCTCAATTTCAGGTCTCACAAGTGCGTTCCTTTAAAAACGGCTGTACAGATTTTTTTCAAAATCACCATATTAACCAGCTTTTAGATATACTTTTGTATATGCTAAGTTTTGGTAAAAGTTGGAGTCTCAAAAACAGCTCGAAAGATTTTCTTGAAAATTATTACGTAAATCCCTTTTAGGTACCCTTTCTCACGTAATAAGTGGTTATTGCAGGAAAATTAACGGTCATCCTGATTAGGTAGTTCAGTTTTAGATCTCAGAAATTTGTGTTTAAAAAAAAAATCTTTTTATTTTTTTTTATTTTAACTTATGTAAATTCTGTTTTTACATGTGTATCAAGTTTCTGTTACTGGAAAATTCCAAAAGATGCACATAATATCTCCAAAAAATGCATATAATATGTGTAATAGTGGGTAATGGAAGTTGTGTGGTTGTTTCACCCCAGATTTTTTTACAATTGCTTGGTTTTCGTTTTATTTGTAATTTTATTTGTAAAGGGGTTTTTTCATTTACGATTAATAATTTCATTACTGTTTATGATTAGTGATATCATTACCGTTTGTCGGCTTTCTAAAAACAGTAGTATCGAAAGTGTTATCTTGATTTTTAATTATTTTCACATCTAAAAAATTTAAAATACGAGGGTCATTTTTTAAGTAAGAACCGTTTTGCAATGGAGTAAGAGAAACTTTATGAATGTAAATTGTATTACAAACTAAAATATGAAATTTTATTTCACTTTTACACATAGTCACCGTTAACATTTAAACATTTGTCAAGTCGTGGCACCAGCTTTTGGATACCATCCTCAAAGAACTCTGCCGCCTGACCGTTAAACCAGTTAGTAAAGGTTTCTTTCAACTTGTCATCATTTTCCAAGCGCTTTCCACCAAGAAATTCCTTAAGTTTTGGAAACAGATGAAAGTCTGATGGTGCTGTATGCTGGATAATCCAGTACTTCCCAATGAAAATTTTCCAGTTGCCTCTTTGTTTTTGCTGCAATGTGAGGCCGAGCATTGTCGTGAAGCAAAACGACGACGCTAGAGAGCAGGCCTCGCCGGCGATTTTGAATAGCGCGCCTAAGCTTTAATAGCGTTTCACAGTACCTCTCAGGATTTATTGTCATTCCTCTTGACAAAAGGTCTAACAGAAGAATGCCTTTCCGGTTCCAAAAAACCGTGGCCATAATTTTCGTGTTGAAGTTTCTCGTTTGAATTTTCGTGATCGTGTCGGAGAGTTTGAATGATGCCACTCACTGTATTGACGTTTACCACACGTTCATTTATGTGGGGACCCATTACAAAAAAAAAAAAAAAAAAAAAAAAAGACTCAGATTTTGTAAGACTAGCGGCATCACTGAACTTGGTGAGATTTTACAAGAAAGCAGCCAGTCCTGTGCAATCATGTCTAAGATAACACCTGCTTGGCGATTTTTCACTCTTACTTGCTAGGCAAAAATGAAAATTTCATGATTTTTGGGTGTTTTTACAAAATTCTCTGATTTTTTCCTGATATTTCCAGATTGATAAAGTACCCTGATTTTTCACCAATTTCCTTGTTTTACCTGATTGTCGCCACCCTGAATAATAATAAAAAGCTGCATTTCCCCTTAACATATAAATAAACAGTTTTTTTTTTTAATTTATTACGATTTTTATTAGGGCAAAATTTTAAAAACTAAAACAAATGTTAATATACCTTTAAATTTCCTGATATACACATAAGTACACATACAAAATATATAATCATATACATATCAATATTTTTAGAATTATAATTCAAATAGCATTTTCTGATAAATATGTTTTAACTTAAGAAAATATCAAATATTGAGCAAATAACATTAATAACATATACAATTAGTGCTTATTAATATATAGCTATAGATATAGTAAAAATGTACACTTATAAGTACATATATATTAAAGTGAAGAAAAATTAACTTTCTCCATTTTGCACTAAAAATCTGGGATTTTTACAATCTTGATCTATTCACATCTTAGTAATTTACTACAAATTTTCATGGGTGTCCCTAAAAAGGAAAATTTTTTTTTCTCAAATCCAATACGCATACCTTCTAAATTGTTTCTTTCTGGCCCAAAATACTTTTTAGCAAAATATCAGCTCTGTGGGATGTTAATCCGTGCCAAATTAACAGGAAAATCCTAATATAGGTGTTAGGATTTTCCCACCAATTAGGCACGGGTTAATATTATCCCAGAGAGCTGATATTTTGCTAAAAAGTGTTTAAGGTCAAATAGAAAAAAATTAGAGGGTATGTGTAACTGATTTCAAAAAAGAAAAGAAGAAAAACAGAAACAAAAACAAAATCCCCCCCCCCCTATTTAAGGGACACCTTAATATGTATACATATATATTTTATGTATATATGATTGTTATATGGCTTTTAATGAATGTCTCTATATAAACCAGTTTGTTTTAAAAATATTTTATTTAGACATATGAAAAAAAAATGTTCAGTTAGTCATTTATTGCCAATTTTTATGCTTTTGCAGTTAGTTAAAAACTTTTTTAAAGAGATCAAAATCTTCTCGTCACAATGTCTTGTTTACTGTCTAAAAGAAACTGCCTGACTTTTTCAATAAAGTTTCATGTGTGTGTGTGCATGTTCAGTTCTCCCCTCAGTTTGATCATTTTTGTAAATGAGACATTTTCAGTGTAAAAAAAATAAATAAATAAATAAAATAAAATAAAGTATTCTGTTTTTTAAGAATGACGATTTTTGTGATGGGTCTATTTTAAGATCGCAGATTTTTGTGAAGAATCTGTTCATGGATCCAAATCTGTCCTGATAACTCTGAGAAAGCAAAATTTTACTATTACTATGTTACTAATAAGCAAGTATACTTTAATGATAAATTTATTTCTTATGATTACAGCATTTCACATTATTTCTATCAAGAAAAATATACTTTAATTTCCATCATAAAATTGTAGGTGAAATAAATATTAAAAGTATAATTATCAAATTTACCTTTTACAATATCTCGCACTGCAATATACAAGGGTTCCTCCTTGTCCACAAACTATGCAGTATTTCTGGAAAAGTAAAATAGTGCATTGTATTAAAGTAACATAAAAATTCTAAAATTTTAGTTTTATATAAATATAAGCATATAATACAATATTTGCTTTACATATTACTACAGATATAATTAAGTACATATAGATAAAACAATAAATTTGATATTAAAGATATATATACACACACACACACAAAATGTGTTGGACAAAATAATGGAAGCACTTTAAATTTTTTTTTTTTTTTTACGTTTTGTCGAATATCTCAAAAAATACTTAATGTGTTGTTCTTGAATATTGGGAATAAGGAAAACATGTCTTTCCAGCAAAGATTTCATCACAAAGGCCTTTAGTGGGCGAACAACAAATCCAATAAAATAAAAAATATTTGTGATTAATTACCCTGTATCTGTAAGAGTGTCCATTCATCTGCAAATTTTAGATGTGGTTATAAATGTTATATTTTATATGTGTGTAAAGTTTTGTGAGGATAACTCATATATTTAAAGAGTTATAAATATTTGATTAAAAAACACAAAAATTTTTCACAAGTTTCACTTTATAACTTTTTTTTTTTTTAATTTCATGAAACTTTTAGAAAACATGACAACATATGCCTAAATCATTAAACTATAGTTTAAAACAAATCCGTTTAATATTCAAAGATATATGGACAGTTGTAGTAAATAATTTATTACTGTGCATGAATGGACTTTGAAATAATTTAATAAACTAAAATAACTTTGAAATAATTTAATACAATAGTATAGAGTAAATTAAAAAAAAAAAATCCAGTTTGATATCAAGAACATTCATAGAAATATTGGTGATTGAATAAGCTGTTTTTCAGCTGTTTTCAAAAAATGTCTTTATGATAAGGGGTCATTCATAAATAAAAATTTGTATCATAAAAAAAATTCCATTTTTTTTTTTTTTTTTTTTGAATAGGTATGTAGAATATATCTATGAAAAAAAGAAAAATGAATCAAAAATATTGTATTAAGTTTCACTGCGTAACATAGTTTTTTTTTTTTTTTTTTTTCCCTGATACAAATTTTCATTTGTATCTTTACCTACTTCATTTGTATCTTGTCTCTTTATCATAAAAAACATTTTAGAAAACAGCTAAAAAACAGCTTATTCAATCACCAATATTTCTATGAATGTTCATGATATCAAACTTTTTTTTTTATTTATTTATTCACTCTATACTGCTGTATTAAATTTTTTCAAAGTTATTTTGCTACAGTCCGTTCATGCGCAGTAATAAATTATTTACTACAACTGTCCATATATTTTTTTTTAATATTAAACGGATTTGTTTTAAACTATAGTTTAATGATTTAGGCATATGTTGTCATGTTTTCTGAAAGTTTCATGAAATTTTGAAAAAAAACCTCTTTTCAATTTTTAATAAAATATTTATAACTCTTTTAAATATTTGAGTTAGCCTCACAAAACTCTACACACATATAAAATATAATATGTATAACCACATCTAAAATTTGCAGATGAATGGACGCACTTCCAGAAACAGGGTAATCACAAATACATATATATTTTTTTACACTGGATTTGTTGTTCGCCCCTTAAAGGCCTTTCTGATGAAATCTTTGCTGGAAAATATGAGAACAGACATGTTTTCCTTATTCCCAAAATTCCAGAACAACAAAGTATTTTTCAAGATATTCGACAAAACATAAAAAAAAAAAATAAATAAATAAATAAATGAAAGTGTTTCCATTATTTTGTCCAACACCCGTAGTATGTATGTAACAAATGAATTTTTATTTGTACACTATGTGCATAGCTGCAATTGCGCTTATACTATGTGTATTATTCTTAATTTAAAATAATTGGGTATTTTCTCATTCTCCGACAAAAAATAAATTAATGTAATAAAATTGCTGGGATATACGGTTGTGGATCCAAGTAAACAGACTTTATTTCTGGCACTTTTTATTGAATATCCATAGATTATAAGGACTATGAAGGCAATGGACAGTTCGGCTATTAAGTACGTAATCCAATTTGGGGTTTAGTTGGATGTTCTAATCGAAAATCGCCGTAGTCTTTCCGGAACTCGGGACCGGGCCCCGAGGCCGGCTTCTTAATTAGTTCTTTTTAACAGCCGATAGTTCAAATCTCTATAAAAACGCTCTTTAATTTTTTCAAGTTTCGTGTTTTATACCTGTAATTTTTGGTGTAATTTGGCGTAGTTCTAATTCCATCCCCTTTTCTACAATTGGCTATCCCTTTAATAACAACAAGTCTTATTGGTTGTACTTTCATTTTTCCCAGACAGTCTGGTGCGTTAACCCACCAAAGTTGCCTATTCGCCAAGTCATTACTACAATTATTTATTGCTCTCTTTTTGACATAAGTAATCAACCCTTAATTTAGAATCATAAATCTTTTATTCTTTTAATTGAATCTTTCCGGCGCCCAGATATTTTTCTATTGCTCATTAAATTTATTTATAGGATATTTCCAGATATCAAAATACTTAAATGATTAATTTGTTTATTTCTTTTCAAATGATGATCGTGATTGTAAATTCCCATTCGTTATTGTTTATGCTTGTCTTACAACATAATATGCAATCTCCTTTAATTTATTTTGCAATATTACTTTGAAATATAAACAGAATACCCTGAAAATATGAAAATAACAATTTAAAATATAAAAACATTAATTCTTACTTCTTTTTTATCCATTATGTTTCATGTATATATATTTTAATTTATTAATCACATAATTATTAAATATATCACAATAACCTTTTCTATACTAACTTACATGAGATTTTCCTAGAGGTTTATTGCATATTCTGTCAACATCTACTTTACAAAGATTGCAGACTTTTCCCTGGAACAATGGGTGTGATTGGACTAATTCTCCATTTGTTTTACAACAGGCTACACAAATATCTAAAAACATCAATTTGAAAATTTTTGTAGTTGCATGAAAAGCATTAAAAGAAATTACAATCTATATAACTTAAAACAAAATTTAATAAAATATAAAAAAGTAGCTTAAAAATAATAAAGATACACACAGTTATTTTAATCCTTTAAAAATGATACGCTAATGCCATGTAATGTATGCATAAAAATTGTCCTTGTGCAGTAAAACATGGGATTAATGCAGGCAAAATTTGAGGCCCTTTAGCTCTTTCACATGATTTCACTTCATAAAAAAAAAAGAGAGACCCTTTCACAAAATTTAAATCCATAGAAAGGATCCTTTCACAAAATTCAGATTTGTAAAATAGGCCTTTTTACAAATTTCATATTTATTAAAAAGAAATATGAAAATATTTCTTTTCATAACTATGATATATAATTTTTATAAATATTATATTCTATAATATGATTATATTATAAAAAAATTTCTTTTTTTTTTTAATTAAAAAAACTTCAACTATTCAGAAGACATCACTGATGTATATTACGAAGATATAGCAGAAATCATTATCAATACATATTCAGAAGAAATAGACAATAAATATTCCGAAACTATTTTCTATACATATTGTGAAGTTATAGCCAACAAATATTCAGAAGCCAGAATCAATACATATTCAGAAAGATATCATCAACAAATAGTTAGAAGCTATCATCAATATGTATTCTAACAATATTGCGAACAAATATCCAGAACCACCGTCAATATATATTCATTAGATATAGTCCACAAATGGTCACAATCCATCATCAATACATCTTCAACAAATAACTCCAAGAATATCCATAAAACATTATCAATATATTCAGAAACTATCCAATTTCAGAAATGTTGATGGCCTCGGATACCAAGATTGGAAATTAGTTTCTACATGCAAGGAAGAATCTAGCTGAACAGTAGTAGGTTTTGAAAAATGTAAAAGTTTTTACAGATTTGACCAGATATTTTAAGATAGTTCAAGAAATTAAATGTAAAAAATGAATGTTGGAGGGCATTTTGACAAAAATGAAACTGAAATGGCGACAATGTAAAATTGCTCTCTGAAAAAAATAGTCCTGTTGTACTTTATTAGAAAAAAAAAAAAAAAAAGCTACATAATATTTGTGAAAATTTACTGTGACAAAAACTAAAAATAAATTATTTTTTTCATTCTATGAGCAAAAGCTCACAAAAAGTGTATACATTTATTTAGCACGAAATAATTGTTTGTAACAAAGAAAATTTATACTAAACAGACTATCAGGAAAAAACACATCTAGAAAAAAAAAAAAAAAAAAAAAAACCTCAGAAATATTTAAACCCAATGGGATTCAAAAAGCATATCTTGCTACTATAAATACAAAGGTGATATTTCAAAAAATACTATTTAAATTCTTTTGTGAATTAGCTTGCTGCCCAACTCAAAAAAAAAAAAAAAAAAAAAAAAAACCTTTTTTTTTCCTCCTACCCCAATAAAATTCACTTGAAAAACCTCTTCTCCCATTCTCCAAAATATTTATTTAAAATAGAACTTAAAATTATCTGATAAATAATAACCATATAAGTTTTAGGCAAACAGAATATACTTATTACTTACATCGTGGACAACAAATTTTCTAAAACATTAGATTTGCGTAAATTGCTGTATTATAGAAAAAAAAACTCATATTTTGAAAAAAAAAAAAAATATTTAGTATACAAAATTTTTAAAATAGCATTCAAATTTTGAAATAAAATTTTTAAAAATTAGAAATTTTAATTACCTTCAAGAGATTTTTTACCACTCAATACTTGTTTAACCAATTCTTTAACTTGCTTAATTCCATCTTGAAAAAAAAAAAAAAAAAAAAAATTACAAAAATATTTTTAATTAAATAATAACACAACAAAAAATAACAAATTCACATAAAGAACATATACAGTCAGACTTATATTTAATGAAGTCACAAAAATCCAGCAAAAAAGAAAAAAAGTTTCTTATATAGACTATTCATAAAACAGAGATTCCCTAATCAATGAATTCTAGAAAAGAAAATCTAGGAAAAATTTAAACTCAATCGGATTCAAAAAACATATCTTGCTACTGTAAAAACAAAGGTGATATTTTAAAAAACACTATTTAAATCCTTTCATGCTTACTGCTGAACTCGAAAAGAAAAAAAAAAAAAACTATGTAGGTTTTTTCCCTTACTTAAAAATCTTTTAGCCCTTAATGGTCATATCACTGGTTTTGTGCTGAAACCAAACATATAACATTAGTGATATTTCAGAGAAAGTCATGTGCAGAAGTGATTTTAAATTTCTTAGTAGGTGAGAATACACCTTGCTGCTTTGATGATACACCTGTGTCTAGTTAGTTTTTTTTTTTTTTTTTTTTTTAACCTGATGAAGCACTCTGCTTTTCCCCTAAAACAACTGTTGCAAGTCTTTGCAATTTATAGTGCTTACTAACAAACTTATTTATTAATCAAATAAAACAGATCTTTCAAGGTGAAAATTAAAAAGGCTAATTTTTTCTTAGAAGCTATTATTGAAATTAATTAAGAAGACATGTAATGAATACTGAATGATTATTAATAAGCATAATATTGTTTTACCATGTATACAATCATTCTCAGAGCTAATTGGCCTAAACTGGTAATTTGATTTTTTCCTTTTTTTTTTTTTTTTTTTTTTTTTTTGTTGTTGTTGTTGCTGTTTTCGCTTTTCTCTTTTTTTACTTTCCGGACATACGTATGTAAGCAAAGAATTGTAATAATGGTAAAAATCCAACTTTGAGATTTTGGACTTTCTATATGTTTTGAGATCCTCCGAGAACATTTTTGCTATTTTTACAATGTATGTATGTGTGTGTAAGTGAACACGATACTGTCTAAATGCTTTTTTCGAATGAGCTGAAAGTTGGTACAGTACGAAGTCAAAAATCTGGAATCGTCGGGACCACGGCGATTCCAGATTTTCTGGATTTTTGGTCATGCCTAAAAAGTATAATATTTTGGTATAAGCACTGGGACAATATGCAAATTCAAGTAAAAAATAATATATTACAATTTTTTAATATATTCTGTTTTTTTTTTTTTTTTTTTTTTTTTTTTTTAAATCAACTTTAACAATAAATAAATAAAATTAAAAATTAAACTTGAAAAACAAAACAGATTTAATGAAATATTTGCATATAAAAATTAGTATAAGTTACAATAAAAGAATAAGAAAAACATACCATTTTTAAAACATTTCTATAATTTTTTTTTTTTTTTTTTTTTAGTACTTTAGGTTTTTGAATTAAAAGTTTGAGCATAATTGAAATAGAATATATAATTTAGCTCTCAATTAGATGAATGTTTAAGAATTGTTACTATTATTATAATCTTCTTTCAGACTTTGCAAATGCCGTTTTGAAGATTAATAAGAAATAAAATACTTTTTCAGTTCTTTATTTAGATATATTTATGCTTAGAAAAAAAAAGAAAAAATGCTGTTGTTAATTATGATTAATGCAGCCGAAATTATCTGGATTTTTGGCTTCGTACTGTATGCATGTTATATAGATCACCACAGATCAAACCCTACTGATTTTGGTGAACCTAGATTTTGGTGAACTTCTATGTTTTTACAAGGACATAATTTTTTTTTTTTTTTTTTTTTTTTTAATCATTACAGCCTATGGGCCCAAATTTTTAAAAATGTGATAGCATTTAAACACCTTATTCAATTACAGCAAAAAATTTATACATATGCTACAGGTCACAGTCGTACGAACTGTACAGACTTTGGTGAATTTAGCACTTAGAGACTTTTACACGCGGACACAACAAAAAATTCTTTATCATTGCTCAAATTATTTGAAGTGTAACAGAGAAAAATTAAACAATCTATAATAAAGGAAGATGCCTGTCTGTCTGTGCATCTATACGTTCAGCCCTACTGAACGCAGAAATACAAAATTTGACATGAGGATGCTCAGAAGCCTTCCCGAGGGGATAGTGCAAAAATAATTTTAAAAATTTAATTAGATACGGAGATATTAATTAAAACGTCGACCAATGTCTAATTAAAAAGCGATCGAATCTTATTTTCCGCCCTCCAAGAATTCAGCACATTCCTCAAAAGAAGAAACACAGTTTTTTTAAAATATAAATGGTTTATATATTTTAGTAGTGCTGAATAAAAAGGCCGCCGGGGAAAATTCAATAAAAAGAGCAACATATTTTCAAAGCGGCCGGTCTTCTTGTTGTGATTTTTGTACATGACAAAAGTAAATTCCTAATTTTATGTGCATATATATAGGCTATAAGCATTTGTTCTACCAGGAATACTGTAGAAGTATTGCTAGAAAGCTGAAGTCAGGAAGAAAAGTATCTAAAGACCTCTGAACATTTAAAATGTTAGAAAAGGTACCAAAATATTTTTAAAAGGGCCACAGGGTGCTAAAAATGTATTTAAAAGGGCTGCAGGGTGGACCACCTTGCCAAATTAGCCTAGAGTCAACACTATTTAGGTGCCAAAATTGTCATCCAAGCTTGGAATTTTTTCAACATTTGCCGATGACTGGGTGATAATTATATTACTATGAAATAATAAACTAACATTTTCAATCTCATAAGAAACTTTAAAATTGCTATATTAAATGCTGTTCACATAGAGTCACTTAAGAATCAAAATTTATTAGAAACGTTGAAATGTAAGTTTGATTTATATATAAAATTAATTTAACATAAATTTTGATTTAGTTTATGTTTTTCTGTTAAGATTTTGTTAAGTTAGTTTATTGTTTCGTTTGCTATGCAGGCTGTTTTCACCTTTCTGAGCTACTCCTACTTAAAGAAATTTTTCATTCTTATTGGTCTTTGTGGTTTCAGTGATCTTGTATCTGTTGCTTGGCTTCTACTACACTTAATAAATCATTATATTATATATATATATATATATGCCAACTATGTGAAAAATGCCAGAGCCAGAATTCAAACCTAGGCACTCTGTTTACCGTGCAGATGTTCTACCACTGAACACCCTGGCTGATTACCCACTCAGCATTTTTTCAATATTTGATGGCAATGCCCAAGTAAGCATGTTAATCATGGCAAGTCTAATATGCCATATAAATTACTTTAAAAATGTCGTTCATCAAGCATGAATATTTATAAAGAAATGTTAGTCTAGGGTTGAATTTTTTTTTTTTTTTTTTTTATTAAATACCAACAACGATTAAAATGCCAAAACCAGGAAATGAACCCAGGTTTTCATGGTTGATGAACGACATTTTCAACAAATCAAAATTGTTTAATAAAAAATTCGATTATACCCCCCTTTTTTTTTTTGTCAATAATTTTATATCATTTGAAATGCCATTTTATGAGACACACAAACAGTGTTTAAACTGTAATATTACAGTAATTACATCACAGCAAAAAAAATAATAATAATAATAATAATATATATATATATATTTAAAATGTCAAGAATACCTTCCATTTCGCTATCTCCACTGATTGAAGCATCAATATGAGCTTCTGAAAAGACAAAAAAAATAAATAAATAAAAAATAAATAAATAAAAAATAAAAAACAAATCTAGTTATTGAAATATTACACGCTGGTGAAATATATTAAAATTGTATGGTGAAGAAGTAATGTATTTCTTTAAACATTTCACACATTATACATATAAACTTATTTTACAAAGAAATAATTATATAATTTTCTATCAAGTACAGTTATCTTTCATTTATACTCGTTCAAAGATATCTATTGAAAATTACACGACATAACTGAGAACTATTTATGCTCTAACTTTTTATAGACATTATATATTATGAGAAACAAATACATTTTGAAATATAATACAGTCGAACTTCGTTAATGTGAACTGTTAACATGAATTCTGTTTTAAGATGAACTGTTTCCACAATACACATCAAAATGAAGATTAGTTTAGTTATGTAAAGATTAGTTACTGATAGCATGAACTACTGATAACATGAACAAATTTTTTATCCCCGTTGAGATTCACGTTAACAAGGTTCAACTGTATTATGTTTAATAGCATATAAAGAGTTAAATAAAACATAAAAAATTTCAAAAACATATTACTTTCATTTAAAAAATGTACTTAAAAACTCCAAATCAGTGGTAACAGATAATGCACATGTATACAAAACTTCATAGTGTGCAAAAATTCAATTCTTAGATTTGAAAATCACACATATAAATAAAAAACATACCATGCTAAACAAAAGTCTATGAATATAAAACAACATTTAGAAAAAAAAAAATAATAATAACTGCACACTTTTGCTTAAAAAAATAAAAAAAAAATGAATAGAAATTTTATTTTCAACAAAATTAACAATATTACTCAGACTTTAAAAAAATGGCACTTGGCTCTTTATAAAAAAAAATCTTATAGTTTGATTTTTGCTTAGGCTGTGTTTGTATGATGACGTTTCTGAGAATCTTGAAAAAGAACAAACTTGTAATGTTTTTTCACTGTAAAATCTTTAAAATGTACTAAAAAGGCATTAATTCCGAATTTCAAAGCTTTTTTTTTTTTTTTTTTTTTTCAAAAACAAAAATTCCATTGGAGAAAAAATATATATATATGTGTCTTCTTTTAAAATTTGGGGGAACGCACAAGGAATTTTTGGTGGTAAGTTAAAACCTTGGATTCTGGTGATGAGTTGGGAAAGTATTATACAAAAAGTTAAACATTTATTGACAAAAAAAGTTTTGTTGAATGTCTGAAAGACTGTTTAAAATGATGCATTTTTTTTTTTTTTAATATTCAAGTTTTCAGTTTAGATGAAAATCTCTTAATTTTGTTATAATGAAAGCTAACTCATAAATTGTTTTATTTCTCAGAATTTGAACTGTTTATATTAGAAAGTTTCTGAATTTTGTTTCTTCATAAATTAAAACTTTGAAGTGAAAACATATAAATTAAACATGTAAACACATATTCATAATATAAACATTGACGAATTTCCTTGAAGATTGAGAAGGTGCTGGAACAGTATCTTATGGCATATTTTAATTTTGTTAAACCTGATGTCTGTTCGGGTCTATTTGACTCAATCCGCTTATTAAAAAAAATATAGAAATGAGATACTGTCATTAAAGTTTAACTTTGTTGGTAGATGATTTTAAAATATGCACTTCTAGAAGGATTTGCATTTATTTGTATTTCTAAAAAGCATTTTTAAGTTATTCCGAATGAACTGCTCGGGGCAATACAACCCGATTCTGTTTTGTCTCATTCAAATACAAATTTAAGAAGTAAAGATATTTGTACGTAGACAATAAATGTGTTTCTCAGTAGCTGACAAGTTAATTCAAGTTTAGGTGTACTGATATATGATGTAGACCATGAAACACAATGTCTCAAACAAGGATATGATACGTGGAGTTTTTTGCTTTTTGTAAACAATCCCAGACTATTAAAAAAGTTCAATAAAAATTAAGACATTGACACCTGAATATAAATAGTTACAAGATAAAAAGAACCTTTTATATACCATGTTCTTAAATTTTCTATTGAATCATATAAATGCTACCGAAGGCAGCGGGAACCCAGAACAATTGGCTAAAAGTATTTTTAAAAAAACATTGTTATTGTGTTTTGAGCTGGATATGAAACAGTTGGTTAAAAGTATTTAAAAAATGCATTTTCACCACATTCTGAACTACTGTTAGAGTTTCAAATGCCTAGTTAGTCGGGAAGATAGTTAAATAAATTTTCTGTTAAATCATATAAACGCTGCCCGAGGCAGTAGGGACCTGAAATAGTTGACTAAAAGTATTAAAAAAATGTTTGTTACCGTGTTCTGAGCTATCCTGAAAGTTTCAAATGTCTAGCTAGTTGGGAAGTTAATTAAAGATCGATTGCAAGCTTTGTACTGGTAACGCTGCCAAAGGCAGCAGGAACCCGAAACAGTTGGTTAAAAGTATTAAAAATAATTATAAGATAAAAAAAAAAACTTTTTATAGACCATGTTTTTAAATTTACAAATCAATCATTAATAAAATACGCGAGGATAAAAAATAATATTTAAGCAATATTTAAGCCCGCGGACTCAGTACGGTAAAATAATAATAGTGAAAAAAAAAAAAGTTAGTTTTAAAAATAAAATATTTCTCCTTGTAGAACAACGTATATTAGCATCGTGACAAAAGCAACATTAGCACTTATCAAATTGTATAAAATTTTTAAATTATAATGATGTCAATTTTTGTGAGATACATAATTTAACTTTTTATAATTTTTTAACGTTCACGTTGAATTAAATGTATTTATTTTTATGTTGAAAGAAAATGAACTCATATTTTTTTTTGGCAACAATTAAATTATAGTTAATATTTTAATGGCTATTAAGAGCTTATTATTTTCATATTTTAATTAATTAAAAGAAAACTATTCGAAAATTCAAAACACTGACTTTGAAGTATTGTGTTGTCACCGGGTTCTGAGCTACTGTGAAAGTTTCAAATGTCTAGCTAGTAGGGAAGTTAGTTAAAAACAGATTGCAAGATTTGAACCAAACAAATAAACAAACAAAAATCGAACTTAATAAAAACATGGTAAAATGCATTTTCACCGTGTTCTGAACTATTCTGAAAATTTCAAATGTCTAGCTAGTTGGGAAGTTAGTTATTTAACTAACTTTCTGCCGAATCATATAAATTCTGCCGAAGGCAGTTGGAACCTGAAACAGTTGACTAAAAGTGTTAAATAAATGTATTGTCACTGTGTTCTGAGCTATCCTGAGAGTTTCAAATGTCTAGCTAGTCGGGAAGTTAGTTAAAAATTGATTGCAAGATTTGTACTAGACAAACAAACAAGAATCGAAGTTAATAAAAACATGGTAAAATAATCAGCCTATTAAACATTTAGAATTTGGCCTAATAGTTAATGACCAAATTACTATCAGCAAACTGACCAAACTACTAACAGCCTACGAAACACTCTGAATACTTACTATTCGGCTTGACGGACATTCGGTATGTGGCTAAATAATTAGCATTCAGCTGGCCAAATATTCAGCATTTGATATTCAGCCAAAACTGCTCTTCGGTACATCCCTAGTCTTAAGGTAAAAAATTATTTTTTTATTTCATAATTTATAGGGCATAATGTAGATGATAGTGATAATTTTGTTTACCTGGGACTTTGAATATTTTACTAGATATGTGTAAAAAATTTGAAATAGAATTTTTCCCTCATATTTTTTGTGACATTTATTGTACCACTAAAACAGTTTCTTAAAGGCTCTTTTTATAAAATCAATCCGTTAATAAATTTGCAATTATTTTTTTTGTACTTACCAGATATAAAGCTACTGTAGTATAATCTTATAGACTATCGTATTTTCCTGCCTATAGTCTGCAGGGTATCATTTTTAGCCCTGACAATTTTATCAGATAACCTGCACCACCGTATAACCTGCAGATACAAATCTTCAGCAACATGGAAAATATTAATAAACTGCCATGCTATTTTTTCATAGCTGTTTATTTCAAAAGTAATTATAATGTAATTATAAAAGATTGCATTTTATAATAATAAAAATAATTGTCACTCTTCAGTTTAAAAAAACTCTTCATGCAAAAACAAAGATGTTTTAATATGAAGTAAACAAACAGAAACATGTTGCCATTAGGCTAGAAAAGTATATCTTGAATGCAGAAGCCACTCTTACTAGCACAAATATGTCATATATGAAGCGATCACTATTGGCTCCATGATCGGCCAAATAGATATTGGTATGCCATTACGAGAAGGTGGCTCAAAATCCTGCTTTGGGAGAGTTCATTTGCTTAAAGGTTGGAATGAGGGAATAATTTAGGGTTAAAACAAATTCTTTTAACGCTACTCCCTTTGGCAAAAATTTCAGTATCTTGCCACACTGTCTCTCCTTTTCTTTTCATTGAGATTTCGACTATCCTGCTAGTACGTTGTTATTCTCAGCTCTCTTGTTTATTATATATGTATATATATTCTTTTCAACTGTTCTTTTCAGAACAATTATTTTTTTCTCTTAAACTGTTCTTTTCAGAACAAAGTAAAATGTCTCTTTCTCTTAAAGGGGAAAACGTTGCGTTCTAAAGAACATAACGTTGTTAATAATGTGCACATATTTTGTGAAAATGAAACAAAGACTTCATTTCTGTCTATCCCAATACAGAAAGCACAAGAACGTGCAGCTGCAGCCACCGGCATTTCTTTGCGAACTATCCAGAGAATTAAGAGGGAATTCATATCTGCTCCCGATAAAAAGCTTTCAACTCCAGGAAAACACTGCATCCATCCTGCAGAACGGAATGTAGTTTTGACTTATGTGTCGTTCGGAATACAGTCAATGAATTTTATGCTGACAAAAAACTTCCATCAATTTCAAAATTACTGCCAGTGTTACAAAATCAGATTAATTTTTCCTGGAAAAGAGAGACTTGACTTTAAGGAAAATCTTACATCAGACTGGATTTCGTTGGAGGAAGCGATGCCAAAATAAAAGGAAATTATTGATAGAATGACCGGACATAATTTCGTGGAGATGCCGGTACTTGAGAGAAATAAAAAAGTACTGTGAAAGTCAAAAAAACATAATCTATGTGGAGGAAACCTGGATAGATAATAATCTTTCTTTCTCAAAGTGCTGGCAAGATGTAACAATGGGTGCTTTCGTAAAAGATAGTGCTGGAAATCGGCTTATTGTTGTGCATGCTGGATCTAAAGATGGATTTGTGCCAAATGCAGCGTTGATATTTAAAGCAGGCTGTGCCACAGATGATTACCATGGACAGATGAACTTTGAGAATTTTGAGAAGTGGGTACGAGAGAAATTGATGCCTAATATCCCCAGTAATTCAGTTATAGTAATGGATAATGCATCGTATCACACGAGGATTTTAAATCCAGTTCCAACAAAATATTCCACGAAAGTTAAAATGTGTGAATATTTAGATATGCGAAAGATACCATATGACAGCAGCATGAGAAAACCCGAACTGTTTGACTTAATTAAAATGAATGCCCCATCACAGAAAAAATATCATATTGACAAAATTTTAAAGGAAAATGGTCATTCAGTTCTCACACTACCGCCTTATCATTGTGATTTAAATCCCATCGAATTAGCTTGGTCAGCTATAAAACATTATGTTCGAGAGAGAAATGTTGAAGCTGATCTGAGTTTAAAAGTGTATCGGAAGACTTTCGGAGAAAGTATTGCAATCACGTAGAAAGCATTGAAGAAAAGTATTGGGAGACAGATGGACTTGTTGAGACGACAATTGAAGAAATAAATTTTGAAATCGGATCTGAATCAGAGACTGATACTGCTTCTGAAATCGGTACGATTGATTAGGATTCCGACGTGTCAAGCGATGCATAATGAATGCATGCCTGCCAACCAACGACGGACAAAAACAAGAAGATAAATGTTGAAAAAACAGAAGATTTCCAAAAAAAAAACAAGATCGATGTGAAAAAACAGAAGATTTCCAAATAAAACAAGAAGATATTATCATACTTGTTAAATATTATTTTAAGCATTAAATATTGCAATAATTCTAATTTACCACAACCTTTAAGAAAAAAATGCTTCAAGTTAATCAGTAACTTATTTCAATTCTAATATAAATTACGAAAAGAAAAACAATGCAAATGCAACTATTACTAAAAATGTAAAATTTATTAAATTATCAATACTTACCTCACAAGATTAATTTTCAGTTCCCCACCCCTTAAAGCACACACTCCACAAACAGTTTCTTTTTTTTTTTTTTTTTTTTTTTTTTTTAATATCCTGATTGAAATGACAAGTCCAAAATCAGCTAGATACATTTTTATTTTAAGAAAGAAGAAATATGCTAAAAATTTAAGTGCTAAAATAATTTTATAGTATATAAACCCATAGAAGTTCATAAAAGAACTTTTAAAAATGTTTCAAATATGTGAATAACCTTGAAGTGTTACATATATAACTTTTCATAATCACCATAAAATGCAATAATTTCACAACAATTGTTTTGTTATACATGACCCTTCGTCAGGCAAATAAAGTAAGCATGAGTGCTGCACTCAAAGCATAACTGTTGCTTACTTTGTTCGCCTGACGAAGGGTCGTGCGTTCCTTCAACCCAAAACAATTGCTGTGAAATTATTTATTGCATTTTATGGTCATTATTCAAAGTTTTGTACGTAATACTTTAAAACAGGACTCTCTTATTAACTTATTTATCTCTTAGTGCAATTGTAGTTGCTTTCTTAGCTTTTTGTAGAAGTTCATTCGAAAAATGCATGTCATAACATAGTGAATCTAATTTTGTTTTCAATACAAGACAATTTTCCAATGTAGAATCTGATAATGATGAACGAAACATTGTTCTATTTTTCTTCACTAATGAAAACAATCTCTCACTTTCAGCATTACTGTGTGGTATGAGCACTATCCCTTTAAAAACATTCGCAATACATTCAAATTTCAAGTTTCCTACAGCCTTTTTCATTTTACTCAAAGCATCAATTTGTATATCTATCCTTTCTTCTTTTAAAATATCTGTTAAATTCTCTGCCTGAAGTGTATTAAACTCTTCTTGTAGTTCATCAACGGCCTTATTTTTGTCTTCATCTTCATTCAATTTTAAAAGTAATGGAAACTTATTAACAAAATATCTAATTTTTTCGAAAGACTGACTATCGATTTTTTCCAAGCAAAGTATATCAGCATTTTCAAGATTTTCATCATTCAAAGAAAATTTTCTTGAAATATAAGAACATGCAGTGTAATACCTTCTGACATTTTTATAAAAGGCTTTCTGTTCTTCATTTTTCATTTTTTTTTACAATTTTATATGTTGCACTGCCAATTGAAATTTCGCAATTTTCTTTTTGATTTTCTTTCTTACAAAAATCTATTTTCATTAAATCTGTGTTTTCAAAAGAGCTGGTTTAATGAATTTCATCAATAGATTTTTCCACATATCAAATAGGAGATGTCTTAAAATATGAATATGAGGAGAAGAAGATTGTAAAATTATGTTTTTTTGCTCAAATTCCGGTATAATATACACTAAAAAATTTGCATAAGCTTTGTTCATATCTGACGATAAAAAATAAAGCATCTTTTCTTCTCTGGTTATTATAGCTTTTTTAGTTTTGTCGGCTGTTTGTTTCATTGTTTTTTCATTACAATTTACAGATATACTTTTAGTTGGTTCAGTTTCTTCCTTATGAAATTTAATTTTTTTCATAACTATAGGACTATCAACAGCTTTTCTTTTTCATTATTTCCACCAGTACAATGATCAGAAATCTCAGTTTGATTTTTAGAACTTCCTGGTATTGAAGTTTGAGACTCTTTCACTACTACATTGTTTTTGTCAGCTTTCTGTTCTGTTGATTTTTCACTACAATTTACAGATATACCTTTAATTGGTACAATTTTTTCATTATGAAATTTAATTCTCTTCTTATTTGTAGTGCATCATCAGTTTTTCTTTTTTTATTATTTTTACCAGTACGATGATTAGAGATTTCTGTTTGATTTTTAGAATTTCCCGATACAGAAATTTGAGACTTTTTCACCTCATCTAAAAGAAAACTTAATAAAGGTTTCCACTGTTCAAGTAACCTTGTTAAACATTTATACAATGACAACCACCTTGTGGGGATATGTTTAAGGAGTGTTCTTACTTTTACATTATGCAAGCGCTGGAAAACTTTAAGATTTTCTTTTCTATTAGCACTTTTTTCGAGAAAATAAAGAATATCAATTATTGCCTGTTCTACATCAGTTGGCAATGATTCTGCTGCTTTACGTGCCGCCAAATTTATTAGATGACAGCTACATCCAATTGTGATTATTTCTTTATTTTCTTCCTTTAAAAAATATATTACTCCCTTTTTCGTACCAAGCATGACAGGAGCATTATCCGAACCAAAAGCAATACAATTTTTTATTGGTATATTGTGTTTATTTAAAGTCTGAAATATAGTCTTTGCTGTATTTTCACCTGTAGATCTTTCTGATATTGAATTTAACGAAAGTAAACAACTTTTAATTTTTCCTGAATCTTTCTCAAAAAAAGTTACAATTATGGGATGAATTTTAGAATCTGTATTAGTACTCCCATCTATAGCAATCGAAAAAGGTCCATTCTGTAATGCAGCAACAATTTCATCAATTTCCTTCATGGCCAAAGCGGCAACAATAGCCGAAGATTTCGTTCTTCCGCATTTATATTTTTTAGCTATATCGGAGTCTGGGAACATCTTTTTAAACAAAGGCCTAGCATGGTCTGCTATGTTCAATTATGAAATTTGTAAATAGGCATTCTGCTCGTGTAACTGATCTCTCAGACTCACTATTTGATGCAGAAAAAAATGTTTCAATTTTCGAAACCACATTAGAATTTTTCACTTTATCTAAATGTTTTTTTCTTTCTAAATGCGTCTGTATATCCGTTTTGCCGCCATAACACATTTTAAAATCTGCTTCGCAAACTCTGCTGCAATATGCATAAATAAATTCCATGAGAGGATTTTTCAATGCATGGAAATTCTTTAGAGTAACTATCTCGATACGTCTGTAAATATTGTTTTTTCTTTTCATTCATCTTGAATACTACAACATGCATCACTTCATATACATAACAACCAATTCAAGACCAAAGAAATCAACTAATTACGTCATTACCGAACACCAAACTTCAACCCGAAGCGAAGCGAAGCAGAACAATTAATAACAGCTAAAACTAAAACACCGAAAATCCAAAGATCAATTATCATATCAGACAACAAAATTCGACTTTGCGGTTTCCCTCCCGCTTTTCTCATCAACGAATGAAAAAGAGGGAGAACAACAAAAAAAAAAAAAAAAAAAAAAAAAAAACCTGCTTTACAATTCCGAGAAACGAGAATGGTCAAAATATAAGTGTCATAGCAATTTCGTTTTAATAGAAAATTATATTTTAGAGGAAAAAAAAAAGAGCTTAAAGCTAGTTGAAATAATTATTTTCTTTTAAAAACGTCAATTTTAAATACCGCTACATAAACATAAATTTTGTATATGATTTACACAGCAATGCACAGCATAAAGTATACGTTTTGTTGTGATAGAAACAATGTGGGAATCAATAATGAAATTTTGTTGAAATTTCCCTCTATACAATGTATGTAAAATATAAGTGTTATTCAAACATTTGAAAATTTTTAGAACAGCTAAGAGAATGCTGAGAATGGAAAAATTATAAATCTAAATTCATGACATCCTCATTTTATCACATTATTCTGGGACATTAAAAAATTTTGCAAGTTTTAACCCCTTCCCCCCTTTATTTCCCAACCATTTTTAAAAAGCCGATTTTGTACAAATTCTTGATTTTCTGATATCAAGTAAAAATTACTTGCAACTAATATTGTAACATTTTTAAATTTTGTATTAATTAACCTTTAACGTGAATAATACACTTTGTATAATAAATAAGAAACTCAGTGAAAAACAACATAGTAAATTGCAAAACATAGCAACAACCATTTCAAGTTGAAATAATATGGTGATTGACAAAGCGTCCTATTATTTCCTGCATCCATATTTATTTGGTTTGACTGACGAACAGCACTGGTTTCATTTTTACCGAAATAATTGTTGTGACTTTTTGCAATTTGCGGTGGTTATTTAGAAAATTTATTATTATTATTTTAACCAGTCTTCTGATGCATTTTTTACTAATAAGTATAATGTTATTGTTATCTGTTTAGTACAAAGTTTTTCGCAGCATTTAACTAAACGAAAATTTCGACTTCCTTTTTCTTTCTCCTCTTTTCTCCCTCTTTAAATGGCGAACAACTGATAACCATAAACCATTCCCCCCCCACCTATCAACAAGCAGATGATGAGATAAATCTATTTCATCTCTCTTTCTTTTTCAATTTGTTTACTTTGAGTGGCGCACACACGATCTACTGAGGAGACTGACAGTCTACTACTTTGAAGAACTATTTTCACTCTTTAATAATGCAGCTGTCCAACACAGACGCGAGAGCACGTGAGAAGAAACATTAACTGCTGTAAAAAAAAAAAAAAAAAAAAAAAAAAAAAAAAAGATCTAATTATCGTAATTTTTTGATAATCACCTCCCCCCCCCCTTCCTTCCAGAAAAAAAAAAAAAAATCTGCTGTAGTTGATCGAACACAGATTTAGTTATTTAATATAGCACACATTATGCAATAGTACTTCAGTACCTGGAGAGAGACTCATAAATACTAAGTAGGATCCTTTAGAAAGACCCACATATAGAGCATTCTATCCACGTCTAAGTATCCCAAGTAAATTATCAACTCTAACCCCAACACCACATTAATTATTTAAGATTTTGAAGTAACCTTGCAAAGCAAAATTAGCACAAATATTTACGTCAAAGTTGATTCTGTACCTTGAGGGGAAAAAAATTTCTTTAAAAATTATATACACACATATATAATTAAACATGCAGAATTAAAATAAAACTAGTTTTATTTTTTAATGATCCATTTGAAGTTATTGAAAATATGATAATGTGTGAATAAAATTTAATCAGTCTCAAATAGCCATAATCTGTCATTAAACTTAATTAATGATGAATAAATTAACTCGTCTAAAAAAGAACTTTAAATGTGTGGTTAAAGCATAGTTTATTTTTTGAAGGAGACCTCAGAAAGAAAGATCCACACTTATCAGTTACTATAAGCATAAGCAAACTACACTATGTCTCTGTTCTGTTCAATATCCTTGACTGAATAATTTTCAGGCACATGATAATAAAAACTACCTCTTTTGAGATGACTAATTTAAACTTTCGGCCAACATTCTCTGTTTCTTTTTGTGTGTGTGTGTGTGTAGTGTGTGGACAAAGGACACGTGAAAGTTTATCTTCTTTGTCTTTTAAAAGTAAATTCTGTAAGATCATTTATTAGTGTGCTATTAAATATGCTGCTACTTTAGAAAAGACATATTTAAAAGTTATTTAATGAAATATGTGCGTTGAATTAAAACTTTTTTCTTTTCTTTCTTGAAATAGTGTTTTAAATTCAGTTGATATTATTATTATTTCGATTTCTACTCAAATTTAGAAAAATTTATTTTCCACTTCCGTATTTCTGTAGACTTTCTCTCCCACCACCCTTTTCTCTTGCTCACGATCTTGTTCGAGTTTCAATCGATGTTCTCAATTATCCCAGTTTCCTATTTAATTATGAATTTCCATGCGATCCAGTTAATTACTGAATTTCACTATCTAATACGCTTTTTGATACCCCCACATGCACAATTTTTTTCCTAGTTAACTGTACTATTATCAATAATTCATATTAATTTTACAATCACAAGTTTAAAATAACTCTCATTATGCCCATTTATATGAAATTTTGTCCTATACTGCCATGTTAAAAGTTTGCATAAAATGCGATCACAGCGCCACCTGTTGAGCAATTGATCCCCAAATCTAATCAGCACTAGTTTATGTCAGGGTGTAACTAAATACCAAGTTTGGTTAAATTTCATTCATTGGTTCGTGAGATACAGCGTCCACAAAAAAGTGATACAGACAGACAGACATTTTCTAAAAACTATTAATTCATGTTCTGGACATCACAAAACGTGTAAATCCCTCAAAAAGCAGAGGTCGAAAATTTTCACGAATCCAATACTTTCTCTATATTACATATAGAAGAAAGTAAAAATCCCAGATTCATGAACGTTTTTACTATCTGGAAACTCAAATTATATATTTCTTAATGTAATCAGGGTTGCCACTCAAATAGAAGAACGAAATTTTCCCTGACTTTTCCAGGTTTTTCAGATGTGTTCTAAGAAAATTCCAGTCTAGCCATATATTGTGCATTAGCTGTGTTGAGGGCAAAAAAATTACAATACCACTTGAAAACACAAAAGTTACATATTACTTTGACCTAAGGAGAGATTGCCCTCCATAGGGGTCTTTCTAAGAGGTTTTGTTTAAAAAAATGGCGGAAGCTAAGAAAAAAACAATAAAAGTGAATACGTTGGAGGAAAATTAGTTTTTTTTTGGCAATCATCCTATGAAATTCCTTGACTTTTTCAGATTCTGGCTAAAATATTCAAATTTCCTGACTTTCATGGCCATTTCTCAAATTCTCTGACTATTCTAGGTTCTCCAGGTTTTCCAGGTAGTGTGGCAACCCTGTGTAATGTATACAGGTTACACTTGCTTCAAACTATAGGGCTAGTAGAATCACAAAAAACAAAATTTTTATATATTTTTTTCTTTAATTGGTACATTGTTAAATTATTTAATGCTCATATTTTTTAAAAGCTAATTACTTGAAATTTATGCTTAAAAATTTTCAGAAGTATAATAGGAACTGAACAAAACGAGGTCAAAGGTCAAACTATGCTAAAACATGTTACACTTACCCCACTTTACCATCACCCTACATATACAGTAGAGCACTGATTACCCGCCATGCATTATTATGTGAGAGCCATGAAAAAAATTTAAATTACAAACCTCCAAAAAACCCAATTTTAATTCAAACAAACAAGGAAAATATAATAGATTCTACAACAGTGCAAAGATCGAAAATTACCGACATGTTTATTATGCATCGTATTCCTATAGGCCTACTTGGAACTTTTTTGACAGTTTTAGGAGGAAATGGATCTTATTACTTTAAAAATAGGGGGTTATACTATTCTACCGTGTATTTCTTTCTTTCTTTTTTTTTTTTTTTCATGTTTGCACTCGATTTTTCTCTGTTTTTCAGGTTATACGCAATTGCCACCCAATTTCCCAGATAATCGGTGCTCTACTGTATTTTAAATGAAAGCTAATACTTCAAAGGAAAAAAGGGGAAAAAAAAAATAAACACTTACCTATTTCATTGATTTCATCAATAATAGAAGAGTTGCTCATATACTGATCAGACTGCTCCTCTACTGTTGTTTCATTTCTTAGTGAATGTTCATCATAAAACGATTGTTCTTCCACTTCCATTGAGGACTCTTGTTCCATTGATGATGATTGCTTATGATCTACTTTCGGTGTTTCCTTGAAAGTTGGTGATGGTTTTTCATCTATTGATACTGATAATGATTGTTGTTGTAGAGGTGATGATTGCTGAGGTATAAAACTTGCAGGTTTTTGATCCACAGCCCTTTTTCTAATTAAACACTCATATTTTTCAACAGGGACGCAGAGATAACATTCCCTACCTTAAATAATAATAATAATAATAATGACAACACATATGTAAATTGTGTAAGATATTGTAATAAATAAATCCAAAAATATTTTTATTAGTCAGAAATACAAATACTATATGTTAATTATAAATTTTATTTTAGCTAATAGCAATTAAAAAACTAGTATGTTGAGCCGATCATAAAACTTTCTTCTATATCAATTCTATAAAACAGCATGACTTACAGTTCAAATGTACAAAAGTTTAGCCATAACTTCTCACAAAAAAGATTTTACAAATGAACTTTGGTGCAATTTTAATCACCAGATGCTGAGATGAAGAATGTTAAAAATCACAATAGCAGCTCCCTCTGTCGACTGATATACACCTAAATTAAGCCAGCATTTGCTTTCATAATGATTATCTCACATGTCAAGTTTCAAGCAGTTATATCAGGGCAGCCAGGTTTCGACAAGGCAAAAAAAAAAGCCAGCTTTTATAATTTTTTTTTTTTTTTTTCCCCATTTTTTTTTTTTTGAAAATTTTTTAAAGTGAGAGTTTTTTTAGAGCTTTAATATAATTAAATTATATTCTAATAAAAAATTAAATGAAATGAGAGTGGAACTATTCAATGAAGAGAATTCTAGGCAAATAGAGGAAAACAAAACCACACTCTTTATTAGAAAAAAATTGATTCGGTTTGATACAATTTAAATTATTAATAAATATTTCTTATTCAATAAAAAGGCCAAAGGAAATTAAATTTACCAATTACTTGGCTCAGTTTTTAATAAAAATACACTTTGAATAACTGTTCTGCTTTTTCAGCATCTAAACTACTAATTAGTTTGTTCTTAACAAAGCAATTGTGTAGAAAAATATCCTTTGAGTTGAAGTTGGAGGGCAGCTCTACAATTTAACAAAATACTATATTTTACTGCATATAATCACAGGTCAGTTAAATAAGTTTTATACCAGAAATTTTAATTAACAGGGAAGACTATTTTTAAACGAGGTTTTGTTTTGTACAATATAGCCTTGTCTGTAAATTAAATGTTTTGGTATAAAACTGCTTTATCTGACCTGAGAACTAACTATAAGTAGGAAAATTGAAAAAAAAAAAAAATATATATATATATATATATATATATATATTTATTTATAAAACTTTAGATATTTAATATCTTAACTTCTGCAAGACTACCTTTTGGTTTTCTGGAAATTGTTTGATAACTCCTTCAGAACTTAATTTTTCACTGATTCAAATAGCTTTCAAACTGAAAAGAAATAGCATTTCTCAGTCTTTATTCCCAACTTCCACACTTTTTTTAAAGAGGGTTGATTTTATTTGTTTCTAGATCAGTAACCAATGTGATGCTTACATCAATTGAATTATGGGAAATGTGTAAAAAGCCAAAATTAATTTCCCTGTCTTTCCATGTAAATGTAAGAAGAAACAAGAACAAAAATATATATTAATATTTAAGTAGTATATTATGATTACGGAAATATTTAATTAAAGAGAATACTTAATGCTTTAAATATAAAAATGATAACTGTGCAAATTAACAACTTTTATGCCCCTCCCCCATGGATAAATAACTTTATTTATGTTCATAGTATAATAATACAGCTATATGATAGTAAAAATTATTATAATGACAATGAGAAATGTTCTTATATACAAAAATGTTTTCATCACACTGTTTACTTATTAAATGCTATAATAACAAAAATTTTAGAATTATTTTAAATTTTATAAAAGAATTAGAGATGGAACGAAGCTTCGGCAAGGCCGAAGCTTCGGCCACTTTGCCGAAGCTTCGGCCTGGCCGAATAATGAGCGTGATTCGGCTGATTCGGCCTATAA
This sequence comes from Salticus scenicus, assembly GCA_963930645.1. Taxonomy (NCBI): domain Eukaryota; kingdom Metazoa; phylum Arthropoda; class Arachnida; order Araneae; family Salticidae; genus Salticus; species Salticus scenicus. Next base: position 114,945,519 of record OZ005657.1, read on the forward strand.
CAATTTATGTTATGAATATTCTTTTAACAATTATTATTATATAAAATATTGTCATTTAAGTTATGCACAATGGTACCTTATAATAAAACATAGTAGAAATTTATGTTTAATTTAAAAGTTTGTGTGCATTGACCCTTTGGAACCATAAATCATAGAACAATTAATAATATATTCTATTTAAATTGGAAGTTGCTAAGAAATAAGTTATATTACATTATATTTAGTTAACTATTTAATTATACGAACAACTTTAGTTGCTTTAAAATGAAGCTATTAAAATATTGCATGAAACATTCTTTAAATATTTCTAGCTTTGAAACTTAGTCATAGTCATACGTATAGTTAATAATCAAAATTAACAATATAGTCAATAATCAAGATTAACAATAACCTAGGATTATAAAACATGCAGAGAATTGTTGAAAAATAAATAAAAGCTGAATTATTATTTTTTATAAACTAGAATATGAGGAGGGTGCCTATCAGTTGCACATCCCCCCTAGATCTAAATTCTAAATATTTATTCCAGATAATTAAAGTTATAAAATTTATTCTAGATTATTTATTATCAATCGATAAAATGTTTTCTAGGTTAATAACTGACATACTGTAAATTGTTTTTTGTTTATTTTCATCATATTACATACAAGGTTTAATTAACCTTACTTCATTTTATCATTTATCGCACAATTTTAAATTATGATGCAAAAAAAAAATCAATGTTTTTGCATTTTTAGGAAGCATTCTATTCCTTTTTTCCTCATACACATTTTCAGCTTCAGAAAATAACCTTTCACTATATATACTGCTACCTGGAGCAGATAAATAGCGTTTGGCCGAATCAGAAAATATTTTTTTATTCTCTCTCCATATCCACCAATTCCAACAGACAATGTGTTCTATTTAAAAGCGGATTGTTTATATATACTTCCAGCTCTTTAGCCGATGAATTTTCAAAATGTTCTGTGAGTAATTTATTGTTTATGACTTCTGCAAAACAATCCCACAATGATGCCGGAGCTTCGGCCGAAGCTTCGGCGATTAGTTGGCCGAAGCTTCGGTATTCGGCGCTTCGGCCAAACTGTGCTTCGTGCCATCACTAAAAAGAATTACATTTATTTGCCTTTTTTTTTTAACAAAAGATGACATTAATAACATATAGCATATGTGTTAAATGCATAGTAAGATACTTAAGGGAAAAAAGCCATTAAAGACCAGCTTTTATTAAAAAAGGCCAGTCTTTTTTAATAAAAGCCGGCCGGTCTGGTCTTTTTTAATAAAGGCCAGCCTTTTGCAGCCCTGAGTTATATGCATAGACAAGCACTAAGATTTAAGATTCCTATCCATAGAGGGGAAGGGGGGCAGATGATGGCACCACAGGTACCACCAAGCGGGAGTCCAGAATCTTGTAGATTCTGAAATGGTGATAGGACCCATAGATGCCATCGAGCAGAAGTTTAATACAGTCAAATTTTTCAAGGGCACAAACCGACATGTAGAAACTGATGTTGTTAACTTCTATGTTTATCACATGGCTAAATCTTAACATCTATTGGTACAAAATTGCACTGAACTGCATACGTAAAATGTGAGAAGCTATATGTTGATTAATTTTTTTCTTTGCATGTTAACCAGTTGGTGGTGCTGTTATAGAGAATGATACATGAGAAAGAGTTCTATAATGGTCACAATATACTTTTTTTTTTCCCCAAAAAAAAAATTTTAATTATTTATTTATTCCTTTAGTCATGTCTAAAACATTCCTGCTTAAAATTATTAATTTATTATTACAGATTTACAAACTGCTAAAAACTTATATATGTATATATATATTTTTTTTTTTCTATCAAATCTATTTATTTAGATGGTTCTGAAAGGTCCAGAGAATGATTTGACCATTCTGAGAAATTTAAAAAGTTTCTGTTTGTATATATGTCTGACTTTCGAAAGTCTGTATATATGGATAATTAACAATAATTATTTAACATAATTTAAAACAAAATAATTACACATAAGAAAATACTTCTATCTCTTTATAAGTTCTAAAATCTAATAAAACAAATTTATTATGAACACTGACACTTATATCATGGATGGTGAAAGATTGAGAATTGCAGAGCTTTATTGTATTGTATAATGGCCGATCACTAGTTTTAAGGGGGGGGGGAGAATATAATTATAAATATGAGAAATATTGAGCAATTCAACCTTTTTAAAGATTCTAGAATCCGCTAAAGAAAGTTTAATATGCATATTGATTTTTATGTTGGAGATGGAGAAAGATTGGAAATTGCATGATTTTGATGGCCTGTTTAATCGCTGATCGTTAGTTTGAAGGGAGGGAGACAGAAAAAATTTATGAAAAGCAGAAATCTGCCATTCAGCAGAAAAGTGGCATCCCTGAAATATATTTTAAAAAAGAGAGAGAGAGAAAGAGAGAAGAAGAAAGAAAGAAAAGAAAATGGAGGCATAAATTAAAAAAAATTCTAAACATAAGAAAAAGCAATACTAAATAAATAAAAATTTAATTAAAATATTTATAAATATTGAAATGCCAATTTACCTTGTAACTATATGCCTTGGCAGAATGCAGATATGTTATGCATTCTTTACAGAATGCCCTAAAAAGACATACAATACATTTAAAACACTTAATTATTTATAATAGATACTAATAATTTAACAATTATTTTATTACATATGAAATTGCTATTCAACTAGAATGAAATTTCCTTAATTTTAAAAGTTTTCCAAGTGCATTTTAAAAAAATTCCGTTATCTGCACAATAAATAAAACAAACCACTGAATAAATGATCAATGCCAAAAAACACTCTTTTGAACTTTGAAGACCTTAAAATGTGTATATCAGGTGAAAACTCATTATCAAAAATTTTGACTGATTACAATACTTCTATTACCTACAATAGTCAGATGAAAGAAGTAAATAAGAAGTTTAATAACATATTTTAGTTCTCTAAACACATGTTATCTTTATTAATATAGAAATTCTGTTTTATCTGAATGATATGAAGGATAGCGATCAATTCAAGTGAAAGAAAATATAAAGTTATCTGATCTCGTAAAATGTGAACCCTCAGTCTGACTTTTTATATATGTCATATTTTTGTGACTAAGAACCAAAGTACACAATCATCTTCTCATCTGATTTTTGTGAAGGGTTTATGTACAAACAACTACTACAACAAATTTTTATGCTTGTAATTTATGTAATTTAAGCTAAGACCTTTTATTTACAAAAATTATACAGCTTAATCCAAACTGAACCAAAAAACTTATTGGTTGACTTAAACCCTACTCACAGAAAAAAGTTAGAATCATTGTAAGCTGCAGGTCGATGAGTCACTCTGGCTCTGATTCATTCTATGATAAAAATTTTGACTAATCAATGAAAATCTAATGACGTTAAAACCTTAAAAATATTTTCTTTATGATTAGAATTTTCCAGCCGACGCCTATGTTTAGTTTATTATAATTATACCAGATATGATGTGTACGTGCATCTGTTACAATATGACGTAATACCTGTGAAGTGATGTAACGAAGTGTGCACACTCTTGTGTGCTACATCCTCTGTGTTCGAGTCTCAGTGTATGAGTACATACCAGAGTGTAAACAGGGATCCTCAAGCGAGATCCCATTTTGAGTTTGTGTTTTAAAATAAGTTAAAGTCTACAGTCCACTGATGATTAATTTTGCCTCCATATTATGGAACCACACAAGTGAAATGCAACATGATGGATGAATATGTACAAATGAGCAAACAGTCAAACCTCGTTAACGTGAATCTCAAAGGGGATAAAAAATTTGTTCATGTTATCAATATTACTGTAAAAAATATATCCTATTTGCTACCAGAAATTCTCTGTAATTTGAGAAAATATGTTCTGACAACGTAATTTTTTTGTAAATTACGCGTATTTTCTCAAATTACTGAGAATGTCTGGCAGCAAATAGGACATATATTTTACAGTGTAGTTCATCCTATCAGTAACTAATCTTCATTTTGATGGGGACTGTGGAAGCAGTTCATGTTTAAAGTAATTCACATTAACGAGGTTTGACTGTATATATAAGTTATTTAAATAATTAAAGAACAAAACACTGTTAACTCAGATGTGCATACTCTCTCTCTCTCCCAAAACACTTTCTCCTCGTCACATCGGCATCAGAAGTAGGGTGGGCTGGTATGACAAGGCCTTGGTTGTATGACAGGCCCATTTTAATATTGTCAATTTTTTTAAAGGGTCTGTTTCTGCAACCAAATCTTTCTTAGATAAATCCCTGACAAAGAATGTGTGCTATTTCTTAATAAGCTACGAAGCAGTAAGCAACAGCTAGAAAAATCATAATGAGAGGTGGAAAATCATAATGTTATGGTTACCAACCATTTTTTCTTTATGTGCTTTATGAGCAATTACTTAAAATTTGTATTTTTTTTTTAGGTTCTTCAGAAGAAAGAAGAAAGGATGAAAAATGATAGTTTATTTCATAATGTTCTACAACACTCCAATTTTAAATACAAAACAAGTGTGTGTGCTATAAAAAAAGGTAAAATTATTAACAGTCTACAGAAACACATAGCAGGGTTGCCACTCAAACAGGAGAATGAAATTCCGTGACTTTTTCAGGTGTTTTCTAAGAAAATTCCAATCTAATCGTATATTGAGCATTAGGTGTGTTGAAGACAAAATAATTATAGTACTACTTGAAAACAAAAAATGCATGACAAAAGTTACATATAGTGATAGGATAGCATCTGTTACTGATAAGCAAGATATGAATTTCTTTCACAAGCAGAAAGGAAGGCTGCGGGTGTTTAAAAAAATGGCGAAAGCTAAGGAAAAAAAAAAAAAAAAAGACCCTACGTCGGCAGAAAAATTGTTTTTTCTTTAGCAATCATCGTGTGAAATTCCCTGACTTTCATGTTCAGTTTCCAAATTCCCCGATTATTCCAGGTTGTCCAGGTAGTGTGGCAACCCCGACATAGCCCTTATAATTCTTTTTTTAATTAAGACAGCTAAATTCTAGTTTTAGACGAAGTTGTGGCATGTATCTCAATTTTTCTCCTCTACCTACCTATCTAAAAACACATTTTTTCAGCTTTGTTTTTTATCTTTGTCAGATAGCTCTTTTCTATTTGTCATGTCTGATGATATGATGTTTTACACATGAACTGTTGTAATCAAGCACAAAAGCAGACAGTATGCATTTTTAATAAAAAAACAACTATCTACTTTTGAACACCCAATAAAATAAAATTCTGTATGGGATAAAGAATATAACAGTGTTTGATGGCACTATCTGTAGAGTGAAGAAACTTAAACTATGGCTCAGGTAAACAGCCAACAGATAATGTGCACCTTGTGCATTTTCACCTTTTTTATCAGATAATCTACAGATAACACGCTGAGAATTCAGGGTGGCTGCAGAAATTCAAAAAAAAAAAAAAAAATCCCTGATTTTTCATGATTTCCATGACTAATTTCGACAAATTTCCGTTACTTATTATATACATTCCACAATTTTGTGTATATCACACTCTTGTGTAGCATGCTCGCTAAACCACTGCAATTCAAAAAACTATACTAATGCGCAAAAATATCTCAAATTTTTTTTTCTTTCTTTCTTTGTTCACTTGCAAAAAGGAAAATAAAATGACAATGAAATTATGAATGAAATGAAATTAACAAAATCATAAAAATATGACTCGTTTTAATTGCATAACATATTAACATCAAGACAATAAAATTATTCCTCAAGTTGTTGCACTTTTTTTTTATGTCAATTTGGTAAGATTCAACAAGAAAGCAGCCAGTCCTGTGCAATCATGGTTAAGATAACACCTGTTTGGCAATCTTTCAGTCATGCTTGCTGGACAAAAATGAAAATTTCCATGATTTTGGGGTGTTTTTACAAAATTTACTGATTTTTCCAGATTGATAAAGTACCCTTATTTTTCCATGATTTCCCTGTTTTCCCAGATTGTTGCCACCCTGGAATTACACTAAAAGTCCCTGTGAATTGTATTCACTTTAGCTAAACTTTAATAACATAATAGTTAAATAAAACTGCAACAATGTATAGTTACACAATTTTAAAAAAGGGAATAAAACAGAGTAGGGAGGGGGGAGAATTATAACATATGTGTGTATTTAAGTATATATTTAAATAAACACCAGAGAAAAATATTTACTTTATACACGAGTAAAATATTTACTTTTCCTATCAGGAAAAGTAAATATTTTTCTCTTCCGATAAAGTGAAATAAATAATAAAAATATAATTATGAAATTTATCACTTGCAGGTCTTTATGCTACAATATAGCAGTATTATATTATATTATGCAGTATGGCTGAAAAATAATATGATGCATTCAATTTAGGTATCATACAAATTATTTTATATCTCTGGTAAGACAGGTGACACGCAAGCGCGCCCCATCATCGACTGACCCAGATACGAGGGTATCCATGCAGTCCTATATCTCTGGTAAAGACACCGGTGTTCGTCACCCCTAAGATTTGCACCAGTGTTCGTCACCCTCACAAAAGGCATATTAAAATAAGTGTTTAATAACATATATGAATTTGAATCCATTTGAATTCCTTAGAATTGGAGAATCTAGCTCGAGCGGATTTAAATTCATAATTAACTGTTGTTTAAACATATCTTTTGTGAGAGTGACAAAAACGGGTTCAAATCTTAGGGGTTACGAACACTGGGGTCTTTACCTTATATATTATTACAATAATTTTTTGTACATTAACTTACATAAGTTTTTCCTACTGGTTTAGCATTTATTCTGTCAACATCTTTCTTACATTTTCGACAAACCTGGCCAGAAACAGTGGATGTGGTTGGACTAATTCTGTATTTCTTTGACAACAGCCTATACAAAAATCTAAAAAAAAAAAAAAAAAATCATGAAAAAAAAAAAAAATTATATTTCTATATTAATAAAATCAGACTTTTGTCTGTAAATTTGTCAGAATGAAAAAATTTTGTGATATCTTCACGTTTCAAATACCATGAAAGCAGAAAATGACTTCAGAAAATTTTGCCTGAGTGTATGTGTATCATCGTGTCTGTACGTCACTATTTTTGTCTGGGTATCACTCGAGAATGGCTTGACAGAATTCAACTGCGCTTGGCAGGAATTTAGGTCTTTACCCAACTTAAAATTATATTTATCAACTTTTTTTTTTTTTTTTAAGCGGAAGGCCCGGGTTCGATTCCCGCCTCTGGTATTTTTCACAAAGTTGGTATAAAATTCAGCCTTCCACTCCAATTATCTAAATGAATTAAGGTTGATGAATAAAGTTTTTCTAATTTGGAATTTCGTGGTCTATTGGAGTTGTGCCACAATTAATATTGTCACTTGATATAGCTGTGTTTACAGACTCGGTGACCTTGCCAATGATTATTATGCGAGAAATGCCTAGCTGGTTATCACCCAGGGTAGCTCTGTGGTAGAGCATCCGCACGTTTAGCTGAAGGCCCGGGTTCGATTCCCGGCTCTGGTATTTTTCACATAGTTGGTATAAAATTCAGACTTCCACTCCAATTATCTAAATGAATTAAGGTTGATGAATAAAGTTTTTCTAATTTATATTTATCAACTTTTCAGAAATCCCCCCCCACCCCGTTCCCCCCTTGGGGGCAAAAGACAAAAACTCGTTTGTCTGGGTATCACTTGAAAACGGACATATGGAATTCAACTGCGCTTGGCAGAAATTTAGGTCTTTTCCCAACTTAAAATTATATCTATCAACTTTTCGGAATTCACCCCCCCCCCCCCCCTGGGAAGCAAAAGACAAAAACATGTTTGTCCGGGTATCACTTGAGAACGGACAGATGGAATTCAACAGCGCTTGGCAGGAATTTAGGTCTTAGGAGGCTAGATATGAGTACAAATAAAACATTATCTGCGATTTAGGAATTTTCAATTTTTAAGGGAAGGGGGAAAATGGAATTTTGGCGGGAAATTAAAAAAATTCCTGATTTGAGTAGAACTCTACCAAATATGGAACAAAGATGTTAAGGCTATGTGACTTTCTTAGGATATTTCCTAAAACACATTTTTAATTTTTTTTGTTGTTTGTGTGGGGGGGGGGAGGGGTTACGAGGGGGCAAAATCAGGACACCCCTTTTAGCGCTAAATTTGTCCTGAGAAATCTATGGAAGGTGCAGGAAAAATTTTGGTGCTTGGATTGTTTATATGTATTCTACATCTAAAGTAATGGGATTTATCAAAATTACCCCCGTTCCCCCCTTGGGGGGACAGAAGGCAAAAACAACTTTGTAAGCATAACTTGGTTCCAAATTACTTCACAGTGAAGAAATTGCACATGGGAAGACTAGATATGAGTGCAAATAATAATATATCTGCAAATTAGGAATTTTCAATTTTTAAGGAAAAGAAGGGGAAAAATCGATTTTTGGTGGGAAATTTCGCAAATTCCGGATTTTTGAGTAGAACTCTACCAAAAATGGAACAAAGATGTTGAAAAATGCTATGCAATTCTTTAGGATATTTCCTAAAACACATTTTGTGATCTGCCATTTTTTTTTCTTTCTTTGGGGGGGGATCTTTACCCAACTTAAAATGATATCTGTCAACTTTTCAGAAATTACCCCTCCCTGTTCTCCCCTGCGGGACAAAAGACAAAAACACGTTTGTCCAGGTATCACTTGAGAACAGCTGGACGGAATTCAACGGTGCTTCGCAGGAATTTAGGTCTTTACCCAACTTAAAATTATATCTATCAAGTTTTCCGAAATCCCCCCCTCCCATTCACCCCTGCGGGAGCAAAAGACAAAAACGCGTTTGTAAGCATAACTTGGCTCCTAATTACTTCACAATAAAGAAATTCCACATGGGGAGACTAGACATGAGTACAAATAAAATATTATTTGCAATGTAGGAATTTTCGATTTTTAAGGGAAGGAAGGGGGAAAATAGATTTTTGGCGGGAAATTTCGAAAATTCCTGATTTGTGTAGAACTCTACCAAAAATGGAACAAAGATGTTGAAAAAAGGCTATACGACTTTCTTAGGATATTTCCTAAAACACATTTTTGATTTTTTGTGATCTGCCATTTTTTTTCTTTTTTTGGGGGGGGTGGGGGAGAGATGTGTTAAAAAGGGCAAATTCAAGACACCCTTTTAGAACTAAATTTGTCTTGGGAAATTTATGAGAGCTGCAGTCACGAAGTTTGGTGCTTGGATTGTTTACATGCATCTGGTACCTAAAGGAACGGGATTTATCGAAATACCTCCTTCTCCCCAGGGGGACAGGAAGCAAAAAAAGTTTGTAAGCATAACTTGGCCCCAAATTACTTCATGGTGAAGAAATTGCACATGATGAGTCTAGACTTGATTATAAATAGAACATTATGTACGATTTTGGAATTTTTGATTCTTAAAGGAGAGAGGGGAAAAATTGTTTTTTGGGAGGGGGAGGGGGTAATTTCAGTAATTCCAGATTTTTTAGTAGAGCTTTACTAAAGATGTTACAAAGGTATTGAAAATAGCCATGTGTCTAGAATATTTCTAAAAACACATTTTCGTTTTTTTTTTTTTTTTTTTTTTTTTTTTTTGGGGGGGGGGGGTTGCTTATATATATCCGACACTTATTGCAACAGGATTTTACGAAATTTGCCCCCTTACCCCCTTGGGGTCGGGGGGCAATAAACACGCATAAAAACATGTTATCCTGTTTGAATTCACCTTACATTATCTTAAAATGATGAATTTTGGTGTGTGGATGTTGATTAGGTGTACGCATTATGTACTTTGGTGAGATTTCGCAAAACTTCTAACTTAGCCGCTGGGGAAGGGGAAGTATGAAGCGGGTAAGTTGCTGCCAAAGGCGGTGTAGACCCGGACTCTTCACGTTGCGAGCAGGAAAAACCTCTACGGAACACAGAGGAAACTTTAACTTAGTTTATTAATAATGATATGGAATTAAAATATTGCAGCCAAAAACATCATAAATATCTACATTAAACCCAGCCCCAGTATTTATCAAATGATCAGAAACGACAAAGACCTCATGCATCCTTCAGAAACAGCTGGTATTTACAAGATTCCTCTTACTGACGATAAAAATAATCACAGGTGTTACATCGGCAAAGCCAAAAGAAAAATAAAAGCGCAAATCAAGGAGCACAGTCACGACATCGCCATGAATAAGACCCACCACTGCACTTACTAAGGTAAACAAGGAAGAAAATACAAACATACAATTTGGAAACATAAAAAAACTCGCAAGTTACAATAATCACAGGTAAGCCGCGTATTATGAAGCAATAGAAATTATTAATTTTCTGAATTCATGTAATGGTAATGATGCGGCCGGGCTAGACAAACGGTGTCATGTACTTTTGAGCAGGGGAGGCCAGAAGAAACAGCACAGTTGTTGAAACTTCCAGCACCGTGAGTAGCCGTTGAGAAAGCTGGGGGACCCCTGTGAAAACATTCTGGCCATGCCGTGGAATTGTGGAAAAGGTTGTTCTTTTTTATGTTTTAATATGTTTAATACTACAATTATTTTAACTTTTAAACAATATCATACTCAGGGTTGGGTTTCTTCCGGAAGAAACTAGTTTCTTCCAGGACAGTGGAAGAAACTGGAAAAAACCGGAAGAAACTGGAAGAAATGGAAGAAACTAACCAGAAGACAAAACAGATGTTCGAAATTAAAATTTATGAACTATATAAACTCAAAGCATTAATATAATGTCAAATCTAAACTATAATCCAATTAATATTAAAAATATTGTTAGGAAAATAAGTTATTTTATAACAAACACTAAATATATATAGGTGATTTGTTTTTACTTTTCAATGCTGATATTTTTAGAACTTTTTGCATATATACTATCTCATATTAGTATACATTCAGACAGTACAAGTGATAATAATTACGGAATTAACCATAATATTTTCACTTTTTTTTTTAAAGGATACAATTTTTTGTATAAACTCGAAGCTGGTAAACTGTATCAATAAGTAATATACCTACTTTTAAACTCTCCTGCAAGTTCTCTAGGATTAAAAAAATAAGCATAGTTTGTATTTATCTATTTTAAGTTGAAAAATAAAGTGCAGTATTGAACTACTCTAAAAAACATTTCATTTGTTTTACAGTTTTTAACTCCCTCTAACTCTCAAAAATTTTGTCTAGAGGTTATGCGGATTATAGGAATTTGTAGATTAGAGATCATTGCCTTTGTTTACAGTTTTCTTTTGCAGATACAGTCAGTTATTATTAATTCATGAGAATAGACATCAGAATTGAAAGACGATTTCTAATAAATTTTAGAATGAAATGAAGTATTTCTTCAATATTAATAAAACTAATCGATCACATTCATATATGATAAATAATTTCAGCATATTCAAATAATAGGTACCTATAAAATGTAAACAAACATATTTAAAAAATATGAAACTAAATATTTTTGAAAGTTCGGAAATAATATTCATCACTGATTAATTTTGATAAACATTGATGTAATAGTGATTTGTTTTAAGCACTAGTCTGTATGAATTGCAGGATAATAAATACAAGAATGTTCCCCCCCCCCCCTTTCTCAAGTTGAGTTTCAAAGCAAGGATTAAGCTAAAAATTTGATTAAAAAAAAGTAAAAATGTGAGAAATGTGAATTTATTTGAAATATGAGATGTAAATTTCTTTTTCACTGTACTGTATTAGGAAAATGAAGTTTTTGATGACATTTTGTAATACAGTAATTATTTAATACTGGCTCTTTTAATTAACTGAATGTTTGTTAAGAGCTGTTTTATCAGAAAGTATAAGCAAGTGATACAAACTATTATTTATTACCAGTTAAAGAAATAAAATTGTCTAAATAATAAATTATAAAACTATACGCTTTTTAAATTGAAATTGATTTTTTTACTGGATTTTGAGTATTTTCGAACGTGATTATCAGATACTGAAGATCACTTCGGTAAAAATCTCATAATTATTAATTAAATATGTAATTAAATTTTTAAAGGTATAATTAAAGTTACTTAAAGTTGTTTATAAGACAAATGCATCCATTGTATCTTACAAATCTGCAATTTATAGGATAAATTTTTAAGAAAAACGGTTTCTTCCATTTCGTCCACTTGGAAGAAACCTATTTCTTCCGGCCGGTTTTTTCCACCTTGGAAGAAACTTGCCAACCCTGATCATACTTATACCATATGATAATAACCTTGAGACCCCACATCTTCTATTGGACAGTTTTATTTTTCAAAAAAAAAAAAATAATAATAATAATAATAATAATTTCACTGGGGACTCCATAACACAAGTATAGTTGACCTTCTAATGCTGCGATCCATCAGAGGCGATTGTGATTCAAAGATAAAAAGTCGAATGATATTCATATAATCTAGACCAAACACCCTCAATCTTTTTTAATCTTGTATCAGCCAATCAATAAATACAGTACACTCAAAAATCCGCACATCTTAAAACGAAGTGTTTTGCGGATTTCTGAATTCTGCAGATTTTAGAGTAATTTCTTTTATTTACATCTAAGAACCGCATTTAAGTAGAAAATCTTTAAGAAACAATTTATCAGGGTTCCCACTCAATTTCAAAAATAAAATTCCCTGACTTTTCCAGGTTTTCCAGGTCTATTTTTAGAAAATTCCAGTCACAATATTTGGTTCGCAACATAAATAATATTATAGTTTAAAAAAATTAAAGAGCACGCTTTTATAGAAATGTGAACTAAAAAGCACAAAATATCTATCTTAGTATTAAAGTGCAGGGTAAGAGAAAATCGTGTGAGTGACACACCATAATATTTACATACATTTAAATCTTTAATTAAAATAATTTAGAATTAAACAAAAAGCATTTTTTAAAAATCTCCCCGGACTGGGATCGAACGCTAGACCTATACTTTCGTAACGCGAAGCTATACCTCGACGCCACGGCGTTCACGTAGGGAAAGTCCTTTTTTTACAATATAGATTTTTTGTTTGCTCCCAGAGCGGTTGCAAACATACAAACATACATACAAACATACATACAGGTGAAGCTAATAAAAGCGTATTAAAAATAGCTCACGACATAAAACAAAACATAGCTCGTAACATAAAAGACAACATAGTAACGTGACTTGTGATATAAATTAAATGCTCAGAAAGCCTTTTTCACGTTTATATCATCATTTTTCCAGATTTTTGAGCAATTCTTATAATTTTCCCTGGTATTTTCCTGACTTTTTTCAGTAATTTCAAATTCCCTGACTTTTCCAAGTTTTCCCTGTTCTCCCTGACCCGTGGGAACCCTGATTTATTTGTTATACATACAATGCTGAAATAAAGTGTGCCTAATAAAAGTACAAATATTTCATTAAATTTTAATTTAAGGAGCAATTTTTATACATCATATTATAGTTACAAATTATTTAGATTTTTGAAAAGTCTGATCAATAGTAGTTTAAGTAAGAATATTCATACATATTTATTTTTCTACAACCTGCAAAAAAGTCAGCAATTCTTGGTCAATCACATAAGTTTGTGCTATGAGAAAGTTTGAATATTTATTTTATGTGAGAAAATCTTTCATGAAACTGTGTTTCTCCTTCTTCCTCTAAATTAATATAATTTATTTTTTGATAATTACCTATACATAATTACACTTATCATTTTCTTCTCTGTAATATGCTGAGTGATTGGTGATTCATCAGCACCAGTTAATAATTGATTTATCTCTTAATACAGTTGAAGTTTTGCAATCCACTAATCAACAAATCAGTTGTGACAATGCTTGTTTACATTGCAAATGATATGCGGATTTTAGAGAATTGCAGATTTTAGGATTGCGGATTTTTGAGAGTTGACTGTATTAATATCTATACAATTAAATGTCATCTTGCAGAAAAGGTTTGCATGAATGATACCTGTCACAGAAAGCATAAAAATATTCTGCCACAGGGAGGTTTATATAGCATGCTTCTTATTGAAAATTACATTTGTATTTGTGTAAAAGCACTTATAATAAAAATATTTGGATATTTCATGGTCTGTGAAAGGTATTTCTTTAAGCATATTTTATCTGTTTGCTTAGAGTTGCTCTGTTTTTCCCATAATGGAAAGAACATCGTTAAAACTGTCTCAGAAAAAATACTATTTCATCTACTTTTGTCCACTATTAATTATTTGCGAGTTATAAATTTTTTAATTACCCTTGTTTCCATATACATAAAACAATTCTTTATTAATATGCATGTATAACCATTTTAAATACTGGAAAAGACATAAAATCAGCAAAATTTACAATAAACAATAAATCTGAATTATTCTGTTGGTGAATTCAAAAGTGATATTTTATAGTTTTTATTTTAATCCTCCACTGCTTTCAATTGCATTATCATTTCTTCTCTCATAGTCATTAATATCTTTTAAGAATTTGTTATTAAGCATTATAGAATTGAATGGGTCACATTTCTTTCATGCAGTTTTTCTTACCTTTCAAACATACATACTATGTAAGGGAAGTATTGTAATCTTAACATAACGAAAATTTAACTTTAATATATAGGTATGTTTAGTGCTGCACCAAGTAGTTGTAAGAAAGAATTGATGCATATATGAGGAAATTTACACAACTTGGGAGGGAAAAAACCCAAAAATTTTAGTTAAATGGCAAACAGCATGCTTTCCTGTAGAACTTTTGTAGTGTAGATACATAATTAGGTTCATTACTATATTTTGATACTTTCAGTGGAGTGGATTATTAAAAGCATAACTCGTAACTTTATTCTTAAAATCTTTCTTAGATGCAAAATTATCCTCAGATAATTCTTAGATACAAAACTTCCTATGCATTAAGAATTAAGCAGTGTTTCTGTTGCGGTAGCATTTTTCGCAAAATGCTATGAGACTTATCCAAAATGCGAAAATGAAATAACATGTTTTCGCTTTTTTGCTAAAGCATCTTACTAAAGACAAATTGAAAAAAAAAAAAAAATCTCCGAAAATATTATAACAAATCTGTCAGGGGAAAAAAATTGCAACATTGATCAAGAAAAATCCATTGTTTCATGCATATAAGGAAAATCAAATACCGAACTATGCATAAGAATCACATACAGGAAATCAATTTGTAAATAAGCATGAGGCATTTGTAAAGTGGTCTAATATGAAAGAAAGAAAAATTATAAACCAAAAAGCTTTCAATAGTAATAAACAAATTTCACTTATATTACTTTTCTTTTTAATTTTTGTAAGTTATGTTTTTATTTTCAGATGTACAGTATAAGCTTAATGTAGTTTTACGTGCCATAGTGATAATTATATCTCCAGAAAAATAATATACTTTGAATATAAGATGTTCATATTGCTTTAAAAAAGTTTACAAAATAAAGTAATAATCTAAAAATTTTAATATTTTTCATGTCTGCCAATAAATGTGTTAAAATATATGCTTGTACTATATTCAAATTGATCTGGTTACAGTGGTAAGTTTAATTATTAATTACTTTTTTGTTTTTTATTTCAAATTAAAAAAAAAAATTATCTTCTGTGTATAACTCTTTAAAGACCTGATTAAAAACTTTTAAGTTTAATTTACAAATGAAAGTCAAACATGTCGAGGCGTTTAGAATAATGTGTGAACTGATATTCATCTTTTTCTACTGTTTCTGGCATTTTCGCATTTTGCTAAAGCTTTTTTTTTTTTCAGATTTTAGCTTTTTTGCTAAAGAAAATTTTTATTCAGCTTAAACCCTGGAATTAAGACATATGAAATGAGAACTAGAACATTAAATATTTTATAATTTCAAACATGATAGGATTCATTAATCTTCAGACTGTAGAAATGTAAAATGATAGGTGTTTTTAGGCTTTAATTGGCAAAACTACAAATTTGATTATTGAAATGTATTTTAAATGATCTTTTAGTGTATTTATCTTTTATATATACTGCAAAAACACCTTTACTCAGTTAAATGCCCCCCCCTTTTTTTACATTAATTTTATTTGTTCTTAAAATACCAAATAAATTCCTGTCGGTAGACTGTATCCAAATAGATGATAGTTTTTTACATTATTTTACCGTGTATATTTTTCTTTAGATTCCAAATCAGTCATTTTCTTACTGATTTGAAGGTGTCTTACTTTTACTTACACAAATGCATAAATAAAATTTTATTTTAATATTACACTGCATAAAAAAAGTAGACGGACACTTCTTTACAGTTTTTTAAAATCCCGTCTTTGTTTAATAGGAAATGCTAATTAAAATTCTTTAACATGCTTATACTTATCAATCTTCATATTTTTGACAGACAAATAAAATTATTCAATTATTTATAATTTTAATGTAGGGAAATGCAGAAAAGAGAAAAGATATACATTTGCACAATATATTTTTTAAAAAAAGTAGACGGACACTGGTCAAAAACTGCAATTATGTAAGTGGGTGTTTCTTGCGGAATACCAGTTTTGCATGTACATATACATCAGGCATTTTGCCAATTGCTAACGTGCTTGACAAGATGGTTTTACGTAGTTAAATTTCTTGGAGATGAATGCGCCATGCCATGAGAAATTCCTTTAACTGATTACCAGAAAGGACAGATTATAGCGCTGAAAAATGTTAATAAAGGAGTCAGAGAAATTAGTAGGCTACTTCTAATAAGCAAAAGTAGCATCAGCGATTTTCTACGTGCTCCTGAAGCCCATGGCATAAAGAAAAAGAGTGGCCGGCCAAAGAAACTTTCGCTTAGAGACCAAAGAAAAATTTTTACTGAGCCGAAAAAAACTGGATCATCAATTCCCAGAGTTTGGATAAGCACAGGAATTACTAACGTAACTTCTCAGACAATTTATAACTACATTAAGCACTCGAAGCTCTTTCAATATAAGAGAAAACATCATCCATGCTGGAAGGATCATCACATGACAGAACGCCTACAGTGGGCTCAAAACCATATGTCTTTGATTACAGAATGGATATCTGTAGTTTTTTCAGATGAGAAAAAAATTAATTTAGATGGCCCAGATGGATACCAATATTATTGGCACAGTTTGGAGAAAGAAGACGAAGTGTACTTTACTCGGCAAGTTGGTGATGGTGGTGTGATGGTACGCTAGCTGTTGGCTATGGTGGAAGGACAAATTTAGTGTTCCTAAGTTAGAAACAGACTCACAAAGATTATATTGAAACACTAAGCAGTGATCTTTTGCCATTTGCGTGTGATCTTGGAGGAGAAAACTCTATTTTCCAACAAGGTGGAGCGCCAATAGACACCGCTAACAACGTTAAAAAATGGTTTGATAAGAACAACTTCAATGTTTTACCCTGGCCAGCCAAGAGTCCGGATATGAATCCTGTAGAAAACGTTTGGGCTATACTTGTTCATAAAATTTATGATGGTGGACGCCAGTATGAATCAATTCACCAGCTCAAAGAAGCTCTTACAAACATTTGGGAAAGTTTCTGTCAAGAAAAGATTCAGATTCTCATTGATTCGATGCCTAACAGAGTATACGAACTTATTAAAGCAAATGGGAGATGAACCCCTTACAAAAAACGTTTTATTTTAGAGATACAATAGATGTGTCCGTCTACTTTTTTTTAAGAAAAATTACAGTGCAAATATACTTTTGTTTTCTGAATTTTTCCACTACATAATTCAAAAGGATTGAATCTATATCCAAAAAATAATAATATATGATGTTTCAAGAATATAATTATATTAGAAAAATGAACCTCATATCTCTAATTAAAGAAATAAACGGCTTTAAAGTATTACAAGTAAGTGTCCGTCTACTTTTTTTATGCAGTGTATAGATATAAAGGTTATTTTTTATAATGTTTTATTTGTGTATGATTTACAGATACAATTTTATATACTAAGTTTTTATAAAATGCTGCATATTACATATGTACAAGATAGTTATAATTAAATTCTTATAGCTAAAATGGACAAGCTCATATCATGAATTGTCTCTAAACCAAATTTAGTGGCAGCCCGTTTTAACTGCAGAAAGCTGTTATAGCGAAAATTTTAATTATAATGACTCTGTATTTATATTTTCATAATCATTTTGTTTAGTTATAAAATAAATATCTATCAATGACACATTTCTTTCAATAATGCATAAAAATAGTGAAATCCCTCAACTACTCGGCACTGACCGAATACTTAGCCTAAATTTGGCCGAGTATATACTAACTATACTTAGTGCAGCTCTAGGTGTATCTCTAAGTTTTGAAGTCCCCTGAGTTCAAAAATTTTTTTTTATGATGATGTATGTATGTGAGTGAACATGACAGCGTCTAATGGCCGTATATTGACCATTAACTTTAACTCTCGTTTCAACGCAAAAACTTTAAATCTGTCTAATGTCAGGGTGTAGCTTTCCAACAAAATTTGGCATATTGCTTCTGCCATCTAGCATGAATGATTACTTATTTTCAGCTAAAAAAAATATGAAAAAAACAATGCCATTAAATGGCAGAAGCATTGCGTGAAATTTTGCTGAAAGATTGCACTTGGCGGGGGATTTATAGATTATTTTAAATGTCTTTTTTATTAACATATCCTTTAAGTTTACTAACAAAACAATTCAAGTTGGTGGTAAGGAGTCCCCAGGCCCTCAGATGTTTAAAATGGTTCCTGCCAAGACTCGAGGGGTTCCTATGTAAAAACAAAGAAATTTTAAGAAATGAATATAGTAACAATGCTAGTGAATGAAACAGGGTTACTGCATGCCTTTATATGGAAGAACAGATTAAAATAAGTCTTATCATACTAAATTAAATTC
Source organism: Salticus scenicus (assembly GCA_963930645.1). NCBI lineage: Eukaryota > Metazoa > Arthropoda > Arachnida > Araneae > Salticidae > Salticus > Salticus scenicus. The sequence continues at coordinate 114,964,350 of OZ005657.1, forward strand.
TGTTTTGTGCAGAATTTTATATCTATTACTTAAGAATCAAAAATCGGCTTAGGGTTTTTTTTTTTTTTTTGTCAATTTAATTAGGATGGCTCTTAGTTATGCTTGGGGAAAATCTGTTTGATAGATTTTAAAAAAAAATTAATTATAACATAATTTTTCAGGATACTTTGTAGTGCAGAACTCATACCACTACTAATGAAACAAAGTTTTCTACTTCTTAAATCAATGATTGTATATCTAGAGAAATTTCACAAATACTGCCATGAATTCCACACCAGCATTCTGTTTCAAAATTTGCAAACAGGCAATCTTCTAATTTGAATCATGTTAGATTATAAATTGGGTGTTTATTCTACATTGAAGTATAAAAATAATTACTTTGAAAATTGCAAAATTTAAACTGATTTTTACGATAAACAGCTTATTAAGATTTTGAAAGGTAGTGAAAGTGCATAAAATAAAATTAAGGATATTATAATTAAAAAAAAAAAAAAAAAGATAATTTCCTAATAAATAGCTAAAATTTTACTATTTAATGCTATTTTAATATTAATATGCATTTTAAATGCCTTTTTAATATTATTTCAATACTTAAGTTTTAAGTTGCTCTCATTGAACATTTAATGATATCAATGTGAATATTCAATTGAGAATGGAGAAGTTTTTCTTTTATACAAACTATTTTTTTCCCCCCATACTGTTTGTTTTCTGATCCGAATCACAAACAAATAAGGGCAATTCTATTCTTGTAGTAGAATTATTCTTGTTTGCGACTCAAACTGAAGAATAAACAGCATGCAATAATAATGTGAAATTCATATTATCTTTTGAATTTGTTATAACATTAAATTTATCTAAATTAAAAGAGTAGTTTAAAATAATAGAGTTTAAAGGTATTTAAATTTTTATTTTAAACAATCTTTATACAAATACTTCTTATACTATTAAATTATTACCTTAATTATGATGGCTTTCAAGATTTTTTCTAAGAGGTGAAAAACTCATAAAATCGATTTTAACGTTGCCTCTTACAATGGCATCTTCTGAAAAAAACTCTTACAGAAATAAATGTATTTACTTGATGCATTTACCTTAACCTAATTTTCTGAGTAACTTTTGTATCTCTTTCATATTTTAGTTTCCCTGCAAGAATTAACTTACAAATCTCCTTTGTAAGTTAATCATATAACTGTTTTTGTAACAGATTAATTAAACACAATCGTAAACTTTAATAATTGCATTTTGAATCTAAAAGCAATTAAAGTTATACGTTCAAGCTACAGATGCAAGGCTGTATAATAAGTCTTTATTATTATTTCTCTCATTATAAAAATTCACAAAAAAAATATTTCTCGTTGAGGGAAAAAATTTCATTTATATATGATTCACAACTAATCATGAAATGTAAATTGTAAGATTAACCATATGTTAAATATAAGTGATTGGTTCTTAATTAAATTAAGATATATTAAAAATTATATTGTACATGCAAAAAAGGCTCAAATAATGTATATCCTATGTACATCCTACAAAGTATGATAAAATAGTTATAGGGGAAAAAATACAAATTTATTTAAGTGGAATAAATGATTGCTTAAAATAAAGTCTTTAAAAATGTAGAATGAAAATGTGAATAATTAATTAAATTTAAGTTATTTTGTATGAAATTGGAAGTTATTTTAAATTGTAAATATGAAAAAAAAAAAAAAAAAGTAAGTAAAAGAGAATTAAAATATTAAGAAAATAATCAATATCGTTAACTTTTTTTTAGTTTTAATATATATTTTGTATTTTCTATCTTTTTCAATCGAGCGTCGCTAATATTTCTAAAATTAAAAAAAACTGTAATAAGCCATAGAAAATTCCTGAAAAATTTACAATTGGCGGTATATATAATCTTAACATCAGGACTGTTGTGGTTGGAGTAGCTTTTTTTTCTGCTTGTTTTCAGGAATGTTCATGGACTAGAACCTGCCTGTTTATTTACAAATCAATTACCTCACACAAAAATATCAATGTTTCCATAACCATATGTATATTCCAATAGATGTATAAGGAAGTCGTGGTGTCCACGTCAGATTCTTCTTTTTTTTTTTTAATGCTAGCTAAGCAAGCATACATGTATGGTACCGTGACCACTGCTATACAGATTTTCATGCAAAATGTGTAAGTTGTATCCAGTGATGTTTTTTTCTCTTTCGGTTTTAATGGTTGCAAAGTGAGTTCACATGCATGGAAGTGATCGCTACTATACAGATTTCTATGCATAGTGAAATAGCTCAATTTTAAATATTTGTTTTATTAATCTTAAAAATAGGCTTCCATATTAAGGAAGTATTAATAAAAAATATGTACAACTGTATTAAAATATAGCTATAATTTATTAAAATGTATGTACGTGTAACATCGTTAAGGCAATTAATTCGTCATTTAATAAAGATTTTCTTTTTCAAGTTTAAATTATTAAAATAAATATGGCTGCAATATTGACAAGTAAGTTATACTAGAGTGCCTTGATAGAAAGAATGACAACATACGAAGGACTGTCATTGGCCAAAATTTCTATTTTACCATATCTATGGGGAAAAAAAAAATGATCAGGTGTACTTTGAAAATTAAGTGAATGACAGTAAATTTTACTCTTTAATTTTTTTTTTTTAATAGGAAAATGTATTATTTATTACTAAGTACAAAACTTTGAATAAACACCATAGAAGCAAACACTCGCAACAATTGTTTCAGGGAAAAAAAAAAAAAAAACCTTCATCAGGCAAAAAAAGTACACACGAGTGCTGTAAAAGAAGCGACAACACACTGTTACAGGTTGCACTGTGTTGCTGCTTTGTTACAGCACTTGTGCCTACTTTATTCACTTGACGAAGGGCTAGGTTTTCTTTTGACCCGAAACAACTGTTGGAAGTTCTTGCTTTTATGGTGTTTATTCAAAGTTTTGTAATTATTACTTTTATTATAAACGCCAGTTCTTTGATGTACTAGCAGGCTTTGCCTGCTTCGCTGGTCATTATATTGAAATGAATTTTCAAAATGCTATACCATTAATAATTTTTAAAAATCATTGAAATCACTCAAAATCTAAGTTAAAGTTCTCGCTACCTTCGGTAAAGGTTTTTCCACTTGCCACCCTTCACAAAATCCCTTTATAGTACATGTTGCATACACATACCTAACCAACACATTAAAAATCAGGATCCTGAGATTATTTGAAGCAGCACTATATTTTAAAACGTGTTTTTATCCCTTCCCCACTCTTAAATGGAAGAAGGAGGAGGGAATTTTGTTAAATAATTTTATATTATGAGTTCGATATATATAACTGACCCACACATCGAAAATCTCCTTCTTAAGATAATTTACTGCAGAGTTTACCCCCACCCCTAAGGGACGGTAGTGTGGAATTTCACAAAATCACTTTGTAGTGTGTGTGGAATATGCATAAGCAGTCCACACATCAAAAATTGCCATTCTAAGATTATTTGGAACAGAGTTACGCATGCAAACATGTTTTTTAATCTCCCCCCCCAACCCTCAAGAGGGGAGATGGCATGGAATTTCAAATCTCTTTGTAGTTTGTGTGTGTTGAATACACATAACCAATCGACATATCAAAAAATCACTTTCATGAGATAATTTCATAGCTGCTGTTTTTAATCTTTTAAATCAAAATTCACATTGGTATTTTTTAATGGAATATGTTATATATATTTTCAACGATTAGTATTACTAAAATCAGCTATAAATTTTTTCCAGTCTGAAGTCCCCACCAAAAACAGTAGACTTGGTATCTATGTAATTTGGTGCAGTTACACTTTAAAAGGTGCTTTTGCCCCCTACTCAACACCCTTAAAGGGAGGAAAGGGGAAATTTCACAGAATACCTTCATAGTGTGTGTTGGAAACTCATAACCAGCCCGCACATAAAAAATCACCTAAGATAGTTCGGAGCAGATTTGCACTTGGAAATATGTTTTCTCCTCTCCAACCCCCAAGGGGGATAATGTGGAATTTTAGAAAATCTCTTTGTAGTATATGTCTTGAGAACGCATAATCAATCGACATGTTAAAAAATCACTACCCTGAGATAATTTGGAGCGGAGTTACTCTTATAAACATATTTTTGTCTCCCTATCCATCTGCAAAGGAGGGAGGAAGAAATTGCGTAAAAATCCCTTTACAGTGCGTGTTGGGAAGGCATAAACAACCGACACATAAAATTAATCTTGCTGGGATCACTTTGACCCCATTTTGAAGTGAAATTTAGTTAAGCCTGCCTCATTCAAGAAGTGCGCTAATTCGTCAGAGATAGCAAACATAACCAGTGGAATGTTGCAACTTCTAAATTGTACAAAAAGGTGCTGTGCTGATGATTTTCGCCAAACATGCCAAGCGGCACCTGAAAGTGATTTTTCTGCAGTAACACCTTGATGTTGGGAAAGCGAGGCTTAATTAAAAATGCGTATTTTCTAAATTTACCTCCAAAAATCATTTTTACCCCCTTCAAAATCTGGAATTCCAAAATTGCAGAATTTTTTTTTTTTTTTTTTTTTTTTGTACTCAAGTCTAGTCTCTCCCTCTGAAATTTTTTCACCGTGAAGCAATTTGGAGCAGAGTTATGTTTATAAAAATGTTTTTGCTCTCTGACTTTGCAAAATCCCATCCCAGTGGTCATCAAGGTCCTAAAACCGACGTCCTCACCAAAATTTGCACCTGTATCTCCCATAGAATCGCCACAACTGTGTTAGTCAATAATCAGTGAGTTTACTCTTTTATATATATATAGATTATTTATTGTTAGAATAAGTTATTTTGGTGGATACATCTCAAATACTTATATCAACATTTTTATTAGAGTATATCAGGTATACTTTGAAAATTAAGTGGATATCCTTAATTACTGTAAATTTTACTTGTTAATTTCATGTTTTCAGATAGTAAAATGTAGCCTTTAGAAGTTATTTTGAGGAATCCATCTGAATTATCACAGATATCAATGGTTTTCTTACAGTGAATTATGATTAAGCTTTTAGTGAATAACATATATTTCTAAATTAAATATATTTATTTTATTTTGTAACATTTTCATTAAAAATATTCATTTCATCATTATCATGCGATTATCAGGGAGAAAATAATATGCACATAAAATGATGAGCAACTAGTGAGTAATGCCAACTTCTAGTGCCAATCTTTGTAATGACAACACCATATGTGCTAAGAAAATGGCTGTGATACTATTTAATCACTTGTATATTAACTATATCAAAGTATCCTAAATTATATGACTAGTTGGCATAGTCTACTGCATCAACATTACTAAAAATTTCTCAATAATAAAAATTTAATTTTCAAATATTTTTTTTTTTTTTTTTTTTTTTTTTTTTTTGGTCCCATTCAAGTTGTAACAATATAAAAGGCTACAAAAAAGGTCTCTGAATGGAGAATTGTTTGCATGAAATTTTAAAAATGAAAGGTTATATATATATATTAAGATTATATTACTTTTAAATGTTTGGACATAATTCATTTTTACTAAAGCAAGATTATAAATAAATTGAGTTAAAAATCATTTACATAAAAATAATTAGAAATTTCATTCAAAGGAAGAGATTATAATACATGCAATTAATCATATTATCAATGTAATCAATCTATACCTGCACAAACATTTGAATTAGTTCAATTTTTAGAAAGTGAGCCTTATTTATTTATTAATCTAAATAAGTAAATAGAAGAAAACCAATGTGTTGCTATTTTAAAAATTAATCGAGCTTAATAAATAAAACTGTGCATGCTATACTTAATTTCAGAGTTAGGCAAAGAAAAAAAATCTGCATTAATCAAAATTAACACTACCTAACAAACATTTTACTTAATTACTTATGTTTGTAATTACTTAAGTACATCATTACTTTACCAAGGATTACAATTTTTTTTTTTTTTCCCTTAACGAAAATGAGACAGAAAGAAAGAATACTTCAGAAGAAATATGTAAAAGTATAAATCAATTTATTTGAATAAAAATAATTTATATTGAATAACGAAAAATATTGAATGATAAAGTTAATAAATTAGTGGAGAAATTTATTATGATACGTTTACATATTGGTAAAAAAAGTTATCTGTAATAAATTTGTATTTTTATTTAGCACATTTTAAACATAAAAGAAAAAAAAAATGTCTTCTGTAAAATAATCGCTTTTCATTCAATTAAATGTGAAGAAAATTATTTTTCTTTATAAAACAAAATGTTTTATTTTTATACTATGATATGAATGCAGGTACGGTGGATGTGAATCGATGATTCATTCATTCTTGATTCAATCAATGATTAGTTTCCACATTTTCATATTTTTCCCTTAAAATATGTTGTGCGCCAAGAATTTTCTCGCCAAGGTTCTGAGGAGTGGGCATTTTCAAAATTCGCATCACTACCATGGGACTAAGATCAATTTAGAAAAATCAACTAGAAAAATGATATAAAGTCGAAAAATGCATCAAATGAATAAGATTTTTAAATTTTATAAGCTCAATTAAGCAAGAAAACAACCTTAAGTCATAAAAAAAAATAAAACCTAACGTAGCTGAGAACATTATTGCCATTTTGTTCTACAGCCATAAAATAATTGTATTTTCAGCGCTCCATGCAACTAATTCTTAAATAATCAAATGAATAAGATTTTTAAATTTTATAAGCTCAATTAAGCAATAAAACAACGTTAAATTGCTTCTTCAGATAAAAAATAAAACCTAACGTAGGTGAGAAATAGACATTTTTTTCTACAGCTATAATAAAATACCTATATTGTCAGCAGTGGCGGATTTAAGGGGGGGGGGCTGGGGGCTGAAGCCCCCCCCCCCTCCAAAAAAAAAAAAACACTGTCATTCATAATTGAATTTTGCAACTGTAAATTTTTTATTGGTCTAGAATAACACTTCGAAAAATCTTAGCTCCCCCCCCCCCCAAAAGTCAAGTTCTGGATCCGCCACTGATTGTCAGCGCTCCACGCAACTAATTCTTAAATAATAAACGGTAACACTATTAAATCTTACCATTTCTTGCCTTTACCATTCCATTTACAAAAATTAGCTTAACCAAACAAGAACACCAACACGTACGTAAAAAAGTTGGTTGTCAACGTGGCAAGTGAAATTCCGTCGTGACCGTGACAATAACGGTAGTAATCCCGCTCGAATTGGATTGCCACTTCCTCCTATTAAAAGTTCTCTACAGTTACATCCAGACTGAAACATTGTGATCACAAATAGGTAAACAATCACAAATCTGGCTGTGTTTCAATCCAAACGCAACATTTGTTTACAAAACTGATCGCAAAGTTGTGAGCGATGAGGGGGAAATTTGTGACTGCCTCGGAGCTCTCACAACTCGATCGCAGGTGTACTATCGCCTCAAAAAACATGGCCGCTGTTGTCCAGTGATATCGAAGAAAGTAATAGTCACAGACAAGGATATAATTTGTCTGTTGTAATAATCATTCTTGAAATGATAATACATAATCCGAAACAAATATTATAATATTTCATTAATCTACAGTATGAATTAAATACTATCCAACATAGTGAAACTCTTCTTTACTCGGAAATTATACTTAAAGCTCTCATTGGAATTGGAAGATAAATGTAAGTGTAAAATATGTTACGTTATGGTTTTGTATATTCATGTAAGATTAAATGTTTAACATTGAAATATTATTATGGATTATGCGGAAAATTATAATTGTAACATTTGTATATTTTATAAATGTTAGGCTTATTTAATGTAAATTAAACGTAATATGTCATGTTTCTGTAATTGTTTATTTACAATATAGAATAATATGTTCTATTATTTAATGAGATGACTATGATATTCGTTAAAACTTTACAATCTGGTATGATATCATTTGGATAAATATTCTTCTCGTTGTAAATAAAAGCCCGATTAGTCAATTATTTATTCCATTATCTATTTATTCTGTTTAGGCGAAAAAAAAAAAGAAGAAGATGATGTGGCCGCAATATTTCGTAAAACTATAATTCGGTGTAGTAAACCTTAAATATACTTTTTATTGTAAATAACAGTTATTGCATTTGATTGTAAAAGCCTGATTAGTCAATTATTTATTTTATTATATATAAAACTCTATAGCTGAAAATATACAACTTCATTGTTAGTGTTGAAAATGAGTTTTGGAGAATAAAAATATTTTACTGTCAAATAACTATACATGTGCATAATTTATATCTGTAGCTGGTTCATTACATTTAAATTCAGTATTTAACTGTTTGTAAGCTTTAAATGAAAACTTTATGATTAAACACTATAAATTACAAAATCTTATCCATTAAAAATGGAGGAGGAGGGGGAGATATGCTGCTCTCCCTCCCCTTCCTGTTACTTTGTTTATGGTTACATTATTACACAATAAATAGACTTTTTTCCTTCCCCTTCAATACACTTTCTTCACTCCATTTTTTTTTTTTTAAATTATTATTATTATTTCTTTTTTGCTGTGTTTGAATTCACTGCTGCTAGATCTATTTTTTCCCAATTGCTTATTACCTTGTTACTGAATTTTTTCTTCATATACTACATTCATTTTAACTAAATAACTTGATATAGTCAATTGAATACAACACACAAGCATCAAGCAATAACCAATTAGCCTTGAATTAAAGCATTGTAGCCTGAAAGAGAAACATTAATATATTTAATAGCAAAATTTTAAATTTAAAGCTTACTAACAACTAATATTGAATTTAAATATAATGAAATAGCTGCAGCTATTAATTATACATATGCATTATTCTTTGATAAAATATTTTATTTTTCAAAACACAATTACAGCACTAATAGAGAAAGAATGTGGCTTGTACTTTTTCAACTATAAATATATACCATAAATAAAAAAATTGACTAATCAGACAGTTACAGTTAAATGTGGTAGCAGTTATTTACAATAAGAATATTTAAATAACTCGATAAAAGAAATATGAAAATGATGATTTTTAAGATTTTTTGTACAGTTACCAACTAATGATAAAAATGTTCCTTCTGTTTTTTTAAAAAATCAAGTCATCTTTTAAATATGTGTGCTATAAGTTTTAATTTGATGTTCCAAATTGGGAACGTTGGCCTGTAAAAAGGTTAAATTAGCCTAAAATTTATGAACTATATAAATGTTACAATTATAATTTTCTACGTAATCCATAATATTACAAAAACGTGAACATACAAAACCATTGTATCTATATTTTTATACTTGACATATATCTTCAAATGAGAGCTTTTAGTATCTTTTCCAAGAAACAAAAAACCTTATTGTACCACAAAACTGACGTTAAAAAGTAATACATACAAAACTTTGAATTTACACCATAAAACGCTTTCATTCACAAAAATTGTTTTGGGTTGAAAGAAAACAGGATCTTTTGCCAAGCGTACAAAGTAAGCATGAGTGCTGCAAACAAACACTCATGCCTACTTTATTCGCCTGACGAAGGATCATGTTTTGTTAACATGATTATTATTATTATTATTATTATTTTTTTTTTTTTTTTACCTTAAATTCTGTTTTCACCTTCAGAAAATTCAGAACCATACTACTACTTGTTTTCACAATTTCTAACATTTTATTCAGCTTAAAAATACATTTAAATATTTTTTGTTTTTTAAACTCAAAAGTGAAACATTAATTTTTTAAAAAGTAATACTAATTGAACGGTTATAGATTTTCACAACATGAATACATAATTAATAAATGCATTAAGCAATGAGGAATTATAGAAACAAATTTCTCCATAGAATAACATGAGTTCAGCTTCTTGTCAGCAACTGACTCTCTGATTATCAACTTCGAATTTCCTACATAATATCCATTAACATGTCAGGATAATTTTTTTATACCAACTATATGAAAAACGACAGAGCTGAGAATTTAACTCGGGTACTTAAACAGATATTATATGGGAAATGCTGAGCTGGTATCTGACAGGGTAGCTCAGCGATACATAATAAGCGGAGTGCTCGATTTCAGCTCCCAGCTCTGGCCTTTTTCACGTAGTTGGTATACAAAATTCAATCTTACACTCAAATTTCTCTAAATAAATCATCGTTCATGAATGATTTAAGTAAAGATTACAGGGTCTATCAAAGTTGTGCTATCATTAAACTTTATATGTTTACCCGTTAAATCTGCATTTGCAAATACAGTGACATTGCCAACAGATGTCATGTGGGAAATGCCGAGTTGATAATCAGCCAAGGTGGCTCAGTGGTAGAACAACTGCACTGTAAGTGGGGTGCTCGAGTTTGATTCCCAGCTTGGATATTTTTCACATAGTTTGTACAAAAAAATTTACCTTACACTTCCATTTCTCTAAATAAATATTCATAAGTCATGAATGATATTTCTAAGTAAAAGTTACATTGTCTATGATTTAAATACCTTATATTTATCCTTTCTTTAAATGAATATATTTCGTCATGTTTATCGCAGCCCTCTTCAGCGTCATTTCGACGCTGATGAAGGCTGCGATAAGCATGCCAAAATATATCCGTTTAAAGAAAGGATAAATATAAGGTATTTAAATTTAAATCATAGAAGTCATTTCGACGCTGAAGAGGGCTGCAATAAGCATGCCGAAATATATCCGTTTAAAGAAAGGATAAATATAAGGTATTTAAATTTAAATCATAAACGATAATCCTGTAATATTATACCTATTACATGGTCTATCAGATTTGTGTCACGATTAATTTTACACTGAAGCATCAGCAGGAAACAGTTGTTGCCTGATTACCGATTTATTGATGTTCTGAAAATGCATCAAAATAGTCGATCAATCATAACATTAAAAGAAAAAAAAAACTTTTTTAAAATGCATAATACCCTAATACAACTGAAATTTGTTAACGTGAATCTCGAGAGGAAAAAAATTTTTTTCATACTATCAATAACCAAACTTCATTTTGGTGGGGATAGTGGAAACAGTTCATGTTAATAAGGTTTGACTACCTAATGCATCGAAAACATAATTATAATAGCATTTGAAATACGTTAAAATTTTACTAAAAACAATCTCTTTTTACTTCCTTATTATACAATGTATAAGAAAATATTGTAATCCTGATTTGCGAAATGGATTTTATATCTGACACTAGCGAGCTTCGCCCGCTAGCGGGTCAGTATTTTTAGATGAATCACTATAATGAATGAATTCTCAAAATTGCATCTTATCACTCATCAACATTACTCTTAAGAAAAGAAAAAAAAAATCGTGATCGGGTAAAAACTGAAACAGAGTCCCCACTGTCTTCGACAGAGTTGACACGTGCGCTGCACGCACATATTCTTTTACCATCCTTATGATTTTTCAAAATTCCATATTTATTATTACTCATAAATTTCATTCTTAAGAAAGAGAATTGCAAAAAAAAAAAAAAAAAAAATCATTCAGCTTTGGCTAAAAACTCACACTGGGTCCAAATTGCCTTCGGCTGTGTTACAGCGTCTAGAATAAACAGTGTGGCAATCGCCTATAACCGTGATGTTAAAATGATGCTACAAAAATTAAGCTTACCCAGATGTCGCTGTGATCGAAGCTATTGCTCAAATCGAAGACCTGATTGGCTTTTCCCAGTTTCGTCAGTTTAATCACGTGATCTAAGCATACAATTAACCCATAGGGAGTCTCGGTTTTGTTGTCATGACACTAGCTTCGATTACAATGACATCTGGTGACAGGCTTAATTTTTTTAGTACAATTTTATTCGCCGCTTTCCACACTTTATTCTAGACGCTGTAGTTGCGTAGACCCATGCGCAGCGCGTGCATATTCCTTCACCCTCCTTATGATTTCTCAAAATTCATTTATCATCGGGTAAAAACTCAAACCGGGTCCCCACTGCCTTCGGCAGTGCAGACCCATGTGTGCTGCATGTGCATGTGTTCTTTCTCAAGTCAAACTTTTATTTTTAAGAAAAGAAAACGAAAATAATCCTTTATCATCGAGTAAAAAGTTAGACCGAGTCCCCACTGCCTTCGGCAGCACAGGTTAGGGGATATGCGCGCTGTGCAAATAGGTCCCAATTTTTGCCTAAATCCAATTTTTGCCTGTCAACTATAATATTGACATAGAAAAAATTGTGAAAGCTTTCTTTTTTTTTAAATTATGGGTTCAAGTTTATAAATTTTAATATTCATTAGTAATGAAGCTTATAACTAAACAAAACAAACCACTTTAAAAAAACATTGCCCGCTTGTTCTACCTAGTTAGGATTTTGTTTGTTTTATAATTAGTTCTAACTTTGAATTGAATGTTATAGGGTTCGAGCCCAGGTTGTGCTCAATGGCCTAGCCATTTAGAATTTTCAATGCGGTCTGAAACTTACACAACTTGAGCTAGAATCCCTTAAAAAAGGTCCTCATTAAAGGTACCTCAGTCAGACTCATAGCGTTATTAACACGTTCATTGCCCAGCATGATTCAGCTGAGCTTCTCACTGGGCACAAATCCGATCGTCGGAGATGACATGTACCAGAGAGCCACAAATGAAAAAATAGAAATTAGAAAATTCCAGAAATTTTTTTTATCAAATAGTTGTCCTCAGAAAACGCTATGCCCGACAATAATAGGAGTAAAACAAGGAAGTGTCCCACCCTTCATAGATTTGTAAGAATCAGCAAAGCGAGCCTATAAGAAGTATGTATGTGTGTGCTCTATGTTACCAGAAGAGGAAGCAAACTGCCAAATGCCAAGAAGCAAAGAAAAATGTAAAAGAAACACTATATATGCAACCTATTGTTTCTATTGTCCAGAATCACCTCAAATGTGCTTAGAGTGTTTTAACAAACACCATGTGATATAGTATAATGTAATGTTTTCCTAAATATAAATTAATAAAAAGTACAGCATAATGTGTAGATTTTTAGTATTTTTATGTTGTATATCCTTTATTTATATTTCAGTGCTTATTCCATTAATTTCCTTTTAAAAATCTTATTAATGCATTAGTAGTCACATATTGGTCTATTTGCCGCCCACTGATTATAAATTTCCCCAACAGATCACCCCTTAAAAATAAAGTAAGAAAATTCTGTGTAACTAACCTTGAGTGGATGTTCTCTAACATAGTCTGTTTTTAAGTCATTCTTGATATTTTTTGAGCAGTTAAAAACATTTTACTTCTAAAATCGGTATTTGACTGCGATGCGACTATTAACGTTGATTATTTTTTCCCCTACTTCTAGTTTTTCAGAAAGGTTAGAGGTTTGCGGGAAAAGTTTTGCATGAATTAAAGGCAGCTCATCTTTCTCTACTGGCTTTCTTTCGGCTTTCCCTTTATACTAAACAACAGCGGGGAATAGACCGTCATGCGACTACTAGCGTTATAAAAAATGACACAATTACTCTCATGCAGTGGTGTCACCAGAAAAAATTCCAGGGGGGGGGGGGGCACAACCTGAAAAAATATTTTTTTTAAATAAAATTCTGATAGCATAGTTTTAAAGTTAAAGAAAAAAATGCTCATTAGAATTTTCCAGGGAGAGGCAAGTGCCCCCCCTTGCTTCATTGTCCCGATGCCCCAGATCTTGTGTTAACTTGAACAAGAAGAGCGTCACCCATATCTGGAAGACATGGAGATGAGCGTGTTAAATTTTATTAACTCAAATACCTCCACATTACCCTATTTACACAAACAAAATTTACTGCTGTCTGCATCCAAGTGCTTCCATATCTTTACTATATAACTAATGATGTAATAATCATAATGAAGGAAAATGGATATTTGCCTATAATAATGAATGATAGTAAAGTACAGCTCTATAAAGTCGCCAAAATAGATACTACCAACACCAAATGGAATATCCTTACTGGTAACTCTTTACCGCCACATTTTTAAAACAAGCTGCATTCATTTCTTATTAGTCACATCTTTTTCCTAATACATCAAAAATGGATGAGAAACCAAAATCAATAAAAATTTGGGATTTGCCTGAACAGAGGAAGAATCTGTCAGTTTATTTCAAGCAAAACACATTTAGCCTAAAATTACTTCTTGTGCAAAAAAATTCTTAGAACTAACATTTATTAAAAATTTTTTATACGTAAACTGTGTGTTGTCATCAATAAAATTTACTTGGCAAGATTTGCAGCATTATTAACATTTCCGTATGGTGAGATTTGCACCAGCAAAATAGAAAAGTACTGATAATAATAAACCTTAATTTTTTATTAAATAATTAAGCAATGTATCATTTGTCCCTAGTCATTAAATAATATGAAAGAGCCTGACAGTTTATCCAAAATTATATCAATTTACAAAAGCTTTATAAGCTTCTAATTGTTGAAAATTACCTACTAAACAAATAAAATAAATGCTAGTTTTCATGTACTATGCAAATATATAACTTTAGAATTTTTTAAATAAATGCCTAAAATATGGATTAAATGTTAGATTAGTTGATGCGTATACATAACGTTTCTGAAGCTAAAAATATAAAAGATACAAATACATTAATATTTCTAAACTAAGTTTTAAAAAGCTGCATGTAAACAACCTATAACAAAAAAAGTTCAACTAATTTTTTTTTAAACATAAACTGCATTAAACTTCATATATAAGTGTGAATATCCTTTTATTTTTTATTTTATCTCCCTCTCATAATACACAGGGAGAGACATTTCCAGGAAAACAATTACATTTAAACATTTCTCTATTTTTAATTACGGATACGTTAATAAATAAATATAAACAAAAACGCAAGCATATGCTAGGTCACATGTTTCTCTCTAGCCAATCATTACGGTTTATCGTTTAAAATAATCGATGTATTGGAAACCGGAAATCACAAACTTGCGATCAGCCGTCGTCATTTGTGAGCGACTGAAATTGTTGCGTTTGGAATGAAACATTCTTGGCGATCACAAATTTCGGATTTGTGATCACTCGCTTGCGAGCGAGCGAGCGTTGCAGTCTGGATGTAACCGCTAGTTTTTAAAACCATGGAGTTACAAAAATACCGAAATTAAAAGTGATCGGTTGTGGTTGAGGATGAGAGGGTTTTCACGTCAAATTACTATCATCAAAATAATTATTTTAGTGTTCTAGGAATATCGTTTCCTTACCACTTACTGGTATTATTTTGTGGATCAGAAAAATAATAATCATTAGATAGACACCATAGAATCAGAGTTTTACAGAATATAGGAAACTTTAACCGGAAGTGATTTACACCTACGTCATCCGTATTTCCTGTTCGTTTCTCGTTTGGCGAAGGGCGGGTTCAGGCTCTCGATCGATCCAGGATCGATCCAATTGGTCGTGGAACAATGCGTCCAGTCTCATCGACCGGTCTGGATCAAAGTCGTCCAGTGTAATGTGTTCCATGGACCGGTCGTGGATCAAATCGCCCAAGAAATTTTTCCGAGTCATTTGATCCATTTACAAATCCATTGCTATGATTGGACGTTGGTTATTGCTCTGGTTCCGCCATCTATCGGTCCTTACAAACGCTAATATGCATACAAGCATTTTATTTGGTAAATAACTGTATAATTGTTTTAGAATTATAAATATATACATGCAATGGATTGAAATATACAATAATGCAAATTAAAATTCATCGAATATTATTTAAATAAAATAAAATAAAATTTTAAAATGCTCCCTGCTAACAATTTATCGATCAGTTAATTTTTATGAAACATTTTCATGTTTGAATACTAAATATTTGCATTAAATTTCAACATTCAAACATAAAAATAATTAACAATATTTAAAAATCAACATTTAATTTGTATTTAAATAATAATAATATTAATAAAAAATCATAAATATATTAAACATTTAAAATATTATTGATTCAAATCAGAATTAATTGAATTTAACAAAACAATTTAATGAAGATATGAATCAAATGAATGATAATTTTTAAAACTGTTAATTTTTTTTTTTTTTTTTTTTTGTAATCATTGATTTAAATCTAAATTTTATAATTTTTTGCAATGTGTAATAGTTTTATATTTCTTACCTTAGATCATAATAAAATTTGAACCTACTTCTTATTTACATCGAATATTTGAATGCTAAATATTTGTTTTAAATTTCAGCATTCCAACTCAAAAATATTTAACAAAAATTAGCTTGATAATAAATCCATAAAATAAAAATTAGAATTGCTTACAGTATATCATTAAAATATAATAATACATAATTGAGAGAAGTAATTAAAAAAAATTTTTTGCTGAAAAAATTTCTAAAATTTAAGTTTTATTGTTATTATTTTTTTATTTAAATAATTTTCAAAGAAGAATTATATAATTAATATTATTGTATTTCAGTGTATATGTGCCCAACTATGCAGAATTTAAAAAAAAAAAAAAAAAAAAAAAAAAATGTTATGCATCTATCTTTTTTTTATTACTCATAGTTAAATTACATTTTTAAATAATGAATTAAATTTTTCTTTAATTAATTTAACTTTATAATATTCTATAGATAATTTCAAACTAAGCCTACAGATGGCAGCACTGATTTTGATCCAATAAAAGGATCGGAATCGTCCAGCCTCTGCTTTCGACCGGTCGTGGATCAAATGACTCAGGGCCCAGTTAGATCGGTCGAAGTGTTCCAGAGGCTGGACTCGCCCGAATTATTCTGTGACGGCGAAAGCTGTCAGCTTGGCGTGATAGTTCTCAAGATAAGATTCATTACATTGCTGTTGGGTCTTCAATCTTAGAGTATCATTCTCCCAAGGATTTATTAACAATGTTTTACGGCGCCTCATTTTTTTGGCCGCCCAGACGGTGGAGTGGTTAGCGTTCCTGACTTCTACACAGATGGGCCCGGGTTCAAATCCATGTTCTTGTATCTGTTCTTGTAATAAAAACTTGTAAACCCTTGTGTTGTGGACACGGATTAAGAGAATCTATAGGATGATAAACGAGATAGGGCAGCCATCGCGGAAAACGGAGCTTTCTTTTCCGCATTAATTCAGCTGAGTAGAGGAAAACGATCCGATTGCCGCCTGGTGTAGTATCTTTGAAACTTATCGGAAGAAAGTGAAAGCCCTCCCCTTCGGCTTCTGTCATCATCCGATTTCCGAGAACGACCAATGAACCGCTACAAATTTAAACAAACGCGCTGATTGGTGCATTCTCGAGATCTGGTAGCCCTCTATATGTAAGATGGAAATTACTACCTTTCCGTAACATTCGTTATATATCCTATAGACTCTTCTAATCCGTGTGTGTCGATTATTCGAGATCATGGACGTACACTATAGACCGCCGACGCTGTGTTATCAGAATGGCCCCATTTTGGTCGCTTTTAGAAGATGGAGCTCGCATCGACTGCCTTTCAACTGCAGACTTGAAAGAGCGCTTTAACGCGAGAATTAAATGAAATAATGTTAAATATCTCGAACAAAAGAACATATATCCGAAAAATTTTTGCTTTAAAAGATAGCTAATACAAATGTCTAAAAATCGATTTCTGGAATTTTTGAAATTCGGTACCCAAGTGGGGGAGGGGGGAGGAGGCGAAACGTGATTTCACATGCGTTAAACGTAATTTCACATAATCCTATATATCTCAAACAAAAAGACAGATATACGTGAAATTTTTGCTTTAAAATATAGCTAATACAAATGTCTAAAAATCGGTTTCTGGAATTTTTAAAATTTGGTCCCCAAGGGGAAGGGGGGGGGGGCAAAACGTGATTTCACATGCGTAAAACGTGATTTCGCATAATCCTATATATCTCAAACAAAAAAATTAAAAAATAGATATACGTGAAGTTTTTGCTCTAAAATATAGCTAATGCAGCTATCTAAAAACCAATTTCTGGAATTTTAGAAATTCAGCCCCCAGGTGGGGCAGCAACGGGGGGGGGGGGGGGCTATGGAGCAAAAACAAATAGAAATACAGTTAGGCCGTTCAAAATTGGTACAGATAGGTTTTAAAGGCCTGCAAGACGAATGGGGATATTTTTGATTGTGTAAAGTTATTAGGAGGGGCAAGAAGGGGCGGGAGGGGGGCAAAAAAATAAAAATAGTGTCAGATCGTTCAAAATTGGTACATAGAGGTTTTCGATACTTACAAATCGATTGCGGATATTTTTGAATTTGTAAAATTATTAGGAGGGCGGTAAAGGGGTGGGGTGGTAAGGGGGCTATGGCGCAAAAACAAATAGAAATACAGTTAGGCCGTTCAAAATTGGTACAGATAGGTTTAAGAGGCCTGCAAGTCGAATGGGGATATTTTCGAAAGTGTAAAGTTATTAGGAGGGCCGGGAAGGGGGAGGCAGAAGGGCAAAAAAAATAAAATAAAGTAATATCATTTAAAATTGGTACATAGAGGTTTTCGATACTTACAAATCGATTGGGGACATTTTCGAATTTGTAAAATTATTAGGAGGGACGGGTAGGGGTGGAGCTATAAGGGCGGGCTATGGGCAAAAACAAATAGAAATACTGTTAGGCCATTCAAAATTGGTACAGATAGGTTTTAGAGGTCTGCAAGTCGAATGGGGATATTTTCAAAAGTGTAAAGTTATTAGGAGGGGCAAGAAGGGAAGGCAAAAAAATAAAAATAGTGTCAGATCGTTCAAAATTGGTACATAGAGGTTTTCGATACTTACAAATCGATTGCGGATATTTTTGAATTTGTAAAATTATTAGGAGGGGCGGTAAGGGTGGTGGGGCCGTAAGGGGGGGCTATGGGGGAAAAATAGAAATACAGTTACGCCCTTCAAAATTGGTACAGACAGTTTTTAAAGGCCGGCAAGTCGAATGGGGATATTTTCGAAAGTGTAAAGTTATTAGGAGGGTCAAAAAGGGGGGTAGGGGAGGGGGGGGGAAATAAAAATAGTGTCAGATCGTTCAAAATTGGTACATAGAGGTTTTCGTACTTACAAATCGATTGCGGATATTTTTGAACTTGTAAAATTATTAGGAGGGGCGGTAAGGGAGGTGGGGCCGTGAGGGGGGGGGCTATGGGGAAAAACAAATAGAAATACAGGCCGTTCAAAATTGGTACAGACAGGTTTTAAAGGCCTGCAATTCGGATGGGGATATTTTCGAAAGTGTAAAGTTATTAGGAGGGGCAAAAAAATAAAAATAGTGTCAGATCGTTCAAAATTGGTACATAGAGGTTTTCGATACTTACAAATCGATTGCGGATATTTTTGAATTTGTAAAATTATTAGGATCGACAGTTAGGGGGTAGGGCAGTAAGGGCGGGCTATGGGCAAAAACAAATAGAAATACAGTTAGCCCGTTCAAAATTGGTACAGATAGATTTTAGAGGCCTGCAAGTCGAATGGGGATATTTTCGAAAGTGTAAAGTTATTAGGAGGGGTGAGAAGGGGGAGGGGAGAGGGGGAGCAAAAAAATAAAAATAGAGTTGGCTCGTTCAAAATTGGTATATAGAGGTTTTCGATACTTACAAATCGATTGGGGATATTTTCGAATTTGTAAAATTATTAGGAGGGGCGGGAAGGGGGGCTATGGGCAAAAACAAATAGAAATACAGTTAGGCCGTTCAAAATTGGTACAGATAGGTTTTAGAGGCCTGCAAGTCGAATGGGGATATTTTCGAAAGTGTAAAGTTATTAGAAGGGCCGGGAAGGGGGGGTGGAGGGGCAAAAAAATAAAATAGAGTTAGATCATTCAAAACTGGTGCATAGAGGTTTTTGATACTTACAAATCGATTGCGGATATTTTCGAATTTGTAAAATTATTAGGATAGACTGGAGGGGGGTGAGAAGGGGGGAAAATAATAGAAATGAGAATTAGAGCATTTTGGGAATTTTTTCCGAAGACAGTGAGAACCCGGTGCGACATTTTTCCTAATCAGATTTTGTTTCTCTTTTTTTTTTCACGTGATAAAAATTAATGCAATTCTGAGAATTCAGTAATTATAGTGATTCATTTAAAAATAGGGACCAGCGAAGCGGGCGTCGCCTTCTAGTATGTAAATCTATCTATAAATATAAACAATTCGCTCCTCCACCCCACCCCGAAAAAAAAAAGAAAAAGACGAAATAGTATAATGAAAACATATGATATTTAAAAAATAAATATGAAAATATGAATTTTCATAATTTAAAACAATGAATTTATTTCAAAAGTCACAATTTATGCCAGCATTTCCAATTAAAAAAAAAATTACAAAGTATGTAAAAAAAGAAAAATTTTAAAAAATATTATGATATTTTTACAAAGGCCGCCCTTTTCCCTCTTCCGAGACTCCAATGGTGGTCGAGCGGTTCTGTGCTCAAAGCTGAGTGACGGGAAGTGCCTGGGTTCGATTCCAGGTCGCGCTTGTCTACTTAGTTATTCAGAGTTTTCCGTGTTTTTCTCCGAAAATTGTGTGCATACGGACTAGAATCCCTTGGAAAGACTCCCCACGGAGGGCACTCCCCTTCAGACGTAGGATCTACAGTAGTCAATCGACCTTATTCCCAAATCCAATAAATCCATAAACCGAAATACAGCCCTTTTTCATTTTTATCAATATTTTTCATTTTAAAATTTGCACTTTAAAGAGATTTTCAATCTGTATTATTTGCTACTAATTTAAAGCAAATAATTTATTCAAAAAATAAAATTAACTTATATATATATTTAAATATGCGCGATATAAAAATCAATGTAATGAAAAGCAGAGTCAATCATAATAATTTGAGCATTTCCTTTCAAAAAGCTAAAGGAGCATTTTTTTATTAATTATTTTATTTATTTATTTTTGGAACCAAAGCCCATAATACTGTATGGGAGACTTTTTTAACCTTACAAGGCACCCAGTTCCATATGTGGAACACCGACTTTAATCGTTCCTATAGCTATAAAACTATTAGTAGCGACATCTCTTGACATCTTGATAGAAGCTACTGACATTTAGCAATATAGTAATACGAAGCTTTACCTAAAGATGTCGTTCGTGTTTTTGTTATAGTGCACTCAGTGTGAAATTTGAATGAAAGTGATACGTTAGTCGTTTGTCTGAATTCAAAAATAAAAAAAGAATAGTTATTGAAGAGTTTTGACTCGAAAAAAATACTGTGTGTTGTAACGAAGTGTATATTTTGCAGAGGTAAGTTGTTTTTTATATTACAATAGTAAACGTATTAGTAAATCATATTTTTATGTATGTTCCACATACGGTACGTTGAGTTTTAGTGTCCATTTTTACTTATACGTACTTACGATAACTTTTCTTGTCAATACTTTGATTTTATTGCAGATAATGTCGCGAAGAAGATTGCGTGATGAAGATATTGAGGGTTTCTTGAATATTCCTTCTGGAAGTGAAGATGAACAAGATTTTTCTGACGCTGAAAGTGATGATTACAACGAAAAAAATTCAGTCCATCCAAAAAATTTTATCCGAGCCACTTAGCGACGTGGAAACTTCCTTATCTCCGCAGAGACATCAGTGTTCGTCTCCCGTCAACGAGGTTCTTACGAATATTGAAAACTGTCAGCCAGAAATATCAGACTCTCAGCCTAGTACATCAGGAATGACTTCAGGGACAACTACAGGTACCATTAACACAATCTCGGGCACCTATGGTTGCAAAGGAAAAACATTCTTATCTTGCGACAAATGTCGCATAGAACTTTTCCTAAATAAATATAATAAATGTTTTAGATCTTTTCATCAATCAAAAAATAACAAATTTATTATATTTTAGTTACATGATTTTGTTTATTATAAATTGCACTATATAAAAAAGTAAAATATATTATAGTTATTTCATTTTGTTTAAATTAATAAGTCACTAATTGAAAAAAATTCAAATAGGAAACTATTTCCAAAACAATTCAATTGTACTACTTTAATACCAAAAAGTATAGTTAAGGCTCAATGTACCGTATGCGGAACTGAAATAAAAAGTTGATTTTTCCGTAAAATATGGTTTTATTTTTATTTTTATAAGTTTTCCCTATCTTCTGATCACTAATTGCAATCTATATATTTTTGTCGCGCACTAAAAAAAAATTGAGCCTTGTAGGGTTAAATTCTGATTATTTTCTTCTAAAAGATTCGAAAACTGCTTTTAGGTCATTCATCTGACTTTATAGCTTAAAATCAATGTTGGTGTTAGAGATTAAAGCCAGCTGACTGCATTAGGGTCCAAGGCTCCAAGGCCTGGGTTTGCCCACCGTGTGGCTGTCCTTCTAAAGGGCCTTTGTCCACAATTACGCAAGTTTCAGGAAAAAGAAAAAAACGCGCAAAACTCCGAACAGCTAGACCGATAAGCGTGATTTGGGATCGAACCCGACACTTCACGTCCACCAGCATCAAGAAGTCAATTTTTGAAGAACTAGAACAGATTTAATGGTCGAGAAATTTCTGAATGTGCAAATGGAATTATCAAAAATATACTGGATAATGTAATTCTATGAACATCCATCTTTGCAACAAACAGTATGATACCACTGTTTCTTGCATGTAAAATAATACTCTGTTCCTTAACAACATTATAGCTGCCTGGTACTCATAATTTCTAAAGTATTCTCTCAGTTTTTTAATACAAGTTCCTATAGTAATATTTTTAATTAAAAACTATTATGTTGAAGCTTAGAGAACATTTTTCTCTTTCTAGAATGCATTTTTTTTTCTACTTGTGCAACAAGAATTGGGAAAAAAAAAGAAGGAAAAAAAACCTGTTATAACAACATAATTAAAAAGTAATGTTTGGGTTTAAGGCCGATTGCCTACGCTAAGTTCCTAGGCCAATAGGTGGAATGCCCTTCGTGGGGGGTCTTTCTAAGGTGTTCTAGCCCACATTTACGCGAGTTTCTGAGGAAACCACGGAAAACTCTTAACGTATTGGTCGATGAGCACGACCTATAATCGAACCTGACATTTCTGAAAGGTAACAAAAATTACTTTAAAAAAATTGATTCAATTTATAAATTGTTTAGGAGATTTCTTTCTTCTTTCATTTCTTAATTTTTGAAATATAAGGTTTGCCACTATGTATTATACAATGTGACCCAAGGAGAATGATATATGCTTTAATCCTTAATTTTTATAGATAAATGGGCAATGTGACTCAAGTGTGTTAAAAATAAGATGTTATTAAAATTTATCAATATTAGCATAGCTTGCTCAAGAAATAATGCATGTAATATTTATTAGAATTATTTCTAAGAAATAAAAAAAGATGGCAATAAAAATAGCATGTTGATAAAAATGTGAAAAAAAAAAATGTGAAACTTCAGTTTACAAATTCTGTGGAAATTAAAGCTAATTAAATTCTTAAAATATTTATCTGAATCTCAGTGGAATAAGAAGTAATATAATACAGTCGAACCTTGTTAATGTGAACACTGTTAGCATGAATTACTTTTTGCCCACCAGCGGCCGAGCGGTTCTGCGCTCAAAGCTGGTAGACGTGAGGTGCCGGGTTCAATCCCAGGTCATGCTCGTCGGCCTCGCCGTTCAGAGTTTGCCATGTTTTTCTCAGATACTTGCGTAAATACAGGCTAGGACCCCTTAGAAAGACCCCATGGAGGGCACTCCCCTCAGGCCTTGGACCTACAGCAGTCAATCAGCCTTATTCCGAAATCCAATCCAATCCATGAATTACTTTTAACATGAACTGTTTCCACGATCCCCGTAAAAATGAAGATTACTTTAGTAATATGAAGATTAGTTACTGATAGCATGAACTACTGATACCATGAACAAATTTTTTATCCTCCTTGAGATTCTCGTTAACAAAGTTCAGTTGTATATATATATATAACCATTTAAACATTATTATAGTTCTTTTTCATTTTGCATAGCGAAATAACCAGTGATTATACATAAATTTTGAGATATATATGTTATCTGTAACAGTTGAAATTTTTAAAAAAAGTGTGGAATATATATATATATATTATTATTATTATTATTTTTTTTTTTTTTTTTTTTTTTTGAAGTAAATGCATACGATGATTTTCTTTTACTCTGTTATCAAAAGAAAAGACAAGGAATCATGTAAAAAACCTTTTATTATATAAGAAAATTAACATAAAAAAGGAATGAAAAACAAGTTACATAGAGTTTTATTCAAAAAAAAAAAAAAAAAAGTTACATCAACAGAATAATTAATTATAAACACTATTTACAAAATTTTATAAACACTATAACTGCAAAATTTACAAAGGTGCAAATTCAATTATAGAGCTTAAAAATTATCTTTCTTAAAATACAAAAAATATTCCTTTAACATCATAATAATATACATAGTTGAGAGTAATAAAGAGAAAAGCCAGTTTTTTTTTTCTAACAAGGGAACCTTTTAAAGTGTTCGTCATACTTGAAATTAACATTATGCACATTTTATACAGTTTTGCTTACTCAAAATATGTAATCAGTTTTTAAAAAAACTCATTTTTATTGGAATTATGACCCTCTTAAATTTGATGAATTAGCGATTTCTCTCACCTTGGAAGAAAATTCCAGCACATAATAATATTTTCTAATTATTTAAATGCATTAATTACCTGTGGCTTACAGAATAAGTGAAAAAGGAAAAAAAAAAAAAATTTGTTGTGAAATTTCATAACGATAATTTGTTTAATATCTGTCAAATTCAAAGCATTAAAATATTTCCATGTAATTAAGAGTCGTTTTAATAATTTTATGAAATTAAAATTGTTATATTTATTTTACGTCGCGACACACTGCATCACCAACAAATTTAAAATGTATTTCTCTTTTTAAAATTTACTTTTAATTACTTTTTGCTAGAGAGTCAGGGAACAAAAGAGAAGGAAAAAAAAAAGGCAATCGAGGAACAATACAACTTTTACTGATTTTTAATGCTTGTTTGCATAAAAATCAAAAATTTCGGAAACAATAAAGAGTATTCTTGCTCTATTTTATCATTTCAGCCTCTGATGACTGTTTATATTTTATTATTATCTTCAAAAGTCATATTGCAAGTTTTCATTCAGCATTTTTTTTTTTTTACATAAAAAAATATTATCCCCTCCGTGGAAGATCAAAATTGTGATGGCATGTTTCCGGGCCATCCTTAGGGATAGGGTGTGTCCCAGACCGTCGCCAATTGTCTATTGAGCAGCACTAGTGCAACGTTAAAACCCAACAAACCAACCAACTATAAAATATATTAATAATTATGAAATAATTCAGCCAACGACTGAAACATCTGTCGGTTCAATTTATAAATGTTAGAATTGTGAAAAACTACCTCAGAACTTGCAGTGCAGAAAGCATGTTGCAAAATTTGATGATTTTAGGGATTCACAGTGCAAGATCAAAGAAATTAGATTTAGAAGGAATAGTAACAATATTTGGTAAAACCTATCAAAAGCCGAATTCAGTTACATTAATACGTAAATGGATTTTATTTTTTTAATTTTAATTTTAAATTTAATGTGTATGCAGGAGATTCCCAGAAATCCACACAAATTGGAACAAAAATTATGTGTATTTTGGAATTTTGTGAAAATTAGCATTTATGAAACGAAATTTTGATACTGAAATGCATAAAATATGAGGAAAAATACAAATAAGTATGCTTGGAAAATAATTAAAAAATTAAAGAAAAAATTAAATAGAGAATTAGAGGTCTGCACGGGCCGAAATTTTGAGGCCCGGGCCCGGCCCGGCCCGGTATGAAGTCAAAAAGTTCGGCCCGGGCCCGGCCCGTTTATTTTTTAACCGTGTATGGCCCGGCCCGGCCCGGACAAAAACCGATAAAATCAGGCCCGACCCGGCCTGGCCCGATTCAAAAATATGTAAAATTAAAAAAAGTGCTTGCCTTTCTATGAAAAAGATTTTTAGTATGTGTTTTGCAGAGGTTTTATATAACCAAACAATAGTACGTTCTTCAACAAAACTGCTGAACTTTTACAAGATAATTATATATAACCAGAAATTCATTATTATAGACAAGGCACAAAGACAAACAGAAAGCCAAATCGAAAATATTAGCATTCATCAAACAATACAGGAAGGTATTTAAAATGGTTAATACTACTAAAAATGCACTTTTATGCTACTTTCATCCACTGGAGAAAAGAAAAAGGAGCCTTAGAGAAAAAGTTACAACGGAAGGATTTTTATAGCTTTCATACCACCTAAACTCAACAGATCATAGGAAAGAAAACCTTATACACAGTAACGTATCTAATTTATTTTGTCATGTACATGTACGCAAACTGACATGTACGCAAAGTGACATGCATACTATTTTGAATAGGAAACCATCTAATATTACTTTAAATAAAATATATTAATTTCGAAGCATGCTAAAAATATTTGCGAAAAATCAGATTTCGAACAGACAGACTGATAGACAATTAAATTGAAGTTACAGACATTTTTCAACAAAATAGAACTGTATGTGACATACCAGCCTGTAAAATTATGTAAAATAAGTGACTGAAAAAAATATTTTTATCATTTTCCTTTTTCGTTGATTAACAAGGAAACCAGAAAAAAATTCGGCCCGACACGGCCCGGAGAAAATTTCATTCAGGCCCGGCCCGACCCAAGTATACACAAAAAAAAAAAAAAAAAAAACTGAGCAAAAGCCCGGCCCGAGCGTGAAAATTTTTTTTAAGCCCGAGCCCGGCACGAGAACAATTTTAAAAATTCGGCCCGAACCCGGCCCGAGGGCCGGGCCGGGCTCGGGCCGTAAGCCCGGCTCGTGCAGATCTCTATAGAGAATAAGCAACTCAGTAAAAAATATGCATACATATAATGAAGTTTAATTTTTCTTGAATTAAGAAATTAAAATGTATCTAATAAAGTAAGATACAAAATTTTACACAACATGTGATACAATATAAGCTTCTATTACAAGTATATTACCTTTTACTACTTTTTTTAAAATATAGGCAAAATTCGTTTTTTATTTTATTTATTTATTGTTATTTATGAACAATTATTATTTCTTCTTTATAGCATTAATGCATTTAAAATTTATCATCAACAGAAAGTAATCTGCATAAAATTTACTTTCTGTGTTTCGTGAGATTCAGTTTCTAATGAATCATTGTTAACCCTTTGCTGCGCAAGACAATTCCGATCATTTAAATTATACTGCCACTGGAATTTATGAACTAAATTAAACTAAAAGAAATTTTAAATTTTAAGGTTAAAAAAAAAAAGGCCTTTTCTGCTATTTTATAAATGTAAATTTTTTTTATAAAAAATTATCGGGATGAATTTTTGTAGCTGGATCTTAAATTTTGCATCCTCGCAGCAAGGACAGCGCGCGTTAAGGGGTTAATATCAGTGCTATCTTGAACTCTTCATATTAAAAATTTTACTGTCGGTTTGATAGTTACATTGGTTACAACATGCGGATTTCTGGAAGTCATGCATTTGTTCATGAAGTATTTAACATTATGAAGATTAAATAACGTATTTTTTTATATTGATGTTTTATGATTAAGATAAAATTATACCTTAAGTGCATATTTAAATCAGAATATTGTATGTATAATTAGGACATTTAAGAGAAATGTAATATGTATCTATTTGGTTACAAATGAAATGTATACCATATTAAGAAGGAAGTTTTATCTGACAGTTGCTGGATGTCTTTGACTCATTTTTTCACAACTATGCTCATGCTATAATATGCATGATTTAGTTTTTTTTTTTTTTTTTTTTTTTTTTTTAATATACATATTACTTATATGTTATTTTAGGAGGGTAGGGAATAGCTCGAAACACCGACGAGATGACACGGCGATTAAGAGAAAAGCTAACTTTATAAAAACAACTTACCTTGAATTTAATACTCTAATTTTTACATAAAATCTCTAATTTTCAGCTGGAAGAACACTAGCTTATAAATTATGAAATGTGAATGTGGCACTGGTAATGAATTTAATTAAATATAATTTTTCTTTAAAATCTCCAATTTTCAACTGAATTTATGAGTTTTTTACTGTGAAATCATAATCATTATTTTTAATTTTTGACAAAACCAATTAAAAATTTCTTTTTTGTTAAAAACAATGCATTTCTATAATATGGTAATAATAATGATAATAATATAACGTGATTTATCATCTAACATGAATTAGAAGTTAAAAGATTGGCAGTTTGTAAAATTAATTTAAAATGTCAATGCAAAGTGGCCTGAAAAAAAAAAAAAAAATCACATTTTAAATTATTTTTTAAATATCTTGAAAAAAGTATGACTGTGAACTCATATCATTTTTAACCAATTTTTAGAGAAAGTATGACTGTGAACTCATGTCATTTTTAACCAATTTTTAACTCTTGCCAAAATCGGTTTACAATTCAAGATTTTTAAAATACTTGTTTTTAAGCTCCAATTAAAAAAAAAAAAAAAAAACGTGATTTATAATTAAGATGATTTAAATTCGGAAGATTGCAAGCTCGCATGTCTTAGCCGAATAATATAAAAAAAGGAATACTGCTAGCACTCAAATTTTAAAATCCTAATGCAAAGTGACCTGAAAAATTACATTTTAATTAATTAAAAAAAAAAAAATCTATCAAACAGAATTTTACTAAGAACCATCCCAATTAAATCAGACTTTTTTTTTTTTTTTTTTTTTTTTTTGTATCGTAATAGAATATTTATAAGACAACAATTTTATCATTCAATAAAACATTAAAATCAATAGCTTACATTAGGTGGACGAAATAAACTTGGGTTCTTTTCACCTATTTCCTTGTTTTTTTTTCGAACACTTCGATATCCAGAGGTGCAACCCGGTGCGTAACAGTGTGATTAATAAAAAAATCTAATATTAAAAATAAATTAAAAATAAAACTGAAAAATAAAAGTAAAATTTCGTCTGCTCACAATGCTATTCTACGGAGTGGACAGTCAGAGAACACATACGACCCCTAGCGGCGAACGAATAATAGCGACCATTTCGGGTCCATTTTTTAGGGACGGCCTCCGTTGGATTGGAGAAAAGGGTCCTTGTTATCTGCAATCGGCTGCAAAATTATTCGAGCACTAGCAATAATCCCTGTCTAAAAAAAGTACACTTAATACTGCTTTGTTAAATAAATCCTTATCGAGTCATGTTCTTAGTCAGTCTAAGAACATGATTCGACAAGGATTTATTTAACAAAACAGTCTTAAGTGTACTTTTTTAATATAGGAATTATTGGCTAGTGCTCGAAAAATTATGCTGCCGACTGTAAGTCCGTGTTCGAGATATAAGCGGCAAGCGGCCCTAGAGGCAAGCAATAAATCTCATGTACTCATCCATGAAGCTATAGAAAGGAGGAACTTCCTCTACGGGATTCCTCCTTCAAAAGTGGACCTCGCGCTGAACTGGCCGCAGAGTGGCGCTGACTGTATTTGATGTACCACGTTAACACTGAGTACAGTGAGCGCGCATCATTATTTTTCTAATTATTGTTTTATTTTATGATGAATATCTCTAAATCTCGATGCTGTTTTGTATTTGGATGTGACTCGAGTTATGCAATAGCTAAAAACAAAATAAAGACCTGTTTTCAAGAATTCCGGCATAGTTTTCTGCTGTCAAGGTGCATATGCTTCATGATACGTTGTTAATTTAACATTTAAGTTATTTATATTTAAAATTAAATTTTTCTTAATAATTATGAAGGACAAAATTTCAACAACGGCATCTTTTTTTTTTTTTTTTTTTTTTTTTTTTTTTTAATTTTATAAAAGTTTTATTAAATATTATTAAGTTGAGTTTGTCAGAGTAACAAGGCTTCACTATTTCATTTGTAATATATATATAATATGCATGATACATATATATAAAGAAAGAAAATTAAAACTTTACATTTAGCAAATCTTAAGACGTACATTTAAAAAAGTGATGCAGTTTAAGTCAGGGATAAGCAACATCATTGAAATGTTATTAACAAGTGTAAATCTAGCTTTTTAATCAGCTTTTTGACCTGAAATTTAATTAAATATTATTTTTCTATGAGTTTTGTGATTTTTCAGTTAGAGAAATGTTAGCTCAAAAATTATAAAATTTCATCCGATAATTTAATTTAATTAAACATTATTTTCTTTAAAATTTCTAAATTTTCATCCGAAATTAACGTACAAGAAGCCGAGAGGTTCCGCTTCAGAAACTAGAAGATGAGAGATGCTGTGATTATTCCCAGGTCATGTTCGACGTCTTAGACGTTCTGAGTTTTCCGTGGTTTTCCCCGAAACTTACGTAAATACGAACTAGTTTTCCTCAGAAAATCCCCCCCCCCCACACACACATAATAGGGTATTCACCAAAGACCTAGGATCCTGACGTGATCAAACGACAGTAATCTCCTCAAACCAACCCATCAATCTAATTTAGCAATTTTTAGACTGAACACAATCTCTGCTTTTAACCAAATTAATTTTTTTGTCAAAATTCTTTGCGAATTCACGATTACAATATATCCCAATTTGTTTATTTTATTATTATTCTTATTATTTTCCAGTGCAATTAGCTATCTTAGCCGGTCTGATTTTTCCGAGATTTTCTTCGAAACTCGCGTGAATACATGCTTCGATAACCTTAGAAAAACATCCATGAAAAGCATTTAAATCTGGCCGAGAGTCTTAACTATATCAAACGACCGTAACCCCCCCCCCCCCCCAAAAAAAAAAAAAAAAAAATGTAATTTAGCTATTTTTAGACTGAATTCCCAATTTCTATTATTATTATTATTATTATTATTATTATTTGTCAAAATTGACTATAAATTCGCAGTTTACAATATCTCAAAATTTAGTATTATATACATTTTTATTGATTGCAACCAAATGTCACAACTCATCATCTTACCCGTTCTGAGTTTTCCGTAGTTTTCTCCGAAACTCTCATAAATACGAAATAGATAGTTTAGAAAATCCATCCTCAGGGGGCATTCGATCCAGGCCCCCTCTACCTTTATGTAGTTTATCGACCGCAACCCCCACAAATCATTAACCAGCGATTTTTAGAGTCAACTCACAATCTTTATTTTTAACAAAATTTTTATTTTTGCCAAAATTCGTTATAAATTCGTGATTTACATTATGTAACAACTTATTGATACATTTATATATATTTTTTTCTATATCACATACTCCAATGTCACAGCTTGTCGTCTTAGCCGTTTTGAGGGTTCCGTGGTTTTCTCCGAAAATCGCGTGAATACATACTTGGATCTCCTTAAAAAAAAAACGCCCATGAAAAGCATTATAACCAGGCCTAGGATCCCAGCGCAGTCAATGGACCTTAAACTATCAAAACATCAACTTAATAGCGATTTTTTGATTGAACTCATAATAGCTAAAAATTTAATTTTTGTCGAAATTGGTTATAAATTTCGCGATTTATAATACACTTCAAATATATATATATATTTTCTTTTTCGTTTTTTTCCTTAATGCGATCTAATGTCACAATTCATCATCTTAGCCTTTATCAGTTTTCCGTGGTTTTCTCCAAAATTCGAGTGAATACATATTTAGATATCCTTAGAAAAACACTGATGTAAGGGTGTCTTTCTAAAGATTGGGATAATAACAAGTTAATCGGCCGTAATTCTTAAAAGCATCAGTCTAATTTGGCGATTTTTAGACTAAACCTATAATCGCTGTTTTTAATGAGATTTTAACTTTTCTCAGAATTTTTTGTAACTTCGCGAATTATAGTGTGTTACAATTTATTATTTTTATTTTCTTAATTTCTACGCGATCCAATGTCACAATTTGTCATCTTAGCTGTTCTGAATTTTCTGTGGTTTTCTTCGAAACTCGCGTGAAAATATGCTTCGATCACCTTAGAAAAACATCCATGAAAGGCATTTAAATCTGTCCTAGAATCTTAACTATATCCCCCCCCCCCAAAAAAAAAAAAAAAAAAAAAAACCTATCGACCTAATTTAGACTCTAAATTCATAATTTATATTCTTTTTTTTTTTTTTTTTTTTCGCAAAATTGGCTATAAATTCGCAATTTAGGATATCTCAAAATTTATCATTTTTTGTATTTTTTTTTTCTCAACCCAATGTCACAACTCCTCATCTTAGCTGATCTGAGTCTTCCGTAGTTTTCTCCGAAACTCGTATAAATACGAGCTAAATTTCTTTAGAAAATTCACGCACAGAGGGCATTTCAACGTGGCCTAGGATCTTTATGTAGTTTATCGACCGTAGCCCCCACAAATCATTAACCTAATGATTAATCTATTTTTAGACTCAATTCAAAATCACTGTTTGCAACAAAATTTTAATTTTTGCCAAAATTAGTTGTAAATTCGCGATTTACAATATGTAACAACTTATATATATATATATATATATATATATATATTTTCTATATCGCAATACTCCAATGTCACAGCTATTCATCTTAGCCGTTGTGAATTTTCCGCGGTTTTCTGCGAAACTCGCGTAAATACGAATAAGATTTCATTAGAAAATCCACCTACAGGAGGCATTCCACCCAGGCCTAGGATCCTAACGCAGTAAATTAACCTAATGTAATGATTTTTTAGGCTCAATTAAATCTCTATCTTAAAATAAATTATATTTTTTATAAAAATTCTTAAATTCCGGATTTACAATATATCACAATTTATTTGTATTTTTACTAATGCGATTCAATGTCGCAATCCGTCATTTTAGTCATTTTGAGTTTTCCGTGGTTTCCTCTGAAACTCGCATGAATAGATGCTCTGATCTATTTACATAAACACAAATAAAAGGCATTATAACCAGGCGATAGGATTCTAGCGCAGTCAATCGATTTTAAACACTTAAAATATCAACTTAATAGCAATTTTCTGAGTGAACTCATAATCGCTATTTAAATAATAATAATAATAATTTTTGTCAAAATTGGTTATAAATTTCGCGATTTACAATACGTCATAATTTATATACATATATATATATATATATATATATATATATATATGCGTGTGTGTGTGTGTATTCCCTAATGCGATCCAATGTCACAATTCTTCGTATCAGCCTTTATGAGTTTTCCGTGGTTTTCTTCGAAATTCGCGTGAATTTATGCTTAGATCTCTTTAGATCTCCGTGAAAAGTATTTTAACCAGGACTACTAGGATCCTAACATAGTTAATTGACCATAATCCTTAAAAACATCTATCAAATTTAGCGATTTTTAGACTAAACCCATAATCGCTTGTTTTTAACAAAATTTTAATTTTCGTCAGAGTTGGTTATAAATTCGCGATTTCCAGTGTGTATCTATTTACTTATTTATTTATTTATTATCATTATTATTTCCCTATTGTGATCCAATATCACAATTCGTTGCCTTAGCTGTTCTGACTTTTCCGTGGGTTTCTCCGAAACTCACGTGAACACATGCTTGGATCTCCTAAAAAATAAACCCACGAAAAACATTCCATCTAAGTATAGTACCATAATGAGTAGTCAATCGGCTTTAACCCGCACAACTATAACTTATTTATTTTTTTTATTTTTATTTTATTATTATTATTATTTTGAGGAAAGAGGTTTATTTAATTTCCTTTACATTAATTACATTTTAATAGTAAATATAATTTTATAATTTATATTTAACAAAAATCAGGAAAAAATCCGCATTTTTAAGGAAATAAAATTTAGGTTTTGAACCAGAAAGAAATTTGATGAAAAAATGATATAGTAATTAAAAAAAAAAAAAAAAAAAGAAAGAAAAAGAAAAAGAAGAAGAAGAAAATCTGTAAAAATTGATTTTCCAGGAAAAAGTTGATTTTATTTTTGCATTTTGTTAAAAACATCAAAAATATAATTATCATTTCCTTTCTTTTCTTAATATTTAAATAGATATTGAGATACAAGCATAAATATTTCTAATTAAAAGAAAAATTTTTATTTTCATCTTTAAGTTAAAGTTCACTTATTTTAAATAATTTGTCCAAAGAAAATTTAAAAATCTGAAATTTGAAGTGAATTTCGATATTTATCCTAACAAAGAATAAATAATTTTTGTCATTTTGGACTTTTTTAAAAATTAAATTATGTTTGTTAGTTATTAATACAATTTGTAATTTTTATTACAAATATTTTAAAAATTTTAAATTGAATTTATTTTTTTTATATATTTTTATAATAAATAAATAAAAAAAAAAAATAATAATAATAATAAAATAAAATAAAATGTATATTTATACATTTTTTTTATTTGAAAAAAAAAATAATAATAGTAATAATAATAATATATATATATATTTATATTTATATCTTTTTTTAATTTGAAAACATAAATAAATAAAAGAGATAGCGAAAATTACAGTACTTTAAAAAATATACTGCTAAAATACTTTTAATGAAATTAACAAGCAAGCGTTTTCTAATGTACGCGATAGATGGCGTAAATTCCGATTGATGTACGACCGAGCTAGTTCCGTGTGCCAAAAATTCAACACGCAGTGATTATACCTGAGACAAAGAACTTCTACTTCTCTCTTCTATATTCTTTGCCTGAGATATTCTATTACCATGTACTCATCAAACCACGGACTCTTTTAATCCGTGCATCAAACCAAACCAAACTCATTTTTTTTGTTTGTTTATATTTTTAGATAATTTGAGCTGTGAAGAGGTAGGAGTAGGAGATAGTCTTCATTCCACTGTAGAGTGTAGTCAACAGGTAAAAAACTTTGCTTCTTTTGATACATAGTTCGTGGACCATACACGGCAAAGTATGGAAAATAAATTTCAGATTTTTTGTTTATAGCTTTTTTGAATCTTTAAATTAAACTCATTCCTAAAAGTTGGTTTTCTAGGTAACTGTTCAAATGATTTTAATAAAAATTTAAGACTAAAGATTTTTTGAGATAAGAATTTGATTTGATTTACTCTCATTTCTAGAAAAAATTACGGTTCACTGGTATCCTGCACTCCGTTTTGGGACACAGTATGGAACAAATCGGGTTTTCTTGGAAATGGCTGTAATGATTTTTGTGAAAATCACAAATAAAGGGATTTTTCAAATGTAAAATCCATAAATGTGATACAGGACAAAATTAGCACTGGCTACCGGCCCATAGCCGCTTACTGCTAAAGAGTGCCTACTAATAAAATTGCTTTTGATGGCCACTTTTCTGGCTGCCTGTTGCATTGTTTTGAAAAAGTGTTTGTCAGTTTCCTACCGTCGATTAATTTATGCTAAAACCTGTATATCGATCCGTAGTTATTTTCCGAAGAAAGTTCTACCTTTCATTCAATAACAATTTACTACTCCTACAAACAATTTATTCACCTCATTAGCACTTCAAAATTAGGAAATTGCCATATTTTTCTAAATCAACATACTTTATTCTTTCACTCTACTTTTAAGAATTTTGAAAAGCTATGCTGTTTTATAAAATTATTTAAAAAAATATTTTTTGAATTCAATTACACCATTGGAATTATCTCTTAATAATTTTGTAAAAATATTCATAATTTTATTAATACTAGCATATTTATTTTGATTGTATAATTTTATATCACTAGTAATTTATGCAAAAGTTTTTTTTAAACGTACCAACCTCTTTATCATTTAAAATAAGGATAATAATAAAATTAGCCACTTATTCAAAAAAAGTGACCAGTAAAAAAAATTACTTCTGGTGGCCACTGGCCACTAATGGATTTTCCCAGTTTTGTGACACTTTATTATGTGACTTATTGTCCTTCTCTGAAATATGAGTACATAATGTAATACACAGTAAAGAAATATCTCTATGATGACAATTTTTTTAAAACAAATCATGACTTAATTGTAGTTTCACCAGCCAATTATGCCAAGTGCTAGATTGCCAGATGTTATGGACTTTGTGTTTACTTCTGTTTCTTTATATCATACGTTACGCCTCCAGTGTATAGTACTTTGTTTAGCTGCTGAATTAAAGTGCGTTTATTGAATGTTTGAATTGAAAGTTCGAGAATTAATGATGCCATGTTTTATCGGAGCGATTTTAAGAGAAATGTTTTACAGTAATTTGTTTGATCTATGTTATTTTTGTTAAATTGTCATTTTTGAAGTAAATAACAAAAACAGAGTAAAATTTATTGAAGTTAAAAGATATTTAATCAGTGTTGTTAACTTTTTATTGAAGCTGCTTGAGAAACGTGTATGTATATTTGAGCTTAAAGAGCATTAACAGGAGTTAATCCAGGTTTTTGAAAATGGTACCCCATCTGTGAATTTTGTAAATAATTTGTGATGAAAAAATTAATTAGTTTGTGAAAATTAAAAATACCTTGTGAACAAATAACTGACCTGCACAAAGCAATTTGTACAATTTAAGGGTGGAATGTACTCAGGCCCGGACTGGCCAGGTCGGCTGGTCGGCGATCGCCGAGGGCCCCCGACTCAAGGGGGCCCCAGGAAACCCCTAAAGATAAATATACTACACTCCTGTTCAAAAGTGTAGCAAGATTTGCAAACGATCACATTTTTTTTCAAATTAAAAACTTATCTGTCAATGAAATGTTTTCAAACATTGGGTATTTAAAGAACTGGGTCTTCCTCATGTTTTTCAGTGAAGATTGGTTTAAGACAATAATTAGGCGGCTGGTAACAAATTGAGCAAAATTAATAATGTTTGTGATCATCCTGTATCGTTAAGTAAACGAAATGAACTGTAACTTTAGGATATGTTAATATAGACCCAGTTCAATTTGTGGATGAATTTGTGTGACGATAGCATGTTAAATAAGGGAGATATAAGCATTTATTTTAAAACCCCCAAAAAAATCAACATGCTTTTTATTTATACACAGTTTTTAATGAAAATTATTCCTACATTCAGGTAAGTTGGAAAATACTTTTAAAACAATATACTGCAATCAAAAATATCTGAAATATCTCATGAAATAGGAAAATTTTTATGAAAAACGTGTTTACTGCGCATGTATGAAAGGTAAAACATTTTTTATTTACATAGGTTGAAAGCTAGATGTATTGGAGCTATGGATACAACTACAATTCAATCACGATTAATTTAATCATGATTAA
The DNA here is from genome assembly GCA_963930645.1 of Salticus scenicus. Classification (NCBI taxonomy): domain Eukaryota; kingdom Metazoa; phylum Arthropoda; class Arachnida; order Araneae; family Salticidae; genus Salticus; species Salticus scenicus. Next base: position 115,001,346 of record OZ005657.1, read on the forward strand.
TTTAGTCATGATTAACAGTTAATCATTTGCTGCAACTAATATATTAATCACGATTGATTTAATCATGAATAATTTAATCATGAATAACGGTTAGTTGTCTGCTTCTCGAATAATTTAATCATGATTGAATTTTTAGTTGCAGCAAATGACGGAAATATTAATAACAATTGATTTAATCACGATTAATTTAATCGCAACTAACGGTTACTCGTCTGTTTTTCGATTAAATTTTTAGTTGCAGCAAATGAATTTAACCGTTAGTTGTGATTAAATTAATCGTGATTAAATTTCTAGTCAACTAATTAGTTGATTGAAAATTTAATCGATTGATGCCCAACACTGGTATTGGACAACTTTTATCAAAAGTGCATTTGAATAGAATAAAAATTAAGAGAATTGCACAAAAAAGAGCGAGCTAGATTTTAGATATTTTCCAAGAGTTGAAATTTCTTAAGGGTTTTTCATATGCCGCGTAATTAATTTTAAGATCCAATTATTTCAATCACTTTCTAAAGGTTGTTTTTTGGGAAAACCTCTTATGACCTCACAAATCATAGTAAATAAACAAAAATATGTTAGAGTTACAAGCTTATAAGGGATTTTTCACAAAAAAGTACATTTGGAGTGTGGTTGAAATAATTGGATCTTAAAATTAATTACGCGGCATGTGAAAAACCTCTTAAGAAATTTCAACTCTTGGAAAATATCTAAAATCTAGCTCGTTCTTTTTTGTACAATTTTCTTAATTTTTATTCTATTCAAATGCACTTTTAATAAAAGTTGCCCAATACATCTAGCTTTCAACCTATGTAATAAAAAATGTTTTATCTTTTGTACATGTGCAGTAAACAGGTTTTTCATATAAATACTCCTATTTTATGAGATATTTAAGATATTTGTATTCAGATTGCAGTATATTGTTTTAAAATTGTTTTTCTAACTTATCTGAAAGTGGTAATAATTTTCGTTAAAAACTCTGTATATTATAAATAAAAAGCATGTTGATTTTTTTGGGGGTTTTAAAATAAATGCTTATATCTCCCTTATTTAACATGCTATCGTCACACAAATTCATCGACAAATCGAACTGCCTATATTAATATATTTTAAAGTTATAGTTCATTTCGTTTACTTAACGATACAGGGTCATCACAAACATTATTAATTTTGTCTAATTTGTTACCGGCCCCCTAACTGTTGTCTTAAACCAATCTTCACTGAAAAACACAATTAAGACCCAGTTCTGTAAATATCCACTGTTTGAATTTCATGGAGAGATAAGTTTTTAATTTTAAAAAAAGTTATCGTTTGCAAATCTTGCTAAACTTTTGAACAGGAGTGTACTTTCTAATTTAGTTACATCAGAATAATTTGACTATTTATTTTCCAATAATCTTATGCATTTACAGTCAATTTCGACCCATCGCATGCTGTTCAGTTTAAGTTTAAGACACTTTCACACACACTTTAGGAAAACTTTGCGATCAAAGAACTTAAATGCAAACAAGTACTGAGGCTTAGCAATGAAAAATCTGGGTCTTTTTTAATTGATTTCATCTAGAATGCTCGCAGATCAAATCAACAATGTTTCATTCTTAGAGCTTGTTGCTTCATGCTTCATCCTCTATCTTTGCTTTTTCCTATATTAGCCACGAAATTTTAAAGCGATAGTTATGTTTCTTCGGAGCTGCAATTCTTGTTCTTATCCGCTGATTTAAATTAGGACTAAAATATTGGTTAGATTTGTATTCTTATCTAATATAACTTACTTCTTTGTTGTGCACTCACTCACTAATCAGTCTCGTAGTAAGATTTTGTTAAAGCAGTGTCAACATACAACGTACCTATCAAAAAATGTCTTTTCGAAAAGAAGAGAAAATCTTTAGAATTTGAAAAGTTTTTCCAAACGTTTAAATACTTGGATAACTAGTTCCACTTAGTCACAAAATTGACCTTTGAGGGACAATAATGGTACAATTAACCCTCTGACCGTCTTTGGAAAGGGCAAAATTGCAAGGTTGTTTTTACTGCCCAGATTTTTTGATACACTGAAATAAAGCTTATTTCAACATAATGTTAAAAATGTAAATTTTGCACATAATTACAATCATCATTACTATTATTTAAGGTCTTGAAAATGACAAACAAAGCTAAAAATTCATAATTACACAATTTTTACTTCCATTACCCGACTACCGTAGGTAATGGAAGAATTGTATTCGGTCCAAAAATTCGATATCGAGATTTCACCTGATTTATATGTTTTAAGGTCTCCTCAGTCCTAAAAGGTAGTTTTTGGCAATTGGTCAGTGTGTGTATGTGAGTGGGGAATCTTCTGACTATCATATCTCCGGAACTAATAAAGATACAGCTACGAAACTTCAGAATTAAGACAGAACTGGTGTACAGATGCATTTTCCAAATTTTGGTAAAAATTGGAAAGCCGGAAATGGGACATCCGAAACTGGAAGTGAGGCCGTAAGTCTGTATCTCAAAAACTGCTCCAACAACTTTCTTCAAAGTTTCTATATAAACACTCTATTAGATGTCCTTTCAAATGATACAGTTGGTTAGTTCAAGAAAATTGACAAGCGTCCTGTATAAATAGCTGAATTTCAGGTACTGCGAGTGGATCCCTTTCAAAACGGCTGTATGGATTTTTTGCAAACTTACAATATTTAACCCTCTTTTAAATATCATTTTGTATATAATTGTTGTTTTCCGGTCAACAACTGAATATGCCAAGTTTTGGTAAAAAGCGTGCCTAAAAAATGGCTCTAATGATTTTCTTGAAAACTGTTACATGAACCCATTTTAGATATCGTTTCTCATGCTTTACGTGATTATTACTGGAAAATTAATAGTCATCCTGATCAGATTTATCAGTTTTAGATCTCAGAAATTAATGTACTAAAAAAAAAAAAAAAACTCTCCCTTCCCCCCCTCCCCCTGCTATGTAAACTCTATTTTATGTCTTTAAGTTTTCATGCGTTTTCCGTAAACGTATATTAATTTTCTTTTACAGGAAAATTTTTAGTTGTCTACTTCATTAGCTGAATTTTACGTCTTCTGATCACATTATCTCCAAAAAGTACATATACGTGTAATAGTGGATATGGAAGTTGTGTGGTTGTTTTACACCAGATTTTTTTTCTTTTTTTCCGAATAAAGTTACATTAAATAGTGGAATTTGTTTGCTATTTTTTTAGAATATAATCTAGGAAGTCAAAGTATTGCATTCTTTTAGTTTTCATTTTTCTACCGGAAAAACCAATAGCGAAACAATTTTATTATTTAGTTTTCTAAAGTTAATTTTTAAAATTAGAGGTTCTTAATTTCGGGTGAAAATTATACATTTCATATAGAAACTAGCTAAACCTCGCCATGCGTTAATGTGATTTTAGTAGGCTTTACCCGCTTTGCTATTTGCTGGTCACTACATTTAAATGACTTTTTAAATTCTGTATCAGTTATCTATATAAAAATCTCAAAAAATTAAAAAAAACAAAATTTCAAAAACATTTCATTGAAATCACCCAGGACCTCGATTTGGTTTCTGCACATTCCTGGTTGGTTCACGCCCGCACAATGCTGATCTCACAGCCTTTTTTTCCTATAAAATTATAGGTTTTACAGGGAGAAAAAAACTGAGCCAATTTTTGTCTTCTAAGTATAGACATAAACTGTACAAAACATAATTTAATTTAGTACAACAGGATTTATTTTAAATCTATTTTCCCATATAAAAGCATGTGGTAACTGATTCATTCCTTAATAACGATTATTATATTCATTTCTGAAAATTTCTTCGGTACAGCGGTAGTATAAGAACCCCCTGGCAGCTTTTAAACTTTCGATGTCATTTTGGTGATGAATTAAAATGGCTGTCGCAATTGTATACGTAAAGATCTTGACGAGAGTTATTTAGTTCACTATAACTGTATAAAGGTTTTGTACAGACATTTTTGTTTTTGTTACAAAATATATTTTACAATTTATATTAACTAAATCATAATTAAAGAGGACATTTTATTCGATATGCTTAGTATTTTATTAATATGGTGTCTCATTTTAGTATTTACAACTTAAGTATTATAGTAGGATTTAGATTATTATGGCTTCAACAGTGTGATTGGTTTGCCTAAAGCTAAAAGTAATTCATAATCTCCTTTTTAAATAATGAACCACTTTTAATTAATAACTAAATATATTTTATCTTACATGAAACCAGTTTAAGTAAGGTATAAAAAAATTATATAAATATTTATTGTGAAAATAAGTAAACTACATCAGAAGAAGCTTACATTTTTACTCAAATATTTTCGATGTGGCAAAACAGCTGAATGTGTTTTTTAGGCATGTTAGCCTAATTTTCAAAAATTATGTATTTTAATATCCTATTCACTCTAAATTCCTCGGTAAGGGGCCCCTTTTAGACTTTTAGCCGAGTTTCCCCAAAGGAGCCAATCCGGGCCTGAATGTGCTTCACTGTACTGCTTAGCAACTTGCTTCCGATCGCGGATAAAGATGCCAACCTTGGTAACCACGGTGTTTATGCGCCGCTGAACGATCGATGTTTGAAATGTGGTAACCTCACCATAATGTTTTGAAACTATGATTTTCGCATATGTTATTGTTGCCAAACAAAATTTCGTATGTTTTAAAGATTCATGGAGTTTGTGTAAGACGTATTCAGTGATATTTTTTTTTTGGTTTTTATGTACGCGTTACTGATCGATGCGAAACAAAATTTCATATGTTTTAAAGATTCATGCAGAATGCGGGTGAGGTATCCACCCTAACAACACAAACTTGTCCATAATACATCCTGAAGATGTCCACAGGATGTCCTTTCATCCATAAGACATCCGGAGGACATCATTTGGAGAAAATGGGCTTCTAAAGCTGTGATTTTTTTTACAGATGTGCATATTACTGGTTGCTGCAAAACGAAATTTCATGCATTTTAAAGATTCATGCAGAATGCGGGTGAGGTATCCGCCCTAACAACACACACTTAACCATAACACATCCTGAAGATGTCCACATGACATCATTTCGTCCATAAGACATCCCGAATATGTCCACAGGATGTCCTTTCATTCACAAGACATCCTGCAGATGTCCACAGGACATCCTTTCATCCAGAAGACATCATTTGGAGAAGGTGTCCTTTTATGGCAGTGATGTTTTTTTTGGTTTTCTTGTACACAGAGCGTACAGACGTGCATATTGCTAGTCCCTGCAAAATGAAATTTCATACTTAATTAAATAAATCCCTTTATTTTGCTTCGTCACTCATGGCAGAAAGCTTTTTCGCAGGAGGGCTCTCCGCGTCCTCGGTGCCTCCCGCTTTTAGTGGACGCAGTCCACTGCGACGCACTGGTTCCAGTGCGATGTTAATTGCAACCTTTCTGCATATTACTAATTGCTGCATAAAGTTGCCGAAGCGCAGTACTAGTGCGATGTTAATTGCAAACTTACTTGCATATCTCTGATATTGTCGCCCATAATGCTATAGTAGTGGGACGTTAAATCCACTCTGCTTATACTACAGTCAGCAACAAAAGTGTCCGAACACTAGAAAAAATTCCTATGTAAAACAAAGTACACTTCATACGGTTTTGTGAAATAAATCCTTGTCGAATCCTGTTCTTAGTCAGTGTAGGAACATGATTCGACAAGGATTTATTTAACAAAACCGTACAAAGTGTACTTTTTTACATAGGAATTTTTGCTAGTGTTCGGACACTTTTGTTGCCGACATGTTTCGTTTGGTTTTTCTTTTTGAATTTTGGCAACAGTAGGGTAACTTCATTTGAAAACAGGCTTGTTACAATTTTTTGGTGCAAAATTATGATATATTTTGTAGAATTGTGTATTTATGTAGACTATAAACTAAAAATATGTTTGCAGTAGTGTTATAAATTCTGAAATTTCGTTAGTCTACATAGTTTCTTCGTTTTTTGTAGAGAAGATTAATTCATTTTTTCAAGGATTACAAAATTTTACGAAAATTTTGAAACGGGTAAGTAAAAAAAATCTTGTTTTTTATTTATTTTATTTTTTAGGTGTTTTGGGTTAATTATGGTGTTTTGGTTTTGTAATGTTTAATATTTGTTAGCTTTGTTGTATGAAAATTGTACAAATTTTAAAATTTTATTTTATTTGTATTTTCCTTTATTTACGTTTTTAAAAGACGTTTTTTACGGTTTATGTTTAGATAATTGCATTAAAACATGTAAATCAGTCCTTTTCGAAAGGACGGCTATGAGAACCACGAAACTGTGCTTCCAGTCTGCCATTTTGGAAAGGACGGGAGAGAAAACCGTGACACCGTGCCAACTTGGCGAGTTCGGAAAAAATCGCCAAGAAGGACCGTAAAACACATTTTTCCCCAATTTAAAAATACTAATAAAAATTAAAAAGTTGTAAAATTATATTTATGTCGATTGGGTAAATACCTAAGTTGAAGCTATTTATGATTTTTTTTTTTTTAAATACTACATGAGTTTGTACTTATATTAAGTGACATTTCAAAACATCTGAAATATCATATAGTATAGATCCGTTTCAAAAGTCATAAATTTTAAAGGTCTCAAAAAGCAAAGGTTAAATATGTTATTCTTTAAAAACCAAATAATATTCAATTTACTAAATACTATAATATAAAGCTGTTATATATATATATATATATACCTTCTCCCTCCTCTCATTTTGTGTCATAGTGACATTTTTAAACAGCACTGGAGGAAAAGCTAAATGTCCAATTTCAGGGTATTTAAGATAATAGATTATTAGATTTTTTTTTTCTTCTTAAGCAATAAAAACATTTCAGACTTTATAATATACCTAAAAGTAAAGATTTAATACTTTTACATATAAATTGAATTTATCTCCCCTGAAATTGAAATTTAATGTTCTAAACTAGAGGTGCACAACCTGTGGCCCACTAGCCATCAATTTGCGGCCCGCAGAAGGACAGACATTTTAGCTCGCATTAATCATCAGCATGAGAGAAAAAATGAAAAAGAAAAAAAAAATTATTTATTGCATTTGCCAAATTGGCATTTACAAAAACTTTTTGGGTGGTGGTGTTGTTTGCGGGGGGAGGGGGATTGTTGGTTTATATACTATTTCTGTTTGAGAGCTAAGTTTTCAGTTCTATTTCTCAATAATGTAACCCACAGTATGTTTCTTCATTTTTCTGGTAAGTGATCTTTATCTACATGAAAAGACCAAAAACTGAAAAATGTAACAATCGGTACGTAAAAGCTCCTACCCCTTTTTTTTTTAAATCTTTCCCTTATGTGTGTTAAAATTAATGATGAAGAAGCATAAATTTATAATAGTAATTAATTTCTATTAAAAAACTTCAAATGTGCAGTTAGTCAAACTTATTTCTATCTGGGGACATAAAGAAGAAATACAAGTCCGTTGGGTTCTTATTATTTTGTAAAGCTGAAAAAAAGAACACCGACCGCGATAATGATGGCCATAATTTATGATTTATGAAGTTGCAAACAGAAATGGGGCAGTGGTTAAAAAAATGTATAGATAAAACAAAGATTTTCAGTGGTCGTGCATGCATTGGGGTTACATTTGCAAAAATATAAGATATATCACATATTTTCAGCAGTATATTCAGTTGCTAATGGTAACTATTACAATAGTTTAGCTGATTGTTAACAGAGATGTAACTACAGATGTTATCAGGAGGCATGTAGGAGGCTGAGGCTGATTTCCTAATTTGTTTAAAGGGTCAAAAATAAAAATTTATTTAATTCAGAAATAACTTAGCTACAATACAAGTGCCCTTTTCCTTGTCAATGACTTTGGATGCTGTCATAATGTTTAGCAACCAAATCCTCATTAAATTAATTAAGACTTTTGCAGACCACGTTCTTTCTGTTACGTCAGAACAGTAAGGTGACACAATACATTGTTTGAAATTCATGTGGAAAATGACAATTAAAACTCTGAGAAGCTTTTTCACTTACAGATCTCGCCAGTGACATCTAATACCTCAAAGTGGTATTTTCATACCCATTTACCTACACTAAAACTGCTTCTTTTGGTACCTTCTATCTGCCTTTACATTTGTGCTAGGTGTTTTTGAGAATCCCAGTATAACCATTTTTTTCCCCCACTCCCTGCAAAGCAATACCTTTTATTTATCCTTTTTTGTATTTTATATGATACATTTATTTAATTATTTTGCTTACTATTCAATAACTTTATGATTATTACAGATTGAGATTCACTTGACTCGCTGATTAAAATTTTTTTATAAAAATTTTATATATATTTTAAGAAACACACACACACATATACATATATATATATATACATATGTATATATTATACAGCAAATACATCTGCACAGTTTCATTCTTTTATATTACCTCGTCTGTGGCCCTTCATGTCCCACTCAACAGCGCGAGTGGCCCACCAGCCAAAAAGGTTGTGCACCCTTCTTCTAAACCTTTTTATCCACCTGAGTGATGCCATTAGGCTTTCAAAATCCTGGGTTCTCAGGACTCATGAATTCCAAAAATCTGGGTCCTTTTTTCAAAAAAGTAGGTCCCCATGCCCCATATAAATGAATTTAAATTTATGTATTATAAAGGTATAAATTTAAATTATCTTATTGTAGTTTAAAAAAATTTCATCAGCTCTCTTTGAGATAACTTTAAAATCAGATTTATCACCACTTTTCTAAAATAGAACTCTGCTTTTTTTTTTTTTTTTTTTTTTAATGATTGGGTTAATTAAAAATTGTTTAAGAAAACTAGTATATTATAGCTTTCACAAAACTTTCTTCTATATCATTCTATATAACAGGCAGGGTTAGCAGGTTTTTGACATGTGACAGTTTTCGATGGTTTAAACCACGGTTTAATCCATTATGTCAAAAACATATTTTTGGGCTGTGTTCATGTATACTCCCCAATTCCCCGAAAAGCAGGGTTTGCAGTTTTTTGACACTTTAAACCAAACTGTTACGCAGGGCCCGATAAACCTTGCAACTGAGGGGAAGCACAAATAAATTTGGGGGCCTCCACTGACTGAATAGTCTAGAGACTCATACAAACATCTCGAAAAATTTATAAATTTTTAATTACATTTTGTAGTTACCTGGAATTGGAGACAAGTAAATTCGCTTAAAATGTAGACAAGTAAATTCACCTAATTTTTGTACCAAAATATAAACTGATGAAAGCCTATATTCACCACAATATATGGAATTATTTCATTATAAATGAATGTGTAAAAGCCTCATTAGCATATTTCCTACATAATCTAGAAATGATAGTTGTGCAGTCAGGTGTTGTGACATTTTATAATGAGACAATGCTTTTAGACCACAAGCTTACAATCCAGGGCCCACTTTTTGCTTAATTTGGGGCCTTTTCAAAATTTTCTAGGAGAAGCACATGCTTCTCGTGCCTATTGGGTAATCAGGGCCTGCTGTCACTTCAAAAACCTCAAATTTTACACTTCTTAGTATATTTTAACAATGAAGTAATCATATTTAGAGAAATCAAATAATGTAGTCTTAAAAAGAGTGGTTAGTTCATAAGTTTCCCATGGTTAAAACTAATTTTTAGGAGGGTATTATTATCTATTTCCTATGAATGTCAATTATTTCTGTTTAAGTACATAAAATTGATATTTATTACCTTTACAAAATACAAAAATTTGAATATAGAAATTTGTATGTTCTAAGGCGAACTACTTATTGCACTAAGTTATAAAATTTTTTACAAAGTACTCTATTAAATATATACTGACTGATAATTAAAAGGTGTCACAAGTATTCTATCCCAATGAATAAAATTACTGCGCAATATTGCATCATATCTTTTCATTTTGGGTTATAATCAATATCCATAGCATGTTTTAAAACATTAAATAATGTTGTATGATAAAAAATTTTTGAGGTATTGCATTATTAGTTGAACTCAATTTTTAATATAAATCATATAATGCAATTTTAAAATGTCTTAAAGGTATGAAAATTTGAATTTATATGCATTGAAATGCAATATTAAATACATTATATAATGTATACAATATTAAATAATATATTAAAATTTCTCAAACTGTATTTAAATAAAAAAGAATTTCTTCACTTTTTAAAAATGCTCGCATCTAATTAATTTTTAATTTTATATCTTGATTTTACATATTATAATTTAACAATATATTCTAAAATATCTGGATATTACTTTGTGAATTCATTGATAAGATTTAATTATATTTAATTGTTAAAAAAATATATTTGAATGCTAAAAATTTTCATTGATATTTCAGCATTCAACATCATTTTAAAAATTAACCTGTCATTGAATTCACAAACTAAGTAATAACTTAATATGTTTCGTTTATATTTTTAAATTATAATGTAAAAGCGAGGAGGGAAAAAAATTAACAGAAAACATTTAAAAAAAAAAAAAGGGAAATTTTTATTTATTTTTTGTAAAATTTAGTTAGTTTTAAAGAGTTTTTAATATGCTTAATTGTATTACTATAATTTACCCTCTACATATGCAATTTTTTGTAGCACTATGGCAATTGACGAAAAATATTTTTACAGTTTTCATTTTTTCCATATGGTTTTCGACAAACCGGTTTTTGACAGTTTAAACCAGTTTTTGACACATGTCATGCCAAAAGTTTTTGACGTCAAAAAATCAACCCTGCCGAAAAGTTGACATCACTAATCTTCTGATGGGAACTACCCGAGGAGATAGATTCATGAACGACTTTTTGGGTAAAAACATGGTGGTCGAATCGAAGTACACAGCTCATAGATGTATAAAGATTATAGGAGTCTTGAGATGTCTATTTATTACTAGTATAATGATCATAAATGTATGAAACAACATTGAAAACATCTTTTAATATTTTTCTTAAGTGATAGTGTAATGGATAATGAAGACCTCTTTTTAAATTCAGAATAAGAGTAAGACTGTCTGCATTTGATGAAATGCGTAAGAAGAAAAAAGAAGTTTTAAAAATTAAAGTGTATGCTGAAAATACTGTTCAACACTGATTGAATGATATGTTTTTAATTACTTATGGTTTTCAGTTGCATAACTTAAAGATATTTCGTATATTTATTTATTTTTTACCGTTTATGCATGAATTCTCTTTCTCTCTCTCTCTCCATTTTTTTTTTTTTTTAACGTGTATAAAAATTGTAGAAATTTGTTATTATTTACTTTGTAATTGAACATAAAAGAAGTGCTATTTAACTTTGGAGAGTATTACTGACTATAGATTTTATTATTAGTATTGTATGCTAGAAATTTATTATATTGATTATTCTCCAAAATAAGATTACAAATGCTGTCCTTTTAATTTAATAACATTCAGATTACTTTTTATTATCACTATAATATTTACATATATATTTTATGGATTTGGGTAATGTTTTTCATAAGAGATTTTTGCTAATTTATTATCAAGCATGTATATAGAAGAATTTTTACAGATATGTTAGCTCAGTTTTGAAAATACTTAATTTATCATCTGTTGCATGTGATTAACAATATGCTATGAAAAAGATAGACACTTTTCAAATTAGTAACTTTTACATAAGATGTCAATAAATATTAAATGTTTATATGTTAAATATTTATTACCAACATTTCTTTTTTATTTTATTCAATTATTTGTGCTGAATGACATTTGAGAAGATCTGATATTGCTGCTATTCTGAAGGAAATATCAAGTGAATTGTTCTTCTGATGTTTAGCTTTATATATATATTGCTACTCAGTCGAACAACTTTCTTGGATACAAATCTGTTTTCCTTTGTGAAGATGAGCTGGCATCATTAGTATGAATTAACTTTAAGTAAGGTCTTATATTCATTAATTAATCAAAATATAAAAGTTATATTCTTTTCCCTGCTCTTTTAACTTTTTGAACATATATTATGTAAGAAAAATAATTGCAAAAAAGAAGGAAATAAAAAAAAAAAACAATGAGATTTTATTTTGGCATGTATTGTGTATCTATATGTTTCATGACCTCCCAAATTCATTTTTCTTATTTTTATGGTGTGCATATGAGTAAACAGAATAACATATAATTGCTTTCTTCAAATTAGCTGAAAGTTGGTAGCCTACTATGTTATAGATCATGATCATACGAATTGTATAGATTTTGATAAATGTATGACATATTTTTTTATAGGGACTCGAAGAAAAATTCTTTATCATTATGGTCTATAGACTAGAGGTCAAGACTCACGGTCGCCACTCGCCACGTGGCGACTTAATTTGAAAAAGTGGCAATAAAAAAAATTCGTATGGTCACCACTTTTTTCTGCGAATTCGCAAAAATATTTCTTCTGTTTTTAAAAAAATCGCGGATATTGTTCGTTTAAAAAAAAAAAAAAAAAAAAAAAAAGAAAGAAAGAAATCCCATTAACAATCGGCGATTGTTAATGGGATTTCGATGATGATTGCACCTTCCGATTTCCAATCTTTCTCCATCCACAGCATAAATGTCAATATTCATTTAAAACTTGCTTTGAGATTCTAGAACCTAGAAAGAAATAGAATTGTTAAATATTTCTTGTTTGTGTAATTATTTTTTGCCTCTCTCCCCCCTTTTTTTATTTCCAACTAGCGATCGCCAATCAAATGTTCTGCAGTTGTTTCTCAGTCTTTCTTCATCCACAATATAAATGGCAATATTCATCATTTTAAACTTGCTTTATTAGATTCTAGAAGTAGAATTGAGAATTTAATACTTCTTATTAATGTAATTATCTTTTTAATTCCCCCCCCCCTCCTTTCCCCATTTCTAGATAGTGATAAATGATCAATTCTAGAAACAATAAAGCGACAGTGCTCAATAACTTGATGAATATATTTATTTTTTCTCAATTAAATTATATATTTATATTTCATATCTATACCAAATGTGTAAACAGGGGGGAGCGGGGATGAAAAACAGATTTTTAGGTATAAAAATTTTTTCTAAATCAGATTAAGAAAATTAATGCTCAGTTGATTTCATATGTGTTTAAAACTGATAATTAAATACTATATATATATATATATTAATGTATGATTAATGTACATACATAAAAATTTTATTCTATATATGTTTGAAAAATTGGTTTTTCTGATGGTATGAAATTTTTATAAGGTTTTATGTGGATATAAAAGTAAAGTAACTGCAGTTATATGAAAGAATTTTTTTGTGTTAATGAAATATTCCTGAAAATGTTTAAAGTATATAAAAGGTATATATAACTGTTTAGGTAGTCAACATATTGAAAGTGATACTAATAATGTCCATCCAACCAATCATGTTTACAGAAAATTTTCAGCAAATTTCTAATTTTAGCAATCAAATGCCAGTTAATAAAATTAAACCTCTGATAATAGGCTAGTACAAATTCTTTGCCTCCCTACCCCCTCCTCAGACTCAAAATAATTTCGTTTTCCTCTAATTCTGATCATAATTATTTTCCATTTGCAGATGGAAGTGCCAGACTAGGTGAAATTTATTAAATGAATCAAATTTTTGTATTTCTTTTGTAATGGAACATAAAATAAATATTCTTGTAAAACACAAATTGTGTATGAGAAATCACATTGTCAAATCATATCATTATAGCCTGCTGTTTTCCATAGCAAAATGCATATATTAGCATACTTGCCAACTTTTCCGGTTTTCCCGGAAGACTTCAGTTTTTTTAACGTATTTTCCTTTCTTCTGGACAGATGATGAAATCTTCCGTTTTTTAAAAAAGTCACGGATATCGTTCGTTTTAAAAAGAAAACACAAATGTTCTATGAAAACTCCTGATTCCCAATCTTTCTCCATCCATAACATAAATGTCAATATTAATTTCAAACTTGCTTTATGAGATTCTTGAATATCTAAAAAAATAGAATTAAATATTTCTTGCCGATGTAATTATTTTTTGCTCCCCCCCTTCATTTATCTCCCCTTCTTTTTCTTTATTTTTTTATTGGCAGAAATACACACATATATTATATATGCACGTTTATTGTGTTATTAAATGACTAATAATACAATAGTCATTTAATAATAATGACTATTGTATTATTAAAATAATACAATAAAGAGCACTATTTCTTAATTTAACTTTACGACCATATCATTTGTGTTTTTATGCTTTTATTCACACACACTTATATATCATATATATGTATATATATTATGTGTATGAATCCGATGTATAACGACGACGACTCGAGTGGCCACTGAGTTCCTCATGTTCACTGGCCACTTCTAAAAATTTTAAGTCTTGACCTCTACTATAGACTCAAATTACTTAAAGTCTGATGGTTTCTAAACATATTATTTGATTCCAGGGTTGGCAGGTTTTTGACACGTGACAGTTTTTGACGGTTTAAACCATGGTTAAAACCGTCATGTCAAAAACCACCTTGTCAAAAACCTATATTTATAATTTAATTGTCGTATGAAAAATTAGCTTAATAAAATATAGTTCATAAGGATTTTTTGAAAAGTAAATAGAATGATGTTCTTTGAAAAACACATTGTTACAACATTTTGATTAATATAAAAAACGAAACTTTAGGCTTTTAAAATTTTACTATGAATTATTTCTATGTTCATTCTAAATATGCTGTGATACTTTTATATATTATTATGAAATTTATTTATAACTATGCTTGATATAGCACATGTTAAACTTAGTTATACAATACTTTAAAAATATAGTTGTTTTCAATAAGATATTATTTATCAGTATGTTTTAAAATGTAAACATAATACATATTAATGTTTTTGGAGAAACATTATTATAACATTTTGATTAATATAAAAACAAAACTTTAGGCTTCTAAAAATTTATGATTCATATATCATTGATAGATCATTTTGATTGACAAATCATTTTATTTGCAATACAACATTGTATAGTTCAATTTTTTTAGTATTGTGCTTTTAGTATTATGTATTTAACCAGTAAAATAAAAATGCATAGCCTAATATTTTGTATTTAAATATTTTATAGAAAAATATAACTTTTTTTTTTCTTAATGACTGCTGATATTGCAAGTTTTTAAGAAAAAGTAATAATTCTGAATGTTAAAAAAGCTTGAATTGTGTCTGAAATTCATATAATTACCGTGAAACATGAGAAATATGAATGCTTTCTGGACATGTATAAATTGTAATAAATGTAATATTTACCCGTACAGATTTTTAAAAAAATTATTAGTCTAAGCTGTAGGGCCCACCAGCAGCCAAGTGGTACTATGCTCAAAGCTGGTAAACGTGAGGTGTAGGGTTTGATCCCAGGGCGCACTCGTTGGCCTAGCCATTCAGAGTTTTTCATGTTTTTCTCCGAAACTTGTATAAATACGGACTAGGACCCTGTAGACAGACCCACACGGAGGGCAAATACCCCTTAGGCCTAAGATACTAGAGTAGTCAATCAGCCTTACTCCCAAAACACCGAACACCAATAGTCCAAGCTATAAACAGGTACAAATATTTATACAATCAATAATAATAATAAACAGATAAAAATTCATTAATAAATGATAAGTATAATAAATGTAGATTATAAATATAATTATTTTCAAATTCATATTAATTTACTGCCCACATATATTATGTTTTACTTAAAGAAAAAAAAAAAAAAAATCCAGTATTCCTGTGTTTTCATGTCTTATGTGAAAATTCATAAGTAACTTCGGAATTTTAGAATTTCATAAATATTAATATAAATAAACATACAAAATATAACTGTATGCATACTTTGTATATATTTCTTAGATTATAAACCAGTATATTTACCTAATTTTTTATAAATTATCTACAAATTGTTTTCAGATTTCTTAATTTATAAACAGCATAATATTTAGATATTCACTTGTATATGGCAAATATTACTAACTCCTATTTCTAACCAGATTTTAGCTGATTTATAGATGTTGAATTTTGACAATACAGGTTTTTGACGGTATAGAGGTTTTTGACGGTTTAAACCATGTTTAAACCTTTGTCATGTCAAAAACCACTTTTTGACGTCAAAAACCCAACCCTGTTTGAGTCAGATGGAAGGCAGCTATGTTAGAGGTCACCGTCACATGATTTCTATAGATTTTGATGTGTAGGTCACAAAGAAAAAATCTTTTATATATAAAACTAATGCTTTAAAATTTTTATAAATGGTGCTTTTAAAAAATATTTAATCAGTGCTTTTAAAAAGCTTTCAACAGATGTTTTTGAAAATATTTAATTGGTGTTTTTAAGAAGTTTTCAATTGGTGTTTTTAAAAATCTCTCAACCAGTGCTTTAAAAATATTTTGAACTTGTGCTTTTAAACATTTATAACATGTATTCTGAATACTTTATAACACTGTTTTGTTTTACATATGCACAAATCATTCATACATATGACGTGTGACAGGGATAGCTGTGGTATGTAATTTTTTGCATTTTGAGATTTGTGCACTGCAAGGTAGCTGTATCTACATCCAGTCATTTTCTTTTCAGGTACACTATGGTGATTGCTGCAATACGGACTTGCATATATTTTTTAAGATTCAAGTATTGCTAATTGCTAGGTTAGGGGTATCCAGAGATTTTATTTATTTATTTATTTTTTTTTGGAGGTGGGGGGAGAGGTTGTTATGTGCACAATAGGGATTGCTGCGTTACAGAATTTCATGCTTTTTTTTTTTCCAGTGATATTATACTATATTTTATTAAAATTTTTATTTGTGATCGGTTATAATTTTGTAATTTTTAAATTACAAATTAACAGTATTATATGATGATTTGGTTAGTTTCCAATACATTATTTCTGACTGAATTGTTTATTTTGAGTGTATTTTTCTGTTTGTTTGGTTTGCCTAAAAAGTTAGTAAAATTATTATGTAGGTGGTCAAGGGTTGCAAATTGGAACATAATGCAAAATATCGCCAAATAGGTGAAAGTTTGAAAAATTCACTGAGGTGGCTGCAGAATAAACTTTTCCAAAAATAAATTTAGAATAAACAATAAATACAGTAATCAGAAGTACACAAACTATATTTGTATACTAGCCGCCTTCGGCAATCAGCTAGTTCGCAGTCATTGAAAAATCTCACCATATTGAACACCCGATCACTGGTGCCTGTGATGTCTTATCCCTGTTTTATAACCTACAACAGCTTGTTCGCTCACAGTTAAAATTTCAAATGCCTTTGAAATTTTATCTGTACCAAATTTTCACTCTGTGGCAATGGCGATGTGCTCTACACTTTCATGATATGAAACACCCTGTTTGCTCACCGTGCAAACGTCCTTTAAAAATTCTGATCCTGGAAAACCTCCAAACTGGTGACGCCTACAGTCTCCTTATCTACCCCCTAAAAATTCTACATTTCAAAAATAAAACTTGTGTAAATTTATTTTAAAACGAAAAATATTTAATCATTAGCAGCTTAAACTTAGTGTATATATCGGACCACAGATGGTACAGTTATGTTCGCAGGGGTGCAGAATATTGACATAGACTAAAGGTCTATGTTTTAATTAATTTTTTTATTAAGCAGGTCACATACAGTGGAAACATTAATCTTTAAGTTTTAAGGGTTTCAATAAAAGCAACCTGACCAGTGTTCAACTGTTATGACACATCAAATACGAAGGTTTTAACAAAAAAAAAAAACAATTTTATTCAACAAAGTATAAATATATATTAAACTTTCAAAAATATAACAAGAACATGATTACTTTTTTCAGGTGATGAACCAGACATAGCAATAAGCACAATCAAATATTGATGACAATGCACTTTAAGAACAATCACAAAGCATCCGCGATCGCCAGGTTGATCAGCAGGAAAATAGGATGAAAACTATACTTCCGCGATCGCCAGGTTGATCAGCGAAAGTAAGACGAGATGTATTAACACAAAGTAGCAACGATGAAGATTATGCTCATACACTGTTAATTATACGATTTAATTTAGAAGATTTTAATTTCACTTTTATTAACTTTAGATCTTTTCAAACTTAACAATTGCTGCTTAAAAAGCAACTAAACAATATATAACATTAATCAAAAAACAAATTTAACAGCCTCATTTCAAAAACGTCGATTATCAATTTTTATTTCAAGAGTTCTCATCACCCGCGAATGATGAAAAAACTTTATCCTTTAAGAAGGAACAAATTCAAACAAAAACTTAATAATTTTAACATATCTAAATTAACAACGGCAGCCATCGTTTCTAAAAATGCAATAGCCAAAAGAGCATAATTAGCTTAGCTGTAATAACACTAAAAGCACATACTCCAGTGCCTAGCCAACAACAGCTTAAAGCTGCTCAACTATTCACAAAACTACTACTTCATTTCTAATTGAAGACTAGCTGGCCATTGCTGACAACTGCTGATAACTGCTTTTTAACACACATGCCGCGATCTTTTTATACTGACTGAAAAGTCATAAACAATACATTACTATTGCCACTTAATGGTCACAGCCGAAAATACAATTTACTATAACTATTTTAGTAGAAGTGGCAACAGTAAAAATAGAAAAAATTATGCAGAACAAGATTGGCAACGGAACGATGTAAACAAAACATCGATCGTTAAGGCGTGATGCAGGCAAAGATGGCTGACCGAAATTTAAGTAAAGAAAACTTTTAAATTTAAAGAAAAGGTAAGTTAACAGTTATATAATGAAAAATAAGCACTTATATTTATAAAATTAACAATTTTTTATGTGTGAGGACAATTGATAGATATCAATGCCCCCCACCGCAGCATATAAAAAAAATTTAGTTAATAAAATACCATCATGAGATTCCCACAGTCCATAAAAAAATATCACAAGTGATACAATAAACTAGTTACTACGAAGATAACCATTGACAAAAATTCAGTTTTTCAAGTGATGAAGTACAACTCTGCACCCCGCAGACATACTAAAGAAAAGGTGATATGAAAATATAAATTATATACAATATTAATTTCTAATAATAATTATATACAGTTATATTATGCAATTCAATTTTATGTACAAGAATAAATATAATGGATATATATACAGCATATGAAAAATTATGGAAAAATGAATATATATACAAATGAACAAATACGCAAGGCGCCTCACGATTTCACACACACATTCACACCATGATAACATAACATAAGAATTATGAAAAACATCTGCAAAGCGAAGAAATTAATTCAAACACAAAAAATTTATATAAAGATCACTTTTATAAATTTTAACAAATCATTTTTTGTCAACGGCTTCATAAACGGGTCGGCAAGATTTAATTTAGAGGAAATATACTCAATATGAAATTTGCCCTCATCAAACCAATCCCTTATAAAAAACAGTTTAATATTAACATGACGTGTATGAAAATTCTCAATCCTGGACTTTGTAAAACGTATGGCAGCCTGATTATCAGCATATAAGGTGGGTATATCAAAATTATTTTCTGTAAGATTTAAACCAGAACACTCACATAGAATATTGTAAAAACAATCCTGCTCACGAACACAATCACACATAGAAACAAATTCTGACTCCATTGTAGAAATGGTAATTCCCTTTTGTTTATTAGTACGCCAAGAAACAGCAGCACTATCCAAAAGAATTAACTGGCCACCCATAGAAACATAATCGTCCCTATTAGCAGCAAAATCAGCATCAGAATAAGAAATTAATTTAACTTGTGTGCATTTAAGATGGAGCTTATATTGACTGGTGTATTTTATATATCCTAGGAGTTTAAGTAAGCCCTGTCAATGTTTAATACCTGCATTTTGTTGGAACTGTGAGAAAATGTTAGTAGCATATGCGATATCAGGTCTTGTGCGATTTGAAATAAAAGAAATACAACCCAAAAGATTTCTATAAGGTAAATGAGAAGCTTCATCGATGTCTGCTTGAATAACAGGACAATCACTCTTTGAAAACTGGATACCTTTAGCGATAGGCAAGGAGGAGATAGGTACTCGGTGATTTTGAAATCTTTTACTAACTTCATCAATATATTGATTTTGATGAATCAAAACACCTGTATCTGTATACTCAAACTCCACACCTAACAACTTGCGTGTGATACCCAAAATTTTCAAATCAAACTTTGATTTCAATAAACTTAAAATATCATTAGCTTGAGATTCAGTCCTGGCAAAGACAATGATGTCATCAACATAAACCAGTAAAACAGAGAAATCATAATACGAATATGCACAGTTACAATTTTCAAATTTATTAAAACCAAGTTCCAACAACACTTTATTTAATTCATAAAACCACAACTTGCCTGATTGATGTAATCCGTACAGTGCTCTATCCAGTTTACAAACCCAGTCCTCTCTACCTTTTTCAGCAAATCCAACTGGTTGCCTCATGTAAATCTCATCCTTTAAGGGAGCATACAGATAGGCACACTTAACATCACACTGTACATTAAACCAACCGTAACATGAGACTAAAAGGGAGAAAAAGAATCTAACAACAGAAAAATTTATCACAGGCGAGAAGGTCTCATCATAGGATTCACCCTGGACCTGGTTGAAACCTTGCGCAACTAATCTAGCCTTGTATCTGACAATGTTGCCTGACTCGTCACGCTTTACTGTGTAAACCCAGCGGTTTCCTAATGCAGTTTTGTTCTCAGGGAGTTTCACAAGATGCCAGACACCTCTCGTGGCCATACATTCCAATTCTTCCAGCATAGCCCCATGCCACTCATCAGACTGTGCAGATTTTAAAGCCTGTTTATACGTTCTCGGGACCACCACATCTAGTCAACTAGTCGTGCTGGACGCGGAAGGTATAACACTAGGATTAACAACACCAGAAAAATTATGAAACTTAGAAAAATCAAAATCAGCAGGGTTAAAATCAATACTATTTGAATTACAAAAATTTTCGACATCATTAGGTGACCTTAGACAACACTTTTTACCCTCTCCATCAGGATAATAGTAAATATCGACCTTTTTCCCCTTAGGACGAGGTACAACCTTCCGGTACCATATGGGATTGGTCATCCAGTTAGGAGAAGTAGTATGGGGAGTAACTTGAGGAGCAGGAGTAACAGGAGAGACGGCTGGAACGACAACTTCAGTCTCGCTGGGCAAGACCCCAGAGGTACCAGGCTCTGGACCAGGAAGAAGGTACCGGTCAACGGGCCATGGTTGTTCCTCTGGGACAAGCACCAACTCAAAAGAAGAGTCACCCATCACCGCTCCACTGTGTAAAACATCACCGCTTTCAACAAAAGATACATTTATAGTTTCCACAACTTTCTTCTCGTCTTCCAACCAGACCCTGTAACCACGAGTACGTAATGCATAGCCCACAAGGACACCACGTTTTGATTTGGAGTCTAACTTGTGCTTACGTCTGACCTTTGGGACACCCACATATGTCAAAGTACCGAATGGTCTTAAATGTCGAACAGAAGGCCTATTTCCTGAATAGAGTTCAAATGGAGTTTTAGAGTTCCCACCGTGACAAACCCTGTTCCATGTATAATTAAAATGTAAACATGCTTCAGGCCAAAAATCATCAGATAAACCACTGGATTTTAACATTGCCCGAACACAGTTCATGATTGTCTGGTTGAACCTTTCACAAACTCCATTTTCTTCTGGTGTGTAAAAGTTGGTCAATTCATGATTTATTCCATTTTCTCTACAAAAAACCTTAAAAGAATCATTATCAAACTCCTTACCATTGTCAGTTCTGATCGACTTCAACTTGGTTCCCAAAAACCTTTCGGCCCTCAAAACATGTCTCTTAAAGACCTCAAAACACATAGATTTTTCCTGGAGGGGGTAAACGGATGATCTACCAGAGAAATCATCTATTATAGATAAGAAAAAAACGTTCACCTTTTTTTCCAGGAATTTTAATTGGACCCCAAGTATCCATGAAAAGTCGATCTAAAGGTTTTTTGGAAGAAGAATGACTTAAAGGTTTGAAAGAAATACGATTTTGCTTACTCACATGACAGGGATCACAAAAAAAATTATCAACTGATTTTAAATTGGGCAGACCTTTAACAGTAGAATTACGGATAGTATTAAAAATTAGATCAGGGCTAAGATGATCAAAACGAAGATGCCAGGTATAAAAATCTTTTATATTAACAGGTTTTATTACAGGAAAAGCTGAAATTTCAGCATTATCATTTAAATTTTCATTAGAATTCTGCCCCCCATTCAATTTAACACTGTGCTTGTTTTTAAGTACTTTAGGAAATGTATAATAAATCCCGTCATGGAGTTTAGCAGAGAAAAGGAAATCACCATACTTGTCGACCACGTTTATTTTGCCAGCCTCACCAATAAATTTTGCACACCCTGGTCGAATCTAGAACCACTCAAAAGATTTTTCCTCAAGTTCGGCGAGTACAAAACATTCCAGAGTTTAATAGCAGTCCCATTAAAACTCAGCTCCACTTCACCTTTGCCAGTAATGGGAAAAGTGACACCATCAACAGCCACGTGTAACTGATCACCAGAAATTTCAGAAAAATTACAGAAAAACGATTTATCTTTGCAGAAATAATGAGAGGCCGCTGTATCATAAGCCCAGCTTCCCTCTCTATCAAAACTACTTAAATTTGCTTCTGCAATAAAATTTTGAGTTTTAGGAGTTTTATCACGTTTTGACTGTTGACCGGAGCCACCCCTCTTAGAAAAATTACTTCTGAGTGGTTTTTCCTTTTCTTTTGCAGCTAGATCATTATTTAATTTAACTTTACAATCTTTAATTACATGGCCTTTTTTCCCACACCTCCAACAAGTAAAAACAGGCCTACGTTTAAATTTTACATTTTGGGCCTCAATAGAACATTCCGTTCTCCTTTTATCAAAATTTCTAAGTTGAAGACACGTTTCCTCGGCACAAAGCTCAATAATAATTTTCTTAAAAGTAAAGTCCTTATCAGGCCAATGAAGAATTTGCTGAACAACCTGATCGAATTTATCAGGTAAGTATCTCAACACTTGGAAACACATATATTCATCTGCGATAGGTTTATTAATGGATTTTAACTGATCAGCAATTTTAGATATTCTAGCTGCAAAAACACCAATAGATTCGCCAGGTTCTAAAAAACATGTCATAATTTCTGAAAAAAGTTTCATATGATGACTTCTACTATCTGGCTGGAAGTTAACTTTTAAGATTTTCCACGCTTCTGAGGGGTCAGTACATTCACTTATCAACCCTCTAAATTCTGAATCGATATTTAGATATAAAATTGACATGGCAGCATTCTGCCTTCTTTTAAAGTCATGCACTGCCTCCTCAGTCACGGATTCACTAACTTTAGGTTCTTTCTCGACACCAATAACGATGTCGTACGCGTTTTTCTCCATAAGCAAAAATTTAACATCACACTTCCAACCAGCATAGTTAGTTGAATTTAACCTAGTAATTTGAGGCATAATATTATAAGCCATTTTCAAATGGTTACAAATTATCAATTACACAGTAAAAAACAACTGGTCAAGTTGTGACACCCTCAAAAAATGACACCCTCAAAAAAAACTTGCCCATAACCAAATGACATAGACTAAAGGTCTATGTTTTAATTAATTTTTTTATTAAGCAGGTCACATACAGTGGAAACATTAATCTTTAAGTTTTAAGGGTTTCAAGAAAAGTAACCTGACCAGTGTTCAACTGTTATGACACATCAAATACGAAGGTTTTAACAAAAAAAAACAATTTTATTCAACAAAGTATAAATATATATTAAACTTTCAAAAATATAACAAGAACATGATTACCTTTTTCAGGTGATGAACCAGACATAGCAATAAGCACAATCAAATATTGATGACAATGCACTTTAAGAACAATCACAAAGCATCCGCGATCGCCAGGTTGATCAGCGGGAAAATAGGATGAAAACTATACTTCCGCGATCGCCAGGTTGATCAGCGAAAGTAAGACGAGATGTATTAACACAAAGTAGCAACGATGAAGATTATGCTCATACACTGTTAATTATATGATTTAATTTAGAAGAAGATTTTAATTTCACTTTTATTAACTTTAGATCTTTTCAAACTTAACAATTGCTGCTTAAAAAGCAGCTAAACAATATATAACATTAATCAAAAAACAAATTTAACAGCCTCATTTCAAAAAAGTCGATTATCAATTTTTATTTCAAGAGTTCTCATCACCCGCGAATGTCGAAAAAACTTTATCCTTTAAGAAGGAACAAATTCAAACAAAAACTTAATAATTTAAACATATGTAAATTAACAACGGCAGCCATCGTTTCTAAAAATGCAATAGCCAAAAGAGCATAATTAGCTTAGCTGTAATAACACTAAAAGCACATACTCCAGTGCTTAGCCAACAACAGCTTAAAGCTGCTCAACTATTCACAAAACTACTACTTCATTTCTAATTGAAGACTAGCTGGCCATTGCTGACAACTGCTGATAACTGCTTTTTAACACACATGCCGCGATCTTTTTATACTGACTGAAAAGTCAAAATCTACATCTAAACAATACATTACTATTGCCACTCAACGGTCACAGCCGAAAATACAATTTACTATAACTATTTTAGTAGAAGTGGCAACAGTAAAAATAGAAAAAATTATGCAGAACAAGATTGGCAACGGCAACGATGTAAACAAAACATCGATCGTTAAGGCGTGATGTATTCAAAGATGGCTGACCGAAATTTAAGTAAAGGAAACTTTTAAATTTAAAGAAAAGGTAAGTTAACAGTTATATAATGAAAAATAAGCACTTATATTTATAAAATTAACAATTTTTTATGTGTGAGGACAATTGATAGATATCAAATATGTCCGAACGCCCGAACGAGGTTCGAGGGAAATTTTGAATATTTTTTAAGAGAAAATAAAAATGTAAATCAAAAATAACAATTTGCTACTTTGAAGTGCTTATACACTAACAGTGATATTTTTATGTTACACTGTATACTAATTCTCTTAAAGATTTATTACATAGAACAAATGACTTTGTATAGCAAAGTAGATTTTTGCATTATTGAGGGAAATTTATACTGTGTTTGGGGGAAATTTCCGAGGTTTGAACATTTTCTGCACCCCTGATGTTCCGCAGAAATAGTTTAATCTTGTGTAATTTCATTTTAAGACAAAACAAGTCCTTCCGGCTGATTCGGAAGGGTAGGTTGATTTCTTTTTCCTTATCAAGTAGCTGTCATTTTGTTTCAAAATGGCGGCTACAAATTATTAACGAATTAGTAGAAATATTGATGTAGGCTATCTACATATGGAGTTTTAAGCAAATCGGTTCATAAATACCTTTTTATGTGAATTTAAAATTTTCAAGTGGAAACAAGATGGTGGGCCAAGTTGACAAATATATTATATGCATTTGAATGCATTTGTGAGATAAGACTACTGTACAAATATAGTTGGAATTAATTCAGAATCTCAAAAGTCATCGTGTTGAAAAATTAAGTGGCTGCCACTTGGATCAGAATGGCAGAGAAAGTTGCTCAGTGAACTAATTAATCTAAGATATTGTTGCAAATTTGAAAATAAATCAATTTTTTTTTTTTTTTTTTTTTGTAGAAATTCTTTTAAAGAGGCTTAGTAAGTTGATTAAATGTTAATTTTCTGCATTTCTAGTTTTTTTAACGTTAAAATAGCCTAATTTTCCCTTTAAAACGCATTAAATAGCTCCAATATCGCAAGTAATGGATTTGGCACCCAAATTTGGTGACTTTTGGCAAGAAAATTCATAGTTCATTAATAAACTTCATTGAGACACTTATATAGTCTATAAAAACATCAAAATTCAAACAAATTCAGAATACGATTTTTACAATTTGAATTTGAAATTTTAAAGTGGTCTCCACTTGAAAACAAAATGGTGGAGCAACTTGGTTAAGAAACTCATCTAAGATATTCATAACACAAGTTAAGACACTGTCCAAATTTGGTTCGATTTGGAGTATTATTTCGGAAGTTATCGTTATTTTAAATTTTCAAGTGGTAGCCTGATTTCAAGTGGCCCCGCTTAACTTAAGATATCCGATACTTTATTAAAAATGGCGGATACGTTCATTAATAAACTTCATTGAGACACTTACATAGTCTATGTATACATCAAAATTCAAACAAATTCGGAATACGTTTCTTACAATTTGAATTTGAAAATATCAAGTGGTCTCCACTTGAAAAAAAATGGTGCAGCAACTTGGTTAAGAAACTCATCCAAGATATCCATAACACAAGTTGATACGCTGTCCAAATTTGGTTCGATTTGGAGTATTATTTAGGAAGTTATCGTGATTTTAAATTTTCAAGTGGAAGACTGATTTCAAGTGGCCCCACTTAACTTAAGATATCCGCCACTTTATTAAAAATAGCAGATAAATTTCATTAATAAAGTTCATTGAGACCCTTATGTAGTCTAGATTTACATAAAAATTCAAGCAAATCTTGCTTTAAATACGCTTTTTACAATGTGGGTTAGAAATATTCAAGTGGCTGCCACTTGAAAACAAAAAGTCGGAGCAACTTGGTTAACGAATTCATCCAAGATATTCATAACACAAGTTAAGACACTGTCCATATTTGGTTCGATTTGGAGCATTATTTCGGAAGTTATCGTGATTTTAAATTTTCCAAGTGGTAGCCTGATTTCAAGTGGCCCCGCTTAACTTAACATATCCGCCACTTTATTAAAAATAGCGGATACGTTCATTAAGGGCACTGTCCCGGAAGCGTTTAGAAATGACGCGCTAGTATAAAACCTATGTAAAATGTTTAGAGAGATTTCTCATTCGCATTTTAATATTTTTGAATTCTGTTTCTTGCACATGATATTTGAGATCAAATCACACGCCGCCAGTTAAAAAATTTTTTGATTTGTGCTATTGTTTGATTGTGATTTTAACTGCAATTTTGGAACTTTGGAAAACTAGGGTATTGTTCTATTTACAACTTTATAATAATAAACCCGTGAAATAGCCTTAAAAATTAAATTGCTCTCGGCAAACCTTAAAGTTCGAAGTTTTCAAATACTTTTTTTCCATAATTTTCACTAATTTCGTAGATTAAAAATCTTTCTAGAAATATTGCGGATTTTTGTGAAAATATTGAAAAATTCTTAAAATCTCCGCCTCACATCGGTTCCGCCCTTTCTCTGCTTGATTGATGAGACAGTTTCTACTCTTTTTTCACTCCTCATCCCCCATGACGCTGCAGGTGGTTTGTACTGGTGATGTTTAGCAGATAGTAAAGTAAAGAAAAGATTGAGGTATTTCCTCAAAAGTGCACTTTCAGAGTCAAAACATGATTTTGTTTAAACTTCTTCATTGAGTAGGTAGTAGTTTGTAATTTAAGTTACATAATTTTTAATAGTATTAATAAAATTTCTCCCCTTGCCTATTCAGACTATGAAACCTACAATTTAGAATTTTACTGTTAAACAAAAGAAAAAAAAAAGACTATATAAACATTTTTTTTTTCTTTTGCAGAAGGATGACATGAACAATCACAGGCTAAAAAGAAAAGTTAACCAAAAAAATGTTAAATTTTATATACTGGAAATTTAAAAAGAGAAAAAGTAAAAGTATTGGTATCGTTATTTGGATGAAGGCGATTGACTGCACTAGGGTTCCAGGCCTGAGGGGGTGCCCTCTGTGTGTGTGTGCAGGAGGGGGGGTCTTTCTAAGGGATTAGCCCGTATTTATTTATGTTTCTTGGAAAAAACACGGAAAACTCAGAACGGCTATGCTGATGAGTGCGACCTGGGATCGAACCCGGCACCTCACGTCTACCAGCTTCGAGGACAGAATCTCTCGGCCGCTGGTAGGCCGAAAAAATGAAGGATATTCTTTATTTAGATGAGTATTTTTTATTATATTTTCTTTTTAGGACGTAAAGGAATAGCCGAAAGATGAAAAAATAAAAATAAAAATTTTCAGTTTTGACTCATGGACATTCAATTTCACTGGAAATGTAAAGTTTGAAAAATTCTTTATAAATTCAAGGGAGGATGCCATTATTGGTGGAGGGTAGAAGGGCAGGGAAATACAAAATACATTTTATAGCGATTATTCGTTACCTTGCCTTCTCTAACTAAGGTACACAATTTAGAATTTTGCTGTTGGAGGATTAAAAATAAATAAATAAAGCTGTATATTTTCGGAAATTGGTATGAAAAGAATAATGGCCGGCTAAATAATCTGGTGTGACTTTCTCTTATCCAGAAATTTAATAGTATAAATACAGGTTGGAGATTAAGAGGTAAGATAACGTGTACTGTTATCTACACCTATGTTAAAACAATTCAAATTAGGCTACGAAAAAGTTTTATATGATAATTAGTCCTGTGTGAGGAGGGCTACCGCACCCCTCAACCCCCGTTTCATTACTACACCTACATTTATATAGAATTTAAATCTGTTATTAAAATTATACAGACAACTTTCACATGCAACATTCCCTGAAACTTATCAATCTTGATCAAATTTTCCAGCAACAAATTTATATTAACTTGAAAATACAACTTTTGGATCTCCTTCTACCATTTTTTTAAATTATATGATTTAAATTAGTGTATTTGTCTACTCTACTATCCGTTTGTCCGCCTCCGGCATCTGTAAATATTTTAAGAATTTTTTATTTTTACTTTCTTCTATATTCAATAGAAGAAAGTACTGAATTCATAAAAATATCGACATCCGGTTTTCGACGGATTTACACGTTTTGAGAGATCCAGAACACGATTTGACTATTTTTTGAAAATGTCTGTCTGCCCGTCTGTCTGTGTGTGTGTATGTGAGTGACAAAAATTTTGTGGTAACTGTATCTCCGGAACTACTGCGCAGAATTGCATATAAATTTACATGTAGATGTATCTTGAGCTAAATTTGTGCCTATCAACTTTTGGTGGCAAGCGCTCAGTAGGTGACACTCCTATACAGCGATTTCCACAATTTAAGGGGAAGCTATATCTCAGGTTCTATTGCGTATAATCAATCAAAACTTGATATAAGAGAAGGCCATTGTGAGACATTATGCTGATTCAGTTTGAATGTTTATGGACCAACAAATTGCACTACTATACAGCGATTTCTGGAATTTAAGGGAAAGCAAATAGGAAATTAAGAGCAGCATTTCTGTTTGTGTTAAGCATTTTTAACACTTTCCAACAATGTTTCAGAGTGATTATGAATTCAGTTAGTCTATATGTCTGTCTTTCTATCTGTCCATTGTGTAATAATACAGTTAGACATAGAACATAGAATGTTATACGATACAACGAGTATCTGCAGTTGGAAACAGTGTTTTTGCTATGGTAGCATTATTAGGTTTTTATTTTTATGGTTTAGCATTTTTCGCGAAATGCTAAAAGACTTATCCAAAATGCGCAAATGAAATAACATGTTTTCGCTTTTTTGCTAAAGCATCTTACTAAACACAAATTGAAAAAAAAAAAAAAAAAAATCTTCAGCGAAAATATTATAACAAATCTTTCATGGAAAAAAAATCGAAACATTGATCAAGAAAAATGCATTGGTTCATGCATATAAGGAAAATCAAACACTGAACTACGCATAAGAATCGCATACAGGAAATCAACTTGTAAATAAACATGAGGCATTTGTAAAGTGGTCTAATATGAATGAAAGAAAAACTATAAATTGTAAACCAAAAAGCTTTGAATAGTAATAAAGAAATTTCACTTATTTACTTACCTTTTTTTTTTTTTTTTGTAAGTTATGTTTTTATTTTCAGATACAGTATAAGCTTAATGTAGTTTTACATGCTATAGTGATAATTATATCTCCAGAAAAAGAATATAAGTCATATCTAAGATGCTCATATTGTTTTAAAAAAGTTTACAATATAAAGTAATAATCTAAAAAGTTTAATGTTTTTCATGTCTGCCAATAAATGAGTTAAAATATATGCTTGTACAATATTCAAATTGATCTGGTTACAGTCTTACTTTTTTGTTTTTCATTTCAAATTAAAAAAAAAAAAAAAAAATACCTTCTGTGTATAGCTCTTTAAAGACCTGATTAAAAACTTTTAAGTTCAAATGAAAATCAAACATATTGAGGCATTTAGAATAATGTGTAAACTGATATTCATCTTTTTTCTACTATTTCTGGCATTTTAGCATTTTGCTAAAGCTTTTTTGCTAAAGAAAATTTTTACTCATCTTAAACCCAACTTAAATCAAAATCTACCTCATGATTTTTAGTTTTAGTTTTAAAAGGTGTAAAGCTTAATTAGATTTTCAAAAACTTAAATAAAATCATAAAATGACAATAATGTACGTTTTCGTATGGAGTACTGTGGTTCATTAAACTTTATATTGTTACAGATCACCGTTCCCTCAAATAACGGATATTCTACAGTAAGCATACCTGTTTTTGCGAGAAGTTACTTCTGAAGCAAAATATAGCCAGTGCTAAATGTGGATGAAGTGTGGAGGAAAATTGAAGAGTTCATTTTTTTACTTATTAATTTATTTTTAAATTTATTATACATTTCCGCTAAAGGCACCTATGCTCAAAGCATGCCACCAAGGGGGGATAAAATTTCTGCTAAGGACACGGGTTTATGGATTTCCGCTAAGGGCACGGCCCCACTCTTCCTTCCTGCTCCTTTGATGTAGTGTCCTCTCTTTTTTCATCAAATGCCATCATCTATCGTCAATAGTGATGTTCTCTTTGTTGTGTTTATTGTCAATTATCTCGAGCGTTTCTCTTCTAAATACATATTTTAAGTTTACTTGGTTGGCTACTTTCAGGTAAATGACAAATGAATGATACACACAATAAAGGTCCAGATTAGGACTGAAACAATTTTTAAACCACCAATTAGTAGAAATAGTTATTGAATCTTTTGTGTTATTTTCTTATATTACCTAACTGTAATTAGTTTAGTATTTTTGTTATGCTTTCTTTTTCATATATCACTTCCAACTCATTTAATAGGAGTTTTTGTCAAAAAAAAAAAAAAAAAAAGTTTTCACAGATTTTGTGCTGTTGGTTCCTTAAAGTTCATTAAGTCTTTTTTTTTTTTTTAATTAGTCCCTCAAGTCCCTATTTATTTTCAAACTTCTGGTAAAAACCCTGGTCATGTCAAAACTGAACCCTGGCTAAAGTGACTCATTAATTACTCTGATGAGATGATATGCATAATTTTTTATTGTTTATATCTTTAGAAGATCATCTTAAGTAACTAAATATAAATATTTTTGAAATACATTTATTGCTTCTTTTATGTTGTGATGAATAAAAAGTTCAGAGAACACTCTTACTCTTTCTATTATTGCTGACAGACAGCCATATGGGGAAATTTGTTACTGATTACAATATGTATAGTACATAATATTTATATTAATTCTGTCTTTGCGCAAAAATTTATAGAGTGGGTACTGGTCTGTGAATTTAAGTTAGTCTGGAAAAGTCTAGAAATTTTTATTTAAAGTTGAAATCGTCTGCTTACCTATAGGAAAAAAGAAAGACAGAAAGGACAGAGAGAGAAAGTAAGATGACAGAAAAGAGCTTTCCTCATCTATTTGGTTCCTGATTTTACTTTGACAAATGACAGTTCTGAAAATAAGCTTACTTTGTGTTTTTGGTCCCCAAATCAAAATTTTTAACTTCTCACCAAGCATCCCCCCTCCCTGCACCTGCAACTCCAAATTTTGAATTCCCGGGGAAAAAAAATATATATATATATATATCTTTAAATTAAATATATTTTTTCTTACTTTAGAGGGGAAAATATATACTTAGACATTCAGAAAATAGACAAAATTTGCAATAAGAAAGTTCTATTGCATTTTTTATGTAGAGTAAATAAAGAGGGGAGAAGGAAACATCATATTTTTGTAAATTATCTTTTACAGTTATATTATTTCAAATCATCGATTCAATTTATTTTTTCTCAATATTTTATTGCGATTGGTCAGTATTTCCAAATGATTTATTATTGTTATTATAATCATTTTAACTTCTTTTTTTTTTTTTTTTTTTTTTTTTTTTTTTTTAAAGATTTCTTCCTCTAATTTAGCTTAATGTTTTGATCTTTATTTGGAAGTTTTAAATAGATGCCAAAAAAAGAAAACCACAAAATCACTAAGTGGCAATCTTTACGTAAGGAGAAACCCGGAAATTGCTACCAGAATTTTTAAATAGTGATATTATTGGTAGCTTTCTAGTAAAGTTTAGCAATTTAAATGTAACTAAAAATGCAATTCATAATTACTGGTGGAAAATACTATAAAAACCCGGAATGCAAACACCCCTGGAGAAAGAAAACTGCCAAATTGCCAAGTGACGGTCCTTGCATAATATTACATGTATATTCTTTTAAAATTACCTTTTTAAAATTGTTTTATTTATTTAAAATTACAGACAAAATTTATTTTTTCTCTATACATTGTTGCAATTATGATATCATAGTTGGCTATCGCCTGCTTAGCAGTCAATATTTCCAAATGCTGTTAATTTTAATATTATTATTATCACTTTAGGGATACTTGGCACCACTGAAGCTTTTTATATAAAAACTTATATTTTCATTTACTGTTTACAAATTGAACTATATTAGGTTTGTTCAGTAAATTATATATTCAAGCCAATAATTCTAATGGGTTTTGATATGATTTTACAAATTTGAAATCTTTAAATTGTGTTTTCTGACTTTGCTTTTTTTCACAATTCGTGATTTTCAAAATGCTAAAAGTTCTACTGATATTTAAGAAAAGACTTAATATTTTTATTTATTTATTTTTAAATTCTTAATAGAACAAACCTAAAAGAATTAAGGATGGATTTTTCAATATCTGTAAAAGAAAAAAATATTTAAAAATGTAATAAAAATGACTTTTTTTTTTTTTTTTTTAAACTTGTACACAGACATGCACTTTTTATTTTATTTATTTATTTTTCAAAAACTAATTAATAAACCTATTTCTAATTATTTTGAGTGGGTTCTATTAAACATCCCCCCACCTCTAATAAATAAATAAATAATATATATGTATATATAAAGTATTTTCTTAAATATCTCCAGCTGTTCTAACAATTTGAAAATCACGATTTCATAAAAAAAAATGCAAACTGAGAAAACGCAATTTAAAATTTTCATATCTGTAAAACTATATCAAAAAACTTAAGAATTGTTGCTTTGATATATATTTTATTGAATGAACCTAATATAGTTTAATTTATAAATATTAAATAGAAATATAAGCTTTTATATGAAACCTTCAGTGGTGCCAGGTCCCCTTAACTGTTTATTTATTTATTTATTTATTTTAAGATTTTCCCCTCCAATTTAGCTTGATGTTTTGACCATAATTTGGTAGTTTTTAACTTAGGCCGAGAAAGAAAACTCTTAAATCATC
The DNA here is from genome assembly GCA_963930645.1 of Salticus scenicus. NCBI lineage: Eukaryota > Metazoa > Arthropoda > Arachnida > Araneae > Salticidae > Salticus > Salticus scenicus. The sequence goes on from OZ005657.1 coordinate 115,034,756, forward strand.
AAGTGGTAGTCCTTACATAACACTAAAGTTATTTTATTTTTTCAAATCACTAATAAAATGTATTTTTTATCAATACATTGTTGTAATTGTGACGTCAAGTTGTTGACTTTTGAATGCGTACAGGATGGTATTTCCAGGTATTTTGATTTATTTAATTTTTATTATCGTTATTATTATTCATATATTATAATCATTTTAACTATCCCCCCCCCTCTCTCTAATTTAGCTTAATGTTTTGACCATAATTTGGCAGTTTTTAATGAGCCAAGAAAGAAAATTCCAAGTGGAAGTCCTAATATAAAATTGCATCTATGCTTTTATATTATCTTTTAGAGTTATTTTATTTATTTATTTTTATTTATTTATTTATTTTTCCTCCTTAAAACAATGTTGCAATTGTGGCATCATGTTTTCTGCTACGTTATCCTTCTTCCATTATTTTAGTCATTTCTCCAAACCAAGGATAAAGATTTATTTTTTATTTCAGTGCATTTTTGTAACTACGACTGTTGTTTTAGGATACTTGGACTTTTACTGTTAAGAAGATGAGAAGCTATGTTGATTAAATTTTTGGAAATATTAACTTGTAGGTAGCATTTTTTTTTATAGAATGATTTAAAACTTTGTGGTTGACATAACATAGTACCTATTTATAAAATAAAAATACACAATACGAAATTTTGGCTATGAAAGTTTGTAGATGGGAATGTCTGATTTGAACACAGGTTGTGCTTTATGGCTTATTCAAATGGGGACTCCCAGTGTTTTTTTCTCTGAAACTCTATTGCATGCTATCCCCACACAAGGCATTCTACTAGAGATATAAATTGAAATTTTAAGTTATTTGCCAGTGGCTAGTTCAACCTTTCAGCTTATTCACCTGTTTTTTTTTTTTTTTTTTTTTTTTTCTAAATTTGAAAAATAATAATAATTTTCAATATAATTTCGTCAGTTTTGACTTTTTATAAAAAGACTTTGAAATTATCTGATTCTTGTGGAGGGTCTCTTTTCAAACAAATGTATTCTGGATAGTACCCTAAAAATGTCATTTTTTTCCGTAGTCATTTAGTGAAAATTGTGATGTTTTGTAGCTAATTGATAAATGAAACACAATGGCTTTGTTCGCGATTCTTTTCGATCTCCCCCCCCCCTTCCCGAGTAGTTCGCATCACAAATCACCAAAACTGATCTGCCCAAGAAGATGATTCCTGAATCCCCTTTCAGTCAGTTTTTGAGTAGACACATTGTGGCTGAAATAAACACTTTTAAAAACAACTTTTGATATTGCTTTTAAATGATATTCTAATGGATAATTAAGATGGTATTTTCAAGTTCAAAATTAGAGTAAAAAAGACTGTGCTTGATGAAAAGAGTGTGAAGAGAGGAAGTTTTAAAAAATTGAAGAATATATTTAAAATATCATTCCTAGAGTGTCAGATTTTCAACTCCAAAATTACTTTAAGGTGGGCCTGAGTGTGATTAATGTAATTAAATAGAATTTAAAAAAAAAATGTTTATTTAAATTATAATTGTTTATTTATTTTAATTTATTATCTCTTTTGACTATTGTTTGTGCAGAAATTCAGTATAGTTTAATGTATACAAAGAATGTGCAATTTTATAATTATTTACCTTGCAATTTTACGAAATATATATATATATATACTAGCTGACCCGACAAACGTTGTTTTGTCATATAAATTATTTCTAGAGAATATTTTGCTAGAAAAAAATAACTAACTTATTGTAAGTGTGTTAGGATGTGGTATATAAGTGGAAGATGTATGGAGCGCTGTGAACGGTGAAAGAATATAAAAATAACAAAACACCAATCATTTATTTTTTTAATTTATTAAAATTGATTCTTTAAAATTATATACATATCGCTACTTCAAACAATATTACTAAAAAACAATATCATTCCCTTAATGCAACAGAGTGTACAATATTTTTTGTTATCCCATCTTTCGCCAATACAAACAAACTGGATGGTTTGCCTACTCGAGAGCCACGTATAATTGTCCGTGTGAAAAACATGATGTGCTCAAATCTAAGCCACAGACAGACATCGTTTGGCCCTGAGACTTATTGGTAGTCATTGCAAATGCCAATCTAATTGGAAATTGAGGGCGTTTAAATTGAATTGGCACATCTGTGGGTATAATAGGAATTCGCAGTAGTAATATAGTTTCACCTCGGAATTTGTCATTTAAAATGATGGCTTCGATAACATTTTTCATTAATTTTTTTATGACTAATCGCGTGCCGTTGCACAACCGTGGTGGGTTCAAATTACGAAGCAAAATAACCGGAGATCCAACCTTCAGTTGTAAAATATGCGGTGGCATGCCTGGTAAATCCAATGAGTTTAAAAACTTTGTTGGATAATTTACAGCTTCGGTGGCATCGCAAACTGTATAATTAGATTTGTATGACACCAAGTCTCCTGGTAACAAATGTTGTATCTTGAGATTCAATTCGTTGACGTCCACATTTTTTGCTGCTAAAATTGCTCTTTCTGCCAGCCACTCATGATTTGTGTATCGTCTGTGTACATCGGGAAATATCTGGTCAATAAGAGCATCTTGAGAATCAATGATTGTGCAGAAATCGGTCGGTAATTTTATGCATGCAGTTTCATCTGTAGTAACTTTTTCATCGCCGATATCTAACAATTTGAAAATGTTTCAGCGGATGGATCTTGAAGCTTTTGAACGCACAAACTTACTTTCAGTTGTACTTTTTCAACATTAAGCCACAATGACGATGATTTTAAGCATGCGTTGATCTCATCAGCGTATGTTGAACGCGGAATAACGGGAAGTGCTTGTCTGAAATCACCTGAAAAGAGTAACAGAGTGCCGCCAAATAGTTTGTCGTTGTTTTTTATATCTTTCAATGTTCCGTTCGACGCCTCAATCGAATGTTTGTGTTCCATAGTGCATTCATCCCAGATAAGAATTTTACACTATTTCAGCACTGTGGCCATGGAAGATTGTTTTTTTATGTTGCACACTGCGTCTGGGTTATTTTGAATATTTAGTGGCAGTTTAAATAATGAATGAGCTGTTCTGCATCCATCCAATAAAGTTGCCACAATGCCAGATGATGCAACAGCCAATGCAATGCCATTATTTGATCGTATTTTGGCGAGAATTAGCGAAATAAGGAATGTTTTGCCAGTTCCACCTGGTGCACCCAAAAAAAAAGAATCCACCCTGTCCTGCCAAAACTGCGAGCATGATGCGGTCGTAAATGGTTCTTTGTTCTTCATTCATTAGTGGGACATTGCGAGCAACAATCGCTGCCATTTCTACAGTATTGTACTGTAGTTCACGATTCAGTGCTTATTAAATCAGATGCATTTCGATTCGTTGAATGCATACCGAAATGACTGAGTGGTAAGTTGGCAATGATAATGCAAAGATCTTCAATAGCAATCAATGCTTCATTGTACATAGCGTCACTGAATACTATCGTTAGATCGTTGCACCGTGAACGATGTTGATGCAATATATCATTAATCATTGAATCTTTGTGATTATCCCATAATGTTTCTGCTCGGGCCGAGAAACATGTAGTCATCACTATAGCGAATAGTAGACGAATTTGTTTTGCTGTACAGTTCAGTCCTACTTCAGCAAGCATACACTCCTACTGGTTGTCGTCTTCCAGCAAGCCGAGTGCAAGGCATGCATCTTTATACGTTGGATACTGTTGTCCATTCACTTTACGTAAATCTTGAAATGACAAAGGGCCGATGACATTAACCAATAACAGTCGAGGTTAAAAGCACTCAGTCTGCCTTGGATTGACCGTAAATACTCGTTCCAAGGTGTTTGATTTGAATAAACCGGGACATGCATCAATCGGCGTGCCTTGCTTGCGGGGCATCTATTTTTTTGTTGGAGCCCATGTGAAATAGCGTGGTACTTCTGAATAGAGTAATGTCCGTGATAAAGCACCAAAAGCATCCGCACGATTACACAATTCAAAAAATTCGGTGAGTGTAGTTTTTGGTGGATTTATAGCACGATCAATCGCTGTCTCGCTCGTGAAATATACGCGCTGGCCATTTTCAAGATGGACGGCTAAATGAAGAACTGCTAGATCCCGTTCATGAATTGGGAAACCAAAGATACGCCAAACAGCTTCATTGGAGCTCACGTACCGGCCAATTTGGTAAAGTGTTCTTTCATCGTTGTTATTCACCGGAGGAGCATTCACATTGGTATTTTCAACTCGAAATACAGCCATATCACTGCCTTTATTCACATACTTGCAAATGTATTTGATGCTCTTCACTGAACTGCAGAACTGAACATTAATATGAACATTGAATGTTTTGCTCAGCAGAGGCGAATATGGGACCACCCATCGGTTATCAATATCAATATCTATGTTGTTGACATAGATGACCGCCATAGATGATAAGATTGTCCGCCATTATCGGGAATTCTTCGACGATATATTGGATATCCGTCAACATTTGTGATCGTGAAATTTTTCGGAAAACTTTTAGTACATTTTCCATCTGCACAAATAATAATGGCCTAAAAATTCATTTTTCATTTTAAAATAAAATAACTCCGTCGGATATTGACGAATTTTTTAAAAGAATATACCATTTTAACTAATTTTAACATTTTAACAATATTAACGTTGAAAAAATATTTTAAACACTTACGGTTAAAAATTCATTTTTCATTTCAACATTAAATAAATTCTAACATCGTGTTTACGATTCTAAAATATTAACTTTGAAAAAAATATTTTAAACACTTCGTAAGATACGGTTACGATTCTAAAAATATTAATTTTGAAAAAATATTTTAAACACTTCGTAAGATACGGTTAAAAATTCATTTTTAACACGCTTTTATTAGCTTCACCTGTATGTATGTATGTTTGTTTGTAACTTCTCTGGGAGGAAACAAAAAATTTATATTGTAAAAAAAAAAACTTTCACTACGTGAACGATGCGGCGTCGAGGTAAGGCGCCGCGCTACGAATCTAAAGGTCCAGCGTTCGATCCCCGTTAGGGGAGATTTTTTAAAAATGGTTTTTGTTAATTCCAAGTTATTTTAATTAAAGATTTAAATGTATGTAAATATTACGGTGTGTCACTCACACGATTTTCTCTTACCCTGAATTTTAATACTAAGATAGATATTTCGTGCTTTTTAGTTCACATTTCTATAAAAGCGTGTTCTTTAATTTTTTAAAACTATAATATTATTCATTTCAACATTAAATAAATTCTGACATCGTGTTTACGACAACTCACGCCATCTAGGTGGAAAAGTTGTTGAAAGAGTTGGTTAAAAATTAATTAAGAAAGAACTAATTAAGTTACAACTTTCATTTGTAAATCTAAACCATTCTCGAATCCACCTGAAGACACACAAAAAATTTCATTAAACTCAGTCCAGCCGTTTAGGAGGAGTTCAGTGACATACACACGCACAAAAGAAATATATATATAAAGATATATATAACTTTGGGGTATATTATTAATATAATAAAATCTTAGCATTTAAATATAAATTCAGTTTCACAACTGAACATAATTAAAAGTCATTCCGATTTAGATAAAAACTGACTTTAAAAGACTTTTAAAATACTTTACATTAAAATCTCTTCAAGTGCAGCATTTTCATTATATATTTCGACTCGCTTATTCATTATATATTTCGACATGAAGCCCTCAAAATACTAACATCTAACACTGCTATTAACGACTAGGAGCACTGATGATTGGCAACAATACAATTAATGTACAAGAAGAAAAAACGTAAAGATTATGTCAGAAAAGAAGAAACTAAAGAAAAGTCCAGCGACGATGGTTAAAGTAGCAATGTTGACATCTGATGATGACCGCAAATTTTGCGAGTCGAAATACATAATGAAATGCTGCACTGGAAGAGATTTGAGATTTTAATGTAAGGTATTTTAAAAGTCTTTTAAAAGTTTAATTAATCCTTCTTTATATTTTAATCTAAATATTAAGATATTTTACAGTATGTGAACTGAGGTTTGAAAATATTTAATTTTTAGAAAATAGTGCTGCTATTTTTAACACTTTCCAACAAGGTTGAAAAGTGTTTATGACTTCGGTTTGTCTGTCTGTCTGTCAGTCCGCGATCTAACTCCCGTAAATATTTATGGAATTTCTTGAAACTGGTATATGTTATTCAAGTTCACTATCGGATGTTCCCTATTGAAAATGGAGTTTATACCTCTACTGGTTTGTGTACAGGGACCCCCGAAAATATTTCAAAGCATCGTGTTCTATGAGAGGCATTTCTATAAACCCTATTTTCATACCCTTACTGTACACAAATCTTAATGAAATTGAAATATGTTATTCAAGTTCACTATCGTGTGTTTCCTATTGAAAATGGAATTTATACCTCTACTGGTTTGTGTACAGGGACCCCCGAAAATATTTCAAAGCATTGTGTTCTATGAGAGGCATTTCTATAAACCATATTTTCATACCCTTACTGTACACAAATCTTAATGAAATTGAAATATGTTATTCAAGTTCACTATTAGATATTTCCTGTATAAAATGGAGTAAATACCACCACTGATTTGTGTACAGGGATACACAAAAGTATTTCAAAGCATTATGTTCTATGAGAGGTATTTGTATAAATCATATTTTTATACCTTTACTGAACACATACCTTAATCAAATTTAAATACGTTATTCCAGTTCACAATTGGATGTTTCCTGTATAAAATGGATTAAATACCACCACTGGTTTATATACAGGGATACCCGAAAGTACTTCAAAGCATTGTGTTCTATGAGAGGTATTTCTATAAATAACATTTCCATACCTTTACTGTACACATATCTCAATGAAATTGAAATATGTTATTCAAGTTCACTATTGGATGTTTCCTGTATAAAATAGATTAAATACCATCACTTTTTTATATACATGGACACTCAAAAGTATTCTAAAGCACTGCGTTCTATGAGAGATATTTCTATAAATCAAATTTTAATAACTTTACTTTCCACGAAGTTTTAGGAAATTGAAATATGTTATTTATATGCACAAAAGAATGCTTTGCATAGAATATAGCATTATTAGCATTTGATTTACAGGGTGACACAAAAATATTCTGTTTTATTAAGAGCTATTGATAAAAATTTGCTAGGATTGTACTTTCGTTTACATAAAATGTTTTTAACGCTTTCTAACACTTTTCTAAGTGTGAATATGATATCAATTTGTGTATCTGTCCGTCTGTCTGTACCGCGCTCTAACTCCCGTAAATATTTATGGAATTTTTTGAAACTGATATATGTTATTCAAGTTCACTATCGAATGTTCCCTATTGAAAATGGTGTTTATACCTTTACTGGTTTGTGTACAGACACCTGAAAATATTTCAAAGCATTGTGTTCTATGAGAGGTATTTCTATAAACCATATTTTCATACCTTTACTGTACAATATCTTAATGAAATGGAAATATGTTATTCAAGTTCACTATTGGATGTTTCCTATATAAAATAGATTAAATACCACCACTGGTTTATATACAGGGACACTCAAAAGTATTCCAAAGCATTGCGTTTTATGTGAGATATTTCTATAAATCAAATTTTAGTAACTTTACTTTCCACGAAGTTTTAGGAAATTGAAATATGTTATTTATATGCACAAAAGAATACTTTGCATAGAATATAGCATGGTTATCATTAGATTTACAGGGTGACACAAAAATATTCAGTTTATTAAGAGCTATTAATAAAAAATTGTTAGAATTGTACTTTCGTTTACATTAAGCATTTTTCACACTTTCTAACATTTTTTAAGTGTGAATATGATTTCAATTTGTGTATCTGTCTATCTGTCTCTCTGTCTGTTTTCTGCATTCTAATTCCCGTAAATATTTATGGAATTTCTTCAAACCGATGTATTTTATTCAAGTTCACTATTGGATGGTCCCTATTAAAAATCGAGTGAATATCCCTTCTGGTTTGTGTACAGGGACACCCAAAAGTATTCGAAAGCATTGTGTTCTATGACAGGAGTTTCTATATACCATAATTTAATACCTTTACTGTATAGAAACGTTTATGTTATTAAATTCCCTATCGGATGTTTCCTATGTAAAATAGAGTACATTTCTAACTGGTTTGTGTATAGTTACACTTGAAAATATTCCAAAGCATTTTGTTCTGTAAAAGTTATTTTTATAAACCAAATTTTAATAATTTTATTTTCCACAAAGCGTAATGCAATTGAAATATATTATTCATATGCACAAAAGAGTGCCTTCTATACTTCTATGTAATATAGTATGGTTAGCATTAGATTTACAGGGCCACACAAAAATGTTCAGTTACATTAAGAGCTATTAATAAAAATTTGCTGGAATTGCATTTTCGTTTAGATGAGTGTTTTAACACTTTCTTATAATTTTAGTGGGAATATGATTTCAATCTGTGCATCTGTCTGTCCGATTATCTACCTTTCTATCTGTTTGTCTCCGGCTCCTATCATCCGTGAATATTTTGAGAATTTTTAAAAAATGATACAATCAAGATCCTTATGGAATGTTCCCTATTTAAAATGTCATTAATAGGTCCTGTACAACTAGTTTGTTTACAGGGACAACAACAACAACAATAAAAAAAAGCCAATGCATTACGTTTTAGGACAGAATTTTTTAAAAGTTAAATTTAAAAGACTTTCTACTGTAAAAATCATAAAAACATTGACATGTATTATTAATATTCTAAAATAATGTTTTGTATAGAATATGATATGATTAACTTTCTGATTTACAGGGCTACAGTAAAATATTCAGAGAGAATAAAAGCTGTAATTATAATCTAACGGCTGCATTTTTTTGCGTTAAGCCTTTTTAACACTTTCCAGAATGCCTAAGAATAATTTTAAAATCAATTAGTCTATCTGTATATTATTCAGTCCTTCTGTCTGTTGTGTGATAACGTAGGCAAAGAATATTAAAAGTTATTTGGTACAACAATTGTGTACAGTTGGAAAGTGTTACTAATCAATGCGTACTGCATGACTTTTCTTTCTTGTTTATTTTATGTAATTAATGTTTTGCTATGAATATATATATATATATATTTTTTTTTTTTCCTCAGTAAGATTTATATGAGCATGTCAATGAATACTGAATGCCACATACTTTTATTTTATACAGGTTCTTGTGCTGTCATGTACACATTTTTATGCTGTGTTCTACATCTGAAAAGCATTTCTCCTAATGTTATGAAGGAAATACCAAGTGAATTGTTCTTCTGTGTTTGGTTTTATTTATATTGCCACACAGTAGAGCAGTTCTCTTAGATACAACCTTCCTCTCTTTATAAAGATAATCTGGAGTTCATAGGTATGTATTAACTTTATATAAGATTTTAAGTATTATTTAAGAAAAGAAAGAAAGGAGAGTCGTGTCCCCCTCTCTTTTTTAAAGCATGCTTGAATTAAATTAGGAAGCAAATTTTTTAAGTAATATTTGTAGCGGCTTTTATAAAACATATTTTTCTTATATTGTTTCATATTTAACTACATTTAATTTAATAAGTATTTTAAAAACTGTCTTACTGTAACATTCATTCAAATGTATATAAACCCTGTGCTATATTAGCAACATGGTTAGAATTGTGGAAAATTTGAATTGACTAATATAGTTTTAACACTTTCAAACAAAATTGTAGTAGTATTGATCACTTTAGTTTATAAGTCTATCTATTTATGTGCACTTCCATTTCTGTAAATATATTGAAATGTTTTAAAATTGATGCATGTTATTTAGGTTTATCCCTGAGGCAAATTTTAGGCGACTCGGTGACATTGTCGCAGAAAAGAAATTGTTGATTGCAGAAAGATTTGCTCATAATTACAGCTATTCCCATATTTCAGTAGAAAACAGAGATTTGACAGTATATTAATATCTTTATAATTAAATACATTGTATATGTAAATTAGAAAATATATCATTAAATAATGTCATCTTGCAGAAAAGTTTTGCACAGATGAGACTTGCCACAGAAAGCATAAACATATTCTATCGCAGGGAGGTTTATATGGCATGCTTCTTATTGAAAATTATATTCATAGTACTACAAATTTGTGTACAAGCACTTATAATAAAAGTATTTGGATATTTCATGGTCTATGAAAGATATTTCTTTAAGCGTATTTTATTATCTGTATATTTAGAGTTGTTCAGTTTTTCCATTGCAGAAAAACTCTAGTTAAAATCATCCCAGACAAAATACCATTATATCCACTTTTGTTTACTATTAGTTATTTGCAAGTTGTAAATTTAAAATTATCTTTGTTCCAATTATATAGAAAAATTCTTTATTAATATGTACCAATTTAAATAATGGAAAATAGGCATATAATATCAGCAAAATTAACAATATTTTTAATAAATCTGTATTATTCTATGGATGGATGCAAAAGTGATATTTTATAGTTTCAATTTTAATTTCCCACTTCTTTCAATTATATTATCATTTCCTCTCTCATAGTCAATAATTTTTAATAATTTGTTATAAAGCATAATAGAATTGAATGCATCACATTTCTTTCATGCAGTTTTTCTTACCTTCAGAACATACATATGTAAGGAAAGTATTGCAATCTTGACAAAAATTCAACTTTAATATATTGGTGAATGTATAAGTTTTGAAGTCCCCTGAGTCCAATTTTGTTATTTTTACAATTATGTATGAAAATGAGTGATCACGATAGTGTCTAAATGCTTTGTTCAAATGAGCTAAATGTTAGTATGTTTGTTATGGGTCATAGTAGCGCAAACTGAATACATCTTGGAGAAACTAGCACTTCTTTTGCAGGGGTACAATGAAAAATCCTTTTTCATTATGATCTATGGGCTAAAATTATTTAAAGTACGGTAGTGTCTATATACCTCCTTCGATTGAGCTTTAAATTTATATACATGTTATGGGTGTACATCATGTAAACTGTATAAACTTTGGTTAATCTAGCACTACTAGTTCTTTTACAGGAACACACAAAAGAATTTAAGTGCATTATGTTCCACTGTTTGGAAGTTATGTTGGCACTGTAACTTCCAAATAAATCAATTTCTTTTTTTTTTTTTTTTCTTTTAGTTCAACATGACTATTTTTTTCAGGCAGCGATTTTACGTTATCATTTTGTGATCAAGCTCCTTGAATGAATGTGCAAACATTTTTTTCTTTTTTATTTAAAATATATAAAGCTGTCATTGTGACTGTCTGGATTTTTAGTTTGTTATTGTTACAAAGCAACACCATTCAACTAATCGCTACAAAAATTGGCACACTTATTACTCAGGACAAAATCTAGTTAACCGAATTTTTAGTTCAATTGGATAATTGAGTCAAAAGTTATTAAATAAAAACCCCATTTTAACTTTAAAATTATTAAAAAGAAAAGGCAAATTGATAAGAATATCTATAAATTGATTAAATGAAGAAAAATAAAATTAGTATAAAAATCTTGTTAAAGAAACAGAACAGCTTTAGTATAAGACTCCTTATTGAAATTTAACATTTCACAAGTAGCTCAGACATTTCTCACCAAGAACTTTATTTAAGTAATTGCAATAGCTATTTTAATTCATCGTCAAAACGACAAAAAAAAATTTAAAAGCCACCAAGGGGCAAGATCTGATTTATGGTGAAGCATTAAGGGCATGTGTCGAGCCCCCAGCCGATGAAAAAATGCTCAATTTATCTTTAACTTTTAAAATTTTTTTCTTCTGCACATGAAAGGAAAAAATATTTCATTAGAAATTTAGTATTCTGTCAAAATCTGTAGTCAATGTAGCTCTAGTTGTTACTCTTAGCAATCATCAAGTACTATTTATTTATTATTAATTTTATTTGTGTGTATTTATAGGAGAGGAATCTCTGTAATATTTTTAAATGTTAGGCAATAGAATTGTTTAGGGGGCAGATTATAATTTTTAAATTCTGCATATTTTAAATTGCCAAATTAAATATACATTGAAGTAATTTTAGATTTTTTTAATTTTGAAGTACTTCTTTAACAGTGTTATTGAAACATAATAGTGGAAAAGTCAGTGAAAGTTGTAGAATGAGGTGTTTCTTTATGATTTTCTTATAGCTGAGATTTAAGATTTCAAAATATGAATATTGAGAGAGTATTTTGAGTTTGAAATCCTGTTAATGCTAAGCAAAGCTGTCAAGAATGCTATGCATTTGAGGGTGCATGTGGTAGGATAAGAATCTATAAGTTATTTTAAATTGCATTTTTATTGACATATCCTTTGTGTTTACTAACAAAACAATTCAAGCTGGTAGTAAGGAGTCACGTAGATGTGATTGCCCCGGGCCCCCAGATGTTTAAAACGGTCCCTGCCATGGGACTCCTATGCTAAAGATATACCAATGAAATTTTAAGAAATAAATATAGTAACAATGCTAGGGAATGAAACAGAGTTACTGCATTATATGGAAGAATAGATTAAAATAAGTCGTATCAAACTAAAATAAATTCGGTTTTGTACAGAATGTTATACCTATTACTTAAAAAATAAGAATCGGCTTAGGATTTTTTTTTTGAACACTGATTTAATCAGAATGGCTCATGGTTATGCTTAGTGAAAATCTGTTTGATAGATTTTTTTTTTTAAATTAATTATAACATAATTCTTCAGGACACTTTGTATTGCAGAGATAGAACACCGGCACAGCACTCATGCCACTACTAATGAAACAAAGTTTTCAACTTCTTAAATCTGCGATTTTATAGGTAGAAAAGTTTCTTACACAAATACCGGTATGAGTTCCGCACCAGTGTTTCATCCCTGGTATTGCTATTTAAAAATTTTCAAGCTAGCAATCTTTTAATTTGAATCATGTTAGTAGATGATTATTTTGCATTGGAGTTTAAAAAAGATTGCTTTGAAAATTGCAAATTTTAAACTAATTTTTGCAATAAACAGCTTATTAAGATATTGAAAGGCAGTGAAAGTACATAAAATAAAATTAAGGATCTATTTTTTTTTTTTTTTTTAATGATAATTGCATAAATAACTAAAATTTTATTATTTAATGCTATTCCTCTTTTAATATTATTTCAATATCTACTAAAATTTTAATCTGTTCTGATTGAACATTTGATGATATAAATGTGAATATTCACTTGAGAATGGGAAAGTTTTTCTTTTTTCTTTTATAAACACATACTATTTTTTCTCTGATTAGAATCATAAACAAAAAAGGATAATTGTATTCTTGTAGCAGAATTATCCTTGTTTGTTTATGGCTCAAAGAATAAACAGTATGCAATAATGATGTAAAATATTTATTATCTTTTGGATTTATTGTTTTACTACATTAAATAATTATAAGATAAAGTATAAAGAGAACTTTTTATATACCATGTTTTTAAATTTTCTGTTGAATCATATAAACGCTACCGAAGGCAGCGGGAACCTGGAACAATTAGCTAAAAGTATTTAAAAAATTCATTGCTATTGTGTTTTGAGCTATTATAAAAGTTTCAAATGGCTAGCTAGCCGGGAAGTTAGTTAAAAATCGATTGCAAGCTTTGTACTGGTAACACTGCCGAAGGTAGCAGGAATCCGAAACAGTTGGCTAAAATTATTTTAAAAATACATTTTCACCGTGTTCTGAACTATTCTGAAAGTTTCAAATGTCTAGGTAGTCGGGAAGTTAGTTAAATAAATTTTTTGTTGAATCATATTAACGCTGCCGAAGGCAGTAGGGACCTGAAACATTTGGCTAAAAGTATTTTTAAAAATGTATTGTCACCATGTTCTGAGCTGTTCTGAAAGTTTCAAATGTCTAGCTAGTTGGGAAGTTAATTAAAAATCAATTGCAAGATTTGTATTGGACAAACAAACAAGAATCAAAGTTAATAAAAACATGGTAAAATAGTTTAAAATAGTTCAGTTTGAAGGTATTTAAAGTTTTATTTTAAACAATCTTTATACAAATACTTCTTATACTATTAAATTACTATCTTAATTACGAGGATTTTCCAGATTTTTTCTAAGAGGTGAAAAACTTATAAAATTAGTTTTATTGTTGCCTCTTACAACAGCATCTTCTTAAAGAAGCCATAAGTCCTCTTAAAGGAATAAGTGCATTTACTTGATGCATATACCTTATCCTAATTTTCTGAGTATTTTTATTGGTGTCTCTTTCGTATTTTAGATTTCCTACTAGAATTAACTTGCAAATCTCCTTAATAGGTTAATGATATAACTTTTTTTGTAACAATTTAATTAAACACCAATCATTAGCTTTAATAATTGCATGTTGAATCTAAAAGGAATTTAAATTATCTGTTCGAGCTAAACATGCAAAGCTGTATAATAAGTCTTTATTATTATTTCCCTCTTCATGAAAATTCACCAAGCATATTTTCTTGTTGAAGGAAACAATTTCATTTATATATGATTCGCAACTAATCATGGAATGTAAAATGTATGATTAACCACATGATATAAAGAAAGCAAATTTCCACACATAAAATATAAGTAAATGGTTCTTGATTAAATTAAGATACATTAAAAATGATGTTGTAGATGCAAAAAAGGCTTAAATAATATATATCCTATATACAGGGGCGCGCCAGCATTGTCAGGCGCCTGTGTGCAGAGTTTTATTTGGCGCCCTATATTAACTTTTTTTTTTTAAGTTTTACGAATAATTATCTTTCAGAAATTCAGCTGAATCTCGAACCTTAATAATAATAAGTTTGCTGAATAGCTAAGAAATAAAGAAATGTATAAAATAAAATTGTAAAAGAAACAAATAAAAAGGGCATCTTGCAGAAAGGGAAAAATCTTCTACAGAGATTCTAAAAAACAAGCGGTACAATTATGAAGGCAAATAGAGGTTGGTTGGTTGGTTGGGTTTTACGTCGCACTATTTCTGCACAATGGGCATTTGGTGACGGTCTGGGACTCACCCCTACAGATGATCCGGAGACAGGCCATCACAATTAAAGACATTTAAATAAAAAACCTAGCATTACTTCGTGCGTCGTTTTAGATCTTTCAAACCGGGTACCCGGTCCTCTTCAGAAACGGCAAACTTCTGTGCTGGAAACTTGAGACTGAGTGATCCTCTGTTGACTTTGTCAGCAGATGGCTCCATGCTCTGTCTGGGGCTACTGCGCCGCTGTCATTGCATACGTCATTATTATTCGAAATTTCGATGGATTCACGGTACATCGCGTAATTATAATCTTCATAATTGGCTATCTTAGTGGTTTTATCGAAATCTATTTTAATGTTTTGTTTATTGTACGTTTTGGCCAGGGCTGTATTATACTTTCCGGTTTTTATGTCATTTTTATGTTCGCTAATCCTAGTTCTAATTTTTCTCTTAGTAACGCCAATATATGAGCCGGGTTTATTGTCTTCATTTGTAAAGGGGATTTTATAAATGCCTGCAGTTTCTAAAGGGGGGATGGGGTCTTTATCACTTCTGATTAATTGAAAAATATTTTTGTTCGGTTTAATGGGGATATTTATGCCGTATTTATTAGCTATATTTTTAATTTTGTTGGCGGCTCCGCGATCGTATGGGATAGAAGAGGTAAAATTAAGGGATGGTTTTTGATAACTGGGGATGTGGTCAAGATATTTAATTTTATTTTTAATTAATTTATTATAATAGTTAGTGCTTTTTGAAAATGTTTAATCGACTTTTTAATGAATGGAAATATGTTAACAAAAAACTTGCTAAATCTGAACAAAAAATCAACTTTTTGGATAATTGTAAACACTTTAAACTTACGCCGACATTTCTAAGGGTTAGTAATAAATTTTTAGTTGACAATTTTAAAGATGACGTTCGCGAATTTGAACAAAAGATTCTAAATAAACTTATTAGGAAAAGGAAAGCTGAATTTTTTGACACGAAGAAAATATGGAATAAAACCGCTGAAGATCTCAAAAATTCAACTGACTCAGACAAATGGACTTTATGTAAAGAGAAAATTGACCAATATTACGAAACTGAAAAAAACGCAATTGTTAATAGACATAATAAAAAACTTAAATTCTGGCTCAAAAAAAGAAATTATAAACCTGTTACAAAAAAACGAAATCCCTTTTATTAACTTGTCCGATGCTAAAATCAATAGCCATCAACGTGACTTACTTAATTTATGGCATAAATTTATTCTGGACCAACCAGTTAATATTAAACATAGTATAGCTAAAATTGAATCTGCCATAAATAAAATTCCTGAAAATAATAGAAATAATATACGTAACATCGCTGTCCCCGAAATTGAAAAATCCGCTTAAAATAAGAACATTAATAAATGAGATCTTGCAGAATTGAAAAATCTTAAAATGAACAACGAAATTACTTGTACATTAACTGATAAAATCCGAATAATTGCTATTCTAAATCGTAAAGATTTCATCTCCAAAATGGAAGAAACCATTAAAGAAATAGGCGTAAATATAGTTAACAAAGACCCAAATAATAAGCTATTGGATAAAACACAGAAAATCATTAAAGAAGGCAAATGGCCCGATAATATCCCACCTAAAATATTCAACCATGCAACTAATAACCCCCGAATTTTTGGCAGATTTAAAGATCATAACCCCCCCCCCCAACCACCAAAATTCAGACCTGTTGTGTTAATAAGAACGAAGCCCCCACCTACTGCTTAGAAAAATTCATGGCCAATATTTATCGTAAAATTATTCCCCCCTCCCCTCACTCCTTGGAATCTACAGAAGACTTCATCAAAAAACTAAGAGAAATCGAAAATAAAGATAACTGCCGTCTAGTAAGTTTTGATGTCATCAACCTATACCCATCCATTAACATTAACGAAGCTTGTGAAATTGTAAACGGATCCATGAATAAATACTACCCCGACCCTAAAATAGGCCAAACTTTAAACGCAGTTACCAATTTTTTGTTAAAAGAAAATAACTACTTTCAATGGAAAAATATACCAACAAATCAAAGGCGTCCCAATGGGATCGCCCATTTCAAGCTTCGTCGCGGAATTTAAATTAAGGAACTTAAAGAACAAAATTATTGAAAGTTTAAAAAACCAAGTTAACTTTTGGTATCGCTACGTCGATGACGTTTTCGCCGTCGTCGACAAGAGTTTTGATATTAATGAAATCCTCAACGTTATCAATAGCCATGACCCTAACATCCAATTTACTTATGAAGAAGAAAATAACTTACAAATTAATTTCCTGGACGTTAAAATTATCCGTACTGAAAATAAATTTAAAACTACCGTTTATCGAAAACCCACTAATAGTAACGAAATCATTCACTTCAAGAGCAAAACACCCTTCCGTTACAAAACCAACGCCATTCGTTCATATATCAATCGCGCAGTATTAATTTGCAACGAACCCGAAGACCTTAAAAATGAACTGAACCTAATTAAAAACTTTACCAGAAAAGCAGGATACCCGGACAAAATAGTCAATTAATTAAAAATAAAATTAAATATCTTGACCACATCCCCAGTTATCAAAAACCATCCCTTAATTTAACCTCTTCTATCCCATACGATCGCGGAGCCGCCAACAAAATTAAAAATATAGCTAATAAATACGGCATAAATATCCCCATTAAACCGAACAAAAATATTTTTCAATTAATCAGAAGTGATAAAGACCCCATCCCCCCTTTAGAAACTGCAGGCATTTATAAATTCCCCTTTACAGATGAAGACAATAAACCCGGCTCATATATTGGTGTTACTAAGAGAAAAATTAGAACTAGGATTAGCGAACATAAAAATGACATAAAAACCGGAAAGTATAATACAGCCCTGACCAAAACGTACAATAAACAAAACATTAAAATAGATTTCGATAAAACCACTAAGATAGCCAATTATGAAGATTATAATTTCCAGCACAGAAGTTTTCCGTTTCTGAAGAGGACCGGGTACCCGGTTTGAAAGATCTAAAACGACGCACGAAGTAATGCTAGGTTTTTTATTTAAATGTTTTTAATTATAAGTTTACTTCGGTTTTTCTATTTATTATAATGCCATCACAATTTTGATCCTCCACGTAGAGATGCAAGGCTTTCAAAACACCCAGTTTTTTCCCGGAAAAAAACCCGGGTTTTTTTCCCTGGGAATTTAAGACGAAATTGGAAATTTTGAAATTTCCCCAAAACTGGGAATTTTGAAATTATGAATATTTTTATAACTTTTGTTAATTATTTAGCCTCCAATCTTTCCTTTTCGTTTCCCTTTCCAGCTAATTTGAGCATCTTCGATGTTTATTCCGAAAACGAAGAAAATAATTAAGCTATAATAACATACTATTTTTCTAAAGAAAACCTTCATTGAATAGAACCTATTGTTACAGCGATGCTGCGAAGAAGAAGAAACTACTCTAAATAAAATACTCCAGGCTCGCCCGATCGGTAGAATACCAAGCTCGTAATTGGAAGATTGTGGGTTCGAATTCGAGCAGGCCAAACACCATCGTGTACACTAATGGTGGCGGGTGCACGTAAAATCAGTCATGGCCGCAATGTCCTCCATGTCCCCATCTGAATTATACCTCTGGGGGTAACCGAAGCGGGAGGAGCCATCCTCTCCGTAGAGGATCAAAGTTGTAATGGCATGTCTCACGACCATCTTTAGGGGTGCGTCCCAGACTGTTGCCAATTACCCATTGCGCAGCACTAGTGCGACGTTAAACTCATCCCACAAACTAACTAAATAAAATTCTTGGATCTATTAAATTTTCTTTTTTGAAATTGAATTACGTTGTCTTTTTACTCGCCCCAATGGCCTTTTTTCGGCAGAAGAGGGAGAGGGAAGAAAGAGATTTAGGTGCGCTTTTAAGTTTCAAAGGGATATTTTGATATATTAGAAAAGACAACGAAAATTTTGGTGAGGTTAGGCGTAGCCTCACCAAGTAAATCTACTTTTAACACGCCCTTTCGCAATAAATCTCCAAAACTGATTCTGAGCTCAAGTTTTGACAATGCAGTTTCAAAGGCGCCTTATTTTGCCACACTACTCACATGACTTCAGACTAGGATTATGAAATCCGGTTTTCAATATATATTTCAAAATAATCTATTCTCGGCTGGCGCCTTTTTTTAACTGGCGCCTGTGTGCGCCGCACACTTCGCACACCGGGTCGGCGCGCCCCTGCCTATATACATATATAATCCTACAGAGTATGATAAAATAGTTATAGGGAAAAAAAGAAATACAAATTTATTTAACTGGAATAAATGATTGCATAAAATAGAGTCTTTGAAAATATAAAAACGATTTAAATGTGTTTGAATAACTAATTAAATTTATTTAAAACTATTTCATGAAATTAATATAGTTTTTTTTTTTTTTTTATGTGAAGAAAAGTAAGTAAAAGAGAATTAAAACATTAAGAAAATAATATCATTAACTTTTTTTTTTTATATATAGTATATTATTAATATAACAATATAACTACAAATTTCATGAATTTTTTTTTAATTTGCATAGTGCATAATTAGTAGTTTTGACATTATATCTTTTCTATCTTATTCAATCACACACTGCCAATATTTCTAAAATTAAAAAATGCAGTTGCACAATTAATAAAAATTCATATTCTTCTTAAATAAATTCTTACTATATCGCAACAAACACATCAACATAATGATATCCATCATTTGAAGTATAACTATTAAGAAACCTCATTTTTATTTGTAAAAAAAATCATTTTTTCCAGAAAAGAAAAAAAAAAAAAGGTAAAGAACTAAATTTTTTTCACCACCTCAAAATTTCCGGAAATTTTACATCCCTATATATATATATATATATATATATATATACAAATATCTTATTTAATTTTCTTTAGTTAGTCAGCGCAGAATATCTTCAATAACATTTATAGGTTCAGGCACGGTAATTATGACCACTAATTACATTTTTTTTTTTTTTTTTTAACTTTGTAAATTTCTTATTCTTTTTCTAATGCAAATAATTAGGAGTAACTTTAACCTTTTGCCCCATTAAATTTTTATTTCTCTAGGCTTCTTTGTTTGAAATTAATGAGGATGGTTATAATTACTCCACAAAAAGCATAGAATTATAAAAAGATGGGGTATTTATGACATTATTGACCTTTGCTTTCTCTTTGTACTGACTAATAAATTTTGCTGTGGGCATTGAGACCAGTACTGTAGTTTTGGTTTGGTGCTAAAGTATTTCTAACTATACGTAATTCTAATGTTTATCATTTGGAAAATTACTTTAGTGGTTACATACAAAATGAGTAATTTATTACAAACATTTAAAATCACCTTACTTTACTTCTCGAGTTCGCCTGAGTACTTGCAGGAGCCCCCCCCCCCTTCATCAGAGGCAAACCGCCACGAAGCTACCTCTGATGAAGGGGGGGGGGCTCCCGAAAGTACTCAAGCAAACTCAAGAAGTAAAGTAAGGTGATTTTAAATGTTTGTAATATTATGCTTCTTGCATTTTGATAATTTAAGTGAGTAATTTATATTTATTAAAGCAAAACATCTTGCACAAAAAGTGTTATAAATTATTTTAAGAAGTCATATACATGCCTAAGAATGTTCAGAAATAGCTGTTTCTAAAAAAAATACACATAAATGTCTTTTTTTTTTTTTTTTTTTTTTTTTTTTCTTCCCAATCATTTGTGGCTCAATTCTATGTTTCCAAAAACCAAAACACCTGGGATTTGGTTTTTGGATACATATAGAGACAAAGAAGATAGGTAGATTAATCTGTGTTAAAATCAGAAGCTCTTTTTATTGGTATTTAACTTTTTTTCCCCAATATAAAGACATAGATGGCAGGCCTCTGTTATTTTCAACAGAGACTTCATACCGGAAAGATTTTATAAATGTTTCCAGTTTATTTAATTATATTTATTTGTCGGAATATGTGTGATAGATTCTTTTTTAAAATACTGGTTTGATAAATCTGATTTAAAAATTAGAGAGGTTGGAAGCTATGTAAAGATTGCAACCTCTGGTACAAATCATAAATAATATTAGAGATTTATTGGTTTCCTTTATTGTTTTCACCACCTCAAAATTTCCGGAAATTTTACATCCCTATATATATATATATATATATATATATATATATATATATATATATATATACAAATATCTTATTTAATTTTCTTTAGTTAGTCAGCGCAGAATATCTTCAATAACATTTATAGGTTCAGGCACGGTAATTATGACCACTAATTACATTTTTTTTTTTTTTTTTTAACTTTGTAAATTTCTTATTCTTTTTCTAATGCAAATAATTAGGAGTAACTTTAACCTTTTGCCCCATTAAATTTTTATTTCTCTAGGCTTCTTTGTTTGAAATTAATGAGGATGGTTATAATTACTCCACAAAAAGCATAGAATTATAAAAAGATGGGGTATTTATGACATTATTGACCTTTGCTTTCTCTTTGTACTGACTAATAAATTTTGCTGTGGGCATTGAGACCAGTACTGTAGTTTTGGTTTGGTGCTAAAGTATTTCTAACTATACGTAATTCTAATGTTTATCATTTGGAAAATTACTTTAGTGGTTACATACAAAATGAGTAATTTATTACAAACATTTAAAATCACCTTACTTTACTTCTCGAGTTCGCCTGAGTACTTGCAGGAGCCCCCCCCCCTTCATCAGAGGCAAACCGCCACGAAGCTACCTCTGATGAAGGGGGGGGGGGGGCTCCCGAAAGTACTCAAGCAAACTCAAGAAGTAAAGTAAGGTGATTTTAAATGTTTGTAATATTATGCTTCTTGCATTTTGATAATTTAAGTGAGTAATTTATATTTATTAAAGCAAAACATCTTGCACAAAAAGTGTTATAAATTATTTTAAGAAGTCATATACATGCCTAAGAATGTTCAGAAATAGCTGTTTCTAAAAAAAATACACATAAATGTCTTTTTTTTTTTTTTTTTTTTTTTTCTTCCCAATCATTTGTGGCTCAATTCTATGTTTCCAAAAACCAAAACACCTGGGATTTGGTTTTTGGATACATATAGAGACAAAGAAGATAGGTAGATTAATCTGTGTTAAAATCAGAAGCTCTTTTTATTGGTATTTAACTTTTTTTCCCCAATATAAAGACATAGATGGCAGGCCTCTGTTATTTTCAACAGAGACTTCATACCGGAAAGATTTTATAAATGTTTCCAGTTTATTTAATTATATTTATTTGTCGGAATATGTGTGATAGATTCTTTTTTAAAATACTGGTTTGATAAATCTGATTTAAAAATTAGAGAGGTTGGAAGCTATGTAAAGATTGCAACCTCTGGTACAAATCATAAATAATATTAGAGATTTATTGGTTTCCTTTATTGTTTGAAGGTTATATGCTTTCTTTAATGAATATATATACTTTATGTGCTGTTACTATGTTATTACAGTGTGGTCATACTAATTAACACCACTTTTGAAAAACAATGAAGTAAATATGATCATGTATTTTTAAACATTCAGTTACTAGCATGCTTTTAAATATAAATTTTCTGACCTAAAATGTTTTCCTTTTGGACTAAATAACTTTGAGTTGTAAAATTTGTGTTTCAAAAATTTTGGTAGACTGTTAAATTAATACTTGTAACTGCTTTAATGTGCTACTGATTAATGATGAAGTATTCTATCATGAAAAATACATTATAAGCTTCACATCTATGGTTTTGAAAAAATAAAAATAAAAAATACGTTACTTTTCAATAAATGACCAGAAACTTTCAATTTCAGACATTTTTTCAAGTATATTAAAAAGTACTTGACAAATCATCTTGAAACTTTAGGACTGTAAATAACATGTTACACCTCATATATTTCAGTGAAAGTTTTGCCTTGAAAATAAATGGGAGACCAGTAAAAATTAAATGAAAATGAAATGTTTCGGATCATCTTGTAAAAAATGCTTCAAATGGAATCTGGCTGTTGTATGTGATTTTGAGGCTCCTTCTTGTTCTTTGCATAAATTTTTATGAGGTATCCACATATATTGATGGAGATATAAAGGTTTCTTTAAAAAATTGCAAAAAAAAAAAAAAAGTCACTTTTTTAACTATAACAGCCAAGATTTTTAATAAACTTTAAACACAGCATACTGCAATCAGAATGCAAAAATATTAAATATCTAAGGAAATATGAGCATTTTTACTAAATAATTTTTAACTGTGCATGCACAAGCATTAGCAAAATTTAATTTGCATAATTTAATAACCAAACGTATTGAGCTACCTATATTTAAAAAAAAAAAAAAAAAATGTATCGTGTAAATTCAAAAAGTTGTACATGATAGAAGGAACTGCTTTTAAGTTCCTCTCAAAAAAGCAACTAAACTATAAGGGGTTATATTCACATATTTATTTTGATTCAGTCAATGGTAATACAATGATTGTTAATTGTAAGTAAATATTGAGAAGAACTGAAATTCAGTTTATTTTATCGCATCTCACTTTTTGAATTTACATGATATTTGTTTGGAGTTTTCATGTAAGTAACTCAATACTATCGGCTATTATATTATGCAAATAAAATTTTGCTAAAACTTGCACATGCACAGTTAAAAATTATTTAGTAAAAATGCTTATATTTCATTACATATTTAATGTTTTTTGCATTCTGATTGCAGTATGCTGTGTCTAGTGTTATGTGTCAAGTTTCCTCAAAATGGCTTTGCACTGGATTTAAAACCTTGCGTGTTATAGTTAAAAAAATGACAATTTTTTTGCCATTTTTTAAAGAAATCGTTTTAGCTCCATGAATATATTTAGTAGCCTCATAAAATTTTTTACAGAGACCATGAAAGAGCCATACTACAGTCAGATTGCATTTCAAGCATTACTTTTTACAGGGTCATCCCAAACATTTTGATTTTTATTTAATTTTTTACTGGTTCCTCCTTTATTTCTGGGAGCAAAACTCATTGAAATATATGAGGACTAATCTGCTATTCACGCTCTTGAAGTTTCAAGATGATTGGTCAAGTACTTATTGAGATATTTGAAAAAAATGTCTGAAATTGAAGTGTCCGGGTCATTTATGGAAAGGTAGTGTAAATTATTATTCACAGTTTTCTTAGAAATGGCACTGGTCACAATTACCCCATGGTCATAATTATCCCACTGACACTATATGTTTTAGTATTAATCTAAAAATTAACTTGAAATTTCATTACTTATCTTTATTAAAAATCTTATTTTTAAACTTACTGAGCAGTTTATTAAAATGCTACATACTTTATTAGCAAATAAATTTTTAAATACTTCAAAATATGCTTATTTTGCATTATAGAACGAAAAGATAAATTATTTGGTTGTATGACGCTTTATTTTTATTTTTTTGTTCTATTTTCTAAAGTTGATCAGTATTTTTTTAAATGTAGTCTGTATTTGGTCATTAAGTCAATATTTTTTAGATCTCTTGCTGACTTTCACCCATGAATATTTAAGGTTCCCCCCCCCCCCCCCCCCCGATGAAGAGTTTTGTTGGTATTTTAGCTCGAAAATAGACAATTGTTGTGAATGTTTGCAGTTGATGGTATTTTCTTATAAAGTTTATTTTACTTTAATCTTATAACTTAAAATTTTTCTGTGAATAAAAATTGTTTCATCGTAATATCATTAAATTTCCTTGAAATTTCTAATAAGTTCACATTTCTAAAGCACAAAGTAGTTCACATTCATTGCATAATTTTTTTAATATTATTATTTAAATTTAATTAATTTGTTTAAATGTTAATTACATTTTTTTTTTAAATATTAATATCAATATTCTACATTTAATAAATCTACCTATTCAAGCTTATATATAATAAGAAAATGATTGAAAATATTTCTAGGTTTTATTTTATAATAATAAAAGAGATTAACTCCCATCATTTGCGACTATATTTTTCCTAAACTTATAACACTAATACTAGAACTGTAGGATGTTACAGTGCTGGAAAAAATTATAAAGCCGATAGAAAAATTTACAAATGTCAAAGAGTAATGGAATTGTTGATAACACAAATTCTATTTTCATTTGCCTGATCAACATCAAAACAATACGCATAAACTTTATTTAGAAAAATGGAAGGGGGACATAAATTATGCTAATATCTTACAACCAATGAAAAACAACTTGGAAAAAATTATAAAGCCGATGGTTCTAGCCTCATTTGGCATAATACCAGACATGAGAAAGCAGGTCACTATGAAAGTTTAGGTAAATGTAAACGCGTTATGTTATGGGCATCCATTTTGTATTGGTGTGCTTGATACAATGCCAAGAGGAAAAAAGTTATCCGACGGTGAACAAATTAAAATATTAACTTTAAATGAAGCTGGAATGTCTCGTTCTAATATTGCAAGGAAAATAGGAAGGTCCAAGGCTGCAGTAAACAGTTTTCTCAGAAATCCTGAAGATTACGGCAGTAAGAAGCGTACAGGAAAACCGAAATCCTTAACTATAAGGCAGTCAAGACAAATCCGGAAGCTAGCTTGCGGACAAAAAATGTTGTCTGCTCAAATTCAAGAACATTTACAATTACCATGTACAAGCTGAACGGTAAGAAATGTTTTAAGTAACAATCCCATTGTTCAATTTAAAAAATGTAAAGGAAAACCCCCTCTTTCGAAGCACCACTAATATGTTTGCTTAGACTTTACCAGAAAACATTTAACAGAAGGTACAAATTGAAATTGGGGAGATATTGTCTTTTCCAATGAAAAGAAATTTAATTTCGATGGACCCGATGGCTATAAATATTTTTAGCATGATTTACGACAGGAACCTCATGTTTTTTCAAAGCGTCAATTTAGAGGTGGCTCGGTAATGGTTTGGGCTGAATGTGCTGCTGGTGGAACCACTCCAATTGTTTTCATCCATAACAAAATGAATTCAATTATGTATCAAGATATGTTAGGAGATAATTTATTACCCATTGCTCCTCTTATAACTTCAGGAGACTGGACATTTCAGCAGGACAACGCTTCCGTTCATGTTTTGAAATCAACTAAGTCTTGGCTGGAAGCTAACCAGGTGAAATGCCTTCAATGGCCAGCTTGTAGCCCCTATCTGAATGTGATAGAAAATATTTGGAAAATTTTAGCCGAAATGTTTACAAAAATGGACGATAATTCAATTCAAAGTTAGATTTGATGAATGGTATTAAAAACTGCTGGAACAATATTGATGCAAGTACTTTGTGTGGTCTGATAGATTCAATGAACAAAAGACTAGTCACAGTCATCGAAAAAAAAGGGTCTCACATCGATTACTGATGAAATACATGTATCGACTTTATAATTTTTTCCAGCTTTCTTTGTACATAAATTTTTCTTACATCTATTAACCTTTTGTTATTGTAGTTATTAATGAATTTATTTTTTCCTTTAGTTCCTTGTAGCATATAATATATATGTATGAAATTTCACAAACGTTTGATCTTTTGTTTTTCAATTATATCATATTTTCAAGTGGCTTTATAATTTTTTCCACCACTGTATTTGACCCTTTCTGATTTTCTCTATACATTACCTGGGGGGGGGGGGGGGAGAAAGAGAGGTGACAATTAATTCTATGTTAGTTATTATCTATAAAATAATGCTCTTAGCTCTTAATAATAAGTACAAAACTTTGAATAAACATCATAAACCTTTTATGGTGTTTATTCAAAGTTTTCTACTTATTACTTTTAAACAACAAATCTGCAGTGCTTTGTTATAAGTTCTTAGCTCTTATTTATTAATCTCATATATCCGAAAATAAAATCGGTTATTTTGACCCCAAAGCAGTTTAGTTTCCATTTTTCTCACAAAGTTAAATTGGGACTAAAAAAAGAATTAGTGATTTTTCCTAATTTTATATCAATAATAATCTGTAAAATAGGAATCTTGCAGCTCTTATTTTTATTTTTGATTTGAATATCTATAATTAAAACTGTGAAATGGACCGTTCTGCCCAAAGCTTCTTACAAAAGTTGTCATTTTAAAATAATTACAGTAAAGCACCGTTTATACATCTCTCATTTAAATGCCTTTTATATTTATACGTCTTTTTAGTGAAGTCCTGATTCATTCCTATTCATGTTACGTTACCACAAAAATGCTTCATTTATACATCACTCAATACCATTTATGTATATTTTCCACTTTTCTAAAATTCACAATATCTCTCGAATGGTCATTATCTAGCCCCATTATATTATTATTTTTCCATTCTAAATAAAGGTGTTTTCTAGGAGGGTGTCTCAAAGACGACATCGTCTAGACCCCTCAGGGCATGGTTTGACAGACACCCGCACGGCTCGCCGGTACAGCCATCTGTGTTAAAAGTGGTGTTTCTTCCCTTCTCACGTATTTAATGAATTTGAGAGGGACCTCTTTTGGTGAAAAAAGTTTGGGCCCGAGGGGACTGGGAGGGCCGCTAGGGAGGGCAACTTTAAAATCTCAAATAGAAAGATATGTCTTGTGATGCATCCCTAGAAACGTCTCTTCAAGATAATGAATTTGATATAAATAGTTTCGCCCTACGATGATTATTAAAGGAGATACATGAGTTTTTAGACTTTTGAAATGTGGATTTTATACTTATGTATCTCCTTTAATAATCACTGCAGGACAAAACTATTTATACCGAATTCATTGTCTTGAAGAGACGCTTCTCGGGATGTATCACAAGACATACCTTCCTGTTAGAAATTTTAAAGTTGCATTCCCTAGCGGCACTCCTACCACCCCCTTGCCCTTGACACTTTTGGGCAAAGTATGTCTTGTGAAACATCCCTGGAAACGTCTCTTCAAGCAATGAATTTAGTATAAATGGTTTTGTACTGCAGTGATTATTAAAGGGGATACATAAGTACAAAATCCACATTTCAAAAGTCTAAAAACTCATGTATCTCTTTTAATAATCATTGTAGGGCGAAACTATTTATATCAAATTCATTGTCTTGAAGAGAAGTTTCAAGGGATGTGCCACAAGACACACCATCCCATTTGAAATTTTAAAGTTGCCCTCCCTAACGGTCCCCCTAGCACCCCCCCCCCCCCTCCCGGGCCCAAACTTTTTTTCACCAAAAAGGTCCCTCTTGAATTCATTAATTACGTGTTTCGCCATTTTTCAAAATTTCGGCTCATTTTCGAGTTAGGAGGGGTGTGTAGGGCTTTTGGAACACCCTGTATATATTTGAATGAAACAGGTGATTTCTCACAGTTTTGTTTCAAACAGTTCTAGTGTAATTTTCAGAAGAGATAAACAGTTTGAAAAATTTAAATATATATATTTCATGGTAAATATTACACACAAGCTATTTATAAACATTCATAATTTATATTTTACTAAAATTGGAACGATACAGAGAAGATTAGCATGGCCCCTGCGCAAGGATGACACGCAAAATCGTGAAGCGTTCCACATTTTTTATACCCACTCAGATCTTGTTCCGATTCTCTAGATGATGCAAGCCCTCCTTCTGTATTTTGTCTTCCACAGGTGAAGGTAAGCGGCTGTCTCGACAGCTGTAGGTACTTCGAAAGCACGTGATGATGATGATGATGAATTTATATTTAATAAAAAGTTCCACTATATAAATTTATTATTTTATAACGTAATAATTAAAATAAATTTCTTTTTTTTATTCTTGACAACCTATATTTATGCAGACATAACGCATTAATAGTTGATACAAAAGTTTATTATTTCAAAACATGACAGATAGTTAACAATAAACTGTATTATACTTCAAAAACCCAAGAAAGTCTTGAAGGCGTCTTCAGATGAGCAGGGCAGGGGATGGCATTTCACTTCATTGCCATAACAGCGACATTCCCGACACTGGTTACTGAGAGTAGGAATAATTGCTCCAGTGAAGTAAAAAAGTCCGTCCAAATTACAACCTGTAAAAATGAACAAAATTTGTAGAATAATGTTTTCTAATTTTTTAACATACATATATACTTATTTGTTTACTAATTTGACCTGCCTATAGCGGTCAATATTTCAAAATCAACGTATTTCTAAATTTATTACTTCTTGTCTGTTTAGTTCTCGTGGTAGTTCATTATTTAATATAAGATTAAAAATAATGACATCCAGCAGCGCCGACTTTGAAAATTTTCTGGGGGGGCTCGAACCAAGGCCGTAGCCAGGATGTTTTTTTTTTTTTTGGGGGGGGGGGAGGGATCATATTTCTAATACAAGGTCATCAAATTTGGTATAATAATGCACCCATGCTTATGCACACACAAACAACGGCCTGATTAACACAGGGGCACGTGCCAGAGGCGTCCTGAGTAGCAAAGGGCCCCAAAACTGGTCCTGAAAATGCCATCATAATTTTTGCCATTTAGTTTATGTAAATCGAATTTATAAAACACAAAATTAAGAGTAGCAGGGAGGTCGCTGGGATAATACGGCCATCAGTCACTTCAGTTTGAAAACAATATTGTGATTATGTTAAGTTAAAATTGGAGGGGAAAGACAGAATCTCGAAATAATTTCTGCTATATCTTCTCTTTAAGTTTTAAAAACAATATTTGTTCTTACTCTTCATTTTTACTTAAAATGTTAAAATTTCATAAACTATCATTAATTAAATTTTGATAGAATGGAGTAGAAGGCTGACATTTTACCAACAATGTGAAAAATACCAGAATCGGGAATCGAACCCGGGCCGTTCCGCTTAACGCGCGGATGCTCTAACCACTGAACTACCCTGGCTGATAAACAGTTCGGCACTTCTCACATAATTTATGTTGGCAAGGTCACCGAGTCTGCATTAGAGCAGCTATATCAAGTGACAAATTTGAACATGGCACAGCTCCAATAGGCCATAAAATTTAATTTTATGAGTGACACACCAGATTATCAAGGTTTATTTTCCTAAAATAAAAAGTTTCATAAAAAAAAGGGGGAGGGAGGAAAATATTATATACTTCTTATTGTTTATAAATTCATGACTTACATCCAAAATAGTTCATTTTTATTTAAAAATGCCAAGGGAAAAAAGAAGCAACCAAATAAATAAAATGCAAATATAAATAATTTAAAAAAAAAAAAAAAAAAAAAGGCGAATTAAACATCTCAGAAACCTTTATAAAAATTATTTTCACTTAAACTTAGGGAAGAGAGTAGCATCAAGCGTATAATATATTAATAAAATTAAATTAAAATAAAAAATGTAATAACAATATGGCAGTAACTTTTGTGAAAATAGTTATATTACTTTGCATCGATGTTTCTGAAAACTTTTGCTCCTCATGCACAAACCATAAGTGATTGGGATTCCCATAGCACAGCAAAGGGAATCATCTTCCTCTGATCTCCCCCCCCCCCCCGCGCCTCATACAGAGACTTTCAGCCTTTCTTGTTTTTTTTTTTTTAGTCAATTTATGTCTATTTTGAATTGCAACAACCTTACTTTACAGCTATGATTTTGGTAAAAAACTAAATAGAAATAGAGGAAAGATTTTCTTGTTTAATAGTGAATCAGTATTCAAAATTTCTGGGGGGGCTGAGCCCCTACAGAAAATTTTCTGGGGGGGGCTCGAGCCCTCGAGCCCCCACATAGTCGGCACCACTGTGACATCTTTTACGTCGTAATATGTTAAATCAAAGAGTACCTAATGAATTAAAAACAACATCATAATACTTTAATTCAACTTACATTACAATATAATCAAATGGATACGTTTTGAAAGTGCTATGTGTTTAAGAGAACTGCACCCCCCCCCCCCCAAAAAAAAAAAAATAAAAATAAAAATAAAAATAAATAAATAAATAAAATAAAAATAAAATAAAATAAATAAATAAAATAAAAATAAATAAATAAATAAAAGTAGCTGTAAAAATATTCGAAATACACGATAAAAAAAAGTGTGATGAAATAGTAGTTTTGTAGATAAGTAAACAAAAATTTTATAATAAAATATCTTTACTCTATCAACTACAGAAAAAGGTTTCAATTGCTGTATTTACAACTTACTTATTATTAATAATAATATTGTTATTTTGCTGATAACGCTTTAAATCTTATTAATCATTTCTTTGCTATATTGGTAATTTGCATTACTGAGGGCGGAATTTCCGGAGACAAGATGTGGATTGTGATAAGTTAGCTAATTTTGAAAAGCACACCAAACAGTGAGCTAGATAATATCCACCCCCCCCAAAAAAAAAAAAAAAAAAAAAAAAAAAAAATCAGAACAGAATGAAAGAAAAGGAAAGAAAAATGGTTCTTTATCTTTTTGAAGACTACCACTTAGTGATTTGGCAGGTTTCTCTTAATTAGACGCAACCTTAAAAAATAATTAAAATAAATTTAAAGACTAAATGATTTAATAATATAAATAACAGCAAATTCAAACCGAATAAATTTACAAATATCTGATCTTTTATTTATAATTTATTTTATTATTTATTACAGATATTTTATTTATAAGCTACCCGAGAGAAGAAAACTTTAAACTATTTAATCCTCAGATAGTACTTCCGTTGTGTCTCGCCGTGTGTATGAGTCACCAAACGGAACAAATAGTATAGCTGAGCTCAAATGGAAAAGTACCAAACACTATATTAAACAAGAAAGAAAAATCATGCGTTGACACAGATTATAAACGCTTTCCGAATGCACTTACTCATTTATACATGTTTTAGCATTCAATGTATTCTACCTCCGTAATGATACTTTCAAATACATTTTTTTATATACAGAAAGAAAAAATTAATAGCATATTTTTTTAAGAAAAACCAATAAATTGGATTTCTGTAGATCTGTAAATTGTTTAAAACGTGAATACATTACAAAATATATTTACAAAAATATAGTTTACTTTTAACTATGTGGGAAATACTCTTACAAAATCATCTTTAAATAGCATTAATTCTAAAGAGAAAGCTGTAAAGGTTTGATTTTTTTGTAACCTTGTATAGAATTTAAAATTTGCATACTCACCACTTAGTATTCTAAATAAAATCCTAATAAGAGTAAAACCTTAAAATGATCACTTTCCATTTATATTTCATAATGTATATTGTATACGAATAATGAATAATCAGACTTGTATAAAATAAAAAACTTTCCGCGCACATGACCTAAAAGATAAAAATGTTCTGCAAGCTAGGAAAGGCTGGGAAAAAGCGTCAATAGGCACTGCGCTAGATCAGAATTGTAAACATCTCAAAAAGTTATCATGAAAAACGGCAGTTTTTCTAGTGACGCAAGTGCAAAAACAAACGAACGCCACGACACTCAGCGGAAACGGAAAAACGAACTAAAACTGCGACACTTATATTCATGAAAAACGGCAGTTTTTCTAGTGACGCAAGTGCAAAAACAAACGAACGCCACGACACTCAGCGGAAACGGAAAAACGAACGAAAACTGCGACACTTATATATACAGGAATTTTAAGATCAAAGAAACCGCTGAAAGCCGACACTTAATATCTCAGGAAATATGGGAGGTTATGTTCTGATATTTTCAAAATAGACTTTCACCTTCTGTCTGATCCTACCCTGAAATCGCTACATTTCTGCGTGCAATATATTTCGAGATATGAATTGGCTCATTTAAGTTATAAATGGACGGACTATATGTGTAAGAATTTTTTCTCGAATATGGCTCGAGCGAATTTAGTTTAATTTATATATGATATTAATCGCTTTTATCTGATGTGCCTGACATCTCCCTTTTCCCTAAGAAAACTCTTGTTTTTTTTATAACTCAGTTTAAAAATCGAACTATTTTTTACTCCGAAAATACCGTGATGCGGCAGTTTCGCAGACGAATTTCTTCTCTTCCATCTGAAATACTGAATATCAAATAATCGTTTTGGCTCCATCTTTCGGGAAGCGTCAAAAATAAACACAAAAAAAAAAAAATTCTTTTTTTAATATATATATTAAATGAGTTATTTATTTAGGTACTTGTATTTTATATGACATTTGTTTATCAAAAATATTCTTTGTGTTTACATTGTTTTCATGCTGATACGTTGTTAACTTTCAAAATTGGTTCTATTTTAAAAGGCGATTGCAACAACAAAAAATTTTTCCTTTATTTTCATAAAAATTAAAATAATATGATAATCATATGCAAATATTTGTAATTTTTTCAAAATTAGGTGATAAATCACTTAAACTACGGATTGAAAAAATTCTTAAAACAGAATTTGAAAATAATTAATTTGCTCATTAAGTTTCTAGTATATATAATATATAAATTACAAAATGTTAAGCTATAATAAAATTTTGAATAGATTAAGATTTTTTTTTAATTAAATTCATAACAAACTATACTACTTAAATATTTACCAGTATAAAATTTTCACTTTTTAAAGATTTTTCTATTATTATTTATTTTTCTCTTTTAAATCAAATCTATACCTAAAAAATTATAATAAGAAATAAATATAAATAAGAAATTTTTGTCATTTTTAAAATGTACTATATTATGCCTTAGTAATGTTGCATGTTTCCATCTTTTTTATCACTTTTTATAAAATTTTGAAATTTTATTTAGTTTGTTATTTTGTTCGAGTATGACCTATAAAACAACACTTTTAATACAGTGTTATAACTCATTACCATGCTCCTTTAATTTTACGTTTTGATCATTAACCCCTAAAAAGTAATGATATCAATACAAAAAACCCTTAACGGGTTAAAAGTTTGTGACGCAGCACTGTACTTTATGGCTATAAGAATTAGAAATACGGGTCTTAAAAATAATGATATCAAATTTTCAGTGACGCTTTGATATTAATTAAATTATACATAGATTTTCTTATTTGAATTTGCTTTTTCCTTTTATTTATATTTACAGTGTAAACGTTATTTTCAACATAAAATAATATATAGCATTTACTCATTAAAACCTTTCCATTCACATCTCTTATACTATGAAAGCATGTGTTTTAAAAGAAATTATATGAAATTCCAGTAACGCAGTGGTGTTACATTAAGTGATTTGTTTTTAAATTTCTCTGCAATTATTTTGTTTTGCATATTAAAGTATATGTGCACATTGAAATATTGCTTTTAATTTTCAAATACGCTGTCAAATATATCACTTTCATTAAGCTTATATTATGTACTGAAATATATTTATTTCAATGAATTATTCTATCTTTTGCGTCACACCATCCAAAACTGTAAGTAAAATATATGGAAATGTTTACTTTGTGTCATTTCATCCAAATAAATTGAAAATGCATGCAAATAGATATCGTGATGCAAAGAAAAAAACTGTGAAATTTTTTTCAGTTTTGGATGGCGTGACGCAAAAGATAGAATAATTCATTGAAATAAATATATTTCAGTACATAATATAAGCTTAATGAAAGTGATATATTTGACAGCGTATTTGAAAATTAAAAGCAATATTTCAATGTGCACATATACTTTAATATGCAAAACAAAATAATTGCAGAGAAATTTAAAAACAAATCACTTAATGTAACACCACTGCGTTACTGGAATTTCATATAATTTCTTTTAAAACACATGCTTTCATAGTATAAGAGATGTGAATGGAAAGGTATCAATGAATAAATGCTATATATTATTTTATGTTGAAAATAACGTTTACACTGTAAATATAAATAAAAGGAAAAAGCAAATTCAAATAAGAAAATCTATGTATAATTTAATTAATATCAAAGCGTCACTGAAAATTTGATATCATTATTTTTAAGACCCGTATTTCTAATTCTTATAGCCATAAAGTACAGTGCTGCGTCACAAACTTTTAACCCGTTAAGGGTTTTTTGTATTGATACCTTTTACGCCGAAACGGTCGCTGCAATATTTGGAGATTGGAAATAGTAAACTTCCTAAACAGCGTACACCGGTCAATGAGGACTTTATAGAAAACGAGAAAAATAAAAATTAAATTTTGAGAGTTATCCACAGGCTCTGATTATCTATGGGTTGCTGCGCGACTCAATCGGGAGTTTACTAAATTTACAGACAGGTAATCTCTCTCTCCTCATCCCCTAAAAATGTTTTACTCTCTTTAAAAAAAAAAAAAAAAAAAAAAAAAAAAAAAAAAAAAAAAACTAACTTTCCACAAGATAGGAAAATTTTCCGCGCAAACTTTCCGCAAGATAGGAAAATTTTCCACGCACGGCGTGCATGCGTGCGTCTATATTCTACAGCCCTGCGAATAATTTTGTGGGGTAAACCGCAATAAGGTACTCTAATAATAATTTTGTTTTACAGGAAAAGGGTTTTGTATATATTAATAATGTAAAAGAAATTAAAATAATCTTTAAAAATATACACTAAGTGGTCAAATTATTATGACCACCTGCCACTTTCAGATGTTTTGTCAGATATCTTAAAAAGCTAGAGCGCATATCAAGCATTAGTTTTTACAGGATGGTCCCAAATATTTTCATTTTTCTTATATTTTTTACTGTCCCTCCTCCCTTTTGCCTTAGGGGCAAAAGTTTCACTGAACAATTATGAGATATAACATGTTCAGTAGACTCCTGAAGTTTCAGGATGATTCTTTCAGCACTTTTTGAGATATTCGACAAAATGTCAGAAAGTGTCAGGTGGTCATTATAACTTGACAACTCAGTGTATACACTACCGCTCAAAAGTATTTGCCCACCATCCAAATAATGCTGTAAGACGATTTAATAATAATTTATTGTGACAATTCATAATAATTTATATTTTATTCAAAAATACAGATGTAAGTAAACTGAAAGATAAACAAAATAAATATTTAAATCATATTTTTGATTCATCAATATGGTTTCCTTTATTTCTTATTAATGCAGCACATATTCTTGGCATTCTCTTGATTAGTTTTTCCAAGCATTCCTTGCCGATTTTCTTCCATTCTGTTTGCAAAAGGCTCCACAAATGGGTAATTGATGTCGGGCATGATTTTCTGACTTTTCTGTCTAATTCATCCCACATCAATTCGATCGGATTTAGATCGGGAGACTGTGGAGGCCACTGCATTACTTTTAAGACATTCTTTCGTTCTTGTGTTTCCAAATACGCTTTGCATAGCTTTGAAGAATGTTTTGGGTCATTGTCATGCATAAAAATGAATTCCTTTCCAATTAATTTTTTCCCTGATGGAATAGCATTCTTTTGAAGAATTCTCTTGTACCCCTCTTTCTTCAATATTCCATCTATTTTAACCAGATCTCCAACAGAACCACCTCCAAAACATCCCCATACCATTACGGAACCACCGCCGAACTTTACTGAAGGTACTACGCATTGATCTAATATTTTTTCTCCAGCTGATCTGCGAACAAATATTCTTCTCTTAGATCCGAAAATCTCGAATTTAGATTCATCACTCCATAATACTTTTTCCCATTCTTTGGTTGTCCAGTCTTTATGTATTTTGGCCCATTGGAGTCTCTTTTTCTTATTTACAGCTCGTAACAAAGGTTTCCTTACAGCAATACGACCATGAAGACCAGCAGCTTGAAGTCTTCGTTTAACTGTAGAAACGCTAATGGGTACATCTCTATTTAAATTTACGTGGGCAGTGATTTCAGGTGCCGTGAGTCTACGGTTACGTTTAGATGTTGTAACTAAATATCTATCATCAGTAGAAGTTGTATTGCGGGGCCTTCCACTGCGTTTTTTATTAGCAAAACTATTTGATACTTGAAATTTTTTTACATTATAATCTACAGTTCGGCGTGGAATTCGTAAATCTTTCGCAATTTGGCGATTAGATTTACCACTCTGATGTAGACCAATAATCATAGCTCGTTTCTGAGTAGAAAGTTCCTTTCTTTTTGGCATAATTTCAATTTCTACTTGTATTAATTGAACACTGTCAATTTACTCAATTATTAATGGATTAAAGCACAAATATGGCGATAACCTATAAAACAAAATATATATGTCAGACACATAGTATATTATTATCATTATTAAATAATAAAATAGTTAATTAAGATCTCCAAATTAAAAATATAAGCCAAAAACAACGTCTATGAAATTTTCATTTTCATTGGTGTTTTTAATAAAATCAATTTACTTCTTGAAAAATAATTATATCTTAATTAATTTATAATATTTAGTAATGATTAGATGTGTATTTTATTAATTAATAAAAATTATATGTCTAAAAAATAATATGGTAAAAATATTAAAAAAAAACAAGGTGGGCAAATACTTTTGAGCGGTAGTGTATATATCTCATCGGCCATTATGCTAATGCATAAGAAATCTTTTGGGAGTACTTATACACAAATTAGTTGATGTATTTATATTATATTCAACACAGAAGATAACATAGTGAACATGAATACCATATATATAAGTTTTAATGCACTTTAAAAATATTTACGGAAATTAGAGCACGGACAAATGCATATTGAGAGCTAGAGAGACTCATAGAGAAATAGTCATAGAGAAAAAGTCATAATCATATTTAAGCTTTTTTTGGAAAGTGTCACAAATGAAGAGCAAAACAGAAAATGAACTTCCATAGTGAATTCCAACTATATCTCCTAATGCATTGGAATATTCTTGTGTGGCCGTAGGCCATACAAACCAATCATTCATACTAATCATATCATATTTTGAAGAAAGCATACTTTTGTGGATGGTGGAATTAATTATATATATATATATATATATATAATTTTTTTTACTATAAATAATGTGAGTCCTATCTTCTTCGTTCCCCGATATGTTGAAATAAATTTCCTAAAATTTGCGAATGCAATGGAAGCATAAGAAATATCATAAATAAAAATAGTTTTACTTTGATATATTTATTTAATAGAGATAACTTTTACAAATTTTTCCTAAATCATATAATGATAATATTTACCTCTAATTGGGGTATATTTTGCAGCTAAATTAATGATGCGCACGGGAGATGTTGTTGTTGTTGAGGGAGATGTTTGTGAGGAAGAAGTTGTTTCTAAGGGAGATGTTATTGTTGTGGGAGATGTTGTTGACGGAGATTTTTGTGAGGGAGATATTGTTGAGGAAGAGGTTGGTGCTCTCACTATCTCATTTTGCAAATAGCAGAGGTAGTAAGGGATGTTTTCTGCAATTTCTTCTGCGACATTCGCCTTCTGCAATTGCATATCCAAGTCAAAGTTAGGTATTCTTTCCTTTGAGTAGTAGTCGCCAACTTTGATGAATGATGCTGAAAATAATAAATAAATTATATACTAGATTGTAATAAACGAACTCAATAAAAATAGATATTCTAATTAAAAATAACAGCTTATTAGACTTGACAGTCATCTATATTATTAATTCTTATAACGTTATCCTGATAGTTGCGGAAATTAAAAATTTGAGTTTTAATTTCCAATTTCATTAACCGTATTACAAATTTCGTCCATACTTTTCCTAAATACTACAATATTCCTTAGATTGTTATCGTTTATATTATCTCTCTTTATTTAAAAAATAATTCGAATGGTTAATGGAGATTTTCTCAGTTAAAAGCGCAATTGATATAAGTAAGATACTCTTCAAAATTTCTTAATTTATTTTAAATTTTGGAATGTACAGTCAGGGAAAAAAAAGAAAAAAAAACAACACCCGCTGTAATTTCGTTATTAATTGACGCAGAAACATCTAATAGACATAATTCAACAGGAAATTAAATGCACTTTCTGAAAGTGTCGTCAAATTTTGAATTAGGGGTCATCTACATATTGAAGTGAGCGCCAACTTTGATTTTTTTTTTCAATAGCAACACACAATTTTGACTCCATATTCGAATTTCTGAGAGTCTGGCAGTGCAGAAAAGTATACTGTTTATATACTTTAACTTCAGAATTTATAGAGTTATAATAAAAAATGTGTTAGGGGGTTATCTTAAACTGTAGATACATAAAATTTAGATCCTAGAAGAATTAGACAAAATTTTAATGTTTCACAACGGAAATATTTCAAGGAAAAAAAAATACCATCTTTGCAATACCTTAATTATCCTGAATTCAGTTTTTTGGATGTGTATATACTTTAGTAATTTTTTAGATAGTTTTAGGTAATTTAAATACATTACACTTACGATTGGTTAGCCAATACTCTTTAAAAAAGTGCAATATTTTTCAATTGAAAAGTGTCTATCAAGGATATACTGATCCCCAATAAAGCTTAATTTTTTTTCGTATGTGTGACATAATATACGAACTGAAATAATATAGCTATGTATATATACAACAACGCATAAACTAAATCTTTTCGGATAAATTATTGTAAGGTTTCATGAAGTAAATATTAAACAATTTTAATCGCACTTACCAGTTTTGGGTCAGTTGAACTCTTTGGAACTGTACGATTTTTTTAATAATTTCTATGAAAATAATAATTTCTTAATTAACCTTTTCGCGACTGCTGACGTAATTCACGTCATTTGGAAATCTGTAACTCTGTCAGTGGGCGTTTCTTTCGTAATTTGTGTGTTACGTATTTCTTAGACGTGTACCCAGTGTTCATATTTTTGCAATAAAATATACTATGGATAGAAATATATTCATTAGAAAGAATATAATTATAATGTATATCCATTCATTTGTAATATAATTGTGAATACAGAAACGTTGTTCTGAAATATTTTATTTTGATAGAATAACGCTCGTAGGCGGATCTCACTGTCAAAAAGACAAAATCCTGCGGTAGCAAAAAGTGTTAAAATATATTTATAAAAGTTAATGTATATTTTTAAAAATATATAAAATTAAAATATATTAATAAAATTTTAAAGACTAAAGTATCTTTAAAATAATAATCATCTCACCTACAAAATAAAGATATAAATAAAAATAAAGAAATATATGAAGCAAATGACTTTAACTATGACGGTAGTTAAGAAACGATTTTACAAGTCTGTCTTGCATTCCAATTCCATTCGTTTTTTTTATTGACAATTTTTACATTAAACCTATTTTTCTATTTAAAACAGTAAACACCGCCTATTTAGTTAATTTTTTCTTCTAGTGTTCGTTTAAAAGATTCAAAATTTATCACCCGTAATTGATGAAGTAAATACCACTTGTGCACATTTTTGTCAACATAAAATAAGGGGTTTAACACGAATTAATCACTCAATGTCACATTTACTTTTTTTTTTCTGTATTGTTTTGTTTTTAAGAACGATGAAGGCGGGGCTTGTCTTCTTTAGAAAACAGGAATTCTTGATGCTAACACTAATGTCTAAAAGTCAGCATTTTTGTTTCATTTCTTTGCGTTTGACGTTGTTGTTATATAATTTGCCCCGTAAATAAAAAATAAAAATATTTTAAATTTTCTTTGTTATTTTTTAAGATTTGATTCGTTATCTCATACAAAACTTTATAAGAGATGGTCCCCTAAACCACTCCAAAAGAAAGATTTATTTATATCTCGAAAACTAATAACTGGAATGAGCTGCAAATTTGCACGCCCATATTTTTCAGCATTAGGATTCATTTTATGTAAAAATTAATATAGGTCATAACTCATAATTTTTATGAATATGAATTTATTAATATTTTTCAGAATTAAAAGTATTTTTAAAATCAAAAGTAATGATGGATTATGTTTGGGTTTCTTCACTATATCTCGTAAAAAAAATATATATATATATCGATCAAGTTATTTTTACTGAAGATATTAATAAAAGTTTGAAATATGAATTTTAACATTAGCACCTTCAAACTTTGAACGCTTATAACTCAGTGAAAAAATAAGTAAAATATACAACCAATATACTTTTTCGCGTTGTCGAGATCCCAGGAATTCAAATATAAAACAAAAATGGGGCATTACCATTGAAAAAAATCAAAGTTGTTGCGCGTTTTAATATGTAGACGACCCCCAATTCAAAATTTCAGTTCATTTTCTGAAACTACTCACAATTCCCCGTCGAATGATACCTATTACATTTTTCTACACTGGTTAGCATCGAAGTTATATTAAGTGTTGCGTTTTTTTTTTTTTTTTTTTTTTTTTTTTTTTCCGACTGTACATAAGCATAAAGTACTAGATATTTGAAAATTTTTACTTCTGGTTTTTCACAGATTTGCACTTCTGCGGTCATTTTTACATGTCGAAGCGTAAGTAAACGGCTTATTTCCCCCCCTTTTTATAAATCTAAGATTTTTTTTTATGGTACATTGCTGAAATGTTATACATCCCATTATTACTGTAAAAAGAAAATTTTACTCAGTGAAAATTTTTTTGATAGTATGAAAATCAATTTTTATTTTTTAAATTTCATTTCCAAAAAAATTTTATTCAATTAAAAAAAAAAAAAATCTCTCTATATATATATATTGATTTTACCTAGATTTGTAATTTTTTCTATAAACTTGAAATTGATATTTAAGAAATTAAAGTCATTATTTTTTGGGACACATTGTATCCACACACACGTTATATATATATACACAAAGAAAAATTTGTAACGGCTACAGCACATTAATTTTATTTATTCAAAGAATTTTCTTCCATACTACTTTTAGAAGCTTATTCCATTAATTTTGCATAGACCTATTTGTTATTGATATATTGTAAAAGCACCCACCGATAAATTTAAATTTATCACAGGAAATATATATATACCAACCCGACTTAAATATCCCTCGATTCGTTTTTAACCATGATCCTAATATTTGGAATCCTTTTTTGGGGTCCTGTAAACAAGGGATGAATCGTTTTGATATTATGTTCTATGTAAAATATGACTTTTTACATACTAAAAAAAAAAAAAAAAAAGAATGGTAATTTTATTTTGTTTAGTACAGTCTGGCAATAACATACCAACCAGAAATTTTTCCCTTAAAAGTAGTATAATTTAAGTATACCTGGATGACCGAGCTACTCTGTCTCATTGTAAAAATCATTCGTAGTGTACGTACAGTGTTTTTTTTTTTTTTTTTTTTTTTTTCAGATATTTTATATTTTGTATTTGTTTGCCCAGGACGGAGCGCGCGTTACTACTGAAAGCTAATTTTCCTGTAGTAAGGGCAATTCAAATCGAATTATTATATCGAATCTCTAACTATAATTTCTTGTCCAAATTGGTTGTTTCCTAGAAAACCAGATTTCTGCTAGATATTGTTCAAAGCAAAGACCAGCGATGGCTGATTTTTATGAAGAAGAAAATAAATGAGACCGATTTTTTCATCTAAAGACACAGATTTCTAAACTTTTTTTTTTCCAAAATCCTTCCAGCGATTTCCAAGAAAACAAAGTTTATGCCGCATTTCTCCCAGGGTGTGTGTGGGTTACCAATGAAAGCTAATTATACTGAAAATGAGGGTATTTCAGATCGAAATGTCATCTCAAAAACAAAATAACTCTAAATATTTATCAAAATCATTCTAGTACTTTATTAAAAAAAAAAGAAGAAGAAGTTTATGCCAACGCTAATATTCATGAATATTAGGATAAATCAGATGGGTTTCTCATAACAAAAAACCCTTAATGTTAAATTTTTATTAAAATCGTTAAAGCCATTTCCTAGAAAACCAAGTTTTTGCCGTTGTTTTGCAACGGGCAGAATCAGGGTTAACTGCGAAAGTTAACTTTTCTGAAGATGAGGAAAATTCAGTTTGAATTGTCATCTAAAAAAACCCAACCTTTAAATATTTCCAAGAAGACGAAGTTTCAGGTTCCAGCCATATTTTGCCACGGTGGAGTGAGGATTAACTTAATAGCCAATGCTAAGTTTCTTGAAGATGAGGATATGTCAGATAAAATTCTCATTTAAAATAAATAAATAAACAAATAAAAATAAAATAACCTTTATTCGATATTTTTACTAAAATCTTTCGAATTATTTCCGAGAAAACAAGTTTCTACTATATTTTGCGATGGACGGAAAAGAGTTAATAGTGAACGCTAATTTTCGTGAAGAAGAGAATAAGTCAGAGGGATTTGATAGCTCAAAAATCACTTAACCATAAGTTCTTTTTATCAAAATTGTTAAAGCCACTTTCCAGACAACCAAGTTTCAGCCGTATTTTTCAACTGAAGGAATAAGGGAAAGCTAATTTTCTAGAAGATAAATTAGAAGATTCTGTCATATCAATTTTTTATCAAAAGCATTTGAACCATTCTCGAGTAAACTCGATTCCTGCCATATTTTTCAACGGTCAGAGTGAGGGTTAACAATGAACGCTAGTTTTCCT
The DNA here is from genome assembly GCA_963930645.1 of Salticus scenicus. Lineage (NCBI taxonomy): Eukaryota > Metazoa > Arthropoda > Arachnida > Araneae > Salticidae > Salticus > Salticus scenicus. Next base: position 115,077,917 of record OZ005657.1, read on the forward strand.
GACTACGAGTCAGCGTCAGATAAATTTGTCATTTCAAGAAATTTTTAACCCTATGTTTTAACAAAAATCTTTATATTCATTTCTACGAAATCCAGGTTCTTGTCATATTTTGCAGGGTTTTACGGAAATTTCGCCTCCAGCATCTCGCCCCCGGGAAATTTTGCCCCGAAAAATGGTTTACGGAACTTTCGCCCACAGCGTCTCACCCCCGAGTTGTGTAAAATGTAAACGTAATGACAAATAAAAATATAAATGTACATGCAGTATTTCCAGATATATTTTTTATTCATTCACGCTATTTTCCCTTTTAATTTCAATATAAAACACATGAATTATAATAAGGCTTTCGAATGAAAAAATTGTCCGATGAAATTTTTATCACTGCTAATTAGAAGAAAGTTTAAGTGTATAGTAATATTATTTATTTATTTATTAAATTTTAAGTGCACATGCACGCAGTAAATTTATTAATTTATCGAATTTTATTTTATTTTATATTATTTATTAACCAATTTTGTTTTTTATTGATAAATAAGTAAATAAAATTACAGCACCAAGAAATTTTTTATCTATCGATATGTTTTAATCCAAATAAATAGATTTAATAAATAAATAAATAAATAAGTAGGCAGATTATTAATATCATATCGTTGTTTAAACACTTATATAAAGTAATTGATTATGTATGTATGATTTCAAAACTATTTAATTTTCTTGCGAGGTCTTTTAATAAAATCAGTGTTTCGATATGAAAATGTAAGGCCTTTGTGAATAAAATGGAGAAAATTTATTGGTTGAAAAATCGCACTCGTAGCTATTACAAAATTTAAGCGTATTAAGCATTGAAACAATAAAAAAACTTATGCAGATATTTATTTATAAAATTATTAATTAATAAATAAAAAACAAATCTAGAGAATTAAATATTTTTCTAAGTATCTATGGATTATTTTTTTATTCGAAACTATTTATTTTTGTAAAGGAAATAAATTGATTTAAAGAAAAATATAGGAAAATTATTAATAGTGCTTGTCAGCTACCAAGAGCAGAATGCTTGGGTCAATTTTTAAAATTTAATAACATTTAATAAAATAAATTTTGAAAATTGACCCAAGTATTCTATTCTTGGTAGCCGATAAGAAGTATTAATAATCTCTCTATATATTTCTCTTTAAACCAAGTTATTGTCTTTTAGTAAAATAAATACATACAGAGTTTGAATTATAAAGAGTTCATAGATACTTAGAAAAGTGCTTATAACTCATTAAATTATTACTTTATAACTCATTAAATTTGTTTAAAATATTAAATATATAGTATATTATTATTAGTATTAAGAAAATTTTATATGTAACGCTCTTTAAAATATATATCTGTACTGATAAGTATAAAGGATTTAAGTCCAAAAAAGTCGATTTTGAGTTAAGTACATAGTTAGACTCAGAAAAAAATCCTCAATCGATTGGTATAAAGGATTTAAGTCTATGTCATTTAGTCTTTGAGAAAATTCATTGGTAAAAAAAAGTTCAAGTCAGAAATTTACCATTCATGTATGGTATAAAATATTTAATTCAATTTTTTCCCGTTATTAAATGAAGGTTGACAATCACTGAATGGTATAAAGGGTATAAGTCAACGAAATCCCTTTTTCCTAATCGATTCTTCTAATTTGTTGTTAATTAGTTTAACTTTATTTTTCGTCTCCTGAAAAATCAAGAATATGGACCTTTATGCTTATCAGTACAGATATATTGTGCGACCGCGAGAAATTGACGCGAGTCACATGTTTTCAGACGATGCTTTTAATGAAATGAGGTGAGAGGTTATGTTTCCATGGTAATGTGAAGAGGAGTGGTTTCCTGATTTGACGTTGTTCGCCAGTTTCTTGGTGAAAAATTATAATCATGAAATTGTTGATTAACTTTATGTTCAGAGCTATTTTTAAATACAATTTAAAAAGAGAGTCTGGAACTACTTTTGTTTACTTATTTTAAAAGTTCGGCGATCTAAAAAAATTATTTATCTATTAATTTACCCAAATTTGATTTTAAAAATTATATTAACGGCCTTGGGAAAGAAAAAGGAACAAATCTTTACTTTTTCTTATCCATATATATGGTAGAAAATGTATTGTTTATGAGACAAATTTTCGAAATTGAGGTTTTGTTATATTTACACATTTTAAGTTCCTCTGAATCCGAAAAACATGTTTTTACTGGTCGGTCAGTGCGCGTGCCTGTGTGCGTATGTCTATAGAAAATAGTAGAACAATATTTAAAAATTGATGGAAGTGTATTACAGGTTGTGCTGTGTGTTATTAATGTAGTATGTATTATAGTTATGTACACCATGTGGTGTAAACTTAACTTTTAGAAGATACACAGTGCTACCAATTGCGAAAACATTCTTTTCTATTGAATGCAATTAGAGTAAGCACTTTTAATATATTACTGTGTCCGAGAAAACTGCTCAGGAATTGAAATTAATTCCTCATACCCATGCGGTAAATAAAGTATTTTTTAAGCTAAATGATCATCGTTCGCTTTTTATGTAATTACACTTTTTCAGTTTTTTTTTTTTTTTTTTTACACCGAAATTGGTTTTTTAACGTTTGATCTTTGTGCCTGTGTTTGAAAACAAACCATTTCAGGTAATTCAAATGTTGTATTTTGAAGTTTATATAAGTTTGTTACTTGAAAAAATTAATCAAGATTGATAAGTTTCAAAGAACAATGCTCGTGAAAGTTGTCTGAATAATTTTAAATGAACTTTTTAAGTTAATAACAGGTTTCAAGTCAATTCTATATAAATTTAGGAACAATAAAGAAACGGTAGGGTAAGAGGCCGGTAGCACCCCCCCCCCCCTACACACACACACACACGCACAGAATTATTCATTAAGTAAAACTGTTTCGAAGCTTATTCTGAATTGTTTCTAACGTATGTTTATACTACAGTACTCGTTATCTAACCCCTTAATCTCCAATCTGTATTTATAATATTAAATTTCAGGATAAGAGAAAGTCGTATAAGGGCCGAACCAGATTATTTTAATAACATCTCTAAACACAATCATTCCTACCAGATAGATTGAAAGAAATAGCACTATTAAACCTTAAAATTTAGAAAAATTGTAGCGTTTTATTCCTACGATGTGTGAAATTAAAGAAACTATGATTAATACCATCACAGTTTTGAAAATACACTCTATAACAAAAAAAAGCGACGCACCAAGAAGGATGTTATCCAAATGTTACGAAAATTGGTAGATGTAATGTACATGTGAAGAAAAACAAATGATTACAGTTTCAGAAAATTTGGATGATTTAATCAAGAGAAATGACCTCACAAAATAAACGCAATGGTCCATTTCTGACCCAATGTGATTATGTAAGCAGTTATTCGGATTGGCATTAATTGATAAAGTTAGCAGATGTGTTTCTGCGAGATATCATGCCAAATTCTGTCTAATTGGTGCGTTAGATTGGCAAAATGCCGAGATGGTTGTAGGAACCTTTCCATGATGCTCCAAACAATCTGTCCTCTCTTTAGGCCAAGCGCTTCCTTCCTGACGCTGTATTCGGCCATGGTTCATCCATTCCTGCCAATATCATCTAATAGTGGCATATCCCTAATACAGTTGTCAAACAATTCACAAATTAGACCAACCGACTTCTTTAAGTCCAACTACACACCTCTCTCAAATGCTGACATCTGCGCATATTGTTTGCGCATCTGTATGCGAGGTATAGTTACTGTCTATCTTAGTAGACGGAATAAAATTCTCGCAGAATTTATGACCATGAATCAAAATTTCTCATTTCTAATATTCTGCCGATTGCGCAGTTAGGATGCGCTGAAGCGTCACATGCTCATTCGATGGCAACCCAACTTTAAAATTTTACATTTTCCATGAAAACCTGAATGCATGTCAATTTGTGTTCAGTTTGTATTTCTCCTTCTTAGTGCGTCGTGTTTTTTTTTTTTTTTTTTTTTTTTTTTTTAATTAAGTATATAAACATTAAATTATTGTCCTTAAATAACATGATTTAATAATTTTAATAGTTGTAATAAAAGTAGAAAGAAAAAAATTTAACTAATTATAATAGTTAATATTTTGAAAAAATTCAATCATGACAAATTTAACTTTGAATAATTACAAAAAATAAATACTAAATAAATAAAAAGTTTTACGTGTAACTTAAAAAGCTTAAAGCTAAACGAGTAAATTTTAGGGATTTAATTAATTTAAACATTATAATTTGCACGATTGTTAATTAATTTACGCATGAATGTTTATATACATGTGAACACAAATTATAAGCAATAATTAAAGCTAGTATGATTCCTCATTTTTCTGCACATTTGATAAAAAATTATAAACTGTAATCAAAACAATGGTTAAATCCACAATGATTCAGCGATTTTCTATTTAATTATGAACAAACTTCGACTGCTCGTATAGGCGCCAAAGAAGTGCGTGAGTAAAAAAAATCGTTTGGAGAAAAGTACTGTCGCCAAGCATCATTTGCGTTTCATTCGGCAGCCCCTTCAGTAAAATGAACTGTTCCAAGATCGTATGCCAACTTTTCGCGGTTGCACAATAAATAAAAAACGTTTCAAATTCTATATTTGTATTATTTTCTCTAAGAAAATGAAACAAGTAAATAAACCAACCTGTTTCATTCTGATCCAAAATTTAATTTTTTACCAGTTATAAATTTTCTCGCAATAAATTTATATGCATACTTAATAGAAAATACTGATAAGTGATAGTACACTAAGTGTTGAATAATTATTTTTTTAAAGCAATATATATATATATATATATATATATATATATAAATGATAGATATCGTAATAAAATTTAATCTTAAAATTTAGCAATTAATAGATACAAAACAATACCAACACACACACACACAAAAAAAAAAAAAAAATAAAAATAGAACTGATTTTAACTTATAGGAAAGACCGACACAAAATTGTTGCGATACAGATTAAGAACCAATAAGAGACAAAAACAATTTAAATTACTTACGCCGACATGAATGATAATAATAATAATAATAAAAAGGACCATTAAACTTAATGACAGAGAAAACAAATAAATGGCCACAGAAATAATTGGATAAAAATGCTTAAAATTAGAAGTAAATACTCATCAGGGGCCATGTACTTCATAAAGTTTTGAAAGCTGCATCGATTTCGTAAAACAATATAGCTAATCATCGCAATTTATATTGTTTCAGCCCCGATCGAAGCAGCAAAACCATATTGAATGATAAAATATTAAATTAAATCTTCATGGATTCCAGAGAGAAAACTAGAAAAAAGTATAGTAGCCACATGTAAAACATTTAACACAAACTGGAGAATATGATGCCAACAAAAAATGAAATTATAAATAAAAGCTTTGCAAACAACGATTAATCGATAAAGAATGAACGACTGGGCATTTTCATTAACGATAAAATACACAGAGTAATTATTTATTGAGTTAGTCAAATATGCATTGAAATTTTAACTATTTAAATTAAAAAATAAATAAAATACAAAATTTGAAATTTGAAAAAATTAAATGTTCCATGCTACCTAGTTCTTTAATTTTACCCTCGATTTTACATTGTGACATTTTTACCAATATTTTCTAAATGTAGTTGTGTTTCAATTTTGGTAGCTTTGAGGACTGATCATAGTAATTGTTTACACTAATAATATTCTTAAAATTAAATAATTGAACAGTTTTAATATTTATTATATATATACCGGGTGCGCCAAAAGTACGTGAAAACTTTAAAAATTCATTAAAAAAGAACAAATGACGATAAAAAAGTGCGGTTTGCACGAATGGCATCAGAAAGAGAGCGGAATTTTTTTTAAGAACAGAAAAAATTTAGTTCAAAAAATGACCGTTAGATGGCGCTGATGTTGAATACGTTAAGCAAATTAATACAGATGAGTCATACATTAAAATTTAATGAGCAGAAACACAATACCAATACAATTCTACATTTTCAATGATTTATTTAAGCTGAAGTTGTTTAAAATGACCTCCACTACATTGTATGGAGCAAGTAAAGCGAGTCACAACACATGTGACAGCTGAGTACAGCATGTCTGGATGAATCCCAGAAGAGTCCATGTGCATTCAGGTGTTTTATTGACAACCTAATTTTCATAAACGAGCTTCGTGTATGCACCGCAGCGGCACCCATCGGTCATTTTTTGAACTTTTTTTTTTTTTTTTTTTTTTTGTTCTTAAAAAATCCGCCCTCTTTCTGATGTCATTCGTGCAAACCACACTTCTTTATCGTATTTTTTTTTTTTTTTTAATGAATTTTTAAAGTTTTCACGAACTTTTGGCGCACCTGGTATGTGTGTGTGTGTTACAGTGTTAAAATTTTCCATGAATTTTCAGCTTTGAAAATAATTTTTTATTTAAAATAACTTACCAATGAATCCACAATATAATATTTTTTTTTAACATTTACCATCATTTTAAGTTAAAATAATACTATTCGAAAATAAAAGTGAAATGAGAGGAAAAAATTATGCATATAATTTAAATAACTATACATATAAACAGTGTGTGTGTTTGTACCAAGATTATAACGGATTTTACAACTATATGTGCAATCATTTTAATTGAATATGGTGACAGTATTATTTGAAGATGAAAAAAAATTAGTTAATGCTAGAAATATTATGTTTTTCTAAAATACAGAGTTTTATTATTATTATTATTATTATTATTAATTTGATTCTTTACATTTCATTTTTATAGCAAACTGCTGAATAATAGTCTGTATTGCCCTGAAAAATTCTAGATAAAATCTGGCAAGTTTCTTTTATTGATTCAATGCTTAATATACTTAAATTCTGTATTAGATACGCTCGCGATTTTTCAACCAAAAAATTTTATTAACATTGCCCTTACATTTTCATACTGAAACGCTGATTCTAAAAAAAGGCTGCACAAGAAAATAAAATAGCTTTAAAATTATACATATATAATCGAGTAAAACACTTTTGGACACTTATACAATACATATATAATTAATTGTATAATTAACTAAACAGCAATATGAAATTAATAACCTGTCTACTTTTTCTAAAATTTATTAAATCCATTTATTTTCTATTTATATGGACTAAAGCATATCTATAGGTACTTGCAAAAAAAAAAAAAGTTCAGTTGTCTTATTTTCTTATTTATCAATAAAAAATAAAATTTATAAATTTATAAATAAAATAAAATTTTGATATATAAATAAATTTACCGCACACTTAAAATTTTATAAATAAATAAATAATATATTACTTTACACTTAAACTTTAATTTAATAACTAGCCATAAAAATGTCATCAAGCAAATTTCAATCGAAAACCTTATTTTAATTCATGTGTTTTATATTGAAATTAAAAGGGAAAATATTGTGAATGAACAAAAAAAAAAAAAAAAAACTCAGGGAATATTGTACGTACTAGCGAGCTTCGTCCGCTTGCGGATCAATATTTTTAAATTAATCACTATAATTAATGAATCACTAACAGTAACTTTTATTCTTAAGAAAAGAAATTTAAAAAAAAAAAAAAACTTTTCTGATTGGGTAAAAAGTCGCACGGGGTCCCCACAGCCTTCGGCAGCGCAGTCACGTCCGCGCCGCGCGCGCAAAAGTTAAGGGATACACGCGCTTTGCGTGCGTATTCCTTCCCTGATCCTTCATTCCCCATTAAAAAAAAAAAAAAAAAAAAAAAAAAATCATTTCTGATCGGGCAAAAACTCACACAGGGTCCCCTCTGTCTTCGGCAGCGCAGACCCATGCGCGCTGCGCACGCACATGTGCAGATATACGTGCGCTGCGCGCACATATTCCTTCTCAGATCAAACTTTTATTCTTAAGAAAAGAAAATTTAAACAATCATTTCTCATCGGGTAAAGAGTCGGACCGAGTCCCCACTGCCTTCGGCAGCTTAGTCTACAGCGCCATCTGACAGTAGAAATTTCTGTAATCTACTGTTTAATTCCAAATCAACAAAGCTTTCAAATGATGTATTACTTATAAAATTATTTTAATTAGTAGCTGAGATGCAATAAAAATCGATTCAGGAGACCTCAAAACGTGTAAATCAGAGGAAATCACGAATCCCACTTTTGATAATATAAAAGTACTTTAAAATATCTTTCGAATGATGTATTAAAAATAATTTAATCCTAATTAGAATTTGAAATATTAAAATATAACAGCGCCATACGGCGGTAGAAATTTCTGTAATGTACTGTTCCACTCCAAATCAACAAAGCTTTCAAATAATGTATTACTTATGAAATTATTTTAATTAGTAACTGAAATACAAAAAAGTCCTTCCAGCTTATTCGGAAGGGTAGGTTGATTTCTTTTTCCTTATCAAGTAGCCGTCATTATGTTTCAAAATGGCGGCTACAAATTATTAATGCACTTGGTAGAAATATTGATGTAGGCTATGCACATATGGAGTTTTAAGCAAATCGGTTCATAAATACATTTTTATGTGAATTTAAAATTTTCAAGTGCCCGGCGCTTGGAAACAAAATGGCGGGTTAAGTTGACAAATATATGAAATGTATTTGTGAGATAAGTCTAATGTACGCATAAATTTCGAATTAATTCAAAATCTCAAAAGTCATCGTGTTGAAAAATTAAGTTTCAAACACTTCGATCAAAACGGCAGAAAAAGTTGCTCATCTGGGATATCATTGCAAATTTGAAAATATTTTTTTTTTTTTTTTTTTTGTAGAAATTCTTTCAAAGAGGCTTAGTAAGTTGATAAAATGTTAGTTTTCTGCATTTCTAGTTTGTTTTAGCATTAAAATAGCCTAACTTTTCCTTAAAAGCACATTAAAAAGATCCAGTAACGCAGGTAATAGATTTGGCGCCAAATTTGGCGACTTTTCCCCTATGGCGACTTTTGGCGAGAAAATACTTATTATCGATATACCAAAGATGGACGCAATAACGTGATTGGTTCACGAGTTAAGTGAATTTTATAGATTTTTGTTGTTTGAATGATAAATCCAATTTTCAACTTCGATTTGAATTGATTAAGTATTTCTAAAGTTACCGTAATAACAAATTTTCAAGTGGACGCCACTTGGAAACAATACAGTGGAACAAGTTGCCCAGCAAACACATCCAAGATATTTGAAGCATAGGTTCACTGTCCAACTGTGGTTTATATCAGTGCCGTGTTTCAAAAGTTATTATTATGGCAAATTTTCAAGTGGCAGTCTAAATGGCTGCGACTTGGAAACAAAATGGCAAAACAACTTGCCCATCGAAATCATCCAGTATATTTGTATGATAAGTTCATTGTCCAGTTCTAATTTAAATTAAATCAGTATTTCAAAAATTATCGTCATAATAAGAAATTTTCAGGTGGCACCACTTGTAAAAAAAAGTGGAGTGAGATGCCCAGCGAACTTATCTGAGATATTTGAACGATAAATCCACTACCCAAATTTGATGCGAATTGATTCTGTATTACTAAAGTTACCATAATGACAAATTTTCAAGTGGAAATAAAATTGCGGATGAAATCACCAAGTGAGCTTATCCTAGATATTTGAACCATAAGTTCACTATTCAACTTTTATTTGAATCAGTTTAGTATTTAAAAGTTATCGTGATGGCATATTTTCAAGTGGCAGTGTGATTTTAAGTGCCTGGAACTTAGAAACAAGATGTCGGGACAAGTTGCCCAGTGAAAACATTCAAGATAATTATAAGATAATATCACTGTCCAAATTTGGTTCGATTTGGTGTACTATTTCAGAAATTATCGTGATTTTAAATTTTCATGTGGCCTCGCTTAATTTAAGATATCTGCCACTCTATAAAAATGGCGGATATAGTTTATTAATAAACTTCAATTAGATCCTTACGTGGTCTGTATTTACATCAAAATTCAAACAATTTCAGAATAGGCTTTTTACAATTTAAATTTGAAATTTTCAAGTGGTCTCCACTTGAAAACAAAATGGCGGAGCAACTTGGTTAACAAACTTATCTAAGATATTTATAAGATAAGTTAAGACACTGTTCAAATTTGGTTCCATTTGGAGTATTATTTCGGAAGTTATCATGGTTTTAAATTTTCAAGTGGTGGCCTGATTTCAATTGGTCCCAGCTTAACTTAAGATATCCGCCACTTTATTTAAAATGGCGGCTAAAGTTCATTAATAAAGTTATTTGAGTCACTTGTATAACCTATGTATACATCAAAATTAAAAAAAAATTCGGAATATGTTTTTTACATTTTGAATTTGAAATTTTCAAGTGGTCTCCACTTGAAAACAAAATGTCGGAGCAAATTGGTTAACAAATTCATCTAAGTTATTTATAAAATAAGTTAAGACACTGTCCAAATTTGGTTCGATTTAGAGTATTATTTCAGAAGTTATTGTGATTTTAAATTTTCAAGTGGTAGCGTGATTTCAAGTGGCCCCGCTTAACTTAAGATATCTACCACTTTATTAAAAATGACGGATAAATTTCATTAATAAACATCATTGAGATCCTTATGTGGTGTACATTTACATCAAATTACAAACAAATTCGAAATACGCTTTTTACAATTTGAATTTGAAATTTTCAAGTGGTCTCAACTTGAAAATAAAATGGCGGAGCAACTTGGTTAATAAACTCATCTAAGATATTTATAAGATAAGTTAAGGCACTGTCTAAATTTGGTTCGATTTGGAGTTTTATTTCGGAAGTTATAGTGATTTTAAATTTTCAAGTGGTAGCCTGATTTCAAGTGGTCCCGCTTAACTTAAAATATCTGCCACTTTAATAAAAATGGCGGATAAACTTCATTAATAAACTTCATTGAGACCCTTATGTGGCGTGTATTTTCATCAAAATTCAAACAAATCTTGCTTTAAATATGCTTTTTACAATGTCGGTTTGAAATTTTCAAGTGGCTGCCAGTTGAAAGCAAAAAGTCGGAGCAACTTGGTTAACGAACTCATCAAAGATATTTATAAGATTAGTTCACTGTCCAAATTTGGTTCGATTTGCAGTATTATTTCGGGAGTTATCGTGATGACAAAATTTTCATTATAGATAGATATATATATATATAGATAAACGAAGTGATTGCAATAGGTCGATTTCTAAAGAAATCAACCTAAAAAAAAAAAAACATTCAGGACACCTCAAAACGTGTAAATCAGGTGAAATCTCGAATCCCACTTTCAATAATATAAAAGTACTTTAAAATATCTTTCGAATAATGTATTAAAATAATTTAATCATAATTAGAATTTGAAATATTGTAATTTTAAAATATTACAGCGCCAATTGAAATGTAAATTAAAAATGTAAATTTTTTGTTTATTCTCCAAAATCGATGAAATTTGAACTGCAACTTTGTCTTTTCGCATAGTAAGTCTTTTGTGCGACAAAGGAAAATTGAAGAATATTGAAATTTGCAATTTTTAATCACAGTCGAAAAACACGTGATTTCAACGAGTAAGGCAGGAAGTAAACTTATTTCTGCCGGCTTTCGAGTTAAAAGAGAGTTGCCATGGTAACCCAATTCCCAAATACATGAAGTCGAAAGATACGAAGGGATCAATAACGCGGTATGCAATGGCTTTATACATAAAATTAAAAAAAAAATTATAACTCATTCATTTTTTGAAAATATCTTTCAATCTTTTGAGATGTGAATTGTCTAACCGAGGTCTATCTATGAAAAAAAAAAAAAAAAAAAACAAGATTTATCTGTAAAAGGTTTCGAGTTATAAAATGTTTTGTGAAAAAATCGATGTTTCGTAAAATCTAAAAATGTGGATCACTAATCCGTATTTTGTTAAAATGTTTATATGGTTGAAAGAGGATTAAACGAGCTTTCAAAATATATTGGTTGTTAAGAAATGGAACAGTTACTCGGTTGTAGAGGGCGATTCAAAAAAGACGATCGAGAAAACGAGAAATTTTGGACCCTTTTTAAAACTTTTTTTTAAAAATATAAAAAATCCGTATTTAAAAAAAAAAAAAAAAAAAAAAAAAAAAAAAAAATTGCACCGTAAGAATCGGTTGAGCAGCAATGGCTTTACAAAAACCCGCGAAATTTTCTCCCTCTGCTTTTTCTTTCAAGGAACGGGGTTCCGGATGAAAATTACGATCGCCTGGCTGTTTGAAGCGTTTTTTAGTTTAACGTTTTGGTGAACGTTTTAATTAATATCTTCGCTAATTAAGGTCGCATCGCTTAACAAAAGGTCAATACGTCGAGATGAATAAATTCTGCGTCTAATGGCACCGGTATCAAGATGCTGCGACCATTAGAGCCGGAGACAAACCCGTTACAACGTCTTTGCAGACAGACAGATGCACAGATATGCACAGATTTTAATAATATAAGGAGATATTTATATTTTTATTTGTCATTACGTTTATATTTTACACCATTCGGGGTCGAAATTTCTCGGGAGTGAGATGCTGGGAGAGAAAGTTCTGTAAACCACTTCTCGGGGGCGAAATGCCGGGGGGCGAGATGCTGGGGAGGAAAGTTCCGGATCCCATAATGCAGAAGGCAGAGTGAGGATTAACAGTGAACATTAATTTTCCTAAAGATGAGAATAAGTCCAGAATAAGTCCAATGAGTGTTTTCTCAAAATATTTTTAACCTAAGTTTGTATTAAAATAGTCAAATACATCTCGTAGTAAACCCAAATTCTGTTATATTTTTCAACAGGTGGTTGATGGGTTTGGAGCAAATGCGAATTTTCTTGAAGATGAGATTAAGTCCAATCGATTTTTCACCCCATAAACACCTTAATTCCAATCTTTCATCAAAATCATTTTATCTATTTCCGAGTAAACACAATTTCTGCCATATTTTGTAAGAGGAGGATAAAGGGTTAAAGCCGCAAACGCAAATTTTCCTAATATGAGAAGAAAAGTAATAAAGTTTTCACTTCAAATCACCCTTAACCCAAAATTTTCATTAAAATAGTTATATTAATTTCCGAGTAAACCCAATTTCTGCTATATTTTGCAATGGCAGATAGAGGGTTAACAGCGAACACAAGATTTTCTGAAAATGATGATAAGACTAAATATTTTTTTTTTAATCACAAACAACTCTTAACTTGAAACGTTCATCAAAATCGTTATATCTATTTCCAAGTAAACCCAATTTCTGTCGTATTTTCTAGCCAACAGATAGAGGGTTAACAGAGAACCCCAATTTTCATGAAGATAAGAATAAATCTAATTAATTTTGCCCCCCCCCTCCCACCCCCCCCACCCCCCCCCCCAAAAAAAAAAAAAGAAACACTTAATTCCAAACTTTCATCAAAATTGTTATATGCATTTCCGAGCAATCCATTTCTATTTCTGTAGTGTATAAATAAATTATAATAGTGCCACATTGATACAGAATTCTGAAATTACTACTTCTTAATTTAAAATGAGAATGTCACTTACCTTGATTAAAAAGTTGTGCTAACACAACAAGGACGAAAACAGAAGTTTCTGTATTTGATCCAAACATCCTAGAAAATAGAATATATAGGAAGTAAAATTAAGCAACGTATAACAAGTGTAAAAGCATAATTACACAAAAAGAAATGTTACAACATATTTTGTTTACAAAACAATAAAATTAATTGTATTAATAACTTAGTGAAAAGCAAACTTTATAAAAACCCTCGATAATTAAATTTTCTTTTTTCTTTTTATAAAGTCTGTAATTTTCAATTAGAAGTACGCTAGCTTACAAATTATAAAATGTCAATGCATGATTACACTTGAATTTAATTACAAACTAGCAGGCTTTGCCCGCTTTGCTGGTCGCAATATTTAAATGAATTCTCAAATTTACATATAACTTATCAATCTAAAAACCTCATAAAATGAAAAATAAAAATAAAAATTCACTGAAATCGGACAAGATCTCAGTTTGTTTTGCCCCTTCCCCGCCAAAGAAGGGAAATTTCGCAAAATTCTGTTATAGTATGTGTTAGGTACACATAACCGACACAAGCGTCAAAATATCACCTTTCTGAGATAATTTAGAGAAGAGTTACAATTGGAAACGTGTTTTTTTGCTCAACAGACCCCAAAAGGTGAAAGGGAATACAGTCGAATCTCGTTAACGTGAATTTCAAAGGGATTAAAATTTTGTTCATGTTATCAGTAGTTCGTGTAATCAATAACTCAGAAATGCTGAAAAAAAAAAAAAAAAAGTACATACATAGCAAATACACCAAACAGTACCCCTATTTATTTGAAATTACATTATGAGCAATTAGTTCTGTCCAATCTGAGAAAATTGAATAACAATAATATAAAATAATAATAATAATAAATAAATAAAAATTAAAAGTTGAATTTATTCCTGTTTGGTACCACGAAAATAAAAAATTGCATCTCAAACAATTTTATGGTTTTTAGAGTGTTAAATATTTCATTTGATCTCGACTTTATTTATTTATTTATTTATTTTTTCTTTTTTCATTTTAAAAAACTGTCTTACTTTTCTTTTTCTGGTGAACAGTAACTTATCATCTATCAAATTACAGTCCGTTAAGAAATTATAAGAACACTTTAATTTTGTAAATTATAAGAATAATAAAGATTCTAATCATAATTTAAATACATAAAATAACATATTGCTCTATAATTTTAAAAAATAGTTTGCAATAACTTGGTGTAATTCAATAAATATTTAATTAAAATATATATTAGAAATAAGTAAAAAATAACCTGTTAAGAAAATATAAGACCACTTGTCAAAAAACAAAATTGTATAAAAAATTAATATGATATTGGTCCTCCATTTTTCCCGATGACTTCAAACTGTCTGTTTTTCATTGTCACCAGGTGATTAAGTTCAGTTGTAGAAATATTGCACCATTTTTTTACAATGGCTGCTTCCAGTTCATTGGCAGAGGAAAATTGTTTATTATTAGCATAAACTTTGCGAGATAATATACCCCATAGGTTTTCCATGGGGTTCAAGTCTGGACTTCGACTTGGCCAACGCAAAACATTAATATTTTTCTTTTTTAAACCACTATTGTGTGGATTTAGATGTATGACAAGCAGCATTGTCCTGTTGAAACATCCAGTTAGTACCACCTAATAAAGGTCCAAACGGTATTATAATGGTCATATAGCATAGACTAATATTGTGTAGAGTTTATATGACCCGAAATCCGCTGTAAATCACACAACCCCTCATAACTGAAAGCTCCCCAAATCATTACTGATCCTCCACCCATTTATCGACTGAAGCATTCTTTTGTTTTCTTCCTCGTCATGCCAACAGTGTTTGTAACCATCAGGACCATCAAGGTTAAATTTCTTTTCATCAGAAAATATAATTTGTTTCCACTCATCATTCCATGACATGACATTTTTAGCCCATTTTAATCATTCTTCTCGATGGCATTTCAATAACTTTGGTTTTTTCTTCGATTTCATAAATTTCGTATTAATATTTAATTTAAGACTCTTCCAGACTTGTTACATGTAAAGTTTTCTTGCTGAAACGTTTCGAAATTTCACGAGTTGAAATACCCTTTTTGGTTGACAGTCGAAAAATTTGTCTATTATCACTTTCTGTCAAAATATTTTTTCTACCAGATCGTTTTATTTTGTTTGAATAATCTTTTCTAATTATGGCATTATGAATGGCAGTTTTAGAACGGTTCATTAACCTCGCAATATCTCTTTCAGATTTACCAGAACCTTTATAAAATAAAATTTTTCTCACTTCGCACTCCGATAATTCTTTACCTCTAGGCATCGTCAAATTAATGGTTGATAACACATTCAAAACCTAAGCCTTTGCTTCTTGGGTAATGCTTTTATGAAATACTGACGCATGCGCTTTATATTGAGTTTGATGTCATGTATAATATGCTAATTTTCTCATGTGGTCTTATAATTTCTTAACAGTCACAGTCTTTAATTTTTAGAAAAAAGAATAAGTTTTAATGAAATTTAATTTAATTTTAAATGTTGGAATTAATATAGGATGCGTTTTCCTATCAATTTTAAATACGCAACTAAAAATTTGCGTATTATGCTCTGTTCTTCAGAAATGCACCAATACGCTTGTGGTCTTATAATTTCTTAACGCACTGTAGTGTGCTCTGTACATTTAAATTCTTTCACCCCTTTTTTAAGGTCATCCGTAAGAAAAGCTGATGTTATTTCGTCGCCCACTGAAATATATTCCTCAAAACTAACATTTTGCAAATATACAAGCTTGTACATCTGAAGAATTAAAAGTTATTGTCTTTCCTGCTTCAGTGGATACTTATGAAAAAGAATTCTACTGGAAAAAAAAAAAAAAAAAAAAAAAAAACTGATCTTTAGAGGTAATTTTCAATAATATTGGATGATACTTTTTTTCTTGAAGATGGGAGTTTGTTTAATACAGCTAACAAATTAATAGAAATGACTTTTTTTTTTTTTTCTTAATCAAAGCAAGAAATTACTTTAAAAAAAAAAGAAAAAAAAAAAAAAAAAAACTCATACTTGGCCGTAACATTTTCAGCTGGGCGCCCAGCTCTTATCAGCGGGAACTTCTTCTGTTCTGCAGTTTTGTCTGGAAAAGTGATGTTTCTGGGTAGCTTTCACCACATTTTGTCCGGTGTCATTGCAAACCCCTGGATTAGTAACTATCTCAACCGATTCACGATACATTGCGTATCCATAATCATTGTAACTTGCGAGTTTTTTAACTTTATCGAAATTTATTGTTATATCCTCTTTATTAAAAGTTCTAGCAAGAACTGTAGTTATTTTACCTGTCTTAATATCGTTTTTATGTTCGTTAACTCTTGTTTTAATTTTTCTTTTAGTTACACCTACGTATGAACTGATTTTTTATCTCTATTTTTGTATGGTGTTTGGTAAATTTCCGCGGTTTCAAGTGGGGGAATGGGGTCTTTATCGCTACGAATTAGCTGGAAAATATTTTGATTTGGTTTAATGGGAATATTAACGTTATATTTGCTAGAAAAGTTTCTAATTTTGTTTGAGGCACCGCTATCGAAAGGGATAGAAGAAGTAAGTTTCATTAGGGGTTTCTGAAAACTATAGGTACGCTATCAAGGGTGTTTAATCTATTTTTAACTAATTTATTCACTATTTTATCTGGGTAATCGGCTCTTTTAGTATAAGGCATAACACTTTCGCGACCACATATTTTTGTCTTTTTGACAGTAAGGTCCGCCTGTGGGCGTTATTCTCCCAAGTTACCATATTTCAAAACGAAATTTTCTACATTTATATTCATATTACAAATGGACATACATTATAATTATACTATTTCTAATCAAAGTATTTATATCTATAGGATATTGGATTTACAAATATGAATATTGTGTATATTTTTAAGAAATAAATGACATACAAATGCAAAAGAAACGCCTACTGGCGGAGTTACAGATTTTCAAATGACGTGAATCTACGTCAGCGGTCGCGAAAGTGTTAATCAAGTTTGCCTACAAATTAAAATAATTCGATTTATATATGGACGAATTGCATTAATTTTATAATGGAAAGGGGTTTTACTTTTGTAATTTATAATTTCGTTACTACTTGTCGGTGTTGGTGTTGGTGTTAGGGATTAAGGCCGATTGACAGCACTGGGGTCCTAGGCCTGAGGGGGAGTGCCTTCCGTGGAGGTCTTTCTAAGGGGTCCTAGCCCGTATTTACGCAAGTTTCGGAGGAAACCACGGAAAACTCCGAACGGCTAGGCCGACGAGCGCGACCGGGGATCGAACCCGGCACTTCACGTCTACCAGCTTTGAGCGCAGAACCTCTCGGCCGCTGGTGGGCCCCTACTTGTCGGTTTTCTGTATATGGTGGTTTTAATTTTATTGCTTGTTCGGGTAATTTTAACGTCCAGAAAATTAATCTGTTGGTTGATTTCTTTCTCATACGTAAATTGCCCATTAGAATCAATACTGTTTATGGTATTTAATAATTGTTCAACGTCACTATCTTGGCTGATAACGGCAGAAGCATCGTCAACATACCTATACCAAAAATAAATTTTATCCCTTAATTTTTCAAATATTTCGTTTTCCAAAAGTCTTAATTTAAATTCGGCCATAAAGCCCGAAACCCCCTTCTTTTGTTGGTTTGTTGAATTTAAAATAGTTATCGTTCAACAAAAAATTTGTAGTGACGGTCAGAGTTTCGGCTATTTTAGGATCTTGAAAATGGTTGTTAATTGCCCCATTAACTATTTGGGGCTATTTCTTTTAAATCAATGGAGGGGTAAACAAATTTGATATTACTTTAAGATTGAAATAAATTTCAATTTGTCATTACCTCAGTTTGGTCTTTTCTTGTTTCAGTCTGTTCTTTAAAAAATTAAAAAATAATAATGATTTTAGAAAAATAAACTAAAAAAAGATGATAGGCAAAGATATACGTGCCTTCATTAGTTAAATTACAGCCAGATTTCCCTTCCTTTATTCACTTTCCTTTTGTTTACTGGCTTTTTGAAAAAATATAGTTATAAAATTGTTAGCTATATACATTGCCAGAAAAATGTATATAAATTAAACGAAAAAGAAAGGAGGAAAAAAAAAAAAAAAAAAAAAAAAAAAAACGAATTTAATTTTTGGAAACATGTGCATCTGCACCTACTCGTATGTGCCCCTTAAAATCATTTCTCATTTTGTTTACTCTAATATTATTTAACAAAGCTTATTAGAAAATTTCAAAATGTAAACAATTAAATTAAATAAATAAAGTAAAAATATTTGAAAAGGAATTTTACCATGTTTAGAATAGAACGTTGCAAATGTGCATGAACCTACAATCAGAGAAAAGTTTTGTTGAATTAACAAAAATTTGCTTTGCCCAGCAACTATTTCTGTTTAAATGTGTTTTAGTAGAATACATTTAATTGGTAATTGGTTTGTTTTGCAATTAAAAAAAAAAAAAAAAAAAAAACTAAATATTGTGTTTTAATTACAAAGACACATAACATTTAGTAAAGTTAAAAAAAAAAAAAAAAAAAACTTTTTAATATAAGCAAATACATAGAAATTTTGATGAAACTTTCGTAGTTTGTTGACAATATTTTTCTGCTGTAAAAAAAAAAAAAAAAAAAAAAAATTACTCCTAATAAAAATTTGATTATAACAAACGTCAAAAACGTATACTCAGAAAAAGTTTTGTTGAATCAAGAAAAATTTAGCTTACATAACAAATATTTCTGTTTAAATCAGAGGTTGATCTAGGTTTTAATTTTTGGGGCCCATTTTTGTGAAACACAAATTATTTTTGTGAAATTTTCATTTATTTTTGTGAAAATCAAAATATTTTTGTGAAACAAAGAATTGTCGCTAGAAACCTTTCATTTTAGCAATTACTCTATCTAATGTTTAATTTAATATCAAGTTAATAGCATTTTATTAAACAAGTATAGACACTCATTAAAAATAATACTGTAAACATGGAAAAATTCTACAAAAGTATTATTTTTATAAAACAAAATTTTGTGAAAGGGCTGTCTTTATAAATCTGGATTTTGTGAAGGGACTCTTTTTCTGAATTTGAATTTTGTGAAGGGACCCATTTTAAGGATTTACATTTTGTAGAGGGGCCCATTTCAGAGATTTAAATTTTGTGAAGGGGCAGCAAAAGGGTCCCAATTTTTGCCTGGATCGACCCCTGTAAATGCTATTTAAATGTGTTTCAATAGACATTTTGTTCATATTAAGAAAATTACTTTAAATGATTTGTAATCTAATTTTTTTTTTTTTTTTTTTTTTTTTAAGAGAAAAACAATTATTACAAATATACATAAAATTTTAGTAAAGTTAAACAAAAATAAATAAATAAATAGCATAAGTTAATACAAGGAAATTTTGTTGAAATTTTGTTAACTTGTTAACAATGATTTATTTTATTGTCGAAAATGACATTTTTTTTTTCCTCCCCTCCAATAAAAATTTTATTTAAAACAGTAAAATAACGTCAATAACGTACTAACACTAGCAGTGGCGACGAGTCCAAAGGCTTGGAGAGGTGCCAAATTGACAGACAGGTTGGGATTTAGTAAACACCCAGTGATTCGGTGTTCCTTTATCGCTTAACGACTTTTTTAAGAGTGCATTCATTGAGTCCGCAACTCCATGGCCACAAGAAATGTGGTTAAACATTAGTTTTAATCTCTTTTCTCTGGGTGTAATATTTCATTTTTTACAAACGAGCCTTTTAAAGCCACAGGACGATCTTATAAGAGAAAATGATTTAACGAAGTTTCTTTTGTCATAAATGAATAATTCAAATATTTCAAAGTAGTATAATAATAATAATAATAATAATAATAATAATATATTATATACTTTTTCTCAAAAAATCAGTTCACAAACTAAACCGAATAATATAAGAATCAAATGAATTATTGTTTTTTCAATGAAGTAAAATTATTTATCTGTCAAAATTTATTTTAAAATAAATAATAATAATAATAATAAAAAATGTAAAATATCTTAAAGTTTTAATATACATAAATCCAAAACATCAAGTAAAACTACAGACAAAATTAATGTTTGCATATATTGTAAAACACAACCCAATTTGTACTTATTCGTTAAATCGCTTACATTTAAACTTTTCAATTTTGTTTCAAGTAATAAAAGTGCATAAAAGCATAAAACGACTAAAAATGCACTTAGAGCAACTTACATTCATATCTCATCTCATATCTCATCTCTCATTCATATCTCTGAATATTTTGTGTGTCCGTGTAAATCAATCACTAAGATCAATCATATCTGTTTAATAAGAATCTTACCAATGTGCATAATTAGTGTATAATCAATGTATGCGAATTTTGTTGTGTTTTGTGTAGTACAATTACATTAAAACTAACTTTAAAGAAATATTTCTCATAGACTGCAAAATATTTGAATTGTTTATCTCTCATTATACAAACCAGTCGAGCTATTTACAGTCTTTCCAGTAGGAAACATGTGCCACAGTAAAACTAAATAACTTGTATTAGTTTCATTTTCAAAGAATTTTAAAAATATTTATAGAAACAAATGCGTGAACAGACAGACAAACAAACCGAAGTTATAAACACCTTTTATCTTTGTTAGAAAGTGTTATATAATTCGAGTTAGCAGACATCTAAATATTTAAGATCAAGCGATCTGTAAGCTTCGAGACTATGTGAAATTGAAGGTTGAGATCAGTAGATTATGGCTCTAGTGAAACTGAATGTAAAATTTAAAGTTTCAAATCGAGTTTTAAAATTTCCAAATAGTATGAGTTTCAAACATAAAAGCCACTATATCGGTTCAACTTATACATTCTCCTAATAACTATGTCTTAATTGATAAAGCTATGAAATCGTAACTTTTATGAATTATTACATGACAATCTAACATCTATATCAATAATTATCTAGATATTAAAATTTTCAAAAATACGCACAAGTTAAATACAGACAATACTTTAACTTAGACTATTTCACAAATTTTATTACAAAATTAGCTCCTTTTTTTACGAACCTGACACAACTTCCTGATCTATATTGCTGATGAGAAGTATATATAAAATATTTACAGATAATTTTGAATAAGTTTTTAAAAATACTGTATGTCGATATATAAATTAAAGTACTCTCTATGTTTTAACTATTATGTTTTTAAAAACTTTTATATATCTTTTAACACTTTCCAACAAGGTTGAAAAGTGTTTATGACATGGGTTTGTCTGGCTGTCTGTCTGTCCGTCTGTCTGACCGTCCGTGCTCTAACTCCCGTAAATATTTATGGAATTTCTTGAAACTGATATATGTTGTTCAAGTTCACTATCGGATGTTCCCTATTGAAAATGGAGTTTATACCTCTACTGCTTTGTGTACAGGGACCCCCGAAAATATTTCAAAGCATTGTGTTCTATGAGAGGCATTTCTATAAACCATATTTCCATACACTTACTGTACACAAATCTTAATGAAATTGAAATATGTTATACAACTTCACTATCGGATGTTCCCTATTGAAAATGGAGTTTATACCTCTACTGGTTTGTGTACAGGGACCCCCGAAAATATTTCAAAGCATTGTGCTCTATGAGAGGCATTTCCATAAACCATATTTCCATACACTTACTGTACACAAATCTTGATGAAATTGAAATATGTTATTCAAGTTCACTATCAGATGTTTCCTGTATAAAATGGAGTAAATACCACCACTGATTTGTGTACAGGGACACACAAAAGTATTTCAAAGCATTGTGTTCTATGAGAGGCATTTATATAAACCATATTTCCATACCCTTACTGTACACAAATCTTAATGAAATTGAAATATGTTATTCAAGTTCACTATCGGATGTTTCCTGTATAAACTGGAGCAAATACTACCACTGATTTGTGTACAGGGACATACAAAAGTATTCCAAAGCATTGCGTTTTATGAAAGATATTTCTATAAAATAAATTTTAATAACCTTACTTTGCACGAAGATTTATGAAATTGAAATGTGTTATTTATTAGCACAAAAGAAAATGCTTTGCATAAAATATAGCATGATTAGCATTAGATTTACAGGGTGACACAAAAATATTCAGTTATATAAAGAGCTATTAATAAATATTTGCTAAAAGTGTACTTTCGTTTACATTAAGCGTTTTTAACACTTTCTAAAATTTTTAACACTTCCCAACAAGGTTGAAAAGCGTTAATGACTTCGCTTTGTCTGTCTGTCTGTCCGTCTGTCTGGCTCTCCGCGCTCTAATTCCCGTAAATATTTGTGGAATTTCTTGAAACTGATATATGCTATTCAAGTTCACTATCGGATGTTCCCTTTTGAAAATGGAGCTTATACCTTTACTGGTTTGTATACAGTGACGCCCGAAAGTAGTTCAAAGCATTGTGTTCTATGAGAGGTATTTCTATAAATCGTATTTCCATAACTTTACTGTACACATATCTTAATGAAATTAAAATATGTTATTCCAGTTCACTATCGGATGTTCTCTGTTGAAAATGGAGTTTATACCTCTACCGGTTTGTGTACAGGGCACCCGAAAGTATTTCAAAGCATTGTGTTCTATGAGTGGTATTTCTATAAATCAAATTTTAATAACTTTACTTTCCACGAAGTTTTAGGAAATTGAAATATGTTATTTATATGCACAAAAGAATGATTTACATAGAATATAGCATGATTAGCATTAGATTTACAGGGTGACACAAAAATATTCTGTTATATTAAGAGCTATTATTAAAAATTTGCTAGAATTCTACTTTCGTTTACATTAAGCGTTTTTAAAACTTTCTAACATTTTTTTAAGTGTGAATATGATATCAATTTGTGTATCTGTCCCTCTGTCCGCCTGTCTGTCTGCCCGCGCTCTAACTCCCGTAAATATTTATGGAATTTTTTGAAACTGATATATGTTATTCAAGTTGACTATCGGATGTTTCCTATTGAAAATGGAGTTTATACCTCTACTGGTTTGTGTACAGGGATACCCGAAAGTATTTCAAAGAATTGTGTTCTATGAGGGGTATTTCTATAAGCCATATTTTCATACCTTTACTGTACAATATCTTCATGAAATTGAAATGTTTTATTCACGTTCACTATTCGATGTTTACTATATAAAATAGATTACATACCACCACTATTTTATGTACAGGGACACTCAAAAGTACTCCAAAGCATTGCTTTTTTTGCGAGATATTTCTATAAATCAAATTTTAATAACTTTACTTTCTATGAAGTTTTAGAAAATTGAAATATGTGAATTATATGCACAATAAAAATGCTTTGCATAGAATATAGCATGGTTACCATTAGATTTACAGAGTGACACAAAAATATTCAGTTATTTTAAGAGCTATTAATAGAAAATTGCTAGAATTGTACTTTCATTTACATTAAACGTTTTTGACACTTACTATTATTTTTTTTGTGTGAATATAATTTCAATTTGTGTATATGTCTGATTGTTCTTCTGTCCCTCTGTCTGTCTCTCTGTCTGTTTTTCTGCGCTTTAATTACTGTAAATATTTATGGAATTTCTTTAAACCGATATATTTCATTGAAGTTCACTATCGGATGTTCCCTATTGAAAATGGAATGGATACCACTTCTGGTTTGTGTACAGGGACACCCAAAAGTATTCGAAAGCATTGTGTTCTATGAGAGGAGTTTGTATAAATCATTTTTTAATAACTTTAATGTATAGGGAAATGAAATTGTAATATGTTATTCAATTCCCTATCGGATGTTTCCTATGTAAAGTAGAGTACATTTCAAACTGGTTTGTGTACAGGGGCACTTGAAAGTACTCCAAAGCATTGTGTTGTATGAGAGTTATTTTTATAAACCAAATTTTAATAATTTTATCCTCCACAAAGCTTAATGCAATTGAAATATATTATTCGTATGCACAAAGGAGTGTGCCTTCTATGTAATATAGTATGGTTAGCATTAGATTTACAGGGCCACACAAAAATAATCAGTTACATTAAGAGGTATTAATAAAAATTTGCTGGAATTGCACCTTTGTTTACATGAGCGTTTTAACACTTTCTTATAATTTTAGTTGGAATATGATTTCAATTTGTGCATCTGTCGTTCCGATTGTCTACTTTTCTATCTGTTTGTCTCCGGTTCCTTTCATCCGTGAATATTTTGAGAATTTTTTAAAAATAATACACT
This sequence comes from Salticus scenicus, assembly GCA_963930645.1. Lineage (NCBI taxonomy): Eukaryota > Metazoa > Arthropoda > Arachnida > Araneae > Salticidae > Salticus > Salticus scenicus. The sequence goes on from OZ005657.1 coordinate 115,102,639, forward strand.
CATGTTCCCTATGGAATATTCCCTATTTAAAATGTCATTAATAGGTCCTGTACAACTAGTTTCTTTACAGGAACAACAACAATAAAAAAAAAGCCAATGTATTACGTTTTAGGACGGAATTTTTTAAAAGTTATATTTAAAAAACTTTCTACTACAAAAATCTTAAAAACATTGTCATGTATTATTAATATTCTAAAATATTGTTTTGTATAGAATATGATAGGATTAACTTTCAGATTTACAGGGCTACAGTAAAATATTCAGAAAGTTTAAAATTTGTAATTATAATCTAACGGCTGCATTTCTTTTGCCTTTTTACTTTCCAAAATGCCTAAGAGTAATTTTAAAATCAATTAGTCTATCTGTATGTTTTTCAGTCCTTCTGTGTGTTGTGTGATAACGTAGGCAAAGACTATTAATAGTTATTCGATACAACAATTGCGTACAGTTGGAAAGTGTTACTAATCAATGCATACTGCATGATTTTTCTTTCTTGTTTGAATAATAAAAATGCATTTTAATTGGGGTTGGTTTGAGAGTTGGTTGGTTGGTTGTAGGGTTTAAGGCCGATTGATTACGCTAGGGTTCTAGATCTATAGGTGGAATGCTCTCCGTGGGGGTTTTTCTAAGGGGTTCCTAGCCCATATTTACGCGAGTTTAGGAGAAAATCACAGAAAACTCCGAACGGCTAGGCTAATGAGCGCGACATGGGATCGAACCTGCCACTTCGCATATGCCAGCTTTGAGCGCAGAACCGCTGGTGGGCCTCGGGGTTGGTTTGATAATAAATCCCGCTTAATTAACCGCACAAGCTTTTTTTTTTTTTTTTTTTTTTTTAATCCTTACTTGAAATTCCATTTTTATCTAAATAATAATAAACGTAGTAATTTAAAACAAATGTAACATACATATTATATCACGAACAGTAACTTAAAAAAAAAAAAAAAAAATTGAAAGTAGTATCATAGTCTTTCTAGGAAAAAAAAAGGCTTTTGTTTTTAACACATTCCAACAAGGTTGAAAAGTGTTAATGACTTCGGTTTGTCTGTCTGTCTGTCCGCGCTCTAACTCCCGTAAATATTTATGGAATTTCTTGAAATTGATATATGTTATTCAAGTTCACTATCGGATATTCCCTATTGAAATGGAGTTTATACCTCTACTGGTTTGTGTACAGAGGCACCCGAAAGTATTTCAAAGCATTGTGTTCTATGAGAGGTATTTCTATAAACCATATTTTCATATCTTTACTGTACACATATCTTAATGAAATTGAAATACGTTATTCAAGTTCATTATTGGATGTTTCCTGTAGAAAATAGAGTAAATATCACCACTGGTTTATGTACAGGGACACTCAAAAGTATTCCAAAGCATTGCGTTCTAGGAGAGATATTTCAATAAATCAAATTTTAATAACTTTACTTTCCACGAAGTTTTAGGAAATTGAAATATGTTATTTATATGCATAAAAAATGATTTGCATAGAATATAGCATGATTAGCATTAGATTTACAGGGTGACACAAAAATATTCATTTATATTAAAAGCTATTAATAAAAATTTGCTAGAATTGTACTTTCGTTTACATTAAGCGTTTTTAACACTTTTTATTTGTAATAACTTTAAAATTAATGGTTGAAACAAATAAAGCTTTATTGTTTGCATAATACCAAAGGGATGAAATGATACCTATGTACATTTTCGATTTAATAATTCGCTTTATTGCACTTAACGAAGTATTTTTTAAAAATTATCATAAAACTTTCTTTTTGAACATAATGTAATAACTATGCACTTTGTATTCTATTATAATTTATTATATGAAATAAACAAGTTATATTTTACTATATGAAATAAAACTATTTATTTGTTAGATCTAAGCAATTTTTAATTAAAAATATGTATTCTGCATTAGGTTAATTCCACCTTTGAATAGAATTACTGCTTTATTGTGCAATGGCATAGTTTTATACAGTGTTTTAATGTAAATCTCAGAAATTTCAATGTGCCAAATATCACAAATAATTTCTTCTAGTTCTGGCAGAGTTATAGGCTGCCATTCCGAATCCTCTCCCCTCTCCCCCGCCTTTTTATAGAAGAAACATTTTCGAGCGGATCGCGATTAGGACTATTTCCATGTCTGGTAAAGAAAAAATTCTACTATATCCTTTGTGGGATTTAACTTAAAGTGAAAAAAGATATGATTACTTACAGAATCATAGGTTCTCATGGGAATGGATAGGAAATTTTGACAATTTGAAGTGAATAAACTTACCAGAGACGCCGTGTAGTAAGGTGCATTATCATCTTGAAATGTTTTTTTACGGAAATGCCCAAGATACCTCCAAAATAGTCAGTCAGGCACCACTTTTATGAAGATTGTGTTTTATTTTGAGTTAACTGATCCCTTGAGCATAAAAATTTGCCCGACTGTTTGATAAGTTATGCACCTCCGTACCATAATGTACGGAGAATGTGTCACTGTTTTAAAAGTGCGATTTTCATTAAGTCGGCCACATTTTTGTGGTCAGATCTGCTTGTTTTCTGTAGCTCGAAATAAGTTAAACTTGACTCATCAAAAAGAACCAGTTCAGCCGAATAATTAACTAATCACTTTTTTATTTTTTTAGTCATCTGAGGTCTTTTTTTAACACGCTTTTATTAGCTTCACCTGTATGTATGTATGTTTGTATGTATGTTCGTAACCGCTCTGGGAGCAAACAAAAAATCTATATTGTAAAAAAAAGACTTCCCTTACGTGAACTCCGTGGCTGTGAGGTAAAGAGCCGCGCTACGGACCTAAAGGTCTAGCGTTCGAGCCCAGTCAGGGGAGTTTTTTTTAAAAATGGTTTTTGTTTAACTCTAAATTATTTTAATTAAAGATTTAAATGTATGTAAATATTATGGTGTGTCACTCACACGATTTTCTCTTACCCTGCATTTTAATACTAAGATAGATATCTTGTGCTTTTTACTTCACATTTCTACAAAAGCGTGTTCTTTTTTTTTTTTTTTTAACTATAATATTATTTTTCTAATTCTCTTCACTAAGAATGGAATTTTTTCAAATTTTCTGCCATTTAAACCTGCTTTGTTTACTAGTTGTTGTAATGTAGTTAAAGAAATTATGCTGCTAAAGACTTTTTCTGAATCTCCTTTATGTTCTAAATGTTGTACAAACCGATCTTATAAGCAATGGCTTTTTAATTTACGGTCATCTCGCTTGGATGTGCAACATAGTCGCCTAAAACCAAATTTCCAGTTTAAACGGCCAAAAAATTTTATATTTTGCTAAAAACCCTTTTACCAATATTTCGTCAACATTAATTATTTTTCCATCTCACGTATTAAAATATTTTTTGATTTTCCTTCAAAAAATTAATACTTTTTGTGGCATCGTTAACTGCCTTATTCTTACCAATTTTTGAAATAATTTCTAAAATTACAATAATCCTGACAATTGCATTTTGTTTTTAACACTGGACTCAAAGCTAAAGTGTATGGGGAGGACAACATAATAAAATCTGTTTGAAAATTTGCGTTTTAAACGATAAAATTGGCGGTTGTAGAAGGCGAAAAGAAAATATCCAAGTGCGGCTTTTTTTTTTTTTTTTTTTTTTTGTCGCTTAGTGTATTTTTTATTCTCGCTTCAAATGGCTAATCATTTGATTTTATTACTGTTATATTATTTTATATTTTAATTTTAATTAATTTTAATTTTATTTTTTCTTTTAGCAAAACAATCACTATTTGTTTCACACAAGGAAGAAAATGTAAATAATAATAACTTTTTCTTAAAGAATGCATGAAAAAATATTATATTTAAATAATTTTTAAAGAAATTCTGTCAGTAAATTAAAGTGAAAAAAAAAAATATTGTCTCAAGTATAATTTAATTTTTATAAGTTTTTCTTAAATCTTTTATTACCAATATGGTAGAGAAAGTATTGTTTTTGTGTAAAAATTTCAGGATTGAGTTTTTGTCCTATTTTTATGTTTTGAGATCTCCTTAATCTGTAAATAATATTTTTAGCGGTAGGACTGTTTGTGTGTCTATTATCAGCGTATCTCAAATCCACACTGTAAACAAAGTACTGTTTGAGTTCGATTTTTAATTTTTTTTTTTTCTTTCTTAATATCACGCTTTAAAGTCCCTTGAATATGAAAGTAAAATTTTTTAGCGGTTGATCTCTATGTTCGTATTAAATAAATTCAAATTTGGTGTTTTGAAGTTCGTATGAGGTTGCTGCTTGAAAAGTTTTATTAAGATTGGCAAGTCATTAGGTAAATTAATAACAATTTTGAACTTAAGTTTCAAGCTCAAGTTGATAACAACCTTGAACTTTATTTATTTATTTAGTGTAAACACCATAACTCAATGGATGCTGAGGAGTGCAGTAGCCCCCTCACACAGAAATATATGTCAAATAAAACAGCCCTAAACCTATTTTAGATTATTTTTAATAGTAAATTGAAATTATTTATTATCTTACCTCATTGGTCTTACGTCTTACGTCTTAAACTGCAATCTGTCTTTATAGTATTGAAATGAAGATAAAAGAAAGTAGTATGAGTGGCACATTATATTATTATTATTTTATTTATTTATTTATATTATTTTATTTTTTAATGTTCTCACACATTCTGCTTTTTTCACAGAGGTCTACCGTAAAATGGCGACTACGTTTTAATGTGTCAAATGCCCTCTATATTTATAAAAATGCTTAGAATTTTTTTTTTTCCAAAATACAAACAAAACACTCAAAAAATATTGGCAGTTATCTAAATTAACCCTACATGGTTATAAAATTGATATCCTTTCGTTATAATTCTGTAAGATTGCGTCAAAAAATCTAATTTTCACTCAGTTGGTCTGATTATTACATATAATTTAATACAATAGTTATTTTATAATTTAAATTTATAATAACCATAAAAAATTGATTCTTCATCTCATAATATGAAATTGCTTCTCTTAACAATAGTTACTAAAATAATTTCTTTAAAAAAATTTAGAGTATTTTCTTTAAATTTTATGGCCTACCAGAGATCGAGAAGTGATGGCTTCGATCCGAGGTGCGCTCATCGAGCTAGCCGTTAGGAGGTTTCCGTGGCTTTCTCCGAAACTCGCGTAAATACGGGCTAGAAGCCCTTAAAAAGGCCTCCACGGAGGACATTTCCCCTTTAGGCCTAGGACCCTAGACAATCGTGCTTAAACCCCATAACCAACCAAACATCTCTCAATTTTATAAAATAAATAAATAAAATAGTGCTAAAATAATAAGTGTTTTAATTTGACCTATTTTGTCTGAACTAAATCGTCCTCAGGTTCTTAAATAAAATAAAATAAAATAAAAATAAGAATATTTATTATTTACGTTAAATTTAAGATATTTTTTAAAATTAAAAATTGCAGCATTCTTAACCGAAACATTGAAACATGTATCAAAGTAAAATGAAAATGCGTGAAATTTCAAAATTTTATTCAAATATCAAAAAGTCAAATAATTTTTATTTTAATTATTTATTTATTCATTTTTTGCATCTATAAAAATCGCAATCCATCCTGTTAAAAATGCTATCAATATGAATGTTTCAACTCATTTTCTGGAAAACAGCAATAGTTAAAGTATGTTTTATCTCTCAGCATTAAATATATACATCAAGAGTCACATTTACTAGGAAATTTAAATTTGTTTACTCTGTACGTAAGCTTCTTAACTTATGGAAAAAATGATATAAAAATTGTCATTTAACAATTATATATATATATATATATATATATATATATATATGTGAGACCTCTCTTCATTTTTTCGTAATATACCAAAAAATTGTAAGCGAAATTTGTCTCTGCATACATAAAGTAATTCCCCCCCCCCCTCCATAATTTTTATTTTAAATTTCTTATGAAATCATTATACAATTTTTTCAGTCTCATTTTCCTAAAACTTCTAACATTTACCGGTTTGTCTGTAATGATGCAAGTTGGAAACCTATTTACCCTTTGTTGTTTAACATGTGAGTGTTCGTATGCTTTGTACTCCTAAACCAGTTTTCCCTATACTTTCAGCTCAATACTTGTCTTTTGTGAGTCGTGGGCAGAAATTGTACCTGTTTCCTTCTGATTTACTTGGAAAACGAGCGAATTTGTTTATACATATATATTTATTTGTTATATTTCGATTTTTTTTTTTTTTAATATTTTCAAATATTGAAAAATCTTCTGGTTCAACAAAGCACACAGTTGTTTTTTCTTTGCATGTCAAAGTGTTTTCATATTCATATCTAATATAAAAAATTAGTGCATAGAGACAAATAAAGGCATAAACAAATTGTAAAAGGAAATTGCCTCTGCATATGAAAATTCACTATATTTTTTTACTTATTTTAGATAAATAATATATATATATAAATGATAGATATCGTAATAAAATTTAATCTTAAAATTTAGCAATTAATAGATACAAAACAATACCAATACAAAAAACTAGAACTGATTTTAACTTATAGGAAAGACTGACACAAAATTGTTGCGATACAGATTAAGAACCAATAAGAGACAAAAAACAATTTAAATTACTTACGCGGACATGAAAGATAATAATAATGAAAAAAGGACCATTAAACTTAATGACAGAGAAAACAAATAAATGACCACAGAAATATATTACTGTTAAATTTTTCCTGAAAGCATTAAACTATTTCCCTTCTCTCATTTTCCTACTACTTTAAAAATTTACTGCTTTACATATAAATGATAATTCAAATTGAAAATCTATTACATTTTGTTATTTCACATATGTTAAACATCTGTGTTTTTTTTTTTTTTTTTTCTTTTAATACTAAACCAGTTTCCCATAGCAATACATTCAGTCAAATACATTTCTATTCTGCAAAATTATACTATACGTTAGAATTTTCTTTATCAATTCAGACTTTAACAACCATTATGTAACATTAAAAATATTACTAGATAACTATTTTTAATAAAAGTTCTTTTTACATTTATAGGGAAGAAAAGAACTTATTTTTCAATAAAAATATTTTATAAATAAATGGATAGTAGTAATTACATCATTGTGAATTAAATTATTTGTTTCAGTTAATAATTTATGGTCCGAATACTTTAACCATTTCTGAATCTTTAAAGAAAGAAAAAAAAAATCTGAAGACAATATTTAAATTAGATTTTTTTTTTCTTCTTCTTTTTCAAAACATTTATGTATTATTTTTATTATTATTTATTCTTAAGGTAAAATTGAGTATATTACTCAATTTGTAGTAATATAGATCTACAAAATATTGTAAGCAATCAATTTTTAGAGTGAATTCATTTCTAAAGAAAGAAAAAAAAAATATCTACTCTTAAAAAACATATAACTTCAATCGGTAAAAAATTTCCCAAATCATTGCTAAATCGCCCGTTTTAGCAACCTAATTAACGCCAAGTGAGTAAAAAGGTCTTCATAACATCTATAATGCTATCAGGTTAGGTTAGACATTCCCCGAGTATAGTAATTTCTTTTCTTTTTTCTTTTTCTTTTTTCTTTTCTTTTCTTTTTTCTTTTTCTTTTTTCTTTTCTTTTCTTTTTTTTAATAATTTGGTTCATGAAGTCCAAAATTCGTCAAAATAACTCGTCCAATAAAATTAATATTAAGAGCTTTCTAAGATATGAAAATCATAAAAGAAATTGTTTCTTTAAATTTAAAATGTAAAGTAATTTATGTCATAAAGACAAAGTATAGGTTTCATATAAACAGATAACAGAAAAAATAAAGTTGTTTATGATACAAAGAAAACTCTGAGACTCAAGCCAGTGTGAAATAAAAATAATCGAAAAAAAAAAAAAAAATGCCTGGAAAAATTTAAAACTAAAATACTGTTAATTAATGTAGAAGAAATAATTCAAAACATTTTACGAAATTTTTTTGAATACGAAAAATTTAATAAAGCAAAACTAAATAATTTTTCTTTAAATCCAGTTTCTTAATTCAATCATAAAAACATATTTGAAATTTTAAAATTCTTTAAATTTTGATTTTAATATCTAATTAAGCTTTAATATTTAAAATTGTTTTATTATATATTTAATGTTACAAATATATATGTATATATATAATAATCCCTAAAACTCTGACAAAATACAAAATTCTAAAAAAAAAGCCAACATAAAACCCAAAAAACCTTGATAGAAAACGCAAAAACCTGATAAAATCCTAGAAAACTCACCGGGCTGTTAACTAATAATAATTGATGATAATTAAATAATAAATTATTTTTAAAAGATATAACTTGTAATATTGTTACAAGAAGTGCTTAAGTAACATATAAATTTAAGAAAAAAGGAAAATATAAATATAATACGTATATAATATATATAAGTGTAGCATAATATATATATATATATATATACATTATAAGTACTACTTATATATATATAATATAAGTACTACTTATATATAATACTTTACTGTTTTTTAATATTTATTTGAAAATAATTTGGAGCAACGTACCTTATCTTCTCGGCAAGTAAATATCTCTGAAAGCACAAGCAAAGCGAAGGAAAGCTAAGTCAACAAACTTGGAAATCAAATGCAGATCTGGGGGGTTTTATATAGGCAGCTTAAAAACCCTAAAGGCAACCATACTCCTTTATATTCGAAGTGATGACGTCTCTGTATAATGACCCCAAGGTAATTTTTTGATTAACTGGATCTGCGAAACATAAAATTTTCAGAAGGAGGAGTTAAATTTGACCAACCCTCTCCTTTTAATGTTCCAATAGTAGTCCACATGATCACCAGTCAGCTCATTTAATGGTCAAATCCACTGAAACTTCTCTCTTCTTTATTTAATCCAGGAGATAGATGATCTTACCTGGGGGAGAATCGTGGTTGTTTTAGAAATCGACATTCCTTATGTTTCTGAGATCATTGAATACAGAACTGTAACTTTCCACCAAAAATTCCCTTTGCGACCCGACCTTACTCAAAGTCTTTTTCTTTTTCTTATCTTTTTTTTTTTTTTTTTTTTTTTTTTTTGAAAACCTGACATACTTTAAGAAACAAAACTTTAACAAACAAGATGTTTATTTGAAGTAAAAAATAATTTTTTTTTTCTTTCAAGGACAAAAAGTATAGGTACAATAAAAGTTATAAAATTTCAACATTTTTCTTTCTAATTTTATTTTTAATTAACATTTTTTTTTCTGTTTTATCTTACCTTATATAGTATGGGAAAGTTTTAGTTATGAGTAGAATTTTGGAACTAAGATTTTGCTTCAATTGTCTATTTTCAGGTCCGCTGAATCCCAGCAATTAATTTTTCTAGTGACTGGTCCGTGTATTTGTGTGTTGTGGTGTATATCTTAAAAACAGATATTGACAGGAAATCTAAATTCGGAACTCTAAATAGGTATCGCATGATATTACTGAAACATTTTACTGGGATCGAATACGTAGCCCCGTGTGCAGTGACCGAAAAAAAAAAAAAAAAAAAATCAAATACATTACGATCTAGGGGCGAAATTTCTCGATGGTACATTTTGACATATTTAGACAGCACCAATCTAATCATAATTAAAACAATATGTAGTTTTTCATGCGCAAAAGAATATTCCTACATATCATGGTATGAAAAACATCCATCACAATAGTGTGCTTAAATTTAGCTCAGTTAAAGGGGGAAAAAAAAGCATAAAACAACTCGAAATGCACTTCCAGCAATTTTCAGTCCTACCCCTAATATACTTGAATACTTTTCTGAGGACCTATAAATATATATATATATTTTCATAACCTAATCTTTGGAAAAAAAATGCTTTTACGTATTTATAAAATGTATGTGGTCAGTGGCTTGAACTCCAGAGTGTACGCACACATACAGAGAGAGAAAGAGAACTCTGTTTATTTATATAGATAATGTAATTATGCTATATTAAGATAAAGTAAAAACTACAACGTCTAGAATACGAAAGAGAAAGTACACTAAATTCTACCAAAACAGCCGCCTGTTTTGTTTCCCAATTTTTTTCTCTCTGGTGTTTCGGACGCTGTAGTTTTTACTTGGTTTTAATAATCCAGCGTCAAGTCTCCTTTTAATAATTAGGCTATATATTGAAAAAGAATAGGAAGTTATTTTCGCGTTTGAATTTTCAATAAAAATAATTATATATATATGACTACTCGCCATTTTCAATTTCTTCTATATACAATAAAAGAAATTATTGGATTCGTAAAAAATTTCGACTTCCGGGTTTCGATAGATTTATAGGTTTTGAGAAGTCCGGAACACGATTTAACCACTTTTATAAAATGTCTGTGTGTGTGAGAGAGAGAGGGATAAAAATTGTGTGGAAGCTCTAGCTCGAAAACTAAGGCACAAAATTTCAAGTTAATTTATATGTAGTTGTTCCATGACATAAATTAGTGTCTATCAACTCTTAGTGAAAATCGCTCAGCAGGTTGCATTAATATAGCGTTTTTCTTTTTTTTTGCCCCATAATTTTTGACAGGGCAAAGAAAAATAGGGTAATGACAATAAAGAGTAGGGACAATAGGGTGTAAAACAAAATTTTGTATAAATGTGTACAATGAGAAACATTTTTAACGAAAAAAAAAATCTGTATCAATAAAATCAGATTTTGTCTGTAAATTTCTCAGAATCAAAACATTTTGCGATATCTTCACATTTCACGCTTAGTGAAAGCCAAAAATGACTTCAGAAAATTTTCTGCGTATGTGTATGTCTGTGTGGGACGTTTTGTCTGTATATCTGTAACGCTATATTTGTCAAGGTATCACGTGAGAACGGCTAAAAACTTCTTCTGTTCTCAATGATTTTTTTTTTTTTTAGATTTCATTAATAATGATATGGAATTTTGAAAATTCATTTAAATATAGTGTCCAGCGAAGCGGGCAAAGATTGCTTGTTAGTTATAATAACTAAAAGAGCATTATTACGAATATTCATAATTTAAAAGAAGGAAAAAGTTCTGCTTTAGTAGAAATTATCTGTAATAATCCTGGAGCTATTTGTTCCCTTATGGTCTCAAGCTCAAATAATGATTGCAATTCGGAATAGTCAAGAGTTACTTTTACCTGAAGCCATCTCCTTATATTATTAAAATATGTACGCGCGTGTGTGTGTGTGTGTGTGTCTGTGAGAAACGGCTTGACGCAGCAAAAGCTCGGCCGCTAACGGTCGCACGGACTTCGAACAGGTACCGATGGACAGAGAATTTATCGCAAATCTGGGTTATCTAATTTGCTAAACGATGCGACCCTAATTAGCGGAGATATTAATTAAAATGGTGACCCATGTCAAATCAAAAAACGATTCGAAATCGGAGGTGACCGCCATTTTGTTACGGAACAGCCTACCTCGAAAGAAAAAGCAAAGAGAGAAAATTTCGGGGGTTTTTGTAAAGCGATCCTGTTTGAACGGTTCGACGTATCGAAAATACACTGTTACCAAAAGAAAGAGCATTTATTACCGATTCTTACCGTACGATTTTTTTAAAAAAATACGGATTTTTTATATTTTTAAAAAAAGTTTTAAAAAGGGTCGAAAATTTCTCTTTTTCGCGGTCGTTTTTTTTTAAACGACCTGTACGACCCAGTATTCCTTCCATTTCTTAACAGCTGGTATATAAAGAAAGGCCATTTAATCCTCTTTCGAACCATATAAACATTTTTACAAACTACGGATTAGCGATCCATATTTTTAGATTTTACGAAACATCGATTTTTTCGTAAAACATTTTATAACTCAAAAGCTTTTAGAGATAAATCATTTCTTTTTTTTTTTTTGTACATAGATCTCGCATTCATAATTTAATTCCTAAAAGATTGAGAGAAAATTTCAAAAACTGAATGAGTTATAAATTTTTTAATTTCACGCTTTAAACCCATTGAAACAGAATACCGACCTTCCTTCCGTCAAATGAAGCATAGCAAAATGAAATAATGCAGACGTCCATTGCGTCACCATAGCAACCCGTTCAATTTCTCGACGAAAGCGAAAAAAAAAAAAAAATAATAATAATAATAATAATAATAACAGCTGGCACTGATTGAGAATCGGAGGTATTTTGAGTAAGACAAAAAGTACATTTTAATTGCAAATTAAAATGTCGCTTTAATATTTTAAAATTTCAATATTTCAGTTTCTAATTAAGATTAAATTATTTTTAATACATCATTTGAAAGATATTTTAATGTTCTTTCATATTATCGAAAGTTTTCACCTGATTTACACGTTTTGAGGTCTCCTGATTAGGTTTTCTTTTGCATCTCAGCTAACTGAGTTAGAACGTTCAAAATTGGTATACGTATGTTAATTAGGATCGGCTGAAAGGGTGGGGAAGAAATAGGTGTGCACCGCGCGAGATTTTACCCGATTTACACGTTTTGAGGTGTCTTGATTAGGTTTTCTTTTGTATTTCAGCTACTAATTAAAATAATTTCATAAGTAATACATCATTAGAACGCTTTTTGGATTTGGAATCGAACAGTGGAATACAGAAATTCGAACCGCCAAATGGCGCTGTAATATTTTCAAATTTCAATATTTCAATTTCTAATTATGATTAAATTATTTTTAAAACATCATTCGAAAAATATTTTAAAGTTCTTTTAAATAATCGAAAGTTTTCACCAGATTTACACGTTTTGAGGTGCCCTGAATTAATTTTCTTTTGCATCTCAGCTACAAATTAAAATAATTTTATAAGTAAGACATCATTAGAAAGCTTTTTTGAATTGGAATCAAACAGTGGAATACAGAAATTTGTACCGCCAGATGGCGCTGTAATATTTTCAATATTTCAATTTCTAATTATGATTCAATTATTTTTAATACATCATTCGAAATATATTTTAAAGTTCTTTTAAATTATGGAAAGTTTTCACCAGATTTACACGTTTTGAGGTGTCCTGATTACGTTTTCTTTTGTATCTCAGCCAAATGAGTTAGATCGCTCAAAATTGGTATACGTAGGTTAATTAAGAGGGCCTGAAAGGGTGGAGAAGAAATAGGCATGCACCGCGCGCGTATCTCTTAACTTGTGCGCGCGCAAAAGGCACGGGACTGCGATGCCGAAGGCAGTGGGGATCCGGTGCGAGTATTTACTCGATCAGAAATGATTTTTTTTAGAGGGTACGAAGGGTCAGGGAAGGAATACGCGCGCGCAGCGCGTGTATTCCTGAAGTTGTGCGCGCGCAGCACGCACGCGATTGCGCTGCCGAAGGCAGTTGGGACCCTGTGCGAGTTTTTACCCGATCAGAAAGGATTTTTATTTAAGGGGCACGAAGGGTCAGGGAAGGGATACGCGCGCGCAGCGCGCACGGGACTGCGCTGCCGAAGTTAGTGGGGACACGGTGCGAGTTTTTACCCGATCAGAAATGATTTTTTTTTAGGGGCACGAAGGGTTAGGGAAGGAATACGCGCGCGCAGCGCGTGTATCCCTTAAGTTGTGCGCGCGCAGCGCGCACGGGACTGCGCTGCCGAAGGCAGTGGGGACCCGGTGCGAGTTTTTACCCGATCAGAAATGATTTTTTTTAGGGGCACGAAGGGTTAGGGAAGGAATACGCGCGCGCAGCGCGTGCATCCCTTAAGTTGTGCGCGCGCAGCGCGCACGGGACTGCGCTGCCGAAGGCAGTGGGGATCCGGTGCGAGTTTTTACCCGTTAAGAAATGATTTTTTTTAGGGGGCACAAAGGGTCAGGGAAGGAATACGCGCGCGCAGCGCGTGTATCCCTTAAATTGTGCACGCGCAGCGCTCTGCCGAAGGCAGTGGGGACCCGGTGCGAGTTTTTACCCGTTAAGAAATGATTTTTTTTAGGGGGCAAGAAGGGTCAGGGAAGGAATACGCGCGCGCAGCGCGTGTATCCCTTAAGTTGTGCACGCGCAGCGCGCACGGGACTGCGCTGCCGAAGGCAATGGGGACCCGGGCCGACTTTTTACCCAATCACAAATGATTTTTTTTTAATTTATTTTCTTAATACTAAAAGTTACTGTTACTGATTCATTAATTATAGTGATTCATTAATTATAGTGATTCATTTGAAAATACTGACCCGCTAGCGGGCGAAGCCCGCTAGTTAATATTTTAAAATGCGAAAATGCAATTGATCACAAAGACTCCGCAATCTTACAGAAAATCTGGCATTTAATTTGTGAATCCAATCATTAATTAATTTATTTGTCTTTTCAGTATGCTTTTAAATGACAAGAAACCTGATATTTTATTCTTTCGAATGTATACCTACTACAACCTTACCCAACCCAACCAAGTCTGCAAATTAAAGGTGAAAAAAAAAATTTCTTTAGCTTCAAGTTTCATTCTTTCCACTGTTTGTCAAGTTCTTAGCTACAAAGTTACGAAGTCTTCGCTATTTGTGACTTTCGAGTGTGAATTCCTCTTGATATACGTAATCTTTCTGGCAAGCTACTAGCATCTATAACCGCCACCTATCCCACGATATATATATGTTGTCTATTACCATTTATCAATTGTATGACATGAAGATGCCATGAAAATTCATGGCGAAAAGCTTTGTATATTTTATAAATTAGATTTTAATAAATATAAACGCGTTTAAAGTGTTTACTAGCTTTTAATGCTCTTTTAATTATTATGTACACGTTTATTTAATTTATTTTTTTAATATTTCAATTTACGAGGTTATGTTTTTACTATTTATAATAGCAATAGTCAGCTAGGGGCGAAAATGTACGTATGGGGGCATCGTTTCCCCCTGGGTGTGGCATGCTCCGCGGTATGTGTGTGTGTAAATTTCCAGTATGAATATTTTTAAAAGAAATTGTCAAAACCTTTAAAATGAATGCTTGAATCGTAGATAGATATGTCTTAATGAAAATAAATTTATCGATTTTTTTTCAATGCAAAAGGAAAAAAAAAAAAGTAAAAAGAAAGATGCCGTCTGTAGGTTCCAAAATTGATTTTCTTTCGACATCGTGTGTCATATTTCTCAGAGAAAAAAAAAATTGTCTGGATTCATCATGAAAAAAAATTTTAATAAATATTGTGTGAATGTGTGTAGGACAATATACAAAAACGGCCACAACATGCTAGTTTTTCTTTTCCTGCTCTCTTTTATTATTTTGCTCACATGTAATTAAAGATTAATTGTTAGGCAATAGGTACCATTCTCTGAAATATGAGTATACCGATCCTTTTCCTCACATTTGATTTGCATACATGTTACTATTGGAGAATTTTAACGGATAGATCGAATTAAAATTGAAAAGGAAATATTGATTATGTCATGACTGAAACAGCGGTTCTTTGGATTAAAGTGCCAATTTTATACGAACTATATTAACAATTATTTAGTAATTAAAAATAAATAAATAAATAATAAATCTCTCTTCGATTTAAGCCAAACATACCAGTAAAATTGAAAAAAAAAAAAAAAAAAAAAAAAAAAAGGTCTTGAGAGAAAATTGAATTTTACTCAAAACATTATCATTATTATTTGAATAGATTTATTGTATGATTAATATGCTTTATTTATAGATATTTATAAAGATTATATGCTTTACTTGCCAATATTTGGAACAAAATTTTTGTGACAGGCACACAGATTCACAGACAGATATTTTCAAAAATGATCAAATCACGTTCTGGACATCTCAAAACTTGTAAATCCATCGAAAACAGGAAGTTGAAAATTTTTCTGTACGTGTCCAGTACTTTTTTCTACAAAATGTCGAAGAAAATAATATGCTTTTACTTCAAAATGTACTAAAAACTCCAATTCAGAGGATGTGTATATATTATACATTAATACAAAACTTTAGTTCACACACACACACAAAAAAGGGTAACCAACCGAAAATTTGTATCAATGGTTACAGATTTTATCTAGTTACACACAAAAAAAAAAAAAAAAATAAAATAAAATAAAATAAAGAAGAAGAAGAAGAAGAAGAAGAAATGTGTTTTCTGACAGATTGATATATAATTTTATAATAAATTTTTGTAGTTTTTAAAAGCAGAAATTTTCTGTATTTTTTAACTTTTTTTTTTTTTTTTTAAGAATACTGAAAAAATCTATTAGGTTAGGCTTTTTCTAGAAATACCTAGGTTTTTCCAACTCTACTTTCATAATGGTTTATTATTATGTAGTTTGTTAAATTAATTGATTTTATATTCACTTCATTGCTCATACGCACTATTACAACGAAATTTTGATTTTGTGTACCTTCGAACTTAATTCTTTATAGTGAGATTTTGCTACACGGAAAAACGTAATTCTCAAAAGTTCAGTTGTTATACCCATAGCAAAATTCAGCATTACCTCAATACAGCGTTGCCAGATCTGGCCTTTTTTTTCATTCAATAGTCACCAATAATTTTGAGAAGTTATATTTAATATGCATAATAGACTGTCAATCTCCGAAGTGATTAGCAAAACGTTACAAATAAAAATTATTGGTGACTATTAAATAAAAAAAAAAAAAAAAAAAAAAAAGGGGTCAAATCTGGCAACCCTGCTTCAATAACAGTTTAGAGATAAGAAAACTTTATTTTTAATAGATTGGGTAAAATATATGATATTTATATGAAGTAATTTGATGTACGCATGTTCACTAATTACAAGAAATAATTCTGCATTTTTCAAACTTGACAGTCTGGCACATTTACTTATTTGATTATTTATTCATTTTTTGGGATTATACTCTCACTCATATTAATTCATAGAAGAGATATCAGGAGAAAAAAGAAAAGAAAAAAAAAAAAAGAACGAAAAAGATGAATCCGATTTTAATAAAGGGTTAGAAAACGCCATCTACGATGCGGTGTTGTTTATATATTATTCAAGGTTAATTGCATCAGCAGCAACCGTTTCAGAAGGATGCACAATTTCAAATGTTGGGGTATATTTTAGAAATTTCAGTTATATATTTATGCGTTCTGATATGTTTGGTTGGGTCATGTGTGGCCCTGCTTAAGGGCAATTCTCATGTGATGCACGGGACATTGTCTGACCGATTATTAATTCTATAGGGTTTAATATTATATACAAAAAATAAATAATTGGTGTTTCTGATGATAATGAAGGTTAACTTCATAAATGTAAAACAATATTTCAAAATAAAAATTATTTTGTCAGAATAAATGAACAAAAACCTAGCGTGATGCACGGGACGCAGAAAAATCAATTATTTCTGCACTCATTCAGTCAAAATAATATTTGTCTGAATGTACTTGCTATAAACACATAAAACTACTAATCTGTGTTAATGACACTATGTTGGATATAAAATGTGAAGGAACAGACAATTCTATCATTTTGTTTATTTTTTATAATTATCTAAAAAAAAATATGGGTGTGATGCACGGGACATTTGATGTGTGATGCACGGGACAAATATAATTTGTCAAAACTATAACCAACTTTTTATGCGGTATTTAGCATATTTATATTTCATAACTGTCAATATTAAGTTCATAAATAAAAATTCTAACTTTAGAAAGAATATATAATAATAAATAGAATGGCATAACACAATTTTTAGGAGGATGTAAACAATTCTGCACTTCACTAGTTCTGTTTTCTCAATAGAAGAGTTTCACCATAATTTTATTTAATATAATGATTTTGTATTTTCTCACTGTAAACTAAGTAAACTAATGCTAAAAACTGAGATTATTTATATTGAAGCAAAGGACGTTAAGAGCTGTGTAGATATGGAAAATGCCACGCCCATCCAAAGCAACATGCAAAAACATGTGATAATTGTTTCTGATGGAGAAGTTCAATTAAAAGAAAATGCATGTGACAATTTCAAGACCAAAACAAGTTCCATGCAATTAGATTTAAAGCTTCAACTCAATGTTTGGGTCTTTGCTAAATATGAAAGTGATTGTTATCCTGGCATGATTGTTGCCAAAATAAATGAAAATAACTTTAAAATTTCTGTTATGGTAAAAAGTGGAAATCAGTATTGGAAATGGCCAGATGAGGCAGATGAACTTATTTATCCAATCGAAGACATTATTAAGCAAATTCCTCCCCCAGAAATTGTAAATTCATGTAGAAACTTCAAATTTGAAAACTTTTTGTGATGCACGGGACATAATATATTAGCAAATAAAGTTAATTAAAATAAAGTTTTGTTAAAAATATTTCTAATGTAGTTTAAATATGGTTCATTTTAAAAGTTCTTAAGAATTTTTCAGCAACAAAAATAAAAAATAAATTTTGTACACAAATAAGTAGCTCTTTTTGCGTGATGCACGGGACATGCATACTTCTTAGTAAAAATTGAATAATTTAAACAGTTTAAAAATTATATAGATATATTTAATTGTTTTTTCTGAATGTTCATTCATTATAATGTTTTCCTATAACACAAAAAACTTAAAATTTTCATTACTAATAATTTAATGAGAATTTGAAATTTCCTCCCAATTTTAGTATTTTTGTCACAATTAGTTTACTAAATTTCAAAAGTTCATAAAAAATTAATTTTTCAATATTTTTTTTATATTTTGCCATTTTTTATTTAATACATATGTTCTATTTCAACAACAGTAAAAAGAAAATACAATTTTCAAAAAAAAAAATTTGACATTGTTGGTTTCATTTTTCAGAGAATTGCCCTTAAGCACTATCTTTGATTGAATGGTTAGTTGGTTGAGAAGACTGAGAAAGTTTGTATAAAAGGCATCTGCTACAACCAGAAATACTAACTAAATACGACATTTTTTTGTTGTTGTTTTTTTAACACCACTAAATTTGTAAAATATCAATCTATTGTTTAATTACACTTTTCAGATTTTTATATAAAGTGGCTGTTTTATTGTAATAATAGTGATGTACAAAATTAAAACTGTAGTATTTCTTTGGAAAACCCTGACTACAAAAAGGTATACGTGAAATTCAAACAAACAAAAAAATTTTTTTAAATAAATTATACTGCTCTTTCTAAACAAAACTGAAACCCCCAAAAAATTACAGTCAAGTCTAACTAAACTCTACTCGCAGGAGAAATAAAAATAAATAAATAAATAGAGACAACTTGACCCGCGAGTTGAAACAGTTTATCTCGAATTGGTTCTGTGATATGAACTTTATGTGGGATGTGGGAAATTAGATAAACTTTCAAAACTCTAACGAAAACTCAAATAAACTTGTAAGTTTTGGCCATCACAAAACTTTCTTCTATATTTTCTTATGCAAATTCGGGCCGCGGTAGCTTGGTCAGTGGAGCGTTGAACTCGTAATCGGAAGATTACCAGGTTCGATACTCGAGTCGGCCCAAACCGTCATTTACGTGAATGGCGACTGGCACATGTAAAATCCGTCACGATCGCAATCTCTTCCATGTTCCCATTCCAAATTACAACATTTTGGGGTCGCTGAAGCAGGAAAGCTACCCCCTTCGTGGAAACTCAAAATTGTGACAGTATGTCTCTGGATCACCTTTAGGGGTGGGCCATACCAGTGGCCGAACGGTTCTGTGCTCAAAACTGGTAGACGGGAAGTACCCGGTTTGATCCCAGGTCGCGCTCATCGAGCTAGCTATTCAGAGTTTCCCTGGTTTACTCCAAAACTCGCGTAAATACGGACTTTGAGGGCATTCCACCTATAGGCCTAGGACCTTAGGGTGGTCAACCGGTCTTAAGCCATACAACCAACCAACCTTTAGGGATAACTCCCAGACTATCGCCAATAGCTAATAGCGATGGCTATTAGCGATGTGGATTTTACTTCACACTAGTGCGAAATAAAATCCACTCAACCAAACAACTTATACAAATTCACAAAGTACGAATTATTTATTAAAATTAATATTTCTCAAAATTAATTTCTAATGTGAGTGCTGACGATTTATATAAAAATATTACACTAAATATCAAATAAAAGTCAATTTTTTGCCCTATAGACAACGTCTTAGAAAATGCATTTTTGAGATTTTTTTCCTGTTAAAAAAAAAAAAAAAAAAAAATCAATAACTTTGTTTCAAATTATTACAAGTACGTGGTACAAACAATCGTTTTAAAGATGTCGACGAATTCTTCCGAAAAATATTGAAAAATTTCAACCCTGGAGACATGGGGAGGGTTTTTTTACATATACAAAAATTTTATCCTGGTTGGTTGTTACTTTTATGCATATATATGCTTTATATATGTGCTTCATACGCATATTTAGGCTTTATTCTTTGTACATTTATACGAAATTTTGTCTTATATGCAAAATTAAAAATTATAATAAAATGGGACGACAGTGCCACTTGTTGAGGGGTATGCACCAAATTTTGATAGACACTAATCTATCTTAAAAAGTAACTAATTATAACTTTTTATGAAATTCTTTAGATTAGTTCTTCAGATAATGTTAGCAGAATATTTTTATCATAAATAGACAGACAGGTAGACGGGCAAACGGCGTTTGCCCGTCTACCTGTCTGTCTATTTATGATAAAAATAAAACGGAATGGCAGGCATTTTTTTTAAATGATCAAATCGTATGCAGGACATCTCAAAGCGTATAAATCCATCGAAAATCGAAATTTAAAATTTTTTATGAATTCATTACTTTCTCCTATTGAATACAGAAGAAAGAAAAATTTCTAGGAAAGGGCAGGTGCCCCATCTAGCTCCAATGTTCTATAATTTCTTGGAGAAATTAAGATGTCTGCCTTTATTTATTTATTTATTTATTTATTTTGACATTGACTTGAATTGGCACTAATTAGCTTTTGCGGCATATCGTCCAGTAGGTGGAGCTGCTATTCTGTGGTTTTCTCCAATTAAGGGAAGGCTATATCTCAGCTTCTATAATGTATGTAATTTTTATATTAGTATGCAACAAACTTGCTTAGTAAGATGGATATTATGCAAAACTATGCTGACTCAATTTCGGTGCATATTGGACGTACATTCGTCCGGATTAAATAAATATAATTTGTTCCCTCAATAATAATTTATTATCAATAGGAAAGTAAAATATTTTCTTATCTGACTGATGTATTCTTTCATATTTTACTAGTCTGATTTAATGCTGAACTCAATTTTGCTTAGAAACAAAACATAATTTGCATTATAAGCATAAATCTTACATACTTCACAATTAAAATGTATTACTTTTCAAAAAGAAAAAAATATTCATTTTTTTTTTTTTTTTTTTTTTTTTTTTAAAGCATTATTTTACTCTGAAAAAACATTTGATTATATTCGACTTAAAATTGCCAAAAGATAAACTATTTTCTTAGCAAAACTTTTTATCAATAGATTTTTGTATGTAAAACTTTAAAACAATATTATGTTCAGTGTTTCATCAGAATAATTTATTTCAGAAAATTTTATAAGTAAACGAGAAAGTAACTTATAAAAAGAAGAAAAAAAATTGTTTCAATTCAGTATAATCTTTAATTATAAAATTAGATAAATTCTCATTTTTGGAAATAACAGAGCATGTTTGTTTATTATTGTTTTGGTAGTCCAAAGTGCATGCTTCGAGCGACGGCATTCGCTGTACACGGTATTCTCGAGAGCCAATCAAGACAAAATACGGCTAATGCTATCTTGCTAGCTTTTTTCAGAGGAAGATAGTCTTTGACATTCACTAGGTTTTCATCGATCGTTCTGAGATGATTTCTAAGATATGTAGTAGATGAATGAAATATTATATTAATAATAATTATTATTACGACAGAATTATTTATTTCAATTTGGCATTTTGCGTCATTACCAGTTCCACTTCGAAAATACCTATGTAATTTTGCGCAAGTCGATATTTATAGTCACAATTTGAACTAACACTTTTTTAGTGGTGGGAATATGATTTTACTAACAGCACGCTATTTAGCCGCGTATTTTTGAATAGCAAAGTTGTAATTGCTGTTTTTAAAATACCATTGTAATTCGTTTTTTGTTTTTTAACTTTGCTTACGATTTCCGAGATTTTAATTTCCAGTGAGAGTGATTAAATGTAGTTTTTACTACATCTAGAAGTTTGTGGAATTCATACCGAAACAAATTTTCATAAATAATATAACGATACATTTCTTTACTCATATTCCATTATTTGAATAAAAAACACAAATTTTTAAATACTATTCTTTTTTTCATTTTTGGCTAATTTTTCCAAATGTTAATTATAATTAACATGTCTTTTTATTAGTACGACAGGACTATTTCTTTCAATCAGGCATTTTGCGTCGTTACCAACTTATCGTGTTCCACTTCAAAAATGCTTTCCAATGTCCAGTTCTACCATTTAATTTCTTTCTCTATTTTAAAATTTTTTGTGAAATCCGTAAAAAACCTCTATATGTATTTTTTTCTCTTCCCATCGGTGAGGATCGACGTTATAACCTTCGGGTGCGTAGCTCAGTTACCAATTTATAGTGTTCCACTTCAAAAATGCCTGCTAATATTCAGTTTTATTATTTAATTCTCTAATACTCTTACTCTATCTCTATTTTCTCTCTTACTCTAATGCTCTAATATTCTCTCTCTAATTTTACTATTTAATTCTCTAAATTAAACCAACTCTATCTTAAAATATTTTGTGAAATCCGTAAAAACAATTATATATATACATATATTTCTTTTCAACTTAGCATCAGTGAGGATCGAACTCACAATCTTCGGGCTTGTAGTTCTGTTCTCTGACCACATAGCCAACGGGTCTTTGCTGAATGTTAATGGATTATATTAATTAATTTGTGGTGAATTTTGAGTATAATTTAAGTATCGAATAATCAGTTTATATATATATATTATTATGTTTTGTTCTGTAGAAATTGACACTGTTAATTATTAACAATAAATGCGAAATTGTTTTTAAGATTATTTTAAAAATTAAAATATTTAGTAAATAAGTGTTAAGCAATTAGGGGAAGATACTATACAATCAATGCCTTCAAATTCCAATAATTTATTTGGAATTAAAAATCAATATACTATTTGAATATGTGTTTAGGAATTTTACAGAACGCCCTCTATTACTTTTTTTTTTTTCTTTTAAGGGTGTTAAAACACAAATATCATTAGTCCTGTCGTACTAAATTAAATTCTGTCATAGACAGAATTTCATCCATAGTCTTGTTATTATTATTTTATTGACCAGACAACATAAGTTCTTTAACCAGTTTTCTCTAGCCAACACGAGTTAAAGAACCCTCATTATCATGTTTTGTAAAATCACTGTAATTTTAGCGTGATATGTATACAGTGCGGCCTCAAGCGTTTAAAGTAGAGAGAAAAAACATGTTATTTGTCTATACTAGAAATAATGATAGTTTGGTATATTTTCTATTTTTCTTTCCTTTGCTTATTTGTCTGCATTAAATTCTATTAGAATGCATGATGTTAATAACAAAATACTAATGTTAAAATAAATAAATAAATAAATGATTTTGAGTTTTCTGAGCTGATTTATTCTTAATTCGGAAAAAATTACACAGCAAGACCATAGACAGAAAAAAAAAATTCGGTGAGAGTTAAATCTTTTACATAATGTAAGTGTTAAAAATGATATATATAACTAAAAAATTTTCGATAAATCTGCTTTTTTTTTTTTGGGGGGGGGGGGGGGGGGGGTGTTTCCTTGGTTATGGCCCTGTACGCAACTGATTGCACTATTAACCCCAAAATGATACCCATCCATTAGTCTGGTAGACTAAGCCAAGTAACCGTCTACTGCCTTCTTTAAAAAAAGGAATGGATATGTATAAAGACTGCTTTGAAAACAAATCAATTATAACTTTTCACTTACTTGAAGGTTCAGAATCATTAAATCATCTACGGAATTATTATTATTACTTTTTTTTTAATTCTTATATTTTTTAAATTGTGATTTAGCGTGACAATGACCACTTTGTCTGGGAAACTAAATGGGTATCATTTCTGTAAGTTTTTCAAAGGTTAGTATTCTATGGTTAAAAAAATATTTTTCGAGTACTACCTAACACTTTCAGCGAAGCTAAATGAACTAACAACATTTAAAATCACAATTAAATTTTTCAAAGCAATAAATCCATCATTAGCCGAGAAGTTCTGCTGTCAGTGTTGGTAGACGTGGGGGTACCAGGTTCTATCCCTGGTCGCGCTCGTCGGGCTAGTCATTCGGAGATTTCCGTAGTTTTCTCCAAAACTTGCGCAAATACCGCTAGGACTCCTTTAAAAAGACCCCCTACGGAGGGCACTCCCCACAGACTCAGGAATCTAGTGCAGTTAATTAGCCTTTACCCTAACACCAACACCATTGAATAAATAAAAATTAAAAATATTGAATGTGAGGGAACGCTAATTAAACTAAAACTAATTTGATAGAAATAAATCGTTTTTTCTATCACTTATGTTTATAATTTATATTATTATACAATAGTAGGTGCTCTAGGCGTATTTTTTAATTAGTCAGCGCTGCCACCATTTTGTAGAGCAAACGTTACAGAAAGTAAGCGACTTTGAACATTTCTGTGAATGTAAAGGTAATACAGTATTTTGTGCAAAGAAATCACAAAGGAAAAGGATATCTCCAATCTCCAATTAAATCATTGAAGCTTAGCTGCCAACTCTCCCTTTTTTTCAACACCACTATTTAAATACATATATATATATTTAAAAACTAAATTTCTGTAATTAAATAAGAATAAAATAATTATTCTGAAATGATCTTCTTTTTCTGGTTCTCTTTTCTGAATCCATCTATTCGTATTTACACTAATATACTAGAGTGTCGCTTTCGTAGCTGCATAAAGCATGGTAAGTAAGCAACCTTCGAGATACATCGTAGTTGGCGTTCATAGGCAAATAAACAAACTACGAGTTATCTCGTAGTTGGCAGTCGAATTGTTAAAATATCAGTAAAAAATAATTTATTCAATTAATAGAACAACAGCTGAAATGATTTTTAAAGTAAAAAGTAACAGCAAAAGGAGATTAACAGGAAATAGAACACTTCTTGTCATTAGGCATATGTTTTATTGATTAAATTTTATTATACTTACAAGGAGAGGTCACGGCATGGAAAATTCAGATCGGGACGAAATTGTGCAGGATTGTAGTATGCTATGAAGGTAACAACATATTAAAGCAGTAGAACCCACTAGCCCCAGAATTACGAGAAAAAAGCGTTTAAAGTTTCAGTAATCTTTAACTCTTAACTACACGCGCTGGTGTAAAAAAATACACCATTTATAGTAAACAGAATGTAAATGAGATCCCTCTCCCCACGCTACGTGCACATCTAACCTATCATTGAAGTATTTATTCGAAGATTTTTCTTTAGTTTTTATAAAAAGTTTTAATGATTAAAACTTATACAGTCGGCAGCAAAAGTATCCGAGCACTAGCCAATAATTCTTATATCAAAAAAGTACACTTAAAACTATTTTGTTAAATAAATACTTGTCGAATCATGTTCTTAGAACTGACTAGGAACATGGCTCAACAAGGATTTATTTAACAAAGCAGTATTATGTGTGCCTTTTTTAGACAGGGATTATTGCTAGTGCTCGGGTACTTTTGCTGCCAACTGTAGCATACATATTTGTTCTTATTTAACACGTTCGCTGCCGGTTTCAGGTGACTAAAATTTGAAATGACGTTTTTTTCCTTTAACCCGCCGAATATGTTTGACGTGTTGCACAAGAGCGCTACATCGCCAAATGTTATAGGCTTTGTGTTTACCTTTGCTTGTTTGCGTCATGTGTTACGTCAATACGCTGTATTACGTCAAACGTGTAAAAATTCATCTGCTCGTTACAAGCAAACTCTGGAGTTAATGAGTAATAAGCTAAATTTCCATAGCAAATAGTTTCGTTTGTACTGAGCAGATAAAATATCTCGCTGACGCCATCACTTCGGTTGCATATTGATGATACGTGTTTTATTAGAGAGAAAGTATTCTATTTTGAAATACCCTTCCATGGAGGATCAAATTTTTGATCGCATGTTTCCGGACCACTTCTAGGGGTGAGTCCCCGACCGTTGCCAATCACCCATTGCGCAGCACTTGTGTGACGTAAAACCCAGCCAACCATCTATTTTGAAATATGAATATTTGTGATGTTTGCGTTAGTACTGTTTGGCTGGTTGAATAGAGTTGGAATTTAAGGGGTACATACAAATAAAACACTTCCAGTTGCAAAGCCGTTTGCAAGCGTTCCAAATCTATGACTGCAGTCGGCAGCAAAAGTATCCGAGCACTGGCAAAAATTCCTATGTGAAAAAAGCACACTTAACACTGTTTTGTTAAATAAATCCTTGTCGAATCGTGTGCTTAGACTGACTAAGAACAGGATTCGACAAGGATTTATTTAACAAAACTGAATTAAGTGTACTTTTTTTTTTTACATAGGAATTTTCGCTAGTGCTCTGATACTTTTACTGCCGACTGTATTTGCAAAAAAATTGCAAAATTTACGTCATCGAAATTGCAAGCGTTCTGTTTGTATGTAACCCTAAGAGGTACTTTTGAATTTAAGAGGATGGTTTGTTGATTGTGTTTTACGTCACACTAGTGCTGCGCAATGGACAATTGGCGATGGTCTGGGTCTCACCCCTAGAGTGGTCCAGGGACATGCCATCACAATTTTGATCCTCCACGGAAGGGATGACTCTCACGCTTCGTAGACACCCAGAGGTATAATTAATATGGGAACATGGAAAACATTTCGGGCACGACAGATTTTATGAGTACCAGCCACCATTAGTATACACAATGGTTTTTAGCAGGCTCGAGTACCGAACCCGCAATCTTCCAATTCCGAGCCCGGTGCTCTACCGACTGGGCAACCACGGTCCTGAATTTTAGAGGCATATTTTTGAATTTCATGCCAATACTGGTTGTTACAGTACAAAATTTTGTATACTTTTTAATTTCATGCATTTTGAGATAGGGGTATAGTGAACAGATCAGAGTACCATTATAATAGAGAATCGTTAAAATTTGCTATAATTATCCAGTTGCGGATTTATTTTTTCATTCCTAATGAATAAGGACTATAAATAAAATATTAATGATAAATAATTTACTTTATACAACTTTTGAAAACTTTTAAATTTAAAATTCCTAAGTAAAAAAGTATACTTCATGCGGTTTTGTTAAATAAATCCTTGTCGAATCCTGTCCTTAGTCAGTGTAAGAACATGATTCGATAAGGATTTATTTAACAAAACCTTGTGAAGTGTACTTTTTTTACATAGGAATTTTTGCTAGTGTTCGGACACTTTTGTTACCGACTGTACTTACAGCTGTTAAATTATTGGAAATAAAAGCACTATCATCTAAACACTTATCATCAATTACTAAAGCAACACACTTTTCAGGGACATTTGGTGTGATTGTATAATCTAAGTTTTATTTTTGTATTTGTGATTAGTTATAAATTCGTAATTATTTTTTTTTCTTTTAATTCTATTTTATGAAAATTTTTCTTTTGTCCTATGTATTATTATTATTCGGATTTTTTTTTTCAAGACGCGTTTTCTTTTTAGGTTAGATCGCCGAAAAGCTCGCTTTCGTATGCCGCCGGTGTAAGGTTGCTATTCGGAACACGATGCGAAATGGCGCCGTCTTGGCGATTTTCGAAATTTCGCCAAGCGGCAGCCTAAAGTAAACTTTCACCTGTAAAGCAATACGTCACATCCCGCGCTGGCGCGGGATCGGCAGCGAACGTGTTAATTTATTTTCCCTAACAACACATCTTCTCCAAAAGACATCCTCAAGATGTCCCATGGATAAAAGGGAAATCCTATGGACCTCCTCAGGATGTCCTGTGGACAAGTGTGTCGTAAGGGATTAGATATTTTGGTGTTGTACAAAATACACCACGCGTGTACTTGTTTTAAAATATTAAGCGCCTGTAGTTAAGGGTTAAATTTTATGAGGCTACCACGTATATTCGTGGAGATATAACGGTTTATTTAAAAAATTGCAAAAAATTATAGCACTTTTTTTTTAATTATTATTTATTTATTATTTTTTATAACATGTAGGGTATTAAACCTAGTGAAAAGCCATTTTTAGGAAACTTGACATACTACATTACACAGAACCTATTGCAATCGGAATGCAAAAATGTTAAATATCTTACGAAATATGAGCAATTTTACTAAATAATTTTTAATTACGCATGCGCAAGATTTAGCAAAATTTCATTTGCATAATTTAATAGCCAAAACTATTGAGCTACTTATATGAAAACAACAAACAAATATTGGGCAAATTCAAAAAATTCTGAGAGTTAGAATGAACAGAATTTTAGTTCCTCTCAAAGTAAACTATAAGGGGTTTTACTCACATTTTTATTTTGATCCAATCGGTGCCCAATGGTAATACAGTGTTCGCTGATTGAATTTACACGATAATTTCGCATAATTTTCGCATAATTTTTTTAATTTACACGATATTTGTTTGGGATTTTCATATAAGTAGCTGAATATAGTAGCTGACTATATATTATGCAAACGAAATTTCGTTAAATCTTGCGCATGCGTAGTTAAAAATTATTTAGTGAAACTGCTTATATTTCGTGGGATACTTAAAATTTTTGCACTCTGATTGTAGTAGGTTGCGTCAGATTGCAGTAGTATGGCGAGTTTCCTAAAAATGACTTTGCACTGGGTCTAATACTCTTCGTGTTATAATTAAAAAGTGTTTTTTTTTTTTTTTTTTTTTTTTTTAAGAAATCATTATATCTTTATGAATATATGCGGTAGCCCCATAAAAATTTATACAGATAATTACAAGGATCCTCATAATCACATTTCACATGTTAGAGCCAAAACGCATTTCAAACATTACTTTTTACAGAGTGATCCAAAACATTTTGATTTCTGTTTAATTTTTTACTGGTCCATTTTTCCTCTTTAGGACAAAACTTTTGCTGAAATATATGTGATATAACATGTTCTTCATATTCCCAAAATTTCAAGATGCTTTCTGAAGAACTTTTATAGATATTTGACAAAACATCTAAATTCAAAAGGGTCCAAATACTTATTGGTTGATAGTGTATTTTCTCATTTTCTTCTTTTGCACAAAATATCAATGACATATTCGTTATCAAATCATTAATTGAATTTCATATAACTCTGACATAAGCAATAACCATGTAAACTGATAGTAATTATTTATTTCTTTAAAAGTTTGTGCTTAAAGAAGAAAAAATGAGAATGATTTAATAGAGAGAAAAAAAAAAAGATTTCAGATTGAAATTCTCCACCTACTAGGCTAACTTCCATCTGAATCGATACATTCATTTTATCCTAATTTTGTGACCAATTATAATAGGATTAGTTTCGTATTTTAGTTCTTATGCAATTCCATACCATTTAAAATGCAATGATCTCTATCCGTAATACAAGTTTATATTAAATATTACTCTGTTTTTGTCATGCTAAGAAAATCTTAAATTCCAAATAACTTAATTACGAATTTTTCAAATTAGACTATTCATAAACAATCAAAAATGTTATTCTAAAAGTGATCTGATAATTTACGTTAAAAATATTCCTCATAATGGGCATTTATGCTAACCGAGATTTCTAAGAAGAGTAAAAGGGGATCGAGAGAAGAGAAGTATAGCAGTACATTGGTAAAAAAAAAAAAAAAAAAAAAAAAAACGACCACTAAGAAAAAAGGGAAAAGCCCCGATTTTGGCAGAAGGCGGAGTCAAAATGGGCCTGTAAGTGAGAAATAAAAAAATACCGTCAGATGATGGAAAATTTTTGAAGGAGAAATATAGCAACGATTTGAAAATGAAATGATCCCATGAATCAAAGGTTGGACTCTCGCTGATGCTAGACCGAGAAGCGGCCGGTACGCACAAGATTCCATGAGTAGAAATCGTCGGATTAATGGAGATTAAAAGAAAGGAGCCTTCTGAGGTGAATGATGCTGGAAATGAAATGATTCCATGAATCAAAGGCTGGACCCTCGCCGCAGTTATGATGCTCTGGAAACTTTGGTGAAAGTTCTTTTAATAAATAGCCAATTATGCCTGATATCCGAGTTCGGGATTACCTTGATGTTGGACGCTCGTCGCGGAGGGAGTCTATACTTTAAATTATATATATATATATATAAAGAAAATATCTAAAGTTTTTAGATTTCCTTTTTTTTTTCTTCCTACTTCAAATCTGGCTGAGACCCGCTTAATGTGCAATTGATTAATTATCAACAAGGATATCTCCTTAATTTAATTTTGATAAAGATTTTTTTATGTTTAGAATAAAAGATGAATAAAAAGTTATTTGTTATAATTTTTTTTTTTTTTTTTTTTTTTTTTTTCTCATTGGTTTCTAGATAAATTATTCCAAAAAGACAGCTTAATAAAATAGGAGATAATTTTAGTATTCAAAATTTTATTTTATGACCCAGTAAAGATTTAATGAACTTGGGTATTATTTAGATTTATTTATTTATTTTTTTTTTTCAGAAATAAATCAACGCAAAGTATGGTACAGATTGGAGAGTATCTCTAAAATAACAGTTTCTCTCCAACACTGTCTACCAGCTTTCAGCGCAGAACCACTCGATTGATAACAATAGAGTGTTTGTCTTTACACAATAACTGTGTTTCCAGAGTAGTTTTCATTTCTCTCTCTCTTTTTATTTATTTATTTATTTATTGTAATTAGAGAAAGAGACTTGACTAAAAACTAAAATTTGAATCTTATTTTGGAGAAGCATAAAAGGGTCTAGCAGGATAAGGTAGGGTCAGCGGCCCCAGAAAGGTATTTTGAAAATGACTCGTGTGGTAACAGCTGCGAGATATAAAACTACCATTGAAACAAATTCAGCTTCTCATCTCGCTGCGTTCTGGAGATAATGGATCAAATAGACGCTAGAGGGGGTAATTTTTAAAATTGATTTTTATGAAAACTATTACAGCTACACTAATGAAACAAAAACTGTTCGTTAGACAAAATATTAGTCTATATTATATATTTTTTGTAGAATTTTTCTATCGTATTTACTATTAATAAAAAATGAAAATATTTTGTTTCAAGATTTTATTCCTAGTTCATGCAGAGGTACAATCACAGAAAAAATATATAATGTAGCTTACTATGTCTAGTAATACTACCAAAAAGTGCATAAATATAAAATGGGTGCAACACTTCCAAAAAAAATTAAAACTCCTTATGACCGTGTTAGGTACTAATGACTTTACATTTGTCTTTTGATTGAAATTTTTATTACTGTATTAAAAAGTAGTAACATGTTTATTACTAAAGAATATATTAGTTAGCAATTAAAAATATAAGTAAGACGTTGATTTTGACATAAAGAGTTGAAAATTGTTTGTGGAACTATGTTTTTAAAGAACAAGACGAAACTTGTCGCTTTGCAGCTAGTTGCGTGTGTATAATTCGTAGCATTTTGTTTATTCCTCAACCTATGGAAGCCTCTGCGCAAGCGCTAATTCAACGAGTTCACTGTTAAAATAGGGGTGACAGTCATCTGGCTCAGAGAAAACGAATGATAACAGAGTGCGAATTATTGGATGTTTTCCAAATCACACGCTGGCACACATCCAACATTTTGAACGCGTCGTTGCTTGGTAGTTTTAAGAGGGGACAATACCTAATCTCGCCGGCAGCCTTCGCCCATGTTATTCTATGGGAAAATTTGTTGCGACAATTACACATTACCTAATGAATATTTTTAAATTCTGTTTTCGCAGTCAGAAAATTCATAACCGTTAAATGAGTACTCATTTTTGAAAAATTCATTTTTTTTAATTTTTACATTTTAATTTTGAGTTCAAAAATGCGATTTTTCACAAAATGCATTTTTATCGTTTTCTAGTCGCAAAATGAAATACTAAAATTTTAAAAAATCAATTTTTGGAAAAGAAGTACTAATTTAACGCTTATGAATTTTCTAAATGTGAAAACAGAATTGAAAAATATTCATTAGGTAATGAGTAATTATGTGAACAAATTTTCCCATAGAATAACATGGGCGAAGGCTGCCGGCGAGATTAGGTATTGTCCGCTCTTAAGGAACGTGGCTGCAATATACCTATTATTCTTCTACCCCACCAGTATATTAGCTCAACTTAAAAAATCTTCTGCGTATTGTTTCAGAGTATTTCAACTTTTAAGTTTTCTATACAAAACTATTTTATTGTGTTTTAGTGAGTAATTGTACACAAAATATGTCTGGAAAATGTAAAAACCGTCGTAGATTTTTGCGTAGAAATAACAAATATAGAAAAGTTATCAAAACTGAAAATGAAGCTAAAACATACAGTGATTGTTTCAATAAGAATATCTCGGTAAGTGACGTAATATGCAACAAATGTCGTCTAAGTTTTATAAAAAGGCAGTCTCAACTTCAAAGCCTACCGTGAGTGATTCCGAGACTGACAGTGATTCTACGATTGTCAAACCTGTAGATACAAACGATGATGATTTTGTGTGTCGCATAACTAGTCCTGAAGAGGATGACTAAATTGAAATGCTTTTTCCACAAGTAGTATCAACACATCGGTTCTGTATATTATGTCGAGTAAATCTACGAGTAATATCTCTTGAAACACGATGCGACATTTTCTCAAGAAAAATTACTTTTATACCCAATGGTGATCATTGCTGCAATGAACATACGATTGGTGATAGAATTTACGAAGATGACTTGTCCCGCTTATGCATCATTTCTAATACAAGTAAAATTAAAAAATCAGAATTAGTTACTTTTATAAATGTACTTTCCCAAATATCTAATCTAACATAGTTCGATCGAATAGAAAATGGATTATCAGAAAATCAACTTAAATCCCTGACAGGCTTTACTTGGGAAAACATTATAAAGCTCAAAAATATGCTACCTTCAATGAGATATACAAAAACTCGGACTGTGACGCAAGCCTTAATTATTTTTCTTTTCAAATTAAGGACAGGAAATTCAAATAAGACCATTGCTGTTGTTTTGGGTTTGCAATATGAACAATGCGTATCAGAATTTTTTGACGAGATCATGAAAGGTTTTGAGAGAGATATTTTACCAAAATATTTTAGTTATGGTGCTATTACACGTCAAGATCTTATTTCTAACACCTCCAGTACAGGCAAAAAGTTATTAAATATATCTGATAATCAACTTGTTATTATCTGCGATGGTACTTATATACGACATCAAAAAAGTCAAAATAATTTTTATCAAAGAAAATCTTTCTCTGGGCACAAAAAAAATTAATCTTTGCAAACCTTTCACCATCTGCACTACAAATGGTTATATTATAGACTTTTCAGGACCTTTCAACGGCACTCAAAATGATGCTTCAATACTAAAGCTTACTTTACAAGACTTTACTGGTTTACAAACATTACTGTCACCAAATGATATTTTTATTTTAGATCGTGGTTTTCGCGATTCAGTTGATTTCCTACAAAGTAAAGGCTATACAGTATTCATGCCTGCTTTAAAAGGAAACAGGGCGCAACTAACAACGGAAGAGGCTGATGAATCAAGAAGTGTTACAAAATTGAGATGGATTGTAGAAGCAGTTCATTGTGCAATAGCTCAAAACTATCGCCTTCTACACAATTCTTTGGATAACAAACTTATACCGAAGTTGAAAGTGCTTTGTAAAATTGTTGGATTTCTACAAAACAAGTATTGCCAAAGATTAAATTCTGAAGGCGATAAAAATGAGGAGCTGCTTGAGTACATGGAGAGCAGAATGAGTGTTGTAAATACTCTTAGTGAAGAAGTCATTCAAAAAATTTGGAATCGACGAACATCGGCTTTTCAGAAAATTGAATCGTTTGAAATCCTAGATTTCCCTCAGTTAAATAAAAACCAGCTAACTGTGTTTTTCACTGGCTACTACCAACTCTCACAGGTTGTGTCTTATTTAGCGGAGATAATGGACGAAGAATGCAACCTCACAGTACAGTTTGTTAAAACCACAACCAGCATATTAAAATTGGAAGTTAGATCAAGGCATGTGAAACGTAAAACTTATCATGTTTATATTGAATATGTACCAATCGGAACGACAATCGAAAACATACGCCGATATTGCTGCAACTGTCTTAATGGTCTAAGAACGGTAAGATGTTGTTCTCACATGGCCGCAGTTGTTTATTACTTGTCTTATGCCCGATATCTTTCCCGTATCTTAAGTCCAGCACAAGTTTTATCTGATATATTTACATCAGAAGAGATTCACGCAGTTATTAATGAGGACAGTGATGAAGATTAATTATATTTTAATAATATATTTTGTATTACAATAAATAATATTTTCTTTGACTTAATTTTTAAATATTCAGCATATTTCTTCTTTAACGTGAATAATAACTGTAATTTAGAGCTTTCACAAAGTTGTACGTTCTTAATAAACATGATAATTCTTTTTAATACAGTAATCTACGACATCTACGACAGTTTTTACATTTTCCAGACATATTTTGTGTACAATTACTCACTAAAACACAATAAAGTAGTTTTCTATAGAAAAATTAAAAGTTGAAATACTCTGAAACAATACACAGAAGATTATTTAAGTTGAGTTAATATACTGGTAGGGGTAGAAGAATAATAGGTATATTGCAGCCACGTTCCTTAAAACTACCAAGCGACGACGCGTCCAAAATGTTGGATGTGTGCCAGCTTGTGATTTGGAAAACATCCAATAATTCGCGCTCTGTTATCATTCGTTTTCTCTGAGCCAGATGACTGTCACCCCTATTTTAACAGTGAACTCGTTGAATTAGCGCTTGCGCAGAGGCTTCCATAGGTTGAGGAATAAACAAAATGCTACGAATTATACACACGCAACTAGCTGCAAAGCGACAAGTTTCGTCTTGTTCTTTAAAAACATAGTTCCACAAACAATTTTCAACTCTTTATGTCAAAATCAACGTCTTACTTATATTTTTAATTGCTAACTAATATATTCTTTAGTAATAAACATGTTACTACTTTTTAATACAGTAATAAAAATTTCAATCAAAAGACAAATGTAAAGTCATTAGTACCTAAGACGGTCATAAGGAGTTTTAATTTTTTTTGGAAGTGTTGCACCCATTTTATATTTATGCACTTTTTGGTAGTATTACTAGACATAGTAAGCTACATTATATATTTTTTCTGTGATTGTACCTCTGCATGAACTAGGAATAAAATCTTGAAACAAAATATTTTCATTTTTTATTAATAGTAAATACGATAGAAAAATTCTACAAAAAATATATAATATAGACTAATATTTTGTCTAACGAACAGTTTTTGTTTCATTAGTGTAGCTGTAATAGTTTTCATAAAAATCAATTTTTAAAATTACCCCCTCTAGCGTCTATTTGATCCATTATCTCCAGAACGCAGCGAGATGAGAAGCTGAATTTGTTTCAATGGTAGTTTTATATCTCGCAGATGTTACCACACGAGTCATTTTCAAAATACCTTTCTGGGGCCGCTGACCCTACCTTATCCTGCTAGACCCTTTATGTACTACGTACTAATTACAATTCTTTAACATCGGCGCGATGAGATAAGAATGTATTTAATTTTATTTATTAACATCCATTTTTTAAATATATATATATATATATACAGTAACCGCCGCTTAATAAAATCACTGGTTAATAAAATCAGCTACTTAATCTGATCAAAATGCCAGGACCGGAATCAAATCGATACAAACTATTGTTGAAACCGCCGCTTGATCAAATCAGCATCGCCGGTTAATAAACTCAAAAAAAAAAATATCCTCAGCAGTCAAAATTATCATTTATGCACACTAAAAAAAAACGAAATTAAAGTACCCGCTATCGCCCATTGTCGAAAATTTTACACTTGCAGCATAGTTACAAATTAAACATGCCCCATAACTTATCTCCCAAACAATATCATGGAACGTATTCTTCAAAACGCAGTAATAAATTAAAAATTTGATTTGATTTACAAATGATACATATATATGTATATTTTAATTATTAAAAGACAATTTCTAGTCTTTATTTTGAAATAGCTATAAATTAAAAGGTCCAAACGGAAAGATTTTAAATTTATAAGAAAAGCGTGAAGTTTTGGTAAAATAAAATAATGATGACTATTTTCTTTCAAGGAAAGCCCATAGAAATTTGGAATGCGTTTAATTTACTTATATCGGAGGAGTAATTAATTATCTATCAAAAATTAATTAATATTGTTTACTAATTCCATTTTTCGTTACTTCTGAAATTTCTTTCCAAATTCAGGGAAGTAATACTTTTTGTTTGAGTGCAGGAACGTTCGCCGGATATAAAAATCTGCCGCTTAATAAAATCACTTTGCCTCAGAACGAATGTGATTTTAATAAGCGGCGGGAACTGTATATATATTTAACTAGTATGTTGTGGCCACCACAAGACTTTCTTCTATATTTTCCTATACATATTCAATCAGTAACAATATTTAAAAAAAAAAAAAAAAAAAAAAAGCGAATTTTTTTCCCGTTTTTTTTTTGGTTAAAAGTAAAAAAAATCGATAACTTTGTTTTAAATTATCACAGATTTATGGTTCAACCATTCGTTTTAAAGGTATTGACGAGATCTTTCGAATGATATCCATCTTCAAAATTTACCACCCCCCCCATGCACAAATTTTTTTTCCTAGTTACGTACTACTATTATCAATAATTCATATTAATTTTACAATCACAAGTGTAAAATAACTCTTATTATGCACATTTATACGAATTTTTGTCCTATTCTGCCATGTTAAAAATTTAGATAAAATGCTATCACAGCGCCTCCTGTTGAGCTATTGATCTCCAAATATAATCAGCACCAGTTTATGTCGGGGACCAACTAAATACCAAGTTTGGTAAAATTTCGTAAAAAAAAAAAAAAAAAAAAAAAAAAAAGATTTTTTTTCTAAGTTTTTTTTTTGTTAAAAGTAAAAAAAAATCGATAACTTTGTTTTAAATTATCACAGATTTATGGTTCAACCATTCGTTTTAAAGGTATTGACGAGATCTTTCGAATGATACCCATCTTCAAAATTTAACCCCCCCGGGGGGGTACTTCCCCCCCAGGGGGGGAACCGATGCCCCCCCATGCACAATTTTTTTCCCTAGTTAACTACTACTATTATCAATAATTCATATTAATTTTACAATCAAAAGTTTAATATAACTCACATTATGCCCATTTATACGGAATTTTGTCCTATGCTGCCATGTTAAAAATTTGCATAAAATGCGATCACAGCGCCACCTGTTGAGCTATTGATCCCCAAATCTAATGGGCACCAGTTCATGTCAGGGTGCAACTAAATACCAAGTTTGGTTAAATTTCATTCATTGGTTCGTGAGATACAGCGTCCACAAAAAAATGATACAGACAGACACACAGACAGACAGACAGACATTTTTTAAAAACTATCAATTCGTGTTCAGAACATCCAAAAACGTGTAGATCCGTCAAAAAACGGAGGTCGAAAATTTTCGCGAATCCAATACTTTCTCTATATTACATATAGAAGAAAGTAAAAAGGTATAGTAATCCTACGGCAATTAAGATTGTTTTAGACATTCTGGAGAAGTACGCACAAAACAATCTTTTTGGAAATGGGAAAATATACCTTGACTGCACAACATATTTAGATTTTACGCCAACTTAAACTTTTCCCTTGTTATTGTTTTGATCTATTTATTCCTATTTTAAGAAATAGTGTGTAAGAAAAACATAATGGAGAAGTGAAATTTTTACCTTTTTTATATGTCACGAGCATTTAGTTAATAAAAAGTAAAAACCAAAAGAAGACTTTTGGAAATTGTGAATAATATCTTTCCGATCACAAATGAGAAAAAGATTACAAATGTCAATGTGACACACACATTAACTATCTATGCATGCACAGTACATACATATTAATTTGAATCAAACACCAAATAATATTTCGAAAATGCGGAATGTCCCAGGCAGCCCCTTAAATTTACCGTTAAAATAATAATAAGAATAAATAAACAAATAAAAAGAAAAGTCATTTTTAGCAGTTAAGTTAGTCATATTACTGAAAACCGGTAAAATGTGAATTCGGAAAAGTAAAATTAAAAACACTTTATTACAATATAAATAGAAAGACTTAAATAGAGAGAGAGAAAAAAAAGAAAAAGCTTCTTTATGCCTAAACATTATTTATTCATCCTTCCTATATATTTATCTATACACACACTGATCAGAGTTCAGAGGAGAAATTTGCATCATTTATTACCGTCAAGCAAACAATCTTCCGAAAGTGTGTCGAAGTGTCGGCAGGTCGATGTAGTGTGTCGAAATGCCTATTTGCAGATACTATCGTACTATTTGCAAATTAGCGGGAGTTAACTGTATTCATAAACATAAATAATATCTATTATTTATAGCAGCTAAGTCATAAGTATAAATATGGCGTTTTTTGACAGTTTTGATGGGAGGTTTTTGACATGACTGTATAAACCTTCAAAATTTATCACACGTCAAAAATAGGCCAACCCTGGATGGATCCCAGGAAAAAAGACAGTTTTGCAATTTGCAAATCACAAAAACAATAAATACCAAATAACGAATCTAAAGAATGACTTTCTTAATTTCAATTAAAATGGTACAACTTTCACTTATTATATACTTGGGACTATGGGGGCTAGAAACAGATTTTTTTAAAAATAATAGATTTTATATCACCTTCTTCTGATTTTAATGAAATTTTGTATAACAATCACTTACTAGTATTTATGAAAAAATTACAGTGTCACACATAATTGGGAGGCTGGGGAGGGGGGACAGAGCGAAATAAAATTATTTTTTTTAACACACTTTTATTAGCTTCACCTGTATGTATGTATGTTTGTATGTATCAATGTATGTTTGTAACCACTCTGGGGACAAACAAAAAATCTATATTGTAAAAAAAGACTTTCCCTACGTGAACGTTGTGGCTGTGAGGTAAAGCTCCGCGCTACGAACCTAATGGTCTACCGTTCGAACCCAGTCAGGGGAGATTTTTTAAAAATGGTTTTTGTTTAATTCTAAATTATTTTAATTAAAGATTTAAATATATGTAAACATTATGGTGTGTCACGCACACGATTTTCTCTTACTCTGCATTTTAATACTGAGACAGATATTTTGTGTTTTTTAGTTCACATTTCTATAAAAGCGTGTTCTTTATTTTTTTTAAACTATAATATTATTATATCACCTTTTTACTGATTTTAAAGATACTTCTCTAACTATCACTTACTCTTTATGAAAATCACAATGAGTGTTATATATAGCTGAAGGGACAAAGGTGTGGTGCAGATGGAAAAAGGAATTTTTTTAAACCACTCTACTATCGATTCAAATAAAACTTTGTGTAAATACCACTTACTGCTTAAAAAAATTAAGTGGTCTTTACACAAAGTTTTATTTAAATCAGTAAAAAGGGTGGTTTAAAAAATATATTTTATTTCCATCTGCTTCATAAAGAGTAAGTGATAGTCATAGAATATATCATTAAAATCAGTAAAATGGTGATATAAAATATTTTACTTTCCTTCCCCCCCCCCCTCCCTCCGGCCATCGCCCCCTGCATTTATATGTGATACTCTAATCTTTTCATAAATTGTACGTTACTATACAAGGTTTATTTATTAAAATCGGTAAAAAAGTGATAATAAAACAATTATTTTCTTTCAATCTGCTCCTAACCTCTCCCCCCCCCCATTCCCAATTCCCTAAGTATATGTAATGTTCACTGCTTATTTTCTTTAATACTAAGTGAATGCTGTACCAATTTAATTGAAATTACGAAAAATATAATATAAAATTCATTCTTTAATATTTCTTGTTTTTGTGATTTGGAAATCGCAAAAGTGCTGTTTTTTCTGGTGCTCTTTTTCCGGGATCCACCCTGGATATTACTATACTTTAACCGTGTAAAAATCAGATATTTTTAGATTTCAGTAAAGAGAGAATTTTAATGGGTTCCCCGGCTAACCTCCGATGGGGCCACGGGGCAGATTTTCCCTCCCCCCCCCCTCAAAGGGAAAATCTGCCCCGTGGACCCATCGGAGGTTAGCCAGGCTCTGGGCAAGTAACTTGAAATTTCAAAGAGGACATTTCTTTAAACAAAAATAAGTGCATAAGTCGTATGTTTTTATTTCGAATAAAAATACTGTAGCTAAATGAAAATATATGCCGTCCATTCCCATTAGAAACACTCAAAATACCACCAAGGAGGGCATTCTTCCTTCCTCTCTTAGGCCTAAGTACCACGTGTAAAAATTCGGCTTCTCACACGCCAATGCACTCTCTGTCTCTCCCCACCTACCCCTAAAAACCAGTCGTTGAGCTTTTAAAATCGCCTATTCAACTATTGAACTTAATTATTATTTATTATGTTTATTAGATTTTTTTTATTATTTAATATGAGCGTTTTGAAAAACTGAAGTCATTAAACTGTTTCCATAAACAGAATGGAAAAATCCGAGTTAAAATTAAATTACTGTTTACATCGGTCGCGAATTTTTTTAAAGTATAATTATAGAACATTCACACACAATGCAGGTCATGCCAAAGTCTGTTCGATCATAGTCAAAAACAACTTTTTACGTAACTTTACTTCTATGATTTAACTTCTTCACAAAACTTTATTAAAAAATTTAAGAATACTGTGCGCTAAACTTTTATGAATGCCAGCCTGCATTGCCTTGGGGATATCGATGTAATGATATATTATTCACCTGGTTTGGTATGTCGTGGAAATCATAAAAAACTCTTTTTGTAATTGTTCGATTATACAACTCATATCCAAAGTGAGATGGATAGAGTGTTGTCTATTCTTGAATAATAGCGAACAATTGAGAAGACATAATGAGGCATATAATTATAAAACTATGCAATGCATTATACGAATACATAAAGCATGCAAACAAAACGAAAAGAACCTGATAAACAGATTTAAGAATGTCCGGTCAGATTCTGTTCTGCGGTCGTTTGAACAAAAAAAAAAAAAAAAAAAAAAAAAAAAAAAACAAGATTTAAAACATTTCAGATGAACAAACTTAACCTAACATCAAATAAAGTTCTAGTACATTTTGTTAAAGAAAAATTTAAATTATGAACTATTTCTTGAATGACCTTTCTATCTTCATATTGCTAAGGCCATAAAAATATCCTCTAAGCAAAATTCTTTTGAAATATTTCAAGTGTAAAGACTTAGAAAAAGTATAAAATCGTATATATACATATACAGTCTTGCAGCTTGGAGTTTTATAATAATATATTGATAATCTGTAGTTTTAAAATAACATATAGATATGTAATGATTCCCCTCGACTCTTTTCGAACATTTAACAGTTATATGATAGTTAAATAAATTTAAATTACTGAATATTTCAGTAAATAATAAAAAGGGAAAATCATAAGATGGTGTTTAATTATTTCACGTCAAGTTCTCATATTTGTACAATAGATCATAATGTATTCACGCTCTTTTGTACGTCTCTGTAAATAATTATAAATGATAATTTATGAATTTCTGTAGCGATTATGATGTAGCAAACGTAGATCTTAAACATATATCAGTTTCACCTAATCATTTTAGTATTTCTACCAGCAATTATATATCATCATCAATTTCAGCCTTTATCAATCTACTGCAGGATGGAGGCCTCTCCTAGATGATTCCAATCTGCTCTGTTTTCTGCAATTATCTATTCTGCTCTTCCAAACTTCACAATTCCATCTCTCCAATGACACAGTGGTCTTTTCCTCAGTTTTTTTTTTTTTTTTTTTTTTTTAAATCTCTCGGTATCTAGAATATGACTTCAATGGTCCATCTCTCTCATTATATATATATATATATATATATATATATTGGATCATTACAAAAACATTGTCTAGTGCTAAAATGGTTTATTTATTATTTTCAAAAATATTATTATTTGAAATAATTCTACCTAAATATTTAAATATTTTGTGAATATTTATACTTTTTATTATAAAGAGATTACTTTTATTTTATATTATAGATTGTCATATTTCTTTTATTCATTACAGGATTAGAAAAATTAATTGTAAGTGGAGTGCTATTAATCTTGTGTTTTAGTTTAATGGAGCGATTAACATTTTTGAAATTAGCACAAAAATGTAGAATATCCCACACAGCCACTTATATCCATTAGACATCCAAATAACATCCAATAATCCATAAAAGTTACAAAGTATCTAAAATGTCCATTAAAAGTCCTGGATATCCTGAACTATTTATAGATATCTATAGATGTTTAATTCTGTACTGATAAGTATAAAGGATTTAAGTCCATATTCTTGATTTTTCAAGAGACGAAAAATAAAGTTAAACTAACTAGAATCTAATCAAAAGAATCGATTAGGAAAAAGGGATTATGTTGATTTATACGCTTTATACCATTCAGTGATTGTCAACCTTCATTAATGAAGGGAAAAAATTGAATTAAATATTTTATACCAAAGATTAATGCCAAATTTCTGACTTGAATCATTTTTTACCAATGAAATTTCTCAAAGACTAAATGGCATTAATTTAAA
Organism: Salticus scenicus; assembly: GCA_963930645.1. Lineage (NCBI taxonomy): Eukaryota > Metazoa > Arthropoda > Arachnida > Araneae > Salticidae > Salticus > Salticus scenicus. The sequence goes on from OZ005657.1 coordinate 115,145,174, forward strand.
TCCTTTATACCAATCGATAGAGAATTTTTTTCTGAGTCTGACTATGTACTTAACTCAAAATCGACATTTTTGGACTTAAATCCTTTATACGTATCAGTACAGAATTGTAGACGAAAGTTAGACGTGCCTTTTTCAATGTCTAATAGACGTAACATGTTAGATTAAAACAAGATTTAGATATTTTCAATATCTATTACATTTAACAAATCCAATTATTGGATATTTGGAGATTTGTCGGATATTTAACAGACATCTAATGGGTGTAGATAAGAGTAACATTTGTCGCGCTAATATATATCTGTAGGATGTTTATAGAAGTTAATCAGAGCCCAGTTAAGGGGGGAGGGGCTCAAGGGGCTGCAGCCCCGTGCCCAGGGAACAAGGGGGCCTTAGATAGGGCCAAGAAAACCCAGTAAATAGAAAAAAAATGTAATTTTTTTTAAATTCTGTTTTTACAGTCAGAAATTAAATCCTTGATACTGTTCTGTAAAAATATTTTAAAAAGACAAATTTTTGAAAATTTCTTTTAGTACTTAAACTTAAAAAAAAAAAAAATAAATAAATATTTTTTAAAAATGATTAAAATTTCAAAATTCATTCAAGAAAAGAGGGGGGGGGGGAGAGAGAGAGAGAGATCGAGAGAGAGAGAGAATAATATAATCTGTTTCCTTCTGCCACGTAAAATTACATATCGCTTATGGGAATCAAAAGGAGAAATATAATAGTGCGATGTATATTTAAAAAAAAAAATAAATAAAAAACCTGAAAAACTTTTGATATTATGAATTAAAAAGTTATACAGTTAAAAATAAATTCTGAATTATTTTAATCTATATTTAAAATGCATTTTAAACATTATATATATATATATATATTATAACTTACTTAAAATATAAAAAACTTAGAATGCTAATTTTAAATTCCAAATCTTTAAAACCAGTATGTATATAAGATTTTTTTTTAATATACCTATGTATATATATAAAGCCTAGAGATATCTTTCTCAATACTTATACTTAGGAGAGCGATGGAATGTATTTAAAAACTAAAAATGGATGTACAAAACTGAGATGATTATAAATTGAAATGTGTATTAAAAGCTCCTATATGTATTTGTTTAGTAAATCGTATTTTTTTTTTTTTTCCTTTCTTGGACATTTAATTTAGTAAATTTAATTTAGAAATGATAAAACGAATTGATACTTACAGCTCAGTATGCAGCATTTTCAATTTCATTACTAAATTAGGTCTTGAACAAATAAATGAAGAATCGGTTAATAATTTTCTTGAAGTTTATGAAGGAGAAGTAGATTTTGAAGCCACAAAATCTGAAGTCATTCAATTTTCACAATGTTTGTTAAGCTGTAGCTTAGGGAAAAAAAAAAATCACCAATACATATTTATGATCGTATGTTTAAAAACGAGTTAAATGAGATTTTTCCAAATCTGTTTATTGCATTACGTATTTATTTAACTCTTCCGATATCAAATTGCGAAGCCGAGAGAGCAAACTCCAAATTAGAGAGAGTTCTAACTCTTCGTAGAACAAAAATGCAGCAGAATAAGCTGCAATGTTTGGCTTTGCTGTGCTCAGAGCATGATTTAACATGCAACCTGGATTCAGAAATATTTATTCCACTTTTTTATATGTGCTGTTTTAATAATTATGAAAAAGTAATATACAAAATAACTTTCAGCATATCAATCTTAAAAACTTTAATAAATTTTATTTTATTTCCAAAGTTTCGGTTAAATTCCTTCATTAACCTTCTTCAGGGAAGAAACGATGTTTAAAAAAACTTAAACATAGATAATTTAGGTTATTCCTTGATATCGCAAATACAACTTCTAGGAAAATTAACAGATGATTACACAAGTTATAAAAATATACTATATACATTTAAAAAAAAAATGCTAAAACATTTAAATGAACTTGAAACATGACACTACAAGAAAAGGAACTACTAAAGTAAATGGAATCAAAAGTATCAATATTGCGGGGTTGCCAGAACTAAGCTAAAAGCAGGGTAACCACAAATTAATTTAAGCCCAAGAAATGAAGCCAAATTGATGGGGGTTTATGGATAAGGAATCGTTACAAATTTCTGTTTTTTTTTTAATAATTTCGAATGATTCATAAAGAAGAGCTTGGTTTCTATTGTCAGTATTGTAAATTATCCTGGCATTTTCAAAATCGGGGTCAATGGGATTAGTATTATAATTTCGTGAAAAAGCTGTGTTGGATCTGTAATGTTTTAAATCTGCAATATGTTCTTTCATTCTATCACAAAAAGGTCTATTAGTCATTCCTATATAGTAGTTACAGTCGGCTGCAAAATTATTCGAGCACTAGCAATAATCCTTGCCAAAAAAAAGTACACTTAATACAGCTTTGTTAAATAAATACTTGTCGAGTCATGTTCTTAATCAGTCTAAGAACATGATTCGACAAGGATTTACTTAGCAAAACAGTCTTAAGTGTACTTTTTAAATATAGGAATTATTGGCTAGTGCTCGAATAATTTTGCAGCCGACTGTACAGTCGGCTGCAAAATTATTTCATAAACACCAGATTTTAATTTGGAGGGAGGAGGATCAAATTTTTTAGAAATTAATGAATTTAATTTTAGAGGAGCTTTAGCAACCAAATGAACTTTATGTTTAAATAATTTAGAAACTCCTTCATGAATACCAGGCCAATATTGAATTTTCTTAAATTTATTAATAGAGGAGATATTATCATTAGAAGATGAAGAAGGGGGAGGAGGGGACATAATTTTATAAATTAATTTATTTATAGTCTTGATTTTATAACCATAATTTAAAGCCAAATTATAAATAAAATCGATTTCTTGGTCTAAGGCCTCAAGGGTAGAACAGTGACTAAAAGCACGTTTAATCAAAAATCTAAAATTAGCTATTTTATAGGACCAGGGTAAAGGATAATTGCATATATATATATATATATATATATATATATATATATATATATTGTTTTAATTAATTTTTTGCAAACAGTTTCAGAGTTCATTTAAATGGCAATGAGAATCTTATTCTAATATGACCACTGTAAAATTTTATCTAATGATGAACATTCATATTAAAGAAAAAGAAAAATGTGTGTGTGTGTGGTGGGGGAAGGACGGGGGCTCCGCTGTTATTACAGTCCCGGGCCCTTAAATGGTTAAACTGGGCTCTGAAGTTAATGGATCATTTTCCAACCTTTTTAGATGTCTTATGGATGTAAGTGGCTGTGTGGAATCTTAATTAAGTGTTATTAAAATGTAACGAAAAAAATCTTATTATTTTATAATCATAATTATAATACATTATTATTTTATATTTCTATATCACCGAGCCGGGCCAGGTTCAGGCTTAATTTTTTTGTGTATACTCGAGTCAGGCCGGACCTTGATTAAAATTTTTCCGGGTCATATCGGCCGGATTTTTTTTTTTTTTTTCTACTTTTCTTGTGTTATTTAACGGCAGAGGTAATTGATAAAACGTTTCTTTAGTCATTTATTTTGCCAAATTTTGTATGCTAGTATGTCACATGAATTTTGTTTTGTTAAAAGTTTTTATAACTTCAACTTTATTTTCTGACTGTCTGTTTGTTCACGCTCTGATTGCCGTAAATATTCTTTCCACATCTCGAAATTATTGTATGTTATTTAAGGTCACAATAACAAATTTCTTATCCAAAATGGTTATGCAGGTTGCTATTATTCTACGCACATCTACAAACAAAAAAAATTAAATACATTGCAGTATATGATATTTTATGTCTAGGAAATTTGGAGGATATTTTTAAGCACTTTCTGCTATTTTCCAAGGTACTACGTGTAATGAAAATAGCATAATTTTTCAGATGAATAAAATCATCTTTTCCATTGAAACTGGTTGAATTAGCGAAAATGTTTCGTTTACAGGGTTACACAAAAGGATTCAGATGCATTAAGGGATAAAAGTGTAAATGAATAGAAATAGATTTTTAGTAATACAGTCGAACCTCATTAACGTGAATTACATTTAACATGTACTGTTTCCACAATCCCCGTCAAAATGAAGATTAGTTTAGTTATATGAAGATTAGTTACTGATAGCACGAACTACTGATAACACGAACAAATTTTTTATTCCCCTTGAGATTCACGTTAACCAGGTTCGACTGTTATTAATCATTTTTAATCCTTTCCTACATTGTGTGACAAATACTTATATTTTCGTTTGACTTTCTGTCTGCCTGTGCGCCTTTCTGTCCGTCCGTAATAATGAACTTATGTTTATATGTAATTGACTTCTAAATGATCGGTAGATTTGTTAATCGATAAATTATTGCTTGTCTTTATAAAATATCTGAAACATAGTTTATTTTTTATTTATTTATTTATTTTTTTTTTTTTTTCAGAGAAATGCATGCAATTTCTTTTTAATTTTTCTCTAATCAGGCCAGGTCGGGTCGGGCCCTACATCGCAAAAATAAATAAATAAGTAAAAATAAACGGGCCGGGCAAGGGCCAAAAATTTTAGCACGCGCAGAACTCTAGTAACACTTTATTTAGCTTCATATTATCACGTTAATTTTCAACATCTATAATATCGCAACATTTTTTTTTTTTTAGACCATCTTTCATTCTTTCTTTTCTTTTTTTTTTTTTTTTTTTTTGTAGTTAGCAAGTCTAAAGCTAGCTTTTTTCTTTTCTTTTATATTAGCTAACGCGTGACTTAGCTAACATTAATTTGAAATCCGAAGATTGACTGCTCGTAAATTTTAAAATATCTCTACAAAATTGCCTGGAAAATAATAATAATAATAATAATTATTATTATTATTATTATTTTAAAATATCTTTGAAACAGGTCTTCTTCAGGCATAGCTAAGTACTATCCGATTAAATCTTTTCTTTAAAAAAAGAAAAAAATAAATAAAAAATAAATAAAAGAAAAAGAAAAAACTCATTGAAATTGGTTTATTTGTTTTGGTGCTACAGTGCCACTGGCAGACAGACACACAAACGCACACACACATACACAGACAGACAGACAGAAAAATTTTCAATTAATCTTATCCCTCTTTTTTGTGTCATGAGAGTTAAAAAAGATTTGCACTTGAATAGATATTTTCAGATTTTTCAAATTCTTCAATTTTTTTTTTTTTTTTTTTTTTTTTTTTTTATTTATTCTTACACATCTGATTGAGATTTTTAAATACTTGTTGGATCATTCTATAAGGATAAAACTTTTTCTGTTAAAACATTTTCTGTAAATTTACAGAAAATCTATTGGTAATTAATTATCGTAAGTCTTATGTAAATTTACAGAGAATTAAAAAAAGAGGTTCTGTCAAAATGCAGAGAAACTATTCTGTAAATCAATCATAGTCTCTGTAAATTTACGTATATCAAAATATCCAAGTCTTTATAAATTTACATCTGTAAAACATCAAAGGCTTTGTAAATTTATATATGTAAAAATTAGGGCTGTGCCGATTAATCGGTTCGGTTAATCCATCAGTGCTTAGTCCCGATCAATTTTTTTATTCGAGTTAATCGGCTAGATTAATTAGATTAAAATTTTTTAAAATCTGATTAAAATTTTCAAACAACGAATTAAAGTAAAAATTCTGTTCTGCTTAAAAAGTATTTATCTCACATATTTTGCTAACAAACATTCTAAGAAACTTACATCAAATAATGAAAAAGCAAAAAAAAAAAAAAAATAAAAATAAAAAATAAAACAAATAAATAAATAAATAAAAAATAATAAATAAATAAATAAATAATAATATTATAGTTTTAAAAAATTAAAGAACACGCTTTTATAGAAATATGAAATAAAAAGCACAAAATATCTATCTTAGTATTAAAATGCAGGGTAAGAGAAAATCGTGTGAGTGACACATCATAATATTTACATACATTTAAATCTTTAATTAAAATAATTTAGAATTAAACAAAAACCATTTTTAAAAAATCTCCCCTGACTGGGATCGAACGCTAGACCTTTAGCTTTGTAGCGCGGAGCTATACCTCAACACCACGGCGTTTACGTAGGGAAGGTCTTTTTTTACAATACAGATTTTTTTTTTGCTCCCAGAGTGGTTAAAAACATACATACATATATACAGGTGAAGCTAATAAAAGCGTGTTAAAAATAAAAACACTCAAAAGAAGTTGTTGCACTTTTGTTGATAGAGAAAATGTGGAGGACAGTTAAACAAAATGCGGTTTTATGTCTATGTTGGGTTGGGGCAACACCACCTGTAGTCTTCTGCCGGGGGTGTTGGATAAGGAAATAGTTTTCCCAGAAACAAGAAGTTTCCAAAAAAAAGATAAAGAAGAAGAAAAGAAAAGAATAAGTAAAAAAAAAAGAGGATTGTGGATTTCTACTATTTTTTTGTTGGGGGGAAATCTCAACAGAGTTTCACAATATATTGAAGCGTTTATTGTCTGTTTTCTAGTCCGAAGTGACGAAGAACTGAAATATAAAAACAATGAAGAATTTGGGTTTTTTATAATAATGATATGGAATTTTGAGAATTCGTTTAAAAATAGTGGCAAGCGAGAAGGACAAGGCCTGCAAACATAAAACTAAAATATGTAAAAATTCATTTTATATTTTATTCAAAATAAATTGAAAATGAATTTATTAAAATAAAAATTAAATGACCGAAAATATTTGTATAAAATTAATACTTGAAGTCACCAATTATTACTCTGAAAACGGATTTAAATTTCAGTTATGAAACTCATATAATCAATTAGACAAAAATTGAAAAAAAAAAAAAAAGAATTAGTGAAACTTATGAATAAAATAATGTTATAGAGGATTTAGTTTTTAGAATATAAAAGTAATAGTAAATATAAGCTATTATTCAGCTGTATTTCCGAATAAAAATTTTATTTAAGAATATATTAGGAATATATTCTTTTCATTATTTATTTGTATGTTTATTATTATTATTTATTGTTTAAGGAACTAGTTAAATTAACATCTATATCTTTTTTTTTCTTTTTAGTTTTATTCATTATTTAAGTAAAATTATATAAAGAAAAATGAAAACGATTAAAAATTCGATTAATCGATTGATGAACTACGATTAACCCAGCTAAAACTGTTAATCGATTCCCACCCCTAGTAAAAATATCCATGTCTCCGTAAATTCGCGTATGTAAAGCATCCAAGTTTCTGTAAGATTGCATATGTAAAAATATTCATGTCTCTGTAAAATTACATATGTAAAAACATACAAGTTTCCGTAAATTTCCGTATGTAATATTATGAAAATCTCAGTAAATTTATCCGTGTAAAAATACCTAATATTTGAAGGCCCCACCATTGGCTGAGAAACTCTGCTAGGCAAAAGGTGACGCGTTCGATACCAGGGTGAGCTTTTCGACCTACTTGTTCGGATTTTTCCAAGGATTTCTCCAACACTTGTATAAATATGGGATAGGATACTTTAGAAAGACCTACACACACGGCATTTCCCACAGGCCTAGAATACTAGCATAACCAATCGGCCTTAACCACCACATTCAACACCGTCAGGGCCGGCTCTAACGTTTTTGCCGCCGTAGGCAAACCTCAAAAGTGCCGCCCCCCCCCCTCCCCAAAGCTTTAAAAACTTTCAAAAAAAAAAAAAAAAATACTTTTATATTAAATAAAAAAAAAAAAAAAATCACATAAATGGTCTAATAGAATTGAGCTAAGTAAATAATACTCATGTAATATTTACTACTATTTCTTTTTTCTTTCTCTTTTTTTTAAGTTAAAAACACAAAATCTTTGGAAGTAATACTAGTACAGTACAGACAACATTTTCTAAACAGCGAAGAATAAAGAATGCTAGTACAGTATACAAAATTTAAACCTGAATAAAATAATCTCTTTCGAACCTTTATTTGTGCAAATCTCGAATAACTTCTTATCTAATTTGTTACTCAATTCATATTCAATGTCCAACATTGCTAAACCATTGAGTCGATTTTGACAGATATGATTTTAAAATATTTTTTTATCATTTTTACTTTCTTTTACCCGTAAGGAAGAGAAAGTGTTGTTTTAGGGTCAAATTTTCGAATGTGAGTTTTTGTTATATTTACACGTTTTAAGGTCCCCTGAATCCGAAAATCATATTTTTAGCGGTTGGTCTGTGTGTCTATTTGTCTGTTATCAGCATATCTCAAGAACAAATTGTAGCAGAAAGTCCAATCTTGGTATTCTAAATGTGTATGGTATGGGGATGCTACACTAAACTTTTTTGTTGAGATGATGCATATAGTTCGTGTACAGGGACACCCAAGAGAATTCAAATACATTACGTCTATGGGGGAAATTGCAGTGAAGTAGAGTTTAACATCTATAGACTGCACTAAACCAAAATGAAATGAATATATATTTTTTTATATGCATAAAAACATGTCTCATGTAGAATATGGTAAGGAAATCCTTCACTGTTCATTTACAGGGCTACACAAAAGAACTTGATTATAGTGCGGCAATAGCTGAAAATTGATGGAACTGTATTTTAGGTTATGCCGTGTATCACTACCAGGGTTTAACCTGGCAAAAAAATTACTTTAGCATTTTAGCGAAAATAGGCAAGCACTATTTTAGCTTTTTCAAAAGTTAATTCTTTGGATACCATTGATTTCTTTTACTTAGCTTTGTTATCCTCAGTTTTTTTTTCTATTCTTTTGTTCATTGATGATTTTAACCAAGCATCCTTATTTATGACTTTAAAAATATGAATCAGGGAAACTATGTTTTGATTTTAACAATAGAAAAAGAGGTACTCATATCATATGTGTAAAATGAAAAAGCAATTGAAAAATTAAGTAAAGTCTAGTGGTAGATAATTGTGAAATACTAGTGCTAAGAATGCTTCTATGAATGAAATTCTGAATTCTGACATACTTTTAAATATTTTTGCATTTAAATTCAATCATTAAAAATTAAAAATAAATCCAAATTACTACATAAATATAATCATTCCCAAAAATTTCAGTCCTTTCGTAGTTTTGGTCTGCAAATATTACAAAAAAAAAAAAAAAAAAAAAAAAAAAAAAAAAGATCCGAGTTATTATAGAGATATTTTATACAGTTATCCAGTTTTAGCTTTTTAGCGAAATTCTGACCAACATGTTTTAGCAAAATATGATACCTTTTAGCAAAATGCTAAAAAAAACTAATGGCAGTTCCCTGATCACTACTATAAGATTATATTTAGGTGCGCCATGTGGTATGTACATAATCTTCAAATGATATACAGGGCTGCAAATATTATGCAATAACATTCTTTTTTATTGTTAGTGGAAGTGCTTTACTGTAATATTTTACCATTTCCACCAAAGCTGCTCAGAAATTAAAATAAATTCCTCACAGATATGATAAATAATGTATATTTTTAAGCTAAATATTCATCTCCTGTTTTTTGTATATTTACACGTTTTAAGGTTTCCTGATTGCCGAAATAAACTTTTTTACAGCTTGATTTTTGTCTGTGTCTCTTAGAGTAACTTACAAATGAATAATTTCAGGATATCCAAAAGTTGTATTTTCAAGTTAATATAAATTTGTTGCTGGAAAAGTTTCAAGGAATGTTACGCGTGAAAATTATCTGTATAATTTTAAGCGAACTTTTAATTTTAATAACAGATTTCAATTCTATATAAATGTAGGTGCAGTAATGAAACGGGGGGCTGAGGGGACGGTAGGCCCCCTCACATAGAACTAATTGTCACATAAAACTTTTCCAAAGCCAACTTTGAATTGTTTTAACATAAGTTTACATAACAGTACTCGTTGTCTTACCTCTTAATCTCCAACCTGTATTTATGGTATAAAATTTCAGGGTAAGAGAAAGTTGTGTGAGTGACACACCAGATTATTAGTTTAGAAAAATATCTTTCTCCTTTAGCAAAATTTATGGGCAAGGTTAACAAAGTTTTTAAAGCAGTGCTTAAATTCGGCCCAATGTTAAGGAAGGTAATGAAATTAAAGACGTCAAAACTGGACATTTTTTTTTTTTTTTTTTTCAAAAGTGAAGAAAATAAAGTATATTTTACCAGCCAATTTTAAAATGTTGAGATTTAAACGACTTAACAGAGGAATCGCGATCTGTTAAGTCGTTTCCCAGATCTTTACAGTGTGTCAGTCTCAGTAATTCCTTTTTGCACATGTCTTTAAGTTTGTGGGCATTTCATAAAAATTCAAAAGAATGGTTATGATTATTCAATAAATTTAATCTCAGCTTCAGTGCACTGATCGCTGAAAAGAAAAAAAAATCTATTTTATATTTCTCTTTTGAATTTTCTATAGATTCGTCTACACTTTAATAAGAAAAATTTCATTTTTAAGATTGAACATGATGGCGTGGTGTAGTTTTTCTACGTCTATTACATTAGCTAACTTTTCAGCTTCTAAGATAACGTTTTCAAAGGATTCAACTGATCATAATTCTTAAAATAATAATAATAATAATAATGAGCTATTTAATAAATTAATGGCTTGGTATAAATCAAGAACTTTTGTTTCACATAGCTTACTTAATCGGATTAATATAATTAAAAATTCTGTGTCAAATGACGATTAAACATAAAAAAACTTTAATTGTTTTATTGTACTGTCAGCAGAAAAATTATTGAAGCATACATCCACATTTATATATATATTTTTTTTAGTTTGGTCACTAATTTTTATCATCAACTTACTTTTTTATAAACAGCGTAAGACTCGACAAATATTCATGACTCGACAAATATTCACTTAACAAAGCAGTATAAGGTGCCCATCTTTTAAGTAGGAATTATTGCTACAGCTTAAATAATTTTGCTGCCTACTGTAATCAATAAACAACTGCCTCATTTTGAATCATATTATCTATCTCTACATTTTTGTAATTGCTTAATAAAGCATCATGAATATTTTCTAATTTAAGAAATAAAGATATTAGGGAATCTATACATTTTTTCCAACTTCGCAGTAATTCATTAACTTTAATAAATGGCTGCTGCAATGTGCGTGAAATGCTCTGGAATTTGAAAGTCCCTACAATTGACAAACTCTTGACTTTCTTTAATTTGAGGTCAAAAGGAGCTTGGTAAAATCAGCGGCGAGTGTGCATTCCTCCCTTCGTGTCACGGCTGCGCATACAATACATACTGTACAGAACTTACAAGTTTGTCTATTCTTGTCTGCATTTCAAATTATAGGAATAGGCAGAGAAGCCTGTAAATTCTTGTTATGATTATTTACTTATATTTTTACTTATTTATTTTTCGATTTATTTATTTTCTACATTCAATAATCGAAGTATTTTATTTATTTATTTTTTGTGTCCAACTGATTTTGCCGCCCCTAAATTTTGCCGCCGTAGGCAGTTGCCTACCTTGCCTACCGCCTGGAGCCGGCCCTGACACCGTCTAAGTATTAGTATATATACAAGCGTATTCAAGACACTTTAAACATACACTGTTAAATCTGGGTTCTTATTATTGAGACAAAATTGCTTGTTTTCAAGCATATCACTTACTCAGAATAGCCCCGAAACAAAATGGCTTAGATTTGAAAAATTGATGTTCTTATTTTTGAAATACACCCTCTTCTCAAAAATGATACAGCATGTACTTATTTTTGAGTCACCACTTACTTAAAGATTATTCGTATGTGCTTATTTTTGAGACACCCTTCTTCTCAAAAGTGAGTTGACACGTGCTTGTTTTTAAGACACCACTCTACTTAAAAATGATTCTACATGAGCTCATTTTTAAGACACAAATCTACTTAAAAGAGATTCACATTTGCTCATTTTTGAGACGTCACTCTACTTAAAAGTGATTCAACATGTGCTCATTTTTGAGACACTTCTCTACTCAAAACTGATTTGAAATGTGCTCGTTTTAAAGATACCCCTCTGCTCAAAATTGATTAGACATGTGCTCATTTTTGAGACACCTTTCTTCTCCAGCAGAGAATCGTGCCTTCAATTGGGCATACTCTTTCCCACTGAAAATTTCTTAAGAATTTACGTTTTATTTAATCAAAAAGTACCCTAGATTACTTATCAGAAAAAATTACAAGAAATTACTGGTGAGAAAGAGCATGCCTAGATTTTGGCTAGGATTCGACACGTTCTTCTCAAAAGTAATTTGAGATGGGCTCATTTTTTATGAAAACTCTCAAAATTTAATTTAACATGTTCTGGGTTTTGAGTTTTGATAAACTTTTCTCGCAAAATTGATTGAACGTGTTCATTTTTAAATAAATTTCTAAACCTCTTCCTGATATGCTAGAATTAACACAGATGTGTTTCTGATGACAGTACAACATTTTAATAGTTTTTGAACTGAATTATAAATTAATAAACTAGTACACAGTATATAATGTGCATGAAATTTTTATACGATATAAGAAGCTATTTAAAAAATAACCTATTTTAAACTTTTAGTTTCCACATAAAGCTCTAAATATAGCTTTCGGGAGATTTCTTCTTCTTCATTTGAAATCAAGCATATTTTAAGGCATTATCACTAGGATTTATCACAAGATTAAACAATGTAGTGAAATAGAGATGGAAAATATTTTATAAACTATGATGTGCGAATTATTGTTCTCTTTTGTTAATTGCGAATTTTATTACTAAAAAATAAATAATTTCTGTATTATATCAATAAAAATATAAGTATTTTTTCGTTGAGTGACACAGATATAAAACAAAATTAGTTTATGCTGGGACCACCACAAAACTTTCTTTTATATCATTCTATATAAACAGCGTTACCTACGATTAACATGTACTGAATTTTAACCAACTTACTTTCTTATAATAAACTTTTTATATATGTAATTTCGTGTAATTTTCATCAATAGATGCTGAGATGTAGACATCTAGAAATCGTAAAAAGTAACAGCAGCTCCACTTGATTGCCAATTTATGTCTGAATTCAGTCAGCATAAATTTTAATAATATATTTTTCACATACCAAATTTGGTGTATTTAAATAACATAAGTTGAAATAAAGTTTTAACTGAACAGGTAAAACTGCAACATAGTAGCGTCACCTAACATAAATGATATGAAAAATTAATTTATTTAAATTTACAACGGCCATCTCACAAACAAAATGTGATGCATTTAAATATCGTAGAAACTGATATACTGCCTTCCCGTTAACAAGATTAAATTGTAGCATAGCAGAGGCACCTGTCGACCGATATGCACCCAAACTGAATCAGAGAGCATGAGATCAGCAGACATAATGCTGATCTCATATATAACTTTGGTGGATTTACGTATCATACAAGCTGTGATATAACCTTTCCTTAAATCGGATCACATTATATCAGCGTCACATGATGGACTATAATATCTTAAAAGGTAATAAGCACTAATTTAATTCCCGGTCCATTCAAATGTTATGTTACTTTGCGGCGTCCATTGATTCGTGAGAAACCGCGTCCGTAATTTTTTTTAACGAACTCACAGTTATTTTCAAGAGAAAAAAAAAAAAAAAAAAAAAAAAGCCAAATCATAGTCAGAAGTCACAAAACGTGTATATTTATCGAATACCGAAAGTTGAAAAATTTCACAAATTTAGTGCTTTCTTCTTATGTAAGTAACAAACATAATAATAATAATAAACAGGGATCATTCGTTGTAAGTAATCTTTATGACATTGTAAATTTAGAAGCTGAAGCAATGAAAAATAGCTACAAATTTTGTTTTCCCTATTTATTTATTGCTTTTTTCTATAATAAACAGAAGAACAATTTGATTCGTAAATATTTTTGACTTCCGCGTTTCGATAGATTTTCCCTTTTTAAGATGTATGTTCTAATAAAAAATTGATATTTCTTGGAAAATGCCAGTCTGTCTGGCTGTCTGGATATGTGTGATAAGAATTTTGTGTCAACTCTAGGTCAAAAACTAATGAACAGAATTTCCTGAAAACTTATATTTAGCTAAACCTCGATATCGGTTAGTGACTATCAACTTTTGTTTTACACATATAATACTCAACAGGTCGCGCTGTCATTCATTTTTTCAACATTTTTAATGATACAGTAGAGGAGAAAATTTCTTATAAATGCACACAATAGGAATTTCTTTTAGTTGAACATTGTGAATCTTATTATTATTATTATTTTATTAACGGTGAACATGAAGACTTTTAACAAATGGAATAGCAATCCTCCCCCCCCCCCGCCCCTCCTCGGATGTGTAAATTTTTATAATATTTTTTTCAAAATTACTCGTTGATATCTTTTAAAACGAATGGTTGAATCAATTATCTGTGATAATGTAAAACAAAGTTATCGATATTATTTTTTATAATAATAATAATAAGTTTTATTATTATTATTATTATTTATTTATTTATTTATTTTGTTTTTCAATTTTACTATGTAAAATGTGTGTTTTGATCTAAACTATGTGAATTGTATTAGAAAATAAAGAAAAGAATTGTGTGATAATCACAACACACTAGTTTAACATTT